>CM031236.1:138600333-139328644 GCA_018340775.1 Taxus wallichiana var. yunnanensis
CGAGTATCAGACTGATCATGCTTAAAAATTAAAGCATTGTGAGATTTCTAAATCTTAAACATAATACAGGCATGAAACAATTGCCAAAGCGTATCAATGTAATGAGGCCAAGGAGTAAAATCACCAAATAAGGCAAGGTGCCAATGAAATAAATCAGGGTGGTAAGGCTGAAATAAAGAGTGGATCCACTTCTAGATAGTACAGTACATAGGCATAAGACAAGAAAAGGTGTTTGAATAACTCAAGGCGGGAGTAGAAAGGAAACGTAGGATCAGGGATGCCAATATGATTAATCCTTTCACCCATAGGCAGACCTTGGTAAACAAGACACTAGAGAAAATGGTTAACTTTAGGCTCAAGAAGAGAATTCTAGTTATGGGAAATCTGCCGAAGCCAAGTGGAGGGTGTAGCTTACAATCCCCATCGAGCATTAAGTTGATTTATTGTAGGCAAGAGTGGGATCAACAAAAGGTAAAAATTTTGGCTTTATATATGAGGAAAGCAATTTCCTAATTCCACCGCCAATCACACCACCAAGCCACATGAGGTTTAAGCCCCAACTTATGGAGCATAACATCCGACAAGAGCTCTTGAATTTTACAGATAGACCGAAGGTCTGAATTGGTAAGAGTGAATCTCAACTTGAGCTTGGACCAAGAAATCTAGTCTTTGCGATGCACAAGATCCTGTATAGTTTGAATGCCCTTGCGATAAAGGTGGATTTATTTGATGCCTAGAGTTTTAGCAAGAGGAAGATCACTGTTGTGATAATAGTGACCACCAAATATTCTAAGAATTGAAAGAAATCCCTATGCGAAAACCATTCCCAACCCAAAGACATCGAGAGGCTTAACCAGATAGAAGGCTTTCCATATACTCTTGGCCACAAAGGTACTTGTAATTTTGACAGGATCTGAAGTGATAATAAGAGAATGCAACCCAATATTGTTCCAACACTTCTTGTCATAAGGGACTCTAGATTCAATTCAATGGAACAACAGATTTTTCCATTCTTGATTGCGCAGAAAGATACTAGATGACCCATTTAGAGCATAAGGAAACACTCTACCGATAGAAATCGATGATACCCATACCACCTTGTTGTCGAGGGAGGCAAAAGACATCCCAAGCTACTATGTGGAAGCCATTTGAGGCAAAAAATTTACACCATAAAACGCCCTGGAGTAGTTTGGCAAGCCAAGTGAATGAATTCCAAGAAGGGCACCAACACAGAGGCTAATAGACATGGGTGGCAATAAGGATCTTGGTACATACTTAGAATTTACTAGCCAAAGAGAGAGGTTTAAAAGACCACTTGGTAACTTTCTGCTCAACTTTGTTGAGAACATACCGCCCTAACGTCGTAGAGTCACTCTAAAAGGAAAAAGGAATACATAAAAACCTGAAATTGTCACCACGGTTAATCCATTTCCAAGGGTAGATCTTCAACCAATCTAGAAGAGAAAAATAACTCGCCAATATCCCAGAGTTTTGGTCATTTGGATATTGGAGCCAAAAGCGAAATAGAAAGTGTTAATACACTCTAAGACTCGAAAACATTCTTCTATAATTATGTGATACTTCGAGGAAGGAATCTTCAACAAAATGTCCATTGATGAGTTGAGACATGTGATTCGAAAGAAAATATTGCGAATAAGACCTTGGGTAGCTTCATGAGCAATTAAATAATCTAGTGCGTCAACGCAGAAAGCAAAAACAATGTCGGAACAAGAGGGAACCCCTATCTAATAGGTTGGAAAACACCAATGGCAGAGGATTGGTGGTCATTAATGATGAGCCGGACATAAGCATTAGAAAACAACGTGCTAACAACCGATTGAAATAATTTTTGTATCAAGAGCTTTGAGCATGACAAGGATGAAAGGCCACTCAATGTGATCATAAGATTTTTCGAAATCAATTTTGAGGAAGAGAGGTCACTGAGAAGAAACTCGGGCCCATTCCATGCCTTCCAAAATCGTGAGAAGATTATCCAAGATGTATTGGCCTTTAACAAATCCTGTATGTTTAGGCCAAACGATCTTAGGAAGAACATCCACAATGCATAGATCTAATGCCTTATCAAGAATTTTATAAGAAACATTTAACAAGGTGATTGGCCTCCAATTTTAATCTATTCAAGATCTCTAGCCTTACAGATGAAACCGATGTTGCCTTGATTGATGAAGCTTCCTAGAGAGTGAGTTTGGAGAGCTTTATTGTAAACCCGAAGCAAGTTAGGTCCCACAATAGACAAGGTTTCTTTGTAAAAATTGCTTGGGAAACCATCCAGACCGGGAGAATTTTCATCAAAAAGGTGCATAAATCTCTTCAAAAGTGAGAGGATCTCATCGAGAATGTTTAGTTTTGTATGATCGTTCTACTAATTTATTTATTTTCCTTCTCTAGATAAATATCACCTACATGTTATTTGATTCTACTATAGAGGGACCTCCTTGTTTCACCAATATAGGGGATTCGGAAGAAAATCAATTTTGAACATATTCTTTATGGACTATGGTTCCACTTAGTTATTAATAGTTTTTAAAGCATTCCTTGATTTTTTTATTGGTAAGAAAGTGGATCTAATGTTTTGGCATTTAAGGATTTTTGAAATCTTGTTGTCAACCCCTTTAACGTATGGTAAGAAAGCTACCAAAGGTCTATTGTTTGTATATTTTCTTGAGATTTTTTTAATGTGTCTATCTTTGGCTTGAGCCAAAACTCTTTATTCCTCCCTTGTAATATTTCTACATAGGACTAACATGTCTAAGAGGGCAATATCAAAGACTAGGCCTCTATTAAATGCATTGAAGACAACATCTAAGAACAAATCTAACAAATTGGTTAGATATTCCTTGGTAAGTCAAATTGTGATTATTATTGCTAATGAATATCATACAAACATCAATATAGTTGCCACCACTATTATTATTTTTACATTTAACTTACTACCCTTATTTATTTTACGAGAATTAGTGGTATTTTCAAAATAATTCTTAGAATTGTAAGTGTCATATCTAATAATTTATCTTGTTATTATTCTTAGAGATATTAGTAGTATCGGCGCTAATGTTATTAATTATACTAGTGGTTGTCATTGAAGTTATTGTAAGTGTTAGTGTTGATCCTCATAATATTTTGTAAGGAACCCTTAGAGCTATTACAATAGCTAAAATTTTCCTCCAATCTATTGTGCAAGTTCATCATTGCAATACCCTTCCTTCCTAAGTTCAACTATTATTATTGCTAACATTTAACTTGATATCCTTATTTATATTACTGGAATTAGTGGTATTCTTAACGTAATTCCTAAGGTGTAATTGTCTATACCTAATAATTTATAGAGCTTGGTATTTTTCTTAGAGATATTAATATTTGTGTTGATGCTATTAATTATACTAGTGACGTTATGATCAAAGTTAGTGTTGATCCTCAAAATATTTTGTAAGGAATCACTAGAGTTATATTGGTTACAACTTACCCCATTCCATTATACAAGTTCAACCTTATGATAGGGTTCCCCCTCCCCAAATTTAGCTATTATTTGTTGGAGGTGACAAGGACTGAGAGGGGGTGAATCAGTCCCCAATAAAACTTTCACACTTGTGCTTCAAACCCTAACCACACAAACTCATGTAGAACACATATCAAAACATATAGTCTTCACAATGAAATATACTCAATGCAAGGATCACAATGATAAACACATAAATCCACTTATATTGATAATCAAATAAGATCAATACATATATATATATATATATATATATATATATATATATATATATATATATATATATATATATATATATATATATATATATAGATATTCAAATCAGATCACAATGAGTAATGTCTTCAACAATGATCAACAAGATACAACCATGAGCTCTCAAGACAATCACCCTTGTCTCATGAATACATATGAAGATATAATACTTTGCAAATGATTACAAATCAACATCAGATCTGAAGACACTTCTAAAACCTACAAATAACATCAATATGATATGAAGATAACATCTAAACATAAGGATCCAAATATTCCCTCCTTATTCAACTCGCTCTCAAAGAAGCATTCCCAAATTTTATTTGCACAAATCCACCTCATGAAAACATAACCATTTTCTATCCTAGAATGAAATTCTAGGGGTTTTGGTATAGGCCCAAAGAATCACTAGAACATTCATCCATGCACCAAAATCCCAAAACCCTTACATTCAGAATGACAAAAATCCCCTCATTCAAAAACCATGCTTAGTCATGACCCAAAAACCATTGCACATGCTTAAAATATCATTTAAAATTCCTACATGGTCGCAATTTGTCTCAAAAAATCAAATTATTTTGTTTAATGGGCCCAGTAGTCTTTGTATTTCTCAAAACAGTTGTTTCATACACCCTTCAACACCCTGGAAACTTCGTTATGTGAAAAAATGAATTTAAATAAAAAATATGTCATGTAGCCACTTGATGGAAATTTAAAAGCTTGTAGAACACTTCTAAGAAAGTTATAATCCTTAAAAATCTCCTGCTCAAACCACAACAACGTTTGTCTTCACCAAATCATCCTGCCCAAAACATTGATTCCAAATATCAGCTAAGAAAAACATTTATAAAAATGTTAAAAACCTATAAATGGATTCATTGGATGAAAAATTAATAAATATTCGTAATATAGGTGATATAAAGCATCACCCAAACCATCTCATCCATAAAACAACTCCAAAGTTTCAAAGAAACACATCATGTCTCAGACTTTGGAAAAAAACTTCATATCCAAATAATGACCTTGAAACCATATCAAAACACATCATCGTGAGTAAATAATTATATAAATGGAAATTTATATGAAAAATATTCCCAACACATTTTTAATCACCTCAAAATTCCACATGTAGCTCCAGATATACTCATTTTACTAAACCCTACTTTTTAAGGCCTCAAAATTGCCCTTTGACTAATTAACCTGAATGGGCCTCAAATGACCATGTATCTGCATTAAAATGTCCTAATACCTCCATTTAAATAAATATCAGCTCACATACATTCCATACCATCAATTTTTCATGTTACTCCTTTGGACAACCTTGTCCCAAAACACTCTTCTTCAAAATCGACCTATTTGAGTGGGGCCCACTCATCACCATGACCACTACCATACATTTCTGGAAAGATAAGAGAGTCCTATACATTATCCAATAATAAATTTTAATGAGCCAATTAAAACAGGTTTTGTATATCTATTCTTTTGTAAACTACTCCTAGCTAGGGTTTAACTAGGGTTTTAGACCACTTTATCTTCTTAACATATGTTCATAAAAATTGATGATCAAACCACCTAATTAATTTTTTGAAACCTTCTAGACTCACCATAGAAATATCCTTAAAAGCCACAAGGTCCCATGAAAATCCCACAATTCATGGTGAGCATCAGAAGTTCAAACTCGAGCTAGAAATTGCCTTGTTTTTTACCATGTTCTACCAAAAACCTCATATCATGCAAAATAATCATCATGGCAACCTAAAATTTTTCCCATGGCACAAGGACACACCATAATAACATCTAAAATCATCATAAAGTAATCATCTCTCCGGACATTAGGACTTGCATAGCTAGTTCTTAAGGTTTTGCACACTGTAAAGGTTATAGATAACTGAAACAACCTCAAAATACATCATATAAACACTCCAAATGATCCTAACATACCTAATACATCATTATACAACTAAAAACATGAATCCATGAGCTCATGTATCTTCAAAACACAATCTCACACCTCATAGCAACCATACCTACTCTAGATGAGCACATGTAACATAGCCAATTATCGATTCTACACCATGACACCGTTGTGAGTGCCCAAGAACTCTCCAAAATCCAAACCAGCTATCCATCATGCCAAAATTCTTCTCAAGCATCCAAGAATCTCATACCATCATGCAACATCATCCAAACATCTGAATAGGCTTGTAAGAGCAAGCAATCCTCACTGAATCTCATTGTATCTTCATGAACAAATCTGAATCACCATGTCAACATCATATACAACATCATATGACCATAATCCATCATCCACTTTGTCATTAATGTGGTATTTCATAAATGACAACACCTATAGGACCACATGCCAACATTATTATTGTTAACATTTAACTTAGTTCCCTTATTTATTTCACTTTATTAGTGGTATTACTAAAATAAATCCCATGGTCAGTAATTGTATGTCTAATAACTTATCCATCTTGTTGTTATTCTTAGAGATATTAATCTTTGTGTTGGTGTTATAATTATATTGGTGAAGTTGTCATTAAAGTTAGTGTAAGTGTTAGTGTTGACCCCCATAATATTTTGTAAGGAATCCCTAGAGCTATTACAATGGCTGAAATTTGCCTCGTGCAATACCCATACAAACCCATATAACAAAAGCCTTACGACCATCGAATAACAATTTTGAGGAACCAAGGGCATAAGAGAAAAGAGGGTAGAAACCTGACATGAGATGACCAAAATAAGGGAAACATGCCAAACGAGCCTAACATATAACAATAATAAAAATACTAGTACCAAGAATAATATACTTTTATGACTTCTAACTACTCAAATACGAATATTATGTGTCTACAATAACAACCACAAGCAAGGCATAACAACCACACATGGACTACTACAATGTTAGTAGGGTCAAAGTGAAATTCTACTTCAGATTTTTCACCCTTCAAGTCATTATTTACTAGCAATTGCACGTGAGTTGCAAAATACATCAGAAGACATGTGAATTTAAAGTTAGTATGTAATTTCATTTTGATGTCAATGAAATAAAGTAAAAATTGCATTTTGTGGTTACTTCTAAAGTAAATAAAATAAAGGAAAGAAATACATCTTTTAGCTATAGAAAAAACTTACTGAAGGACACCACTTGCCTAATAAGGTATGTTCACTTAATGAATGTTGGGGTAGATTCCTTGCTAATATTTCTACTAAGAGATTGAAAACATGTTGAAGAGGCCATTTCAGCAATTGAAATACAATATTTTCCTACAATTTGAACTCAAATTCTTACATAAAAACATATCGCCACAATCCAATCTAGTAGTTCTCTTTTTAACTTAAATAAATAATACATAATCGTTTGAAGGATAGTGGGATTTTATTTGCTGAGATAGTGAGAGGACATGAATAGAAGTAATCAATAAGGAACACTTGTAACAATGTTAAGTCTTTTCTCAAGTCGCTTGATTTCTTTCAAGAGCTTAACAAATTCTAGCATCAAGGGTCATTTCCTTGGATCTTCTTATGTGAACAACCTTAGTAATTGCGATAATTGGAGCATTTGAGACTCAAGATTTATTAGAAATGAAAGGGTTGTAGAAGCTCTTCTACAAGATCGTCTTCTTCTTTGATGTTTTGAAATATACCTTATGGGATACCACTTTAAAAAATACACAAAATATTGAAAAATTGCAGCCAAATAAAATACTGATTTTTGCATATTTTTACAGTAAGGACATCGAACTAAGAAAATTAATAACTCCCTAAATATCCACTTGAATTACGTGAAAGTTTAAAGAGGGCTTGCTAATATTATGAAGGACATAATAAAACTATTTTTGGAATTTTACACAAATTAAAATGCTGCCAGAAAAATCACAGCGTGCCCTAGACAACTGGAAACTTCAGAGGTTCGTAACTCTCCAAATACAAGAGCAAAAATTAAGAGTCTTTAGGAATAACATTAACAAATATAGGAAATGACATTTCAACCTTTAGATCTGAAAGGGGCCAACTGGAAACCCTCCAAATAAAGGTTGCAAGTTGCCTAGCTTGGAAAAGGGTTGGAAATTGATGAAGATGCCTCCAAAGTGTTGTTGCAGCCTTGCCCAAACGGTTATTGTAAATCTGATCTGAAAGCCCTCTGGTTTTCTTTGCCAAAAGCCCCCAAAACCCTCAAAGCCATTCCTCTAAAACCTCGATAATATCTCGTCACATATGTCTGACCCAGTAAAGTGGCTCCAAAATGACAAGCTAGGGTAGATCTCTCACTACCGAAGAATGCCCTGCTAGCTAGGGACGAGTCTCTCACCACCGAAGCTAGGGTCCTTGTGGGATTTTACTCCACAAGCTATAGATGTGCAAACAACAATTACATGTGAAGGAGAATAAAATGTATGCAAAAAGCTTCTTTCCTTTCTCTCCCAGCTCCTTATATACTTTTCCATGGCAAAAGAGCCCCAATAACCCTAGACGCATTTCATTCCATGGAGGGGCCGATAAAATAAAAGTAACTAAAGTTACTTTTTTCCTTTTTAAGTCGCCATGGTCCAAAAGAGACCCCCAAATGCAAAACTAGGATATTAGAAACATGGGGCCCCTTCCCAAAAGATCCTGTGGTCCCACGGCCCCTTGGGTATGACCACAACTTAGACTCGACTTGACCCTTAGGCCTTTGGCGTAGGAAAGGGGACATTACAGTCCTCCCTTCCCGAGAAATGCTTGACCCCAAGCATTATCCTGTCATGCTACAGAAGCTGAATACCACGCCATAAGTTTCTCCACCTCACCCTGCAGTCAACTAATGATCGGTGTGATGCGAAGTAACCAAGACACCCCATGTAGTGATCATGCTCTCCATGCCATGTAGAGAACAATATTGCTGCTAAAGTAGTATGATACCCACACCAACTCTCGTATGGTACCCACACCAAAATTGCCAATCTGTCCAATCCCTGCCAATGCAAGGCTATCATCATGTGATCACTCACTGCCTCTCCAATCAACTCCTGGGTATGAAAGTTCACTCTGAATCCTATAGAATCCCTATATCAACCTGTGAAACAACCTGTATATGCACAAATGGTGCTAACTCTCCCACATGACTTGCACTCATGTGAGAGCAAGGCTCCTCATAATGTATCTCAATGTGTCCCATGGAGGAAAAGTCCCAAGACTCAGTAGACAGTCAACCAACAATATCATCTCCACATAGTCCACCTCCTACGCTAAATGTGAACCTACTGAATAACCATGAGTCAATTTCATCTCTCCACTGACTAACACGTGGGTGAAGTGCTCACCGGGCATAGAAGCAACAAAATGCATAGGAGTGTTATCCCATGTCGATTCAAAAAATGATGAACCCGTAAGCTCTGACTTGTCATAGTGACAAACCATATATGCTTGTATAAAGTTGAGGATATCCTCCCTCAACCTATGCCATATGAACCTCTCTGACATGAACCTATAGGTCTCATTGAAGCTCAAGTTCCCAGTCATGGAAGAACAATGCACATGTCACAATATCTCCATCCTCAACCATGAATCTGACACAAGGCTCAATCTTCCCTGATAGAAGATCATCTCATCCTCCAATCTGTAGTTGTCATCCTGTATGTGGCCATCCGAATCTCACAAGTGTGTCGGTTCTTGGAGTACTCAACAAGCAAATGAGATCTCTAATCTACCGAAACTTCAGATGACCAACATAATGATAACTCGGATGATCTGAACTTGTAATCCCAATCTCAGTAACTGTCTCATGTGCAACATTTTTGGTCACATCCACATCCATCATACTCCACATCGATCCGCAATAATAAAAATCCTCACCATGTCGAAACGTCCTCTCCATCCCTCATTGTAACCACCCTGGGTGCTCATGTAGATAATCCCCTCAAAATCACATTCCTCCCCTCGGACTTAAACTTCAGCTCTATCGTCTGAAAGTTAGTCTGAGACTCACCAAGAGAGTGAAGCCATTGCACTCCCAACACTATGTTGGTCACTCCCATACCAACAATGTGGAAATCATCGGTAATTGTATAGTTACCCATCATGATGCTCACTTGGGAACCCACCGTGTGCACCTCATATACTCTCCATTGGCTACAACCCCATTGAAGCCCTCAAAATCCTGTCTGTAATCATCACCTCTCAACCAATGAGGTATTAATACAGTTGTGGGTTACCCCACTATCAATAGTACCCCAACTCGATGACCCTGCATAACTCCTCTAATCCTAAATGCCTTGTACATCAGTGTACTAGACAATGTGGCTATAATTTCCCGAGGAAAAATCTCCTCCTCTTGCCCCGCATCAGCACTATCCAACGCAACCCCATCTCCATCATCCATCTTGCGAGTCTCTAAATCCTCACCTCTGTCACCCTCACTCTCCTCGAAGACCTCAATGAATTGGGCCTTCCTTCTACCTCTGCAATCATGTCTTGGAACCCAACGTGTGTGGCAATTGAAACATAGTTTCTTTCGCCTCAACTCATCTCTGTTCTCATGGGAAATGATTGGCTTCTTAGCCACCTCTTACCTGGTGGAGGCTCCCTTTGTTGAAGTTCGTCTGATCCAGATGGAGGTTCCCTTTGCTGAATGCGAGGTGGAGCCCTCGGTTTTAGAGTGGATAACTCCAAGTCCTGAGCTTTCCTAACAGCCTCGTGCAAAGAAGAAGGTTCAAAAATGCACAAAATATTGAAAATTTGCAGCCAAATAAAATATCGATTTTTGCATATTTTTACAAAGAAGGACATCGAACTAAGAAAATTAGTATCTCCCTAAATATCCACTCGAATTACTTGAAAGTTTAAAGAGGGCTTGCTAATATTATGAAGGACATAATAAAACTATTTTTGGAATTTCACACAAATTAAAATGATGCAGAAAAATCACAATAAGGCCTCTAGATAAATTGAAACATTAGAGGTTCGTAACTCCAAATACAAAAGCAAAAATTAAGAGTCTTAAGGAATAACATTAGCAAATATAGGAAATGACATTTCAACCTTTAGATCTGAAAGGGGCCAACTGGAAACCCTCCAAATAAAGGTGCAAGTTGCCTAGATTGGAAAAGGGTTGGAAATTGATGAAGATGCCTCCAAAGTGATGTTGCGCGCCTTGCCCAAACGGGCCGTAGTAAATCTTATTTGAAAGACCTCTGGTTATCTTCCCCAAAAGCCCCCAAAACCCTCAAAGCCCTTCCTCTGAAACCTCTGATAATATCTCTGTCACACAACCCAGAAAGCGGCTCCAAAAATGACAAGCTAGGGTAGATCTCTCACTACCGAAGAAAGCCCCTGCTAAGTAGGGACGAGTCTCTCACCATGAAGCTAGGCCCCTGTGGGATTTTACTCCACAAGTCGTAGATGCGCAAACAACAACGGTTGACTCAAGGAGAATAAAATGTATGCAAAAAGTTTCTTTCCTTTCTCTCCCAGCTCCTTATATACTTTTCCATGGCAAAAGAGCCCCAATAACCCTAGACGCATTTCATTCCATGGAGGGGCCAATAAAATAAAAGTAACTGAAGTTACTTTTTTCCTTTTTAAGTCGCCATGGTCCAAAAGTTTCCCCCAAACGCAAAACTAGGATATTAGAAACACGGGGCCCCTTCCCAAAAGCTCCGGGCCCCTGACCCCTTGGGTATGACCATGGCTTGGACTCAACTTGACCCTTAGGCCTTTGGCATAGGAAAGGGGACATTACATGTTTGTGCCAATAGCTTCCTCACCTATTCGTAACTAAAAAAATATAACACCATAGTTGTCTCACGTCTCCCTTGATTTTTGCTAAGTCTTTTCTCAAGTCACTCAATTGTTTTCAAGAGCTTGACAAATTCTAGCATCGAGGTCATTTCCTGGATCTTCATATGTGAACAACCATGGTAATTGCAATACTTGGAGCATTTGAGATCGAAGATTTATTAGAAATGAAAGGGTTTTAGGAGCTCTTCTCGCAAGACTGTCTTCTTCTTTGAAGTTTGTGCCAATAGCTTCCTCACCTATCAACAACTCCAAAAATATAGCACCATAGTTGTCTACATCTCCATTGATTTTTGCTAAGTCTCTTCTCAAGTTGCTCAATTCTTTTCAAGAGCTTGACAAATTCTAGCATCAAGAGTCATTTCCTTGGATCTTCATATTTAAACAACCTTGCTAATTGCAATAGTTGGAGGATTTAAGACCGAAGATTTATTAGAAAGGAAAGGGTTCGGGTTCTAGGAGCTTTTCTACAAGACCGCCTTCTCCTTTGAAGTTTGTGCCAACAACTTTCTCGCCTATTAGTAACTCCAAAAATATAACACCATTGTTGTCTACATCTCCCTTGATTTTTGCCTTCCAAGTGTTTGGAGGAATATAACTAAAGATCCTCCCTACAAGACTTGTGCTTACATGAGTCTTATCTACACTTGATGTGAGAAAGGGAAAAATTCACAAAATATTTCCTAGATTCCATATCCTTTGAAGCACTTTCTTCAATTGAAGACATAAAGGTCTACATATCAAGACTTTATACATGTCTACTAGGAGCTTGCACTTCTATTCTAAAGACCTTTTTTTTTTGGCATATCCTACAAACCGTTTTTTTTGCTTGAAAGTTTCCAAGGCCTTTCAACAAACCTATTTATACTTGCCAAGTGCATATGCTTGAAAGTTTCCAAGGCCTTTTCAACAAACCTATTTATACTTGCCAAGTGCATATGCTTGAAAGTTTCCAAGGTCTTTTCAACAAACCTATTTATTCCAATCCATGAGACCACATATTGTTTGGATATTTGTTGAAAAATTCACATGCCTTGTGCATGATTCCGAGTTTTCCTTACAACTATATATATTAGGAACTCACAACTACAACTTTTGACAAAAATTCCTTCTCCATTATGGTTTGGTGGATGTTCATGTCTATACCCTATTTGGCATATGTTGGAAGTATGCTTATCAATGTGAACTAAATTAAATAATTTGGACGACTGCTGGTTGCATTTCGTGAAACCATGTTAATGCTTGGTTAGGATGTGCATGTCCTTTTAATATATCAAATATAATATTTTATCTTTCATAAGAAAATAATACCAAATTTAACAATAGTTTACTGCAAACCCTAACTTAAAGACATTTTTAAAACACGAAGGGTTTTGTTAATGTCTGATTAGGATGCCCATGTCCTTTTAATATACCAAATCTAATATTATATCTTTCATAACAAAATAATACCTAATTTAACAATATTTTACTGCAAACCCTAACTTAAAGACATTTTTAAAACATGAACAAAAAGGGTATTTTGCAACTCATCTCAAACCTTGCTCTTTGCTCTTCACAAATACCTTTCCACATCCACACAAAGCATCATACCCAGGATTTCACTTACTCTTCAATTCATACCCAGCATAATAAATGATTGAATTCATACTCTAAAAGGGCGTCACTACACCAAACATAGCATGATGAACTAGCAACGGCCAACCACATTCTTCTTTAAATTATAGCCAGCATAATGAATGATTGAATTCAACCATATCAGACAGACAACACTTCAAAGTATTCTAATTTTTCCATCATCAGTATTTTTACATGATTTGCCACCCAAGTTGACAGATCATACCAACCACATTACTCATCATAGCGAGCATAATGAATCAAAATAAACATACGACAACGCCACACTGAACCATACATGCATCACATCATTCTTTTTGCAGAAAGTAAAGCAAACAGAAAGCCAAAAACAGTATTAATGTCCTAACTCTCATTGAAGCTTAACATCCAAGATCGAGCAGAACTGATACGTTCAGCTACAAATTATATTTCAAATCTAGGGTTAAATCTCAAAATTGACATGTTCAACTACCAAGATTGAGCACATCATCCCAATTGATTAAATTTCAGCTGGCATAAATTTGAAATAAAGACCAAGTCTCAAAACTGGCATGTTCAACTACCAAGATTGAGCACATAATCCCCAACTGATTAAATTTCACTTGGCATAAATTTGAGATTAGGACCAAGTCCAAAACTGGCACGTTCAACTAAAAGAATTGAGCATGTCTTCAGCTGTAAGTATCATGATGTTCCTGTGGATGGAGTAGAGTTTCCCAGTTCCATTTCTTCTTGACTGAATTGGATCTTATGTTGTGCATGCTCCAGTTTTTCAGTGTATTCTTTAATATCCTTTTTGTATTGCACCATGGCACTTGATGCCTGATCTTCCCATATTTGCTTCTCTGCGTCTCCCAATTCCTGAAAATGACAAACCAAAAATGACTTTTAAGAAACTCTCCACAAACATATTTGCAGACAAAGAACTTTCATCAGCTAGGAGTACTAAACCAATGTCAAAGCTGTTACCTTCCACTTTTCAGAAATAAGCCCAGTGATTTCAGCTTTGCTGTTACCAAGCCTTTCCTCTGCTAATTTTTTCCGTGTCTCCTTGCTGTGACAAAACCAGTCCATTTCACTTTTCTTTACAACAATTCAAGTCAACCGATTGGCATTCAACACCAGTTTTTAAAGAAATCAGTTAATTAGCCGGGAGTTATCAGACCTGAAAAGTAAGAAGGATGATAAGGGCCTCTTCGGCCTGTTAGGGTCAGTGTTTCTCTCTTTCTGCTGTTTCTTTTGTTGAGGCCTTACTGTAGTCTCGTCTTGTGTTTGCTCTAGTTTTTTTTTATATTCGTCCATTTCCTTTTGTATTGCACCATAGCACTTGCTGCCATATCTTCCCATATTTGCTTCTCCGCGACTCCCAAATCCTGAGAGATATAAAACATGAGAGACCACAACAGATTGCAATAACCTCCTGCTTGCTATACAGTAGACACAATAAAGAATTTCTGTACCTTCCAGTTGACAGAAATGAGTGAAATAATGTCAGGATTGCTGATTCCAGGCCTTTCGTCAGCCAGCTTTTTCCTTATCTCTTTGCTGTTATCACAGTGCATTTCACTTTGCTTTAAAAACAAAAGAAATAACCTGATTGAAATTGCTTCAAAATTTAATATCAAACTGTTTTAAAGGGAGAAACTGAACAACTGAAAAGAACCTGAACAGAAAGAAAGATGTTAGGGGCTTCTTCGGCCTGTTAGGATCAGTATTTTTCTCTTTCTCCTGCTTTTTTCGCTGAAGAGTTACATTTATCGTCTGCATCACAGAGAAAAACACAGAAATTCTGTGTAAGACACACAAACTGAGGCAACATTTGACACACCATAGAAACAGAACATTTATTGTCTACATCGCAGAAAAAAACATACAGAAATTTTGTGTAAGACACACAAACTGAGGGAACATCCATTTGACACACCATAGAAACAGAAGTAACATTCTTTAAGGAGGAGGAAAAACCGACAAAAATTCTTTAACAAAAATGAAAGGTCACCACAGTCAGGCCTCCATTTAATGTTATTTATCAAAATTGCTATCCCTGGCATACTGCAAGAGAAATTTCTAAATAGAAAAGAGGGTGATAATTTTCCACCAGTCATCATCAACAGTGTATAATGGAGAAATAATGGCCACATCATCTTAACTGAATAAAAATATTAGAAACTAATGTTTAGGCTTAAGGGTTATGTACAATTTAGGGTTTCAAGAATGTCATTTTTCCTAAACCCTTTCTAGCATGATGAAGTTCAAGTTGCATAAACCCTGATATAACCACAAACCTTTTTAGTGTCTCCTCTTTTCTTTTTTCCTCAAGAGCCGCAATGCTTGCTCTCTTTCAAGTTTTCTACGTTCCTCCTCTTCTTTACAAATAGAACTTCCCTCCTGTGTGTATATAAACAAAATACAATCAGAAGAAAATAGAACTTGCCTCCTGTGTATATTTTTGTTTTCGGGATGCAGTTCTTATTTATTTGCCAAGTCAAGTCAAACAATTCTTATTTGTGATAATTTTGTAGAATCGATATTTAATATTGTTTCCAAGACGCTGTTCTTATCTATTTACATGTCGACCAAGTCTTATTTGTGATAAAAAAATTCAGAGAGGAAAATTGGTATATCTTCAATATAATTTAATCAACAAGTCTTGACAAAAATGTACGCAAACATTTTGTAAACATCCACACTGAAGCCAACATTTTTACAAAAACTAGGGCAACCTAAGTTACCTCAGCCTTCTTTTGCTTGTATAGCTCCATTTCTTGGATGTAGTGCTCTTTTGCTTCTGCAGCAATCTTCAAAGAAATAAGGGCTTTAGGTTTATGCAGAATAGGTGAACTTCCAGATGTAATCCTGTAATTTGTAGGCAGACTAAATGCTTATACCTGTTCATATGGAGCTCGCTCTTCTTTGGACATACCACTCCATTCCTTTCCCAGAATTTTTGAAATCTGCCAAAATATAGAGATCTCATCTTAGTGCAGAAAATGTAAGGTCAAGAAATATACAACTAAAGCTTAAAAGAAGGTACCGTGAGTACAAGGAAAAAAACCTATATACCTCCAAAACATTATGTTTCTCTGCAAGCAATGCTGCACGGCGTTCATTGGTGAATGCAAAAAATGCAGTTACTGGATACTTCGGCTTTAGGGGATCTCTCTTTCCTTTTGAAATAAGTATACAAGAATTTTAGTTAAGAATCAAGGGCAATATGAATTCGTAAGTAACAAAAATACAATACAATAAGTCTAAACGTCCTGCAAACAACCTCTTGCTCTTGTCATCTCCCGCTGCATCCTGCAAACAAAAGCGACATGATCAACACCAATATTTTCTATTAAGTACTTTTCAAAGCTTTTGACACGAGTGCTTCATTTCTATCATTGTTATTTCTTTCGTTTGAACCATACAACACCAATATTTTCTATTAAGTACTTTTCAAAGCTTTTGACATGAGTGCTTCATCTGTATCTTCATTTCTATCATTGTTATCTCTTTCGTTTGAGCCATACAACACCAATATTTTCTATTAAGTACTTTTCAAAGCTTTTGACATGAGTGCTTCATCTGTATCTTCATTTCTATCATTGTTATCTCTTTCGTTTGAGCCATAGAGAACATACATTTTTATATTGCAGATACTGCTCGAGGAGATCAAGTGCAGTCTTCTGTTTCTGTTCCTCATGGAGAAGCTTTAAAGCTTCATTTTCACGCTTCCCTTGCCCAACAACCTTTCCATTCAATGGAAGAACATATAAGGTCCTCTAAAGTTATGATGTAAAAATACAATTCCGCAAACTGATGAAATTACACAATTACCTGCAGGTAAGCTTCCTTCTCAACCTCATATTTCTCTTCATATGGTTTCTTCTCTTCTGCACTTAAAGCTTTCCATTTTGCTCCCAAAATGGCCCCCATATCCTTGAATGCAATATTTGGATTCTCAGATTTCACCTGCTTGCCGCAAGATAAAAATAACAAGAAATTCTTAGGAAGACCAGAAATGCCTACACGACTGACACAATGAAGATTCAAAAATACATAGCTAATCGATTACTTATGAAAAAGAAAGATTTTGAAATGAATTTCTTAAGCACAACAACATATGGGATGTGTCTCCATTTATCCACATTAAACTACTCACCTGATTCCACTGGTCCTGAACCCACAAAATATACGGCGCAGAAGGTTTTTTCTGTCTATTTGGATCAGCTTTCTTCTTTTTCTTCTTCTCCTTTGCAAGCTCGCCATTGCGCAGGGACTGCTCCAAAGGAAGGCTCTGCTTGGACAAAAATAGTAATATTTTATTTCTATTTAGCAAAAACCAGTTAGTGAGGCATCCTAAAAATCCAACCAAACTAAAATTTTCTAGAAGATAGAAGCAAAAACCACAGACAAGCTCTTGTTTAGGAAACAGAGGATGTAAACATAAAAACTATCAAACAGCAGGGAACCCCTTGACCATGACCTTGTTGAATGGATCTGATCTGTTCCACAATGGAGATGAGTATGATTATACAGGTATTTCATTTAAATGACCTAGAGATTCTATTTAGCTAAAAGCAGTTAGTGAGGCATGTGAAAAAAATCTATCCAAACAATCAAGCTCCTGTACACACCAACTAAAATTTTCTAGAATATAGAAGAAAAAAGCACATACAAACTCCTGTTTTAGAAACAGATGAATGTAAACATAAAAACCTACAAACAGCTGATCTGTTCCACAATGGAGATGAGTATGTTTATACAGGTATTTCATTTAATTGACCTAGAGATTCTATTTAGCTAAAAGCAGTTAGTGAGGCATCTGAAAAAAATCTATCCGAACAATCAAGCTCCTGTACACACACCAACTAAAATTTTCTAGAATATAGAAGAAAAAAGCACAGACAAACTCCTGTTTTAGAAACAGAAGAATGTAAACATAAAAACCTACAAACAGCTGATCTGTTCCACAATGGAGATGAGTATGATTATACAGGTATTTCATTTAATTGACCTAGAGATTCTATTTAGCTAAAAGCAGTTAGTGAGGCATCTGAAAAAAATCCATCCGAACAATCAAGCTCCAGTACACACACCAACTAAAATTTTCTAGAATATAGAATCAAAAGCACAGACAAACTCCTGTTTTAGAAACAGAAGAAAGTAAACATAAAAACCTACAAACAGCTGGAAGACCCTTGACCATGATCTTGTTGAATGGATCTGCTCGGTTCCAAAATGGAGATGTGTATGGTCTTACCAGCTATTTCATTTGACTGACCTAGGGATTCTATTTAGCAAAAAGCAGTTATTAAGGCATCCCGGGAAAAGTGCAACCAAACCACCAGGCTTCAGTACACACACCAACTAAAATTTTCTAGAAGATAGAATAAAAAAACATAGACAAGCTCTTGTTTTAGAAACAGAGGATATAAACATCAAAACCATCAAGCAGCTGGAAGCCACTTCACCATGATCTTATTGAATTGCTCCGCTCTCTTCCACAATAGAGATGAGTATGGTGTTTACAGTTATGTATTTAATTGACTTCAGTAACCCAAACCATATAAAATCAATGAAATGAAGCTAATTTTTTTCCAAAACATCAATATCCAAAATCTTCTAATTCTATGGAAATGAAGTTAGGGATTCTAGGATGAAATGACATTAGAGCAATACCTAGCTAGATTCTATGTTTATAAAGCTAAAAACCCTGTACAAAAGCAAAAATATTATGTTTCTAGAAGCAGTTGGCAATGTACCGTAAACCAAATTTGACAAAACAAATAAGTTCAAGTACACACTAATTAAAGTGTGCTAAAAGATAGCAAAAAGCATGAAGATTCAATAACACACTCTTCATTCAAAAAAATTATGGAAAAGTCAAAACCACCCAAATTGTGGAAGGGGCCTGGGTAATTTGTTAATCTAACCTGTAGTAAGAGTACTCCAAATTCTCCACCCAGGTTCAAACCTTGCTATATCAACATTAGAGTAGTGGCAACATGCCTCTTGAAAGGCAGATTGAAGCCGCACTCCCCCATTTAGTATGAGTCTGTCATGCTCATCTAGAGTGGATTAGATTAGGAGTAGAAATTGGAAATTCAATAAAAAGAAAAACTCACCAAATTAGCAAGGAGGCTCTCAGTCATGCTTTTCTTAGTCAGATCTCTTCGGAAAACAGAGATGGGGCCCATGGGGTTACAGCAATTATATAGAAAAATCACCCAAGGGTTTTATGGAAAAACTGTGGCAGAGGAAATCCTAATTGGAAACAAAACTAGGGCTTCACGGCAATACAATTTTAATCCTAACCATGGACAATCTAAAGAAATGAAGCTGGGGTTTCATGGCAAAACTAGACTATACTAAGCTCTGAGGATTCCATGGAAATTAAGCCAGGGCTTCATGGCCAAACCAAACTAGGAAAAAAATTATGGTTACATGGCAAACGAACAGTACACCAAACCCCATACAATTTATGAAAATGAAAATAGGGTTTTATGTCAAAACCAAGCTAGATTAGCCACGAAACATGGATTTCATGGCAATGCAAACTTGACTAAACCCAATTCATTCTATGAACACGAAACTAGGGTTTTAGGAAATGCTTCACCGTCTATTAAAACTTGTACTTTTTATGAAAATGAACCAGGTTTTTCTTGGCAAGACCCAACTAGACAAGACCCTGTACATCCTGCAGAAAAGAAGCTAGTGTGTCATGGAAATACATCACTATACCAAACCCTACAGATTAAGGTTTTATGGCAAAACAACCCTTATACAAGCCGAAATACAGAGACAAAACAGAAAGAAAAAGCTTACTATTGCAGGCTTGAATTCCTTTAATTTCCTGAGCCTCTTAAGATTCTCATTAAGCTTCTCTTGAGCTTTGTCCTTGAGTTCAAGTTCAGCCTCCTTCTCCTTCAACTGGGCATCGCGCTCTTCCAGTAACTTGCCCATCCTCTCCTTCTCTAGATTCAATTTTTGAAGCTTCATCGTCATTGCATGGAGTTCCTCCTCCATTGAAACAGAAGCGGCAAGAATGTTTGATACATTCTTCAGAGTCGCCTTCTTCTTCCCTCCCCTGTTCTCCTGAACTGAAACCCCAATGTTTTCCTTCTCTGCTTCTCCCTCAACCCTAGCAGAAGGAGGAGACGCAGATTTCTCTGCGCTGGCCTTAGAAGCAGCTTTTCTTCCTTTCTTGGGCTTGATCTGATCGCATTCGGCACTCATATTTTCCACATTTGCAGACATTTTCTTGACCAGGCATTAACCTTGAAGCAGAGTGGGACAAATGGTAATTATTCTGTTAATATTTAAAGATCTCAGGACTGCTTGGGATGCCTGAAAAGTTTGAAATTGATTTTTCAACGGTAATATTACAACGACTATAGTTTTAAAACCCGATGAGTTTGAATGACTTTGTCCCTTTGAGCACGTGGCACTTGCACATTGAAACCATATAAAACATAATATCCTTAATAGAGAGATTTTTGGGACATGCAATTTTTTTAATTGATGTTTTTGAACATCTCTTATGGTCCATCATCACGAGAAAAACAGTCCGAAATCATAAAATGTATGTAAATAAGCACTCAAGAGGTTTACGCTAGAAAAAGATTAATAGGATTAATGTAATAACATAGAAAGATAGAACATGTTATATATGTGAAATGTACACCACTTAGGCAATGCCCTAATGTGAAATGTGTGCCACTAGGTGTAGGCAAATGGAGCTACAAAACTTTTCTAAATCCATGATCATATATAACATGTATAAACTAAATCCTAACTCAAGAATTCCATGAAAAGTGTGTGGATGAAAATGGATGGTTTCAATATTTTGGCAAAAGACAAGAGTCAATTAAGCACAAGACCCTAACGGGAGTAGGTTATGAAATAAAATAATATGGATGGTTTCAAGTGATCTAAAACTTATCTCAAAACTCGAGGTGTATTATCATCAAGGTGTCTCGAGAAGATGTATGCGTTGTCATCGTTTGAATTTGGTTGGTGTAGATGTTTAAAACACGATAAACAATCGAGAGTGCAAGGGTTAGAAATAAAGTAATCAACGTAAACCAAGAAGATAGGAGAATGGTCAATGATAGAAGTAATAATGTCTTAACAAAATAGAAAAATAACTTGAGTAATAATTAACTCAAGAGATGATGTGAATTTATAGTAAACAATATAACTATGTATAATATTATGTGTAATCGAGCCAATATCGAGGTAGGCTAGGAATGATAAGTTATGATCATGTCAATGTAATCTTATGATGATCCTAGAACAATCTTTACACAAATTTCACCTATTGTTGATAGGAGTGAGTAGGTATGTCAATCTTAGAATATGAAAAGTGATCACGATCTAGATAGTAATTTGAATAATCTTTACTAGAAATATGATTATGTATACAACATGTATCTCAAGTATTATTAGGAACCTTGTTTACTATAACATATGATCTTTTTTTTTATGATTGGCAATTATTTAGGTGTTTTTATTAAATACTCAAAATATGTTGTTGTTATAAGACTAACTCGGGGATTGGATGAATAAGTGTGTGAGGTTGAGTTTGATTTGTTTGTTGAGGTTGTATGATGTTTTTGTGGAAGTGTTGGTGAAATAATTTATTAAAGTGCGGTTTATTAGTTTTCATCGACGGTCACGAGGCTAAGCCTCTCCTTCTTAGGTATGGGGAGGCTCCCATTATTGAATGTAAACTAACTAAAATTTTGGGGTGGTTGTTAGGCAGAATCACACAAGAATAATCCACTAAACTTGTGGAAAAGTTCTTGTATAATGTACAAGGGAGGAATTTTCTTTGAAGAGAGGTAAAATGGAGTAGGAGAATTTAAGAGAGAGGGTTAATGTTGTGAGTAGACTTACAAATTTCACATACATTAGCTAGAATAGGTCCATATTCAATTAGAATAATTTAACCATGCAATCAACTAACAAATTGGAGACACAAAGTTCTATGAATTCATTAATCAAAGACACAAAGTTCTTTCTTGGTTATACAAGATTATAGTGCTTGCAGATTTGGTAAGTAGTGAGAGAGTAGAAGAACATAAGCAAGGAGATAGAAGAAATGTAGCTTTATTCTTTGGTAGTAGTAGTGATACAAACCCCAATAACTATTGCCAACCCTTTGGAATGGAGAAACCAATCTAATTTATAGCTTATAAATTGTCTCTTCTTCTCCCCCACATGACTTTTCACCTATCCCATCAATCGTGGCCTTTCATATTTTTAGGGAATAAAAAGACAAACAAATCAAATTCAACCATACAACCAATAATAAGACTAACAAATTGGAGACACAAATTTCTATGAATTCATTAATCAAATACACAAAGTTCTTTCTTGGTTATACAAGATTACAATGCTTGCAAAGTTGGAAAGTAGAGAGAGAGTATAAGAACATAAGCAAGGAGATAGAAGAAATGTAGCTTTATTGCTTGCAGTAGTAGTGATACAAATCCCAACAACTATTACCAACCCTTTGGAATGGAGAAACCATTCTAATTTATAGCTTACAAATTTTCTCTTCATCTCCCCCACATGACTTTTCACCTATCCCATCACTTGTGACCTTTCATATTTTTAGGGAATAAAAGTGAGCCTTTTTCTTATTAATGATCTTATAATGTCAAATTAAAGGTCACTTAAGTGAATAAGACAAAATAGTGAAAAAGTACATTCTTAGTGAAGAATTAGAATATTAGAGAGAGGGAGGAAAGAGGAGGAGAGAGAGAAGTAATGAGGAACCTGTTTGTGATGGACCATGAATGAAGTTCCTCTCGCATGTTGAATTAGAATACTTAGATCACAAACTCTTTCTTTTGTGAGATATGGACACATTCCAGGGTATTGAATAAGTGTTCAAAAACATTGTTATGAGATTTACACTGAGATGGGAACATGGTGATCTTCTTTTATCACAAGGTAGGATTTAGGACATGGAGATCACTACCTTACTCCTATGAGCTTCAAAATTCACCTCCATGAAAAATATGTATCCTTTCTAAATGCAATCAACTTCAAGATGCTCAAACATGTTCTTGTCATGTCATTACTTATTGAAAAGGTACTTCTCCTCCGGATAGATGGATTGCTCCTTGACTAATATTATTGTCCTCTCGACCGTTTGTCAAACGAAACCCGATAATTACAAATGCTTCCTCCTGTGAGATGTGGATACACTCCAAGGAATTGAATGAGTGTTCAAAAACACTACTAAGTGAATTGCACCATGTGAACATGAGATGTTTTCCGATCATGGAAACATGATGATCCTTTGAACACAAGGTTGAAGTCAAAACATGGAGATCATCACCTTACTCTCCTTGGCTTCCAAATTCACCTCCATGACAAATATGCCACCTTTTTTAATGGAATCAACTTCAACATGCCCAACACCTTATTGCTCATATGATCCTCATTGAAATAGGTCCTTTTCAAGATACAATAATTACTCACTAAATGAAACTTTGTGCCTCTGACCTCCTGTTGGACAAAAACATTGTGGTTGAAATATCCAGTTCTTACGTGAGATGCGGGCATACTCCAAAGAACTCGAATAAGTTTGTGGAAACACTAAATTGTGATATTTTCACCGAGTGGACATGTGATTCCTTCTTGATCCTGCACACATGATGATAGTGAGCACCTCGAAAGCCTTTCTCCTCGTGACTCTCTTGAACTTAACAATTCTCTTTAATGACCAAGATATCTTCTTTTTGAATGGAAATCAACCTCAAGATGCTTAAACACCTTCTTTCTCATTTGTTACTCATTGGAAAAAAATCTTCTACAAATGGGGAAAGAAGACACTCCACATTCACAATTATACTCATCAGACACATTCCCATGCCATATCCTGAGAAGGTGATTGAGAATTTGGGATCACCTATACGGACCCTATGTGTTATCACTTTCCTTTCATGGTCCGCATCACTTTGAACATGATGACCCCTTTCTCGTGAGTGTTAGGATGGCCTAAAACACATATTCCTAGACTTCACCTCAAGGATTAATATTTGAGATTTTGACGGTTTGCTTCCCTTTTCGAGTTTGTGTGATTTAACAAAAATTATATTTATTAAACCCTAATTACAGATTAATTGATGTAAACTATAATATGCAGCTACTAAGTAAAATATGACACAAGAAAATAAGCAAGTAAATATAAAACCCTAAGCAAGAGATGTAGAAAGAATGACTTATTTGATTTGCACTTGATCCTAAAATGTTATGAATAGGAAAAATTGTTAAATAGGAGGTGAACAATTTCTTAAATGCTTAGGATAAATTTTGGACCTCATGGATGGTGTCGGGCATGGGTGCCTGGACTAGGGAAAGGGTGCATGAGTGCTAGAGACTACTACTAGGTGCCCGTGACTATAAAAATGGCCATAACCTGATTTTTATTGTGTCACACAAGTGTCATAAATATTCTTTGTTGATCACCTATATGTTGCTCCTTGATCATCGAGGGTACCGTAACCTGTAAAATAGAAGTTCACTGTAAAACCCACAAAACCACATCAAATCTAAAAATTAAATATGAATTATGGGGAGTCGAGAATAACCCCGTCGGTCACATGACTGAGTGAACTTATGACCGAGTGTTGCACTACATCTCAGACTCCATGTAGTTCTTGTGAGTGGGTGTAGAAATTTTTCCCTGGGATGCCCTAGTGCAAGATGCACTTGATAGCGCGCTAGATTTGATAGATAATGTAAATGTGTATATGGAATAGAATGAACTTCCCCTTCCTATGCGGTGTATGCAGTCCATTTTCCTTGAGTGTATGCCAAATGGATGCTTTGAAGTGTTTTAGGTTCCTTTTAAATGCAAGTTTAGGTGATAGTAAGTATGCTTAGTACTTGGTCCCTTATTTTTAATATAGAACTATGTATTTATATGATTCACTTGTTTGAATTTCATAATTGAAAACTAGAAGGCCGACCCATGAGTATAAAAGATTCCCAAGACCCAAAAGAAGCGAGTATGATGGAAAAGGGTCGGGGTGCCTAAATAGGATAAGAGTGCCACGGGAGCTCTTTGTCTTGCTTGGGTGTTAGTGTGTAAAGTCATAAAAGATAAACAAGTAAAGTTTTGAATGGGATGTAGGGTGTGAAAGACCAAAGAGAAAATAAGAGACATGGAAAAGAGGCCAAAGATAATTGTCAATTACTAGTTTTCTTGCTTAGGAATCATGTAAATTCTAGTATGCTTTTAGGACCTATAAATGTACCCAAGTGTGTGATTTTGTGTCTACATTTTCCCCCACTTTATGTTATTGAGTGAATACTCAATAACATAAAGTAGTTATAAAATGTGAACCTTATGATCCTATAGAAAGTGATGGTGATAATGTGCCAAAGAGACAAGTGAAGCATGGAATGAGTGGAAAATGAGGCGTGGAGACTAGGAAGAGAAAGTGATCCTAGAGGTGAAGTGTATGCCCTATGTGTACATGTTGTTGTACTTGAATTTTATTTTTGTAGATTTTTTCTTGTTGCATATTAAGGACATACCTACAAAAGAAGAGAGAAAAAAAGTAGTCAAAGTAGTGTGTACGAAAAATTTGAGCAAATTATGCATAAGTATGTAAAAGTGTGAAAAAGTAGTAGTAAAGGAAAGTGTGCACCTGATATAAAAGAGTGTAAAGGATAAAAAAGTGTCCTAAAAATGTTGTGAAGAGTGATTTTTGGGGTGATATTACGTTAAAAGTAATTTTTTGGGAAATCTCATTCAAAGTGCGAGTTTTTTGGGCGATCTCATGCCAAGTATGAATTTTTTGGGTGTTCTAATGCCAAAAGTGAGTATTGGGGAGAGAGTTATAGTTTTAATATATTCTATGACTCTTCCCAATAAGAACCATTACATACGGTACATCCATATTTTGTTCCTTATATCCAGAATTAGTTCTGAATTGTTCTGATTGAATGGATTGTAGGAGATTACATGCATGTTGTAACTGTGGGATTGTGCCTATGCTTGTAACTCTAAAACTTCTCTATGAACTATTGTAGAATGTTCTGATATGAGAAAGTGACTGTGTGTGCCCCAAGGGCATAAGCATCCAAGGGAGGACACATGTACCCTGCACAATGTTGTCGATGTTCACAAAGCGTGGGTGTCTCGTGTTGTGCAAGGACCTAAGTCAAACTCTTGGTCGTTATGTGATTGTATTTCTATTGTTTTCCTATCTTGTGCATGTCTTTACGATATATTTGAGCTAATGTAGGGGTGATTTATTAACCCAATGTATGCCCCCCTCATTTGGGGTACATGTAAAGAATGTAGGAGTATGCGGTCCAAAGGAGAGGACCGAAACTTATTTGGAATGGATCCCTACAGGGGGAATGGATGTGTATGGTAGAAACCAAATCACGTATAATAAAGTGGCTAATAACATGTGTTAGTAGAAAAAGTAGCAAACATGTAATAGAAGACAATGTGATCAAGCAAGTGTGTAAAGAAGAGAGAGCACGAAAATTGGGTTTCAGACATGGGACATCACTCACAATGTCACAAGACAATCAAGGCCGAACCAGCCAAAATCATACAATTATCATACAACAAAAATAGAAAATCCCACAAATAATAGAAAATAATGTCAAGAAAAGTGTAACACACAACCATGGTGTCATATAATCATACAAAATAAATGTTGCACATGAAGCACTGTCACAAGATGTTATGAAGATAGAAAGTATGCCAAATTATGTATAAACTAATGGAAAGTAATGTGATAGAAAGAATATGTAGTAAATAATGGAACAATAGCACTGTAGTGTGTGAGGGTAGTAAATGTAGATGCCAGGGAGCCTAGCTGAAACCGGTAAAAGGTACGGTGCCACACATCATTGCAATGTGTGAAGATCTATGAGAAATCCACATTCACTACAAAAGACCAAGTGAATGTGCATGTGTGTATATGTAGAAAATATATTGACATACAAAGTATCCATCCATCATAAAAACAAAGTGTACATGTAAGTAGAATAAGCAAGTAAGATTATGTGTAACCAATATATGTAAATGATATGAGTGTGATGGGATTGTATGTAATGTGTGAAGATGATAGAGCAACATGCCCCCTAATGAATGTGCACGAGATGAGGTTCATTTAGAAAATCCCCCGAACAATCAAGAATGAACCATATAACAAGAGTGCATCATGGGAAATGGTTTGAAAAGAGAGGCTAGAAAGATGTATCCAGGAAGCACAAAGCATGAAGAGTGAATGGTGTGTGGTTCAATTCAGATTTAGACCCTCAAAATCAATTATGAACCATAGAACTAGAGTGCATCATAGGGTAATGACGATACAAGGTGTGTATCAATTTATGTGATAGTGTTTAGTAATATGAAGTATGAAGCATAGAGTGTAATATTAGAAATTATAGACAACTAATGATAATAGGAGGGGGAAGAAAACTTGATGCCCCCAAGTGTGAGTGTAGAAATTTCAAGTGAATTCATCTAAGAGATCATCAATGTCAGGATCGTAGCCTATTGGATTTGGGTCAAAAACTTGATAAGCAATAGTGTGGGGTTGATCATATAAAGAGCCTTTGCGGCGTAAATTGTACATGCCCATAGCATATTATTCATCAATGAAAGGTGGTTGTGGACAATCGAGTGCATACCAGTGGGTTGAGTATAACCAGGAAATGAATCATTGTAAATAGAAATATGGTTAAAAGGCATGGGAAATGTGATATCAGTATGATTAGGATCTAAAGTGCTACCAATGTAGTCAAGCCAAGACTTCCCAAGTGTGATTGGAGAGGAACGAGGAGTACATGTAAGGAATACTGAAAAATGGAAGACGTGGAGGCTATAAGTAACAGTAATAAAGACACATCCATGAAAAAGGTGAGGAAAATGAGGTAGAGGGTGGAGATCATCAAGTGTGATTCCTAGTTAGGATAATCCATCATGCGTGCAAACAGTGGTCATAAAGAAGTGGGACCGAATGACATGTGAGGCCAATAAGAGTCATGTACAAAAAGAGTGCATGTAAAAGGAGGAAGTGTCTTTGTAGAGTGAGATGAGGCAGGTGTTAGGATGTCCAAGGTATGGAAAGACCCACGAAAAATTATCATGGCATTAATGGAAGGAGGAAATTTCTTGAATTGATATTCACCAAGGCCTATGGAAACATAAGTATCATTAAAGTAGGACTCATCTATCTCGATAGGAGTAAAGTTAAGATTATGTAATGTGTCATCATTAAGCACTACAAAATCAACCTCATCGTCATAATCATTAATGTTGGTATTATCATGTTGAATGGATGTATCAAGGATATTGGTAGGAATGGAGCTAAATGTGGGAGTGAGAGGATCCACGACATGTAGAATAGTGGTAGTTATGTAAGTAAACAGGGTGGGTGAATTGATATCAGTAGTATGGATTGGAATAGATGATATGCTTGTAGAGGTGGGGAAAGGACATGAAGCACTAGATTGAACAACATAATATGTACCAATATTAATATATGGAATAGGTTGTGATGGAGGAATGGGCATAGTAGTAATGGGGTCTATGCACCAAAACTTGAATGGATCACGGTCAACAACAATGATATGTTCATAGTCATCATGTAATAAGTTAATGCACCAATAAACTCGTAGATGGGACAAGTGTGCATTTCATGAATCCATGGTCTATCCAAAAGAGATTAAACTAAAATGAGGCATCAATAAAACAGAACACAATAGGAACAATTTTAAGCCCAACTTCTATAGGTAAAGTGATAGTGCCCATGCATGTGCGAGTAGTGGAATCATAGCCATGAAAGAGAGTAGAATTTTAAAAATTAGATCATCAGTAATTCCAATTTTCATGAGGGAGTGAGAACATAGGTTTATGGTAGAGCCATTGTCAATGAGCACACACTTGACACAAATGGTGCTAATGGTAAGACCGATAAGAAAAGGCTACACAACAAACCAAATTATAACTTGGGTCCTCAATTCAGTTAAAAACACCAGTTCCTAAATATAGACATGAGTGCTTGGGCGCTCTTGACCTTTATTGGGTGCCTATGACCAGGGTAAGTTATAGTAACTTTCTCAAATAAACACAATTTTCAGCAGTTTATAGAGCAGTTCACACAGTACATGCATAGTCCTCTAGCAATTAGAATGCATTCTATCTCCTTTTCTACTTGGATCGAACTGGAACAACACAATACTAAACACAGATCACAACAATTGTAGTGGTGTATAATTTGGGAAGCAGTCATGGAAGGAGAATAAAACTAGACTTTTCTCCCCAACACTCTTCTATCGCGGCGTGAGATTGCCCAAAAACTCGCACTTGGCGTGAGATCTCCCAAAAACTCACACTTGGCATGAGATCTCCAGAAAAAATCATTCTTCTACAAAATTCTAGGGCACTTTCTATCATTTTCACTCTTCATTAATTAGGTACACACTCTCCTTTTTGCATACTTTTACACACTTATACAGAGTTTTCCTAATGCATGACTTTGACTACTCTTTTTCTCTTCATTTTTAGGTCCTGTCCTTAATATACAACAAGAAGCAACCCCGCATGAGAAAATCAAAACAATGATAACAAGTACAACATGGCACAACACATACACTTCATCCCTAGGGTCACTTCCTCCTTCTTAGCTCCCATGCTTCATTTTTATCATTCCATACTTTTTCTTGTCTCTTCGGCAAGCTTTTTCCATCAATCTACATGTCTATCGTGTACACATCTCTTATCTACTTTATTTTATCAAGTATTCACTTACCAACATAAATTAGGGGGAAATGTAGACACAAAATCATGTACTTGGGTACATTTTTAGGTCCTAACAACATACTTATAGTTACATGATTCCTAAGCGAGAAAACTAGTAATTGACATCTATCTTTGGCCTCTTTTCTTTCTTTCTTGATTTTTTTGGCCTTGCACACCCTACAACCTAGTTTGGTCTTCATTGCTTTATATTTATTGAATTTGGACACTAGCACCCACCAAGTCACCAACACTCAAAGTGCCGTCGTCTCCTCTAGGTTCGCCGACCTCTTTGTATCTTGCTCGCCCCTTTTTGACCTCTTTTATATTTAGGGCATCTTGTTTTCTTATGGGTCAGCCTTTTAGCTGTCAATTATGAAATTCAAACAAGGGAATCATATAAATACAATGCTATGTGACCAAAATAATGGACCAAGCTCTAAGCATCTATTATAATCACCTAAGGTTGTATTCAAAGGTATCAAAGAGCATCAAAGGAATCCATCTAGTTTCATTCAAGGAACAAGGTACTACATGTTTTTCATACATGCATAGGAGGGGAAGTTTATTTTATTCCATCCACATATCTATCTACATTGCTACTTATAGCTATCGTTTGTTATCAAGTGCATCTTGCATAAGAGCGTTCTAGGCACAATTTCACACACTTCATAATAACTATGTGGAGTCTAAGATGTAGTGTAACAATCGGTCATAATTTCACTTAGTCGAGTGACCTGTTTCGGGGTTAGTATGATTCCCTGTTTGCATCTCTTCCTTTTTAATATTTGTTGTGTTTTGGTGTTTTGCATGTTACGGGAAAATTATGCGGACATAGTGTGACATACAGAAGACAAACAATGAAGGTTAGTGACCACCTTGCGACACAAGAAAAACCATATTATGAACTTTTGTGCAGTCACTGGAGCCTACCAAAGGTCTCTGGCACCTAGGTACCCTATCCCTAGTCCATACACCCTTGTCCAACCTATTTTGGAAGTTCAATAATTTTATGAGTGCGGGTGCGACATTATCATCCTCCTGATCACCATTTTTCTAGACCATAACACTTATGGATTAATAGAAAAATCATCTAAGTCTTATATCCTCTCTTGCACTTAGGGTTTCAATTTTCATTTGCTTGTTGCTTGTGTCAAATCTGCACTTTACTATTTATTTATCACACATGATGTTGCAATATCCAGGGTTTAATAACATTCGTATTTGTTAAATCGAGAGAGGAAAATATACCTCTCTCCCCAACACTCTTCTCTTGGCATGAGATCACCCAAAAAACTCACTCTTGGCATGAGACCACCCAAAAACTTCACCCTTCACAACAATACACTCAAATTCAACAATATCTCCAAGACAAACATGATAACTTTTTTCCCTTTTCCTATCTCACACATTAGGTGCACTCTTTCCTTTATACAATTCCTACTTACTTATACACAAGTTATTCGATTTTTCATTTACGAAAATTTAACTACTCTTTTGCTCTTCTTTTGCAGTGTCCGAACTTACAATAAGTATCTCACATCAACAATCACAAGCTTCAGTAGCAAGATACTACACATACGCTTCACCCCTAGGGTCTACCTCCCTTTCATAATTTCCATGATTCACTTCACGCTTCATATGGTTACTTATCCATTCAACACACTATCGGCTACACTCTTCTATGGATCACAAGGTACGCATCTTCCATCTAATTTTTCTATCGAGTGTTCACTCAACAACATAAAGTGGTAGAAAATGTAAACACAAAATTTATGCACTTGGGAACATTTTTAGGTCCTAAAGCATGCTAATGTATACAAGATTCTTAAGCAAGAAAACTAGTGGCTGAAAACTTGTTTTCGGCCTTCTTATTTTATCTCTTACACTTTACTAGCCTTACATATCTTACAACCCTTCAATAACTTTACTGATTTATCTTTTATGGCCTCGGAGACTAGCACCTGATTATGATAGAAGCATTTAGGATCTCCTCTCCCTTTCAAGCGCTCTTGTCTTTGTTTTCCTTCTTCTTACTCTTTTGGGTCTTTTTCACTTCTTGGTCACCTTTTAACACTTTGGGTCGGCCTTTCATTTGTCAATTACAAAATTCAAACAAGGGGGTCATGTATATACTCGATTACTTCTCTCAAATAAGGGGACAAGTACTATAAGAATTATATATCACCACCTAAGCGGGGATTTCATTATATTCCATAACAAACATCTTGCATAATTTTGAGCAATCTAGATCTAGCTTGTTATCATTGTGCAACTTGCACAAGGGAAACCTAGAGTACCATTACATATAAAAGCATGGAGAACTACATGGAGTCTGAGATGTAGTGTAGCAATCAATTGTAAGTTCACTCTTCGGGTGACCATCGGGGTCAATCCAAATCCACATTCTTCATATTTTTTATTAGGGTTTATGTGGTTTATGGACATGTGCAAGAAAACATCTATTTTTCAGGTTACATGTACAATTGGTGATCTAACAACAAAACTAGAGTGACAAAAGAAGAACAACAACAAATCTCCTCCAACCCAGAAAAGACTAGAACTTGAGCATCCGAGTGAACACAAGCACCCAGTTTAGTCACTAACATCCGGGGCACTCCTATCCTCATATGAGTGCTTCTATCTTTGACATTTCTAGGGTTCGAACCCTCATCGAGACTTGATGACATTATGCTCAACATGTTTCAACACTTAAACAAATCACGATCATCTCCAGATTGTACAAAATCAGCTAAGTCATATCTCTCTCTCTCTCTCTCTCATCTTGCTTAGGTTTTACATTGTTGTGTGTTTATTGCTTGCATCTTACGTAATTAATTACATGAATATAATATATTATAGTAGTTACTCTAAAATAAAGGTTTAATTCAATTTAAATTAAATAATCTTACTACTAACTTTGTTTAGGTAGATATGGTTGGGAAGACATCAGATATTATGGCATTGGTGACTTCTGTAAATGGAAAAGTGGATAAATATTCACTTTTGAGTGAAAATGCTAAATTTATTTGTAATGAGTTTCAAATAGTGGTACAAGAAGTGCCTAATCTGATGAGGCTATCTATTTAGGACCTAGATTATATTGAGAATGAGTTCAAAGAATGTGTGACTGAACTTCAGTGTAGTCAAATATAGTCTAAACGGAAACTTCAAGTAGTATTTTTCCTTTTTTTTTTAATTTTATATTGTTAAATTTGTAATCTTAAAATAACAAACTTATCAACTTTCATTTGTGGAAGCTATAGTTTTTATCCTTTAATTAGCCACTTGTAAACATTTTGATTATTTGAGCTATTTTTTAACTAGCTATTTTTAAGCCCCATGGCGGTGGTAATTTTCGTGTAAGTATATAGATTTTTTACCCTCTAAGGATAATATTTTTAATAAATAAAGATCTTGATAGTCGAACATTGTTCAATGAGAATTTTTCTATATATTATTTTCTCAATTATTTTGCAATGTTGCTTAGATATTTTTATTAATTAATCACCGTATAATCTGGTTAACATGAAAATTTTAGATAAGAAAAAGCTATTTGTATAGTCATGAATATGGTTAGTTTTACTACTTATAGAGACCCATTGACACTCTCTTGAGGTTATAAAGAGATAAAAATTGAATGTTCTTTGACACCTCCCGAAAACTACCCAAACATCGATCGAAAGATTAGAATCCATACACATGGTGCATTAATTTGAGAATGGAATAGGTGGTTGGTGCAAGAAATGTAATCAAAAGGCATGGTCATATCTCCCTTTTTCTATTAGTAAGTACAAATTTAGTACTTATCCATCTCTTCAGGTTTTTACAAGACAACATTGGCCTTATGCCAATCTTCATTGTTCAACCTGATATCTATAAAAGGTGGGACCTTCATGGTTATGTAAAATCTCATATCACAAAGATGACCAAAAAGTATACTTAGCACTATAAGACATTCTTAGTGATGCAAGATTATCTATACCATGTCAAAAATATTTGAAACATAGTCTTGTATCTCCCAAGAATTCCATTGAGAAAAATTATTTTTATTTCTTTGTAATTTATTTTTTTCTTGTCTTTTCATTTTATCTTCATATGGTATGCCTTATCAAAATATTTTACCTATAAAAGGCTATATAAGAAAGTCAATATCACTTTATAACTCACCTAACACTCTTACAACCTCATATTGCAAATATCATTCCAAAAGTACTTAAAGGGTTCTTAAATCCTAAATCTACCAAAATCAGTTACACATCAATTAGAGAAGGCCCTACTACATGTCTAAAGAACTCAACTACATCAAAGGGTTCTGCAATTTTATAGGGTTCCAATTTGTTGTAGGTGATTACAAGTCATCTCAAAGTTGTGCGAGCAAGAGTGGCATACAACGAAATTCATTTCCAAACAAGTGAAGCACACAAGAAGTTTCAAATCCATAATGTCAAAGGTTTCAAGACTAGAAAGATTCAAGTCAAGACTATAGAAATTAGGTCATGACCATATAGTAGTTATATAGTCTTTCCCCTTATTAGTTTCTAGTTCCAAGATTGGTACCAAATAATTTGTAGTATTTGATCTACATGTTTATCTATGTTGCACATTTGGATCATTCCTTCTCTTTCCTCTATAGTTATGTTTCTCTCTCCTCTTGTGTATTTTCAAGAAATTACTTCATGTTTATCAAATGTTACAAGTTTGGACACATAATTCTAATTATAAATGGTTAATTTGGAAGCTAATTAATTAGAATTTAATATTTTTTACAAAGGAAACATGTATTTTTGGTTTATGATAGTTTTGAGAATGCCATCACAAAGTGTTAGCTAACCCACAATGTTTGCTTAAGGATTATCTTGCACATTCTAACAAGTTTTCTAGTTTATGGTGTTTGTTTTCTCATCCTTCATATTATTTATCAACTAATTTTTGGGAATTATAAGCTTTGATAGTTTCAAAAATAAGTGGAGCTTCTTACCGGTTTTTTATACTCTTCGGGCCGATAAGTTTTGAAGGTTATGAAACTACGTGGAGCTTGTTGATTCATTTACTATTCACAAATGGAGACAAAAAGTATCTTGTAAATATTATAATCCCTAACTTATCTCGAAGAAAGGCCACTATGTAGAATATATTCATTGGTGCACTATTCGCATCACATATTCAAAATGATTATTGAGTAATCGAAATTACACTTTGAGAAATAATGTGGAGTTATCTTATTGGCTCACTTCTGACTATTTATGACAAAGTCTTAGCAGAGTAGTTATGTAAAATGAAAAGTAACGTGGACTATTCTTATTGGTTAACAACCGACAAGGTTATTAAAATACCGACATTGTGAATTATGAACTTGGATCTTTCTTATTGACTCCACTTCACAATGAATGATAATACCTATCAATTAACTAACATTATAAAAATAGTATAAGCACGGAGCTTCCTTATTGGGTTTTTCATCACGGTGACTAATAGAGGTTATCTAGAGTTTGACACTATGAAAACCATACATATATGATGTTTTCTTATTGGTTCACACTTCACAATCAAAGATACCTGGATGGAAATATCATATAATAGAAATGGTTTGTAATAACCTTACATAAGTGGAGCCTTTTACCTGGATCACCTTTCCCAATCTATCATGGTTCTTACAAGTAAAAAAACATGCAAAATTTGTCAAATCTCACCACATGGAATTAAGGATAATTAATTTTAAAGGTGAAAATATCGCTTAATCATGGGAATACAAGATTAAAATAAGCTGAAAATTTTACATACTCAAGCACCTAATATTTGAGCTATTACAAATATTTTAGATTCCAAATTCAAGCAATTACGAAGAAAATAGAGTATTACTATTTTTAGAGATTAAGAACTTTACATATCTATAGTTTCTCAAGTATTTTGAAGTTTATCATCAAGTATAAATAAGGAAAATGATATTGTTAGAATAATGTACTAATTATTTGAATATATTATATGAACATCTATATCACATATCCATGAATGGAAGCTTCCAATGTATTGATGGTGGATCATCTCTATCATTTTATTGACCATTTATTTGACTTTTTTGATAGCCAACTCGGTGCAATAGATCAATCCCCATATCCAATAGTGTCATCTATTGTATTTTCTACATTGTTATCGTGTCCTCTCCTTTAATTGATTGAACTCCATATTATCGAATCCATGTCATAAGGAATGTTATTCACTTAATACCATGATGTGTAAATTCTCAAATGGTTATCTGAATTTTCATCAAGCTTGTTTCATAATTTTGACTTTATAAAGGACAAAGTGCTGAAAATATCTCATCTTAAAGTGAACCCAAAATCATTTCTTGACATAGATTAGCCAATGAGAAAAACTTGGTCCCGTGGTTTCCTAAAAATAGTACTTAACCCAAATTTCCCCATAGACATGTTATTGATCCACACTCTAATGGATTATCCAAACAATTGAATTGATCAATCGTTGTAGAGGAAAATTTGTGGGATTGATCAATCAAATTGGCATTGCTTAAAATACCTGGATAATTCATTCCATTGATATCAATATGATTACAATTTTTTTGAATCAATGTAGTCAATCTATTTTGGTATTCTTCATGTAAATATCTTTCATTTTGGAAACTATTCCAATAGGTGGGATTTAATAAAGTCATTGCTTCAAGTAAAACATCCCTACTAAAACATTCCCTTATTTATTCTAGTAGGGAAATCAAAAATTTTCTTAACCTTACCCTTTTTGATGATACAATGTTATCAAAGAGCATCCCTATGACATTTACCTTTTCAACCTTCGACTCACGATGCAGGAGCATTAAATCTAGTATGTATAAAAGGATGACAAAAAAATCTTGCAAGTATGATGCTAAGTCTTAGAGGTCATTAGATGTCATTTAGGTGTGTCAATTAGATTCTAGGCCTTTCAAAATTCAAATTATTCACTTTCCCTCCAAAAGTGCAAGCTAGAGTCTTAAAGGCCTATTTTGGCTTGATTGTATAAGTTTGGTGTGTTCTAGTACTGATCCATTTAATTGAATTCTTTACATGTATGTGTAAGTTTGTTTAGCCTTGGTGAATTGTAGCACTTTTTGGGTATTATGTGGCGAGTGTTTGAAGCACATTCAATGTTAACAGATAAAGAATGAGTTGCAAAGAGTATATTGTGATTCGAGGGTGTAAACACAAGTTAAATTTGTGTATGAATCTTAAAGGTAACTCCTAAACTTAGTATTCTCTATTTTCTTGATGTCAAGACATATTCAACCTTTTGAACAAATTGATACCTTGTTAGCTGATATTGTAACAGGTTTTTGAACGTTATTGCATGAAGGATTGGTGGGTGTCTGAGACTCATCATCAAGAATGAAGGATTTTGAGTGAGGTGTTAAGGGTGATACAACTTTTGAAACCCTTTCAATGCATATAAATTATCAAGAAAGACAAGATTTGGTATTAAACCCTTAAGGTCGGGATAGGGTTATTGATGAAGATTGACTAAACTTTCATAATTATGAGAAAATTTGGGATTATTGTCATTTAAAATATGGGGAGGAAGGTGAGATATAATTAGAAAGGATAGGTAGGTGACAGATATGAGCAAAAGAAGACTTCATTGTTCAAATATTGGAAAGAAAGAGGGTTTTGCTATGTTTTAAATGTGCATGCACAAGCACTTTGAATGTAATTGAAGTAAGTTGTAAGATCAATCCCTATTGGTAAGATAGGATTTATTTAGGGGTATTCCCAATCCTTGATACAAAGAATTAGGACCTAATAACAACTATTCATTTTACAAGATCTTTTATCTTATTGGGATGAAACTATCACCCGCTTAGAGCTTCAAAATAAATTACTCTAAAATGCTCTAAATATGAAAGTATACTCAAAGTGGGAATAAACAAAGTTGGAAAGGTCCTTCAAAGTGGATTAAAAAGGAATTTTAGAGATTCACTGGTTAACATTGGAGAATTTGTTGATATTCTAGTTATTGGGATAGTTGCACAATAAGAGACCTAATTGGTGGAGCCATTTAACTAAGGAAGCAAAGTGCTTCAAGGAAGGATCCAAACTTATCACTTGATACATTGATAAAATAAGGAAATGGGTGTTAGGATTTGTCTTCATTTTACCTTAATGACTCTTGAAAAGAAACATATGTTTGAAATTATTTATTGATAGGGCTAGTAAATTTGTAACACTAGGAAATAAGAGTGAATTGTTATAGGAGCATCTTTGGGAGTCAACCTATAAAAATTGGCATACACCTTATTCAAGCTAAAGGGTATCTAGAGGAAATTTTAGTTTTTTGAGGGTAGGTTTGACTAACCCCATCCATAGAGTGATCATAGGCCTTGTTCTTGGGCATTATAAAGGCGAGTTTTGGTGAAGAAGGAATAATTGGAACTTTTGATTATTTTAGAAAAATTTGATGGATGAATTAGGTTGATTTAATGAACATGTGGAAGAAGTTGGCATAACCCAAAGAGGTCAAAAACTTAGAGGGTTACCGATTTGAAGTTATCCCTTAAGAAGAAAAGAGCGAAGCTAAAACCATATTAGTTAATTGAGAGTAAGAAAAGAGTTATTGTGATTTTTTAGTGTAGAGGAACATAGAATAGGTGAAAATGACCTTAGGAAAAAAAAATTTCCAAGGAGCTTAAGGTTAATAAATTGTGCTCAAAGAGGCTCAATTTGTGCTCACGGAGCTTAGTTCCCTAAGAGCAAGTGAAATCCAGTCTTCAACTAAGGTAAGAATACATTTACTTAATCTTATTATTGATCATTTTGGAAGATTTCATAACCCTCCTTTGAGATATCTAATCAAGGAACACTTGTTTGTATAATGGATGTATGACAAAGATCTAGTTTTTGCTTGTTCAAGCTTGAAAAGCAATTTTTTTTTGGTGATTTAGAGGTAGAGTTGAGATTGTTTATGGACAAGAGTCTATTGTATATATGACTTGAAATAAGGCTTTTCATCGATACCATTTGAAAGAAGTACATTGGTATATCATATCTATGTACTTAAGCATATACTTCTCTAAACAAGTTAAACCTAAGAAAGCTACTTGGATTTCTAGTTTTTATCAATTTATTTCAAATATCAAACATTGAACCTGAAAATTCAGTCTCATTGAGAGACAAATATTTTATCATCGAGACAAATATGTTTCCTCAAAATAGAAAAATGGAAATATATATAGTTCTTTCTTGTGCTTGTTTAATTAAATGGCGCACTTCCTCCAATCTAGGAAAGAGACCCTTTGAATATTAAAAATGTCTCTATATCACTCACATGATGTCTCAAATCCCGAGTCATGTCCACTTCCCGTGATTATACCACATTACTCCCGTAGTCACCAAATCACTTACTTTGGGTATTATTTATTCTAGGCCTCGTACTATTATTCATATGGTTTTTGAGTGAAGAAAGTACGAATTAACCCATGTCCTTTAGCCATTTTATTTTTCTTTTTTCATTGCTTCGACCTTCCGCGTGTACTTTCCCAATTTGTTTTGTCATTTTGTGTTCATCCTATCTTTGATGGGGTGCCCAACCAGATCGGGCGCCTGTGCTCCTTGGTCCCCTCGGGGGCGCCCGATCCTCTTTACACTTTACTCTTATCTGTTGGGCACTTTCTAGCCGTTTGAGCTTTCCATATTTTTAGTGGTCAACCATTTCGAAGTTAATTATAAAAATAGAAAAAGAGAACCATATGAATATAAAGTTATGAGACCATAATAATGGACCAAGCACTACGCACTTACTATCACCACCTAAGGTTACATCCATCAAAGACATATATCTACATTTACATCCATCTAGCTCTATCACAAGGGACAATGTTGGTTCATCTACATCACACCGCACAAGAGGGGAGTTTATTCTATTCCATCCACCATCTATTTACATTTATGCATCTAGTTATTTCTCGCTACTCACAAAGTGCAATTGGCACAAGAGCACCTAGGGCACGATTTTCACACACACACTAGAACTACATTGGGCTTGATATGTAGTGCAAGTGCTCAAATGATAATTCTATCCATTTAGAAGTTGAGGAATATTTGAACCCTTCATATGCATATTTATTTTTTAGGGTTTTGATGTTTGGCTTGGGGTTTTGTGGGTACCTTCTTCATCTCTAATTTAAAGTGACATCCAACGCAGCTTCAACGACATTAATGTGAAAGGAATTAAAGGTAGACAATCACTCAATGACACCTTGGAGGAGGTTCCCTATCTATTTCTGAGACCACTGTGGTGCCCAGATCTCATACCAAGTGCCCATATCCCTTCCCTGTGCTCCACAGTCTACTCAAATAGCTTGGATATGTAATTTCTAGATATCCTATGTGGCCACTTCTTAATTCTTTTCATCCGGTATTCACCGTGACACAATCTCAAGCAAATCAGAATCGATAAGGCCTTTCTAACCCTCTTTGCATATTAGTGTTTCACATTTCCATTTACTTATTTGCTTGGGTCATTTTATTTATTTATTTAGTTGTTATTTACCACTTTTCATAACATTAGATTAAACTAAATTTGGCTCCCATTTTCCATTTTGGTGAACCCTACTTCGATCTTCCCACTTTTTGGATCCTCATTCTTTACTTGTCATCCTAGAGTCTAGTCATCATGAGTATCTCAATCAATGATTACTTGCTTGTAAATCCTGATTTAAGGCATAGAGTCCAACATCTTCTTGTTACTACTCACATTCGTGTTGATATGCATCCTGATTCAATATATAAAACTTTTGTAGATGCATTTTCTTAACACATAACATTTAAATCCAATCCTCTCATTGATGTTCACACTTTTGAAAATGACCCACCTTTTCATATCATGTGTCACATTCACAATGTAGGTGTCAAACACACTTTAATTGATAATGGATCTGAACTCAAGCTATGTCCCATGTCATTCCTTGAGAAGCCAGGTCTTTCTACTCGTAATGTTTTTCCATCTTTTCTTTCACTTCATGCATATGATGGGTTTGTTCATCCATGCGTTGGTCATATTACATTACCTATCGCCATAGGGCCAAAACCGTAAACACCGTCTTCTTCATCATTGAATTTTCAATCTCCTATAAATGTTTTCTTGGTAGAACATGGATCCATGCCATGAAATTTGTTGCTTCTACAAGTACATCATTATGTCAAATTCATACATGACGACATATAATATACTATTTTTCTTGACCGCAATCCATTCCAATATTGTTATCGAGCTCCTGATACTAGTCTTCCTATTCCACGCACTGATACTATAGATGATCTGTAACCTATGGATGAACCACCTCACTTACCACCACTTGAAGGTGTTATTTGTATTATAGATGTAGTTTCTTGTGCTCCATCGCCACCACCCACTACTACCGCTGCTCTAATTCTTTATCGAGGGCCTATCCATTCTTCGACTTCGCTCTATCTCCTACACATTCACATCCACCACCCTCATTAGCACCCCCACATTTCGGATGTATGCTTTTCATGAATGATTCATATTGGGAGAATATTCCATTTGATCCTACTTGTGATGACATTGTATGTACACATGAGGGTTTGATTTGATTAGGATTTTATTTTGAGGACCTTTATCCTCCACCACACACTCCTCATCTTTATCATGGGTTTGTTCGCATCACTGCCGCTTATGGCCTACGCCTCTTTCACCTCACAGCCTTCCTTTACCCGATCCTCGGATCTACACCACTTACATTAGGAAAATCATGATTTGATTACATTGGGGTACTCTATATCTTGACCATATAGATATCTCATTTCCTATTCCTTTTGGGCGTGTCTTCATTTACAATAGTTCATTTCTTAGCTATACATAAAATCGCACTCAATGGTTCGCACATGGATGTCCAATACCTCCATTCACCGATGAGGAATATGTCAAGGGTATGTAGAACTTATGCCTCAATGGCTCATTACGTGATTAACTTGACACCATTGCTTACTGTGTCTCTAATAATTATCCATTTGACTATGACCCCGAAAATGACGACCTTCTAGATGACACTACACGATTGCATTATTCATATTACATGTTTAGGGGCATAGCATTCACACACCCCCAAGCTAGTTTCAATGCACACTTTAGACTTACATTATCATACATTGATCTTCTAAGCATATACATATTAATCTACACTTTAGTGTCGCCATTGCTCGATGACATACTCTTGTGCTTCGGTTCACACTTGACTGTTGAGGGGATACTACACATGAACCCCACACACTGCACAAATAGGCACTACACATGCGTCTCTTCACACATCTTATAGGTCATCTCATATTTTTCATACTATAGCTTAAAGTTTCTCTATATCATCGCATGTCGAAATTTTCACATCTACACATCATACATACTCTACATACCATACTAGTATTCATCACACATGTGTCATAATCCTATTGTCTATGAGTTTAGTGTTACATATTACTCATCCTACATACTACATAATGCGTACTTCACACTATTAAGTTATCTACACATATTGCATTGTACACTATACATCGTATAATACAAATTTTGTGTATCACATGGTCTTCTATCATCACCACGTATACTATACACATCTACTTGTACATGTTGACATCGCCTACCCTATGACACACTCTAGTTCCTTGGTCCATACTCGATTGCCGAGGGTTTACAAATCAAATGGACCTCGTCACACTCATACTTTCATCATTAAACCTTCTATCATACGACATTCCTAGGTTAGTGACATACGTTATATGCTAAATCGTCACCTATTCCATCATCTTGTAGTGGTATACACTTTAGGCTACATCACCAATCTCTATACTCATCTTGTAGTGATATACACTTTAGGATAAATCATCACACGTCTTCATCTCTAGGTCACATATCATCACCACACATACACACTCATCACAACGTGCTACACACAACACACAATTCAACCAATTACCAATGATGCACTCTCGTTTATGACTCGCTTTTTGAATTTTCAAGGGGAAAACTAAATAAACCTCATTGTATACAACTCCATTCACTCAGGGGCACGCGGATCCTATCATCCATCTTGCATTCCATTCCATCCATCCACAACATGTTGCATATCTTGGTCGCATTTACTCTTTCTTGCATTTGCTTGTACATGGTCATCTTATTACACATGCTAGATAGATCTCTTGTATGTCATTATATTTACAATACACACATGCGCGTTCATGACTTTTTGAGTTGTGATCAAAGATATAGGTATTCTACACACATCAAGGATGTTTGGCACACTACCAATCCCACAATGGTTACCGGGGGCATCCACATTTGTACACTATATGTATTATTATTTCATTTTGTTTCATAGCACACTACTTTATTAGTTATACATGCTTTTGACATATGGGTTATCTTTCTAACATGCTAACAGGTGCTTCATGTGCAACATTTGTTTTGCAGGATTACTTACTACCATGGCTATCTCTTTGTCTTGTTTACTATTATATCTGGGCTCTACCCTTTTGTTTGGTGTGCACACTTGTTTGTTTGTATGCAACCACTATGGCCTTGAGTTTCTTACAACATATTGAGCGATGTCCCATGTTTGAAACCCGCTTTGGTGGTCTATGTTGGCTTCTTGTATGTTTACTTGCCTTCTAGCTTTTGTATTGTCTGCGTAGCTTACACTTGATTTCTACATGCATGCATGTTCGTACTAACACTTTTTTCTAGCCACTTGTTTGTGTGTGCCTTGGTTTCTATAAAGTGTGTTCCCTTCCCCCTAGAGGGAAAAATTTACATGGTCGGTCCTCTTTTGGGGCCGCATCCTCCTATCTGCAATATCACATGTGCCCCCAAAGAGGGGGCATCATTTGGGGTTTACACACTACACAATGCTCTACAAAGTGGTATAGTTCGGGTTCAATTTCCATCCTTGACACAGTGGGTTATACAACAAGTGGGTTCAAACCAATCTATTAAAATCCATACACAACGGCTTCTATAGGACATGTTATCCTTATAATTCTTGAGAGTAGTGACGGGTTGGAGGATACAATGGACTTTCCTCCCTACACTACTTTGGCCAGTGGCATCGGACTGCCTAAAAAACTAGGCAAAGATAGAGATCTCTTCACATTATCAAGGAAGTTGTTACAAGTTGGAGAATAACACAAATTTGTCCCTACACTTCTTCGGCCACAGTGGTGTGAGATCACCAAAAAAACTTGCACTTCACTGACAGTTACAGGATATCCTTACTACACCCTTTCTCTCCTTATGGATCAAGTGCACATGTTCCCTTTTCATTTTTCATACTTTTATTATAGTATTTTTACTATATACATGCATTTTTACACATATACATGTGTATTTGACTATTTGATCATCTTCTCCTTTTGCAGGTTCGTCTCGTATGGGAAGCAAGCATTCAACAAAAAACAACAATAATAACATCAACAAACATTTATCGGCAAAGCACACACCTCATACTAACATGCAGTACATCACACACATCGACAACTACACATGCATTTCCACCCTAGGTTCACTCTCAACACTTTTTACACTTTTGCATCTTTAGTCTCCACGCTCCATCATTTTTTTCAATCCATGCTTTTTCTAGTCCCTCGATACATTTTCTAGTTAACTCTACATGGATATCAGGTACACATCTCTATCTACTTTATGTTACCGAGATTTCTACTCACCAACATAAAGTGGGGGAAAATATAGTCACTAAATCATGCACTTTGGGTATTATTTAGTCCTAGTCTCATACTACTATTCGTATGGTTTTTGAGTGAAGAAAGTAGTAATTAACCCATGTCCTTAGGTCATTTTATATTGCTTTCTATCGTCACTTCCGACCTTCGCATGTAATTTCCCAAAAAAAAATCATTTTGCACTCATCCTATCTTTGATTGGGGCACCTAGCTAGGGACTCGGGTGCCTCAGCGCCCGGTCCCCTCCTCGGGGCACTCGATCCTCTTTACACTTTACTCTTATCTTTTGGGCACTTTCTAGCCATTTGATCTTTCCATATTTTAGTGGTTAGCCTTTTCAAGGTTAATTACAAAATTCAAACAAGAAAACCATATAAATATAAAGTTATGAGACCATAATGAGGGACCAAACACTAAGCACTTACTATCACCACCTAAGGTTACATCCATTAAAGGCATCTATAGCTCCATTTGCATCCATCTAGCTCCATCACAAGGGACAAGGTTGGTTCATTTGCATCACACTGCATAGGAGGGGAGTTTATTCTCTTCCATCCACTATTTAGTTACAATTCTAAATCTAGTTATTGCTCGCTACTCACAAAGTGCACTGGAACAAGAGCACCTAGGGCACTATTTTCACACACACACCTAGAACTACATTGGGTCTAAGATGTAGTGCATCGCTCATTGATAAGTACATCCATTTGGTAACTGAGGATAGTCCGAACCCTTCACATGCATCTTTCTTTTTTCAGGTTTTGATGCTTGGCTTGGGGTTTTGCAGGTACCTTCTTCATCTTTGATTTACAGGAACATCATGCAGGTTCAAGTGAAATTAACACGACAGAAGAGAAGGTAGACGATCGCTCGGACTGACACCTGGAGGAGGTTCCCCGGTAATTTTTGTAGACCAGGCACCCATATCTTAGACCATGGCACCCCATCCCTTCCTAGATGACCCAATCTACTCGTAAAGCTCATATCTTTATTTTCTCGGAGCTTGTGTGCGATCACTTCTTCATTCTTTTCATCCCGTATTCACCGTGACATAGTCCCAACTAGTCTACAAATCAGCTAAGGCACTTCTAACCCTATTTACATATTAGGTTTCACATTTCCATTTACTTGATTTCTTGTTTCTTTTTTATTTATTCAGCTTGTTATTTATTGCTTTGAATAACATTACATTAAACTAAATTAGGCTCTCATTTTCCATTTTAGTTTAATCAACTCCCAATAAGGATTGATACTCATTTTACACCCTTGAAACCATTTGATTTAATGAGATCCACCTAGTGTCGATGTATTTTAATATTTTATGACTATTTGTTAGTCCTTTTGAAAATATTTGGAGAACCTTTAAGGATGACGACAAAAATAAGCATGCACCTCTCGAACAAGTTCTTCAACTTTTGTTATAGGTTTAAATTTGTTGACTATTTTGTATGATAGATTCATTCTATGAGCCATACAATGAATTTAAATCATATACAATAAATGAGGATTTTGGATTCTTACACACATACCATTATGATGATCTTGCATTACAGATGCCCCATCTTTCCCAACATATACTAACTTTGTTACAATTGTATAATCACCCGTGCTACCGATCTCCGTTAAAATTCATATTACCATTTCACAAAGATTTTAGGCATTGGATTTCTCTCTCATCTTGTGAATAAAAAGTAAGTGAGGCTCTCTCACATGGATATCAATAGTAAAAATATACATACAGAGCCAAGAAGCATTAACTATTTTTGTACCCTCATCAATAGACAAAGACACATATCATGAAGACTTAAGTTTCTCTTTCAAGTCTAATTTCTCACCTATAGATACACATTTTTCCCAATCCTAACCACTTCTTTAAGACCAATGAGAATGAGGAAAGTGTGGGACACTAATAAAATACAACATATTCTTATACTCAGGACAATCTGTTATAGGATGACCTCTTTTCAAAATGTGAAAAATGGTAGATAGCTGAACCATTTTACCTAAAAGACTGTTTTAAATGACCTTGTTAAATTGAGATGTAATTATCTCTCTATTCTGTGTAACTAATCTTTCATTTCTCTTGCACTCCTAAAATTATTGTTCATACCAAATATATAAAAATTATCCACATTTTTCCATATAGAAACATTCTTTACAACTTAGTCTATACTTTACTTTATCTTTCCTATGTGCTTCTCAATAGTATCCATTTAAGTTGCATTGTCTTGTCCTCTCATAATTTACAACCATAGATTGTACATTTACATTCTTTCAGAGGTTTAATTTTACTTTCATTTTCAACTGATTCAATAAATAGAAACTTAGAAACCCACTCTAACCTGAAACCCCTTCCCAACTCCCATTTTCTTACCTTTCTCTTTCTGCTAGAAATAGGTGTCCCTTTAGTATTTTTCATGGTGGAATTTATATTTTATTGACAACCAAAAAGTTTCACCTCCAACATTTAATTGGGTAAGTGATGACATCCTAACACTAGAGTAAAATGTAAATCATCTAGTGATGTAGTTTCAACTTCATTCAATGAGATGTCTTCAAGGGGAGGCATTTCATTTTCGTTGTCATTGACAATGTCAGTCATCAAATCATTAATGAAATCATTATGAGTTTTATTTTGAATTCAATCATTATCCCTTGATAGTTCTTCTCCTACTAGACAAGAATGAGATTCTGTAGATGGTTTCTCAAAATAAGATGCAATTTTTTGTATGACAGTATCAAGAGGTGTTGCACTTGATATTTTTTTGAGGTTCCCATTTTAGTTTCCATTTTCATGTAAGGAATTTTTTGAGTTGGCTATAATGAGATGAAAATCAACTAAGGCATTGCATTATCACATGATATGAAAAAATGATACTACCGATGATGCATATATATTGATGGTACCATAAAAATAAAAATGACATATTTTAATAGATTATAGCATTTTTAACATCCTAACTTACAAAAGTAAATAAAACAATGTGACATGATAGAAAACATGTTTTAAATTAGATCAATATTGAATAGACTTACATACACTAAGTGCTTGTAGGATGTAAACTGCAATGTCAGTAGCTAGAAAGACCTTGATTTATTTGATTTTTGTAAGAAATATGCTGAATCATTTTCTACTACTTCGCAAATTCACAAATTAGAAAAGATAAAAAAATTGTTTGCTTAGTGATTAGTCTTTAGTTCTATGTATACACATATATTGCGAATTTAATCAAATTTCAAAATTTTATCCCTAAAATGTTAGCGATTGAGACCAAAGGTTCTATAGAATTCTTGGCAATCCAAGAATGTTTTGAAATCTTGGTCTATCGATTATGCAACAATCCATTAAAAAATAGAAGTTTAGATTAGATATTTGTTGGCTATTCGCATGGGAGAAATTACTATTTGTGGATTTTTTGGGCTTAAACGTGGAAATGACATAGTCATCAAAAGAGCCAAATGCACATTCCATAATTCTTAGTATTTGCCTAATTATGAATATTCATAGCTAATTTTTTCCCTAAAATAGGGTTCTAGTCCAATGCAAGTTTCTTTTCACCAACTAAGTTTCTTAATATTCACAATGCTTAAGAACATTTTGATGATTGGGAGACATTATTGGTTCGCACCGAGTCATAACTTAAACACAACTAGACTTGTTAATGGAGCACTTGGCCAAATCATTTCAATCATATGCAATCTCCATTTAGACCCACTTGCACCGCCCCTTTTCATGTAAATCGAATGCAATAGTTACATTGGTCATAAGTGGGATTTTCTCCAACCCCTACATCTAGATATGTGCCCCATATTTCACACGTTAATTCCTTTCAAAATAGTTTCGGATTTCATAATACATAAAACTCAAATCCCGACTTTGGACAAAGAAACTTATGATATCATGTGTAGAATATTGGGGTCTTATTTTCATAGTATTTTTCTTAGTTTGCAACCTTTAGGATCATTACATCTCACATTTTTATCATTGGAATGGATTTTCTAGTTTTTTATAGGTCAAGACATTCATATCCAAAAGGAAGAGGAGACACACCTTATTCCATTCCTTAAATGTTATTGATATAATAGCATAGACCAAATTGTCAATATTGCCACATAATTAATATTTACAATTCTTATAGAAATTATATGTTTGTCAAATTTTACGTTTTTCCACATCCTTGGAATTTCATTCCCTCCCTGTTATGCTCCCAATTTCATTGAAATTGAGATATCCATCTAGTGCAACAAATGACAAGGTTGGGTTCCACCTCTATGACTATGTCATCAACTTTGAAATCCACCTTCACTCACATATAGAATGAAGAAAATAAATTCCCACATTTGTCAAGGAATTTTCCTTCACCTTAACAAGGGAGATTCACTAAATCAATATAACCCTCTTCAACTTCAATTCTCGCATATACTCCCCATTGTGTTCCCATTTTGTCTTACATACAATTGCCCATTCCTTCCTATACGCATATCACAAACCTTTGAAAGTCCATTTTATTCCACTCTTCTCCTATCAACATGTCCATTGCACATTCTCAATGTGATTGCTAAGAAACCATCTATATTTAGTTTTGATTAAATTATTGATGTGTTCCAAATTTAAAAAAACTCATTTTTGAAATGCTCATGAATATAATTCTTTCTTTTATACCGAAGGTGTTGTATAAGCCGGAGGGAACATTTAGCCCTATAACATCCACACATAGTCGGCATAACAATATTTTAATAGTTGTGAGCACACAAATTTCTACGCATCGGTGTGGCTCCTATCTTCAACTCACCATTTGTTTTAAATGAGTACGTTGTTGGCTAAACTGTTACACTCCAGTCCAAATCTGCCATAAGAATTTCATTGGCTACATCGTGGAAAATGGTGTTGCAAAGGTTACAATGCACATAGCACAAGTGCTCACAAACATAATAAGCAAAATCAATACAGATGTACATTACGCTTGAATGAAACGCCTCCTAATCCTCAATCCTCTTCTTCTTCTTTCGCATATAACAAACAAAACAACGACATGCAGTAGTTTCCTCTTAGAGACAATTGAACTCGCTTCAGATACAAATACATATCCAGATCAATCAATTTGTATATAGTAAAATGAGGAGATATTAGGGTTACAGATTTATCTCCATGTGCAGTTTGATTTAACCCATAATGGTGCTGATTTTAAGATGAATATTAGCAAGAGATTCATTTAACACAGTTCCCCATTACGTTTTGTTTACTTATTTAATTTAATTCTCACTGCAACTATCCAATTAATGCTAAATTTACGACATTAACTTGGGTTTTAATGTGCTTAATATTTCTAGATCTCAAATAAAGTGCTTCTATTATTATGCAAGGAAAATGACAAGTCTGAAATGTCATTTATATGTGTCACTCTCCATGTTCAACTTTGGGTTTTGAAGAGCGGTTAACCCAATTGGTGGGTTTGTTTGACATGAGTCTATTTTTTCCACTCAGCTTTTTTTTGTTAAATACATGGAGAAACAAATAGCAGATACGATACTTTCAAAGCTATACAATTCATATAATGTCTTTTCAACCGCAATCTTATCAGTCTAAGGAATATCTATATCGAATGCCCTTAAAAATATAAAATGTGTCCTTAACTCTGCAAACCCTAAATTTCCTACATTAAACTTGTTCTATTAAGAAAATATTGATAATGTCATACAAGATGAGGATAAATCTAAAATATCTATAACCCGCAAACCCTAAAATTTCATTGTTGTTGTCACTCACCCAAAAATGTGTGCATTTTTCCAAATTTTCAAAATTTTGGGTAAGTTACCCCTTATAATGTCTTTGTTTTTCTCTGTGAAGTCTGGGGAAAGAAAGATGATCCCAACACTTAGTCAATCTTTAAAACATTCTTGAGTTTTGGGTCTTTTCTTTTGTAGGTGTTTCAATTTTTATGTCCTACATGTCCTAAGTTCTTCGGGCTTGATGTTCCCGCATCCCCGTATTTTCTGAAATTGACTTGCTTTTCTTTATATTGTGGGTGTTTCAGGTCTTTTCATGAACTTTCGGCCCTTGTACCTCCTAGACGCGCTTCCCTCATCTCCACATTCTCCACATGCATTACAAAACCACAAGTTTTCTTTCAAAAATTTCTAAGTTCTCTATGTGTTGTGGACTTTTTTTGGGCAGAGAACTTGCATCCTTATGTCCCATGGGCATTCTATGCACTTTTCACCCGAGTTACCGCATTTTATTGAACATTGGTGCATTACAAGCTCTTCAATATTTCATGACCTGTGTCCGAGTACGCCTTGAACCTCGCCTCCTCGAACTACCTTTCACGTATTGCATCGCTTTTCTTTTCATGTAGAGATGTTGGCTTCTTATGTCCCTAATGTACCAAATGATTTTGGGCCTCACATGCTTCATTCTTCGCCATATCCATGTTAGGTTAATTATTATTTACCTTAATTAATTATGAATCGCATATTAATTAGTTTATTTATTTATTGGTTATATGATTATATTTCATCATAACCATCAATTGTCTTTATTCGCATACGGGAGTTGTTGTATTGTTTTAACAATACTATTGTTTGTTTGTATTTGATTTGGTTATGCTTCACAAATGTCTTTTTAGAATCTTATAAGAATTATTTTATTGTTGCACATGTGCAACATATTTCCGTGTATGTATTTAGTTGTACAATTCCTATAAGACTTATGCAAAGACTCCAATGTAAGAATGATTCGGTTGATTAATATAATTCTACATGCTTCCGTCCCCGTTTCTACATTTGGTACCGGAGTGAGAATCGACTTGTGAATCGAGAGAAAGTGTGAAAGAGAGAGAAGAAGAGATAGAGGATATTGGAGAAGCATTTGTAGAAATTGAGAGCCTATGCAGCCTCTTGCAACTTATCGGCCCCATCTCTACATCCCGATAACCTCTTGTTTATTCTAGGTGTTTGGAACGTAATTTTTTTTTGCACCGGTGCACTCTGCACAAGGAAAAATTTGTTGTAGGTATAGAAAATTTAAAAAAATCTTTTTTCCCCATAAGGGGTTTTACCTCTGATATTAGAGGAGCTTTTTGCTACTACTACATTTCGTAGCTCCATGCACACGTTGGCTACCCGTGAGAGTTATTTTTATATTGAGGACCGAGTTGGAGTCCGGACATGCTACATCAATCTCTCTAATCGAGCTACATTATGTTGATAAAGGCGAGTTCCACTCGCCCCTAACCAAGCCCATTCAACATTGTTGTGTCATTCATTGGTGAGTTTGTGTGAACCGAGCCTCGATCTCCACTAAGTCGATCCGAGATGGGTATGAACCTTGCCTGCTACGACCAAGCCACGTGAGAAATCCACCCTCATCATGACCCTACACAAGAAGAAAAATGGTGAGAGCATATATCAGTGGCCAACAAAAATCAAAACACAGTCATACAAAATGGTGGAAGGTCCATCCAAACAACGTCCCAATGCAGACCTGTGAACATATATAACATTGAATCATGTTCTAAATCAAGAAAACCGAGTTTTCATGGATCCTCCATCCAAAATTGAAGTCGATCCAATCTATCAAACATTTGAAAGTATAAAAAAATTCAAGCAAGAGTGGTGGTGATCAATTAAAAGGCAAAGTGGCATAAGCATGACTCGATCCATTTTTTTCGCTGAGATTCCTAACCCATCATCTACTCAACCACATCCACATGGAATCCCGCCAAAGCACCACATCTCCTTTTAAAAGGCCAGGTCTTTCATTTCTTTTTAAATACATATTGTTTCAAATCATATGCATAGCACATAGAGTGCCAAGGTGGATAGTCAAAGGAATCTAGGTGTGGGAGGTTCTTGGGTCGACCCCCACATAAACTCATTTTTTAATCCAATTGGATTTTAGTGGAAAAATTGGAAAACTACTAACTGTGGAGGGGAACTTAACAAAGAAAAACAACCTCTAAACTACTTAGTCATAACTAAAACCACCCCTAAACCTTTAGCGAGGAAAACCCTAATATAGGGCAAAACATATTTTTCTCCTATTAGGCCTATTTTTTCATTCCGAGCAACATTTACTAAAGGGGGTACACCAAAAATTGCATTTTCAGCTCTTTTGTTTTCCAATTTTTGGCATAGAGGGCCTTTTTGGGCTCCAAGGCCACCAGGGCTTGAAAAAAAAAATTATTGTTGCCTGCCATTCAATTTTTTCCAAATTTTTTAATGTAATTGCATGCTTCAGTATATTGTACTAATTTTCAGGTTACCATAGTCAACCAAAAATATTGTAACTGCTCAAAACTTGGCAAAGAGTTGTAATAAAAAACAGTAAAAATTGGTTCTAAAACACTCATGAAATCCTAGATCTCATTCGCAATGTTCAGTATATATAGTGCCTTTGGGAAGCGCTTACAGGTAAATTCATCGTGGCTACTACTACACTTAACACCTAATATAGTCAGTAAGAACATCGTCTCGTGCATCGACCATTTAAATCGAGGGAAGTAGTAAGGTTACAAAGGCACACACTATGATCCATCCCATTCATCCGTGGAATGATCGCACGACATAAAAACCGGGAATGCGAAATTATCTGAGTATATAGCAAAGTTACATGTGCGTATGAGGATATTTCTTTGAGCCAGTGTCAATAATCACACAAACCCCTTTCAATACTATCTTGGTACCATGTATCTAATTCTTTCACGTACGTTAATGCCTCTTTCACATACCATCGGGTATATGAAAAGGGCGAGCTTCTTCCATGTACCGCTGGGTATATCAAAAGGGCATGTACATGTAAAGTTGTCTCGGTATATTAGATCGATGGTATATAGATTAAGAGACCTTAAACCTGGAGTGATAAGAGTCAAACCCTGTCAATGATTTCTGCAAAATGGGCACCAATGCCCCCAAATTTTTTCTTCCAGATTCAAAACTACTCAGAGGAAACAACTATGCTGCATGGAAGACTAAAATCAAGACACAACTTGAGTTTGAAGAGATTTGGCCTGTTGTGACTAGTTCTCACTCGAGTAACTACTAATACAACATAACAATGATAGTTTGATAGATCATATTAGATTTCCAAACTCATCATCTTGTTTGGAGTGTCCGATGATGTGCAACCCCACATTCGAGATGCCAAAACAACCAAAGAAGTGTGGGATAAGTTGAGCACAGTATATGAGGCCAAAAACAAGAATGTCATACTAAATTTGCAGAGTCAGTTACATACACTAAAGTTCAAACAGAATGAGAAAATCAAAGCTTTCTTAAGAAGAGTTACAGAGTTGAGGGCTTTACTTCTAGCCCTGGGAGAAGCTGGTCACAGATGAAGCTCTCATTCCCATTGTTCTAAGAGCTCTCCCTTCTTCTTACCGCATTTTTGTAACAACACTAAAATTTTCAAACACGACAGTTAGTTTTGACAAATTGGTAAACCTACTGCAACAAGAGGAATCCATGCATAATAAGGATGATGAAGAAGAGAAAACACTTTCTTCACATAAAAATGGAAAGGAAAAGGAAAAAGAAAACCTAATTCCTATCAAAAGTCCCAACATCAGAATCAATATCAACATTAAGGGGATAAACAAAAAAAGAAGAAATGTCCAATCTATAAAAGAGGACATGAATTGAAAGATTGTTGGTATAACACTTATAAGAAAGGTTCATCAAGAAATTCTAGACCTCAACACCAACAATCTCACAAGGGACATATAAACTACAATCAAGGGTAGAAAAGGGGAACTAGAAAAGAAGACCCCATCAATAAGGAAATATTGTTGAGCAAGAAGAACATTCAGATAATGAAGACTTCTTGTACATTGCTCAATCAAGTGAACCCTCCACATCATCTAGTGATGTCTAGTATGTTGATTTGGGAGCCACTGACACATGACCAGCCACAGAGACTGGTTTACTTCAATGAGGGACATGCCTTTGAAAAACCATGTTTTGTTGGGTGATGATTCTTCATATACAATTCAGGGGATTGGGAACATTTCTCTACCCCTTGGTTCATGCAACTGTAGACTATCAGATGTCTTATATGTCCCTGGGTTGACTAAAAATTTGTTGTCAGTTAGTCAACTCCTAGATCACAACTTAAAAATTTACTTTGATAGTCATTTCGACAAGAAAACATGTTTGATTTGAGACAAATGAGGCTCGAAAATAGTTGCAAAAGCCTCCAATGTGGGACACATGTTCTAGCTTGATTTTTTCCATAGAGATGATCAGGCACTTGTGGCTAAGAACTCTACCTCAACACATTTGTGGCATTGGAGACTTGGTCATGTTAGTTTCAAGTATCTCAAGACATTTCACTAGTATAATATGGTACATGGATTACCATCTCTTTAGAAGGATACAGCATAAGTGTCCTCACCGCTAGCAGAAAACAACACAGAGCTTCATTCCAGAAGATTACATATCAAGCTCATGGTAAGCTTGATCTGGTTCATACCAATCTTTGCGGTCCGATGCAACCAAGTCATTCTAGATTTTAGTACTTCATGCTTTGTGTTGACGACTATTCAATAAAAATGTGGATTTTTTGTCTTCACAAAAAATTGAAGTTTTGAAACCTTTAAGAAGTTCAAAGTAGTTGTTAAGAACAAAACTAGTCATCACATCAAAAATCTCCTTTCGATTGAGGGGGAAGTTCACTAGTAATGAGCTCAAATACTACCTATAAGCTCATGGGATTCATCGAAAAATACCTCCTCCATACACACCGCAGTAGAATGGTGTTTTTGAAAGAAGAAATCGTACTATCAAACAAATGGTGTGATGCATGATCAATGATTTTGGACTTGTAAAGACATTTTAGGTAGAAGCAAAGAAATAAATCAACGTATTTGTTGAACAGAGTGCGCATAGTTGATCTAGAGAGTAAGTAACACCACATGAAGCATGGTCAAAGTGAAAACCATCTGTTACACACCTTATAGTATTTGGGTGCAAAGCAAGTATGCACATACCCAAGCAGAATAGAAAGAAATTGGACATGAAGTCACAAAACTCATCTTCATTTGGTATAGTGAAGAGACTCTTGGGTAAAGATTGATGAATCTGAAGACCAGAAAGTATACACCAAAGCAAAGATGTTGAGTTCTTTAAGAAGAAGGAAGCAAAGTCTCCTCCTCCAGACTCACATGATGTAGATTCTTCACCAGTTGTAAAAAAAGAATTTTATGTCCCCACAGATGATGAAAGTGATGATGGGGATGCTTGTGATGATCTGATAGAACCACGACCCATGGGAATAGTTCAACGTATGCCCAAGTGGTGTACTAGAACATTACGAGATGCAAGAATGGATGCTCCACCGGATACATCCACCCTTGGACCACGAAATTGTAGTAAAGCAAGAGAAGAAGTGAACTTTGCTTTGATGAGTAGAGTTATTGAATCTAATGAGCCCTCTATGGTCTAGAAGCCCTACCATCAAAAGCTTGGGAAAATGCCATGGACTCGAATATTAGTCATTAATGAAAATAACACTTGGACAATTGTCGATCTTCCACCAGGAAAGAAACCCATTGGATGTAAATGGATATTCAAAATGAAGTACAAAGTAGATGGGACAAAGTGGAAAAGTATAAAGTGAGACTAACAACAAAGGGGTATGCACAAAAAGAAGGCATTGACTACGAGGAGACATTTGCTCCCACCTAAGAACAAGATGATCAAGATGATATTTTCTCTAGCTGCACATAGTTTGGTTGGAAATTCTATCAAATGGACGTAAAAATTTCCTTCCTAAACAAAGATTTACAAGAAGAATTCTATATGACTCAACCTGAGGGATATGTAGTACTTGGTCAAGAAGCAAAGGTATGTAGACTCGAGAAAATCTCTCGTATGGCCTCAAACAGCACCCCAAGTATGGTACATCAAAATTTATGAGCATCTTGTACAACATGGATTTGTTAGAAATTCATACGATCCTAATCTTTACCTCAAAAAGAAAGGGGGAGATTGTGATTTTTGTTGTCTATGTCGACAATCTAGTAATCATTGGAAGCTCAAAGTGAGGATGATCTATGTAACGAAGAAAGATCTTAATTGATCGTTCAACATGATAGATCTTGGTCTAATGCACTATTGTCTTGGATTGGAAGTATGGCAGAAAGAGAATCACATCTTTGTTTCTTAGATGAAATACACCAAGACAACACTCGAGAAATTCATGATGATGGATTGTACACCGATCACACTACACCTATGGAGAACAGACATGCTTATCTTGCTCGAGATCCATATCTTGAGGTAAATGCCACTCTCTATTGGTAGTTGATTAGGAGTCTCATTTACTTGACCTACACTAGACCAGATATCAACTTTACAGTGAGCTATCTATCTAGGTTCATACATGAACCCAAAGTTTTTCATTGGAAAGCAGCAAGGTGCATCTTGAGATATCTCAAAGGATCAGTGGGTCTTGTTGTAGAATACAAGAAGAACGAAAACTTCTTCTTGATTGGATATTTGGATTCAGATCATGTAGGGAACATTGATGATAGAAAATCCACTTCTGGATTTGTGTTTTTATGGGATCTAGACCAATATCATGGGGAAGAAAGAAAGAAAACTTTATTTCTCATTATTCCACAGAAGTTGAGTATCATTTTGCAGGAGAATATGTCTGTGAAGCAATATGGCTACATCACATACTTGAAGGACTTGGAATACCACAGGACAAACTAACCACCATGTATGTTGACAATGAAGGTGTTCTCAAACTTGTTCGCAATCCAGATTTTTCATGAAAGAACAAAGCACATTGAGGTACATGTTCATTTCATACATGAGCATATGTTTAAGCACAACATACAACTTCAATTTTTTCCAACAAGTTGAACAACAGAAGATATCTTCACAAAGTCACTTGCACGTGACAAGTTTGAGTTGTTCAAAGAGTTCCTCTCCTCATCCCTTGAGACAATGCACAATTAAGGGGGGAATGTTAGGTTAATAATTATTTACCTTTATTAATTATGCATTGCATATTAATTAGTTTATTTATTTATTGGTTATATGGTTATATTTCATCATAACCATATAATTGTCTTTATTCTCGCATACGGGAGTTGTTGTATTGTTTTAACAATACTATTGTTTGTTTGTATTTAATTTGGTTATGCTTCCCGGATGTCTTTTTGGAAGCTTATGTGAATTAGTTTATTGTTGCACCTGTGCAACATATTTCCATGTATGTATTCAGCTGTACAATTCCTATAAGAATTGTAGCACTCCATTAAAGGACAAGTCAAAATTTCGTGTTGTGAGCACTCTTGTTTTCCGTAGTACATTAAATCCCTCCATTTAATGCATTCCACCGACCTTATTCGAATGGGGTAATATAAAAGTAATGTAATTGGTCATTTCCACCATTGCAAATCACGGTTGAATTTAGTGCATTCTATTCCTGCTCCTCCCAAGTCGTTTCTAGCCATAGTAGGAGCATTTTTTAGCCATTTCAAAATTTCAAAGTACATCGTGCTCTTGGGAAGGTCTCCTATTATTCTACAATCAAGGTTAGTAGTTTCAGATCCTTCTGTGGGAGTTTTACGATAGTTTTATTTCGTTCCATACTGTATTTTTCTTCTCCCGAAATCACTTTCAAAGCCTCCTTTTTTTTCCTGAGCATCTATCTTTCACCCGATGTAGCCTAGAATTTACCAAGAAGATCCCAAGCGCCGACACATCACTCGGCCCTAGACTCGAGCGCTCTCAAAGTGCGCAAAGGTACCAAGACCCTCTTTAGGGTTACTATTGCATGATGTTAACATGATGAAGAATTAATGAATTCAGATCCATAATTAATACATCATTCCACAAAGTGCATGTTCGATCTAAATCTAGGAATATCGGGACTTTAAATGATATCCATGATGGAATCAAAACATGCAAGAACTAATTATACTGTGGAGTAATACTCGATTTAGCAAATACACTTCAATATATTAAAACATGATAATTACACGTAATCTCATTACAATAGATAATACCATAGCTTATGCATGTATTGAATTTGGTAGCATAACCTCACAATACTTTTAGTTCTCACACACACACACACACACACACACACACACACACACACACACACACACACACACACACACACACACACACACACACTCACACTCATACCAACACTAGCACTAGCACTAAAACCAACACCAACACCAAAACTAACACTACTACATAGTTCATTACATATTTATAAGGGTGGGGAATTTCCTTCACATAACTCCAAAATAGGTCGCATGGTGGAAATAGCCATGCACCTTCACAATTACACCACACATGCAAGTGTGCTAACAATAGATATCTTCTAGTTAACTATCAGTAACAATTCTATCTTTAGACCGCATCTATGCAAAGTGCTTCATAGTCATTCCTCCAAAAATAGATCATGTGTGTCGCACAAGTCTTCATCCAGTTTGTGTGCTCTGCATGTTATCTCCAGAAATAGCCTGCAACCGTAAAAAATGGCTAAGTGCCAATCCTTCCGCGCCTTTAAACATGCTCTTCTCTCCCACATGAATCTTCTGTATACCTTTTGCTAAGTGTTATACATTGTCTTCTCAACATTACCCCACACTAACTGCATTGTCACCCTGAGAATCGTTGTAATAATATGAATAGAAAGAATAAGAAAGAATATGAATAGAGGAATGTAAAGAATTTTTTTATACAAAATAATCATCTACTCCATAACGCCTTCCTCTTCTACAGGAAGAATTAATTCTAGATACTCCTCTTTTATTTTTACTTCCAATGTTTGCCACTCATTGAGCGTTACCTCTATTTTTTTGGAATATCTACAATAATTGACTCCAACTCATCTTTTGTAATTTCTCCTTCTCATTTTGCAAGACTACAATGATGTTGGACATTGCAGTCATCCTCCCTTCTAGCAGATCCATTTTCTGTGCTATAACTTTCCCCAGCTCATCTAGCCTTTCCTTATGGGGTTATTGCGTTGTTGTAAGGGCCTCATTCTTCTGCTTCACTAGTGCTAACCGTTATGTGCGGTCCAAGGTCTCATCCTTCATGGCCTTCAGGACTTCATTGTATTCCATAATGTTCCTTGTTTGTATAACTGCTTCTGGAGCTGTACAGATATTCAATGCTTGATCCACTTTCTTCAGCTCTTCCTGCAGGCTTGTAGCAGTCCCTTATAAGATGAAATCTTCCTCATCACAAAATCTTTGCCCACTCGCTCTCCCGCTCAGATCCTTTTGTTCCGCATGCATACGGGTCCATCTTTAAGTACCAAGTCCACCAAGGTCCGCATACATAATGCATTGCCAAGGAAATTGTTCGGGTACCTTAGACTCCAAATGTGGTCTTGCTTTCAGACGTGGTCTCCAATTTCCTCTCGCTATGTTGATGAAAGCATTGTTCTTCTTCTGTTCTAAGTCCTTCTCTTATTGTAGGTGTGCTATCTCTATATCCTTGGCCTTGATCTCTTCTCGCAACACCCTAATTTTTGCATCTTTATCCATATTTCTCTCTGTCATCTCTATTGATACCTTCACCAATGCATTAATTACTTGTTCATCTAACATCATAGTAGGCTTTACGATTATGTGTCTAGTTTGAGGTGCCTTCTTCAATCTTCTTGATACACAAGATTCTTCACATATGTCAAAATTTGGTTCATCCATGTGTGTGTGCATTGACTAAGACACTCGCTTCCTTGTGCGCATTTTGGCCATATCTTTTCCATCAACTCCCAACCATATAATTCCATAGGGGTCACCGTGCTTTGAAAATGGGAGCAGAAAATTTTACTTATCTCCTCCACATAGCCCAGGACCGGTGTAGTATATTCCCCACTTATTCTTCTAGTTCTTGGCCCCTTAGGAACTAGAGTGTCAAGATTTGGAGCTGGATCTTTAATTTCTCGAGCATTGTCTGGTCCTGCTTCCCCTTCCTTTACCCCTTCTTCTCCATCTTCACCTCTTCATCTTTCATTTCTTCCTCTCGTGGCTCTTCCGTGTCCTCTAGTGGTGTGGGAGATTCGAGCGCACTCTCCTCAGACTCTTCCGCCTCCTTGTCCAGCTTCAAATTTCTCCTTCTTTTCACTATTTTCTCCTTTTATGGAGAGAGTCATGGTGATTTGCGCACTGACTATGGAGTAGCACCTTGGGTTCTAGTTCTTTTGAATACTCTTTTGAAGCAAAGCACTCCGTGGAATGCATCTAAGTCCTCATCACCTTTTCCTGTACTGTGGTGGGGTACCTACACGCTCGACTCTACTTTGTCTAAGGATGCCTCTCATGTCCTCTGCGTTTCTAAGCCACCACTATATTCACATTCATCCTCCTCTTCATCCACCATTATTATTTTTGTGGGCTTAGGGACTGGCACATTTTCTACCGTATGCTTACCCTTAGGCAATGCTGGAAGCGCAAACTCATTTTCCACATACTTGTTGTTCTCTAGGTTGGGCTTGAGTTGAAGATACACAAATGCTGCTCTAGTGTCTCTAAATTCCAAGATTATTGACTTCATGCTTATCACATCTGAGATAATCCTCTCAATGTAGATAGTCCATCCTAGATATACATATGTTTTCTCAGTGTCTGATAATCACAATCCACCTTATTTGCATTGAAGTTAGGTGACGTGCATCTCGTGAACCGTGAACCGATGCATGAAAGTAGCGAGATGTGAAGGCATATGTAATTTACACCAAGGGCCCTAAGTTTTGTCCTTCATCGTAAATTGTGTGATGCAAAAATGTTGGTAGACCACGAACTGCACTGCCTTACCCACCACCGAAGGTAACTCCTTGGGTATGCGCCACTCCTCTTCAAACGCTGCACTGAGTCTATCATACCACATCTTTGTCCTCTACTTAAATGGCCCACCCATGTTCCCTTCACATAATTATTTATAAAATATTTATGCCGAGATTTATTTTCCTCGAGTACTCCCAAATATTTTCTTCTAGCCCATCGGGCATTCCAATCTCCATAAACACTAAGGACAATAGAATAGTGACAAAACTAATTATGTCACCTGCAGCATCTTCTTCAACGATTGTCTCAACTATGTAACTCGAGATGTTGTAGACCACTCCTTGAGACATTTTCTTTGCAACATGCAACCACATTGTATTTACATGCGACCACCTTTCTTGGTCATTCAACTTTGTTACTAGATGTGCAACTTCCTATACTACTAGGTGCTTCTTTAATTTATCAATTTCCATGTTGTGTGGACCCTTGGTATATCCCAACTCCTTCCTTATCTCCAAGATTGTGGCCTTATCAGTCAAGTCACTCTCCAGATCTGCTCCTAAGGCCCTTAATCTAGTGGTTGTTGAAATTAAGGCGGTTATGATTCAAATCCTTCTGCTCGCGAAGTAGAAGAAGTCCTCATGGACTCTGCTCATCAAACACCAATACAATGGTTCATACTTCCCAAAATATGGTAGCTCATACAACTTGTAAACCCCAATCTACTTCAAGAACTTATCCCAAAGCGTCATCATACATGGCATGTCTTTTGTTGTGCGCTTGTTATTTTTTTTGCCTAACAACGCATCTAGTTCCTTATTGTTGTTTGATGTGCGATGGTTCTAATCATTGATTTTACATTTACGAATGTGGGAATCCCATTTTGTCCCACAATCATGCCCTCCGGATACTACATTTATGAGAAATTTCTTTGGGAGTAATTTCTTCTTCCACTTCCACCTTCTTCTTCCCTTTCACTTTTGATGCTTTTGGTGCTTTCTTGACACCATTTGAAAATATCTCATTTCTATCTATATGTAACAACAGGGAAACCCTAGTTTGAATATCCATGCCCTAGTGGAAATTGCGTGCCCTAGCTCTTTTATAACGCGTGTGCTTTGCTCAAACCCTCCACCAATGGGGACGCAAGCTTCTCCTCGCGCACAAATTTGCTCTCCACGTCTCGGTTTCACACTCTTCGCACCTTAACATGATTCACTCGGCTCTGCGTTTACACTTAGTTCTTTTCAATTTCTCATAACTTCAATGGGAAGAATGAACTCGCATCCCATCCTTTTATAATTTTTCAAATTTTGAGTGCATTTATTGCTCCTTTACCTACTAAAAATCCTCTCATTCATTGACCAATTTTGTTCTTTCCACGCTGTACATCTTCATGCCCCAGCTTATAACCTTCTAGCACTTCTTCCTACCCTCTCGGTCACATAACTTCTCTTTAGCGTGCTTCATGCGCCTAAGTATCTCATCACTATGCCTTCCACCGGTAGTTTCCATGGCCTCTCGCTTACTTCACGTTATATTATTCATTTATTCATCTCTATCTATGCTCACATTTTAGAAGCAATCTTTTTTCTAACAATTCTCCAACTTGAATAGCACCGTAGCAATTTTTTTCCTTTCATGTGTACTTATTTTCAATAGTCCTATACCTGGATATCAATAACCACCCCACACTAAAAGTATGTGTTGTCCTTGTGCATAAAATTTTGTAATTATTAATTAGCTGTGCGCGTAAACACTTATTACACAAAAACAACAACTAAATTGACAAAGCATAATGACGATGAAGGAAATACAAAATTGAAAACCTAATCTAAATGGCAACACTGCCTTATTACAAACACCAAGAAGACTTATTTATAGTAGGGCTTCAACCTACTCCCATTAAAGTAACTAGGTAATCGTGTTCCATCAAGTGCTTCTAACTGGAAAGCACCTGATTCAAGTATGTAAGTGATAACATACAACCCCAACCAATGTACTTTGAGTTTTCCTAGATGGCGCAAGAACTTAGAATCATAAAGAAGTACCATTTGTCGAATCTCAAACTTTTTATCCCTAATGTACCTATCATGCCATGCTTTTTTTTGTCCTTCTCTTGCCTCTGACTCCAACGTGCTATTTCTCTCGCTCATCCATCTTGATCAACTTTTCAATCTATTTTTCTAAGGCTTTCTCACGCGCGCAATATGTAAAGAAGGTATCATGAATTCCATAGGAAGAACTACTTCCGTGCCAAACACTAAATGAAATGGTGTGGCCTTGTTCAACCTCTTATATGTTTTCCTATACGCCCAAAGCACTCGTAGAAACTTTTTCATCCCAATCTTTCCTTCCAACATCACAAATTTTTGTCAATGTCTGACTCAAAATTTTGTTAAAAGCCTCAGCAGTTCCATTATCCTCAGGATGATAGGGTGTAGTCTTATGGTGTGCAATCATAAACGCATCTAGTAATATCCTAATTGTCTCATTTAAAAAATGTGTGCCCCAATCATTTGTCAAACTCAAAGGACATCCATACCTTGTAAGAATATTTTCCACATAAAACGTTGTTGTTGTAGATGCTATACAATCCTTTATAGGTGTTGCTTCTACCCACCTTGTGAGATAATATATGCAAGTGATGATATAGTGTGATCCAGTCCTACATGTGGATGGTGAAATTGGACCCACAAAATCAATAACCCATTTCTCAAATGGTTTGGCACTAGAAATAGGTCTTAAAGGAATTTCATCTCTTTGCCCTGGTTTTCCTAGATGCTAACAATGATCACACACCTTATAATATGCCTTACAATATTTATATAAGGTCTCCCACCATAATCCAACAAGTAGAATCTTGCAAGCAGTAGCATCACCTGTATTGTGTCCACCTGCAATACCACCATGAGCCTCCTCCATAATATCTATGTGATCATGATCCAATACACATCGGTGCAATACTTCATCTTTCTAAACATATAGGTCACCGTTGATCAACATAAAAAGTTCCACACGAATGGAAAGTTGTTTCTTTTCTAAGGCCTTCATTCCTTCGGTAGTGCCATACCTATCCGTAGAAAAACAACAATGTGCTCTAATTCTGATGTCGCTCTATTGTAACCTATATAATTGTGCATCTGGCATGGTTTCTTCAATTTTCTATGCTTCTTCTCCTGAATGTATTCTAGATAAGTGGTCTGGTCTAGAATTACTTTTCCCTAGTTTTACCACAACTGTGAAATCAAATTCTTGAAATAAGAGTACCCATCTACATATACGCCCCTGTAAAATGAGCTTGTTTACCAAATACTTCAATGCCATGTGATCTGTATAAAATATAAATGGTGTAGCTAGTAGGTACTATCTAAATTTATGTAGCGCATAAATCATTGACAAAGCTTCGCGCTCGTAGTTGCAGTAATAATTCTCTCAAGAGTCACTTTCTACTAGCAAAGTAGATATGATGATCTATAATACCTTCTCCAGGTTGAGCTAACACCAGGTGCCAATGGTTGTGCCAGAGGCGTCCACATGTACATGAAATGGTTTGTCCCACGAAGGAAATCATAACATAAGCGCGGTAGTAAGTTTCTCCTTCAATGTCTCAAATGCACATTGTTCATGTAGTTCTCCAAGTAGAATGTACCTTTTCCATTTTAGTAACTCTTCCAAAGGTGTGGAAACTTTAGCATATCCTTTGATAAATTTCCTATAATACCCTGTGTGACCTAAGAATCCACACACCTCACTTTGACTAGTAGGCACTTTTAGTCCGATAATGACTGCAACCTTAGCTGGATCAACCAACAAACCTTCCTTGTAGATTATGTGTCCTAACAATATTCCAAATGGTGTAGCAAATATGCACTTCTTGATGTTCAAAGAGATACTCAACTGTCTACATATTTCAAACATTAAGCATAGATTGTCACAATGATCCTTAACAATCCCATATATTGTCTAATCATCTAAATAAACCTGCAAGAAGTTGTGAATAAAATCTTTAAACACCTGAAAAACTATCCGCGAAAAGACACCAGGCACATTTTTCAGTCTAAAAGGCATCACAGTATAGGAAAAGCTTCCCCATTCAGTAGTAAAAGTGGTCTTTTCCTTATCCTTCTGGGTAATCTTAACATGATGATACCAGAGAATCCATTGTATAAACGAATAGATTTCACACCCTGCAACACCTTCTAGTATTTCCTTAGTGAATGGAGTAGGAAAGGGATCTGTCACACATAAAACATTCAGCTCCCTATAATCCACATAGATCCCAATCCAACCATCCTTTTTAATACCGATCACCATTGGACTAACCCATTCTAACTCGTCCAAGGGTCTGATGATTCCAGACTTCAACATTTTTTCAATCTCTTCTTTGACCTTTTCACGCAAGTTGGGGTTCATCTTATAGGTTCTATTTCATTGAGGCGCACCTTCTTTAAGATTTATCTTCATCTCCCCTAGTGATTCATGCATGCCTTTAAGTTCATGGTACCCCGAGGGAATAAGTCCTAATAATCCCATAGTAACTCAATGATTTTGGCCACTTCCGAGTCTGACCAATAGTCTCCAATTATGGCCTCCTTAGGCTCATCTTCTGATCCAATATTTACTTTCTTTGTCTTCATTGGTTCATGATATGCATGCGTATCCTTATCTACACTATCCAAGACTTTGCGCACTCCTGGTGAATGATCGAAATCCATATTTTCTACTTCTTCATCATCCACTATGTAGACCATCTTTCCTTTTTCCTTCTCAAGGCAAGCATGTTGAAGTAACATGGAGTTCGTTTCTTCTTCTTTGTCAAAATTTTCTCCCAACTCTATCTCACCAAATAACTCCTGAATGAGTTCTTTCACCTTTGCACTATCTCCCATAGTTATGTGCTTTACATCCTTTAATGCCTCTTCTATTGGAAGTTTGGTAGAGAAGTAGTCAAAATTCTAGATCATTCTTACAATCAAATCCTCGCCAATTTCCAGTTTCTCTATGTTCCTCCACATATACATACCACATGCGTGTGCATCCTTGTAGAGTGGAATATAATTTATGCACCCAAAGTGAAGGTGGTAATGCCTGTCCCTCTATCTAGAATCTCTCACACTATGGATGTGGTGTTGAACAGGTTGATTACCATGATAAGTGCATATTTGAGTAGGTGCATTGCTCTAAAAAATTGAGTGGATAGAGTGATCCTGATCTCATCCCATTCCATAAGATTATCTCTGTGAACCACCCACCAGTGCGTTATTGCCCCGCGTAGGGTATATGCTAACATTTTCCTTCTCTCAACTTGGTCTATCCATTGTTCTTCCATGGCTTGCAAGAATACTGGAATATCTTCCGCTCCAGTATACCAAGGTACTAAGCTACCTATTCGTCTAACAAAGCAAAGTCCATTCTTTCATGTAGTCACGCTTCTTACTTTGCGCCCTACCAATTCATAAGTATCGTGAGCCCAATTATCATAAGCAATACTTGTAGTATCACTAATAGACTATGCATCTTCCCACTGAAGGATGCCTTCCTTTGATGGCTCAATGACCTCCAAGTCTTGAATGGCGTGCACATAAATCCTGTTTAAATCTTCCTCACTCAATGGATCAACATACAGTGCATATTTTCCATCCATTAAAGGGATTACAACTCGTTCCTCCTTGTTTTCAAAACTGATGTATCCTTTGTTGAACCTTAAATCAACGTTATTTGCATAACACCAAGGGTGCCCAAGCAAAGATGGAAAACTTTCTTCTCGCGAGTGCTAATACCTCAAAATCCCCAGTGAATTTGGCCCCTTGTATAGTGATGGATGCATCCTTCAAAACTCCTATGGGAGTGGCCTTAGTTCGATTAGTCATAAACAAAACATTAGAAGATGGTTGCAATGGAGGTCTACCCATTTGCACCCATGCATCTAAAGTAAGAACATTGACTTCTCCACCTGTATCAATCAAGATATTGCTCAAAAGCCATCCATCCATGACAACATTTAGAGTGATATTTTTCATAGTCAATTCTATCGAGGAAGATTTGCATTCAGATCTACCATCCATTCTAGTACTTGCGCAGAGTGTTTCCCTTCAGCCAATTCCCTAACAATGGAATAATATTCTCTAACACAACATTTTACACACCTCTCTCACATCATCAATATCGATGTGACCTTCCCCTTCTTCTTTCTTTTGTTCTATCTTCCGTGACTGCTCTTTCAAACACTGTATTTCACCTTGAAGATTTCTGAGGACTTCCATGGTCTCTTGATAAACCTCCTTCTGATGAGTAGGATCTGGGTACCTCACATGTAGAACCTCCTCCTTAGTGATTGTGGGCTTGTTGTAATGCATCTTTGGCACGTGCCACTTCAGCATGTGTGGTAATTTTCATGGTTAATGCCTCAAGTTCTAGTGTTAACTTGGGCATCCACTGATTTTCCACTACGTGTTGGATTCTAACCATCCCTCCACCTTTGTTCTCTTGCTTATGTTGTTTACTAAGATGTTCATACAAGTCTGGGCACTCCTCATAGCTATGATTCTTTCCACATAAAGAACATGTAATATTATGGGGACATTCGCGCATGTAGTGGTCAAGTAATCCACATGTGTAGCATGTTCCACAAGGAAACTCACCTCATCCATCCATCATTGCCTCGTCCTTGTATCCTCCTCAAAATCTGCACCTCTTCCACGACCTCCTTTAATATGCCCCTCATTTCGATCATAGTGTGTTTGATTGTGATATCAATCCTTATGCTCATTCTTGCCTTTAGAATTATCAAATACATCAATTTTTCATACACCAATGTCTATAACATCATGGATCTAACCAATCAATCTATAATCTTTAGTATTATGAGTCGTGGACCGGAAAATATTACAATAGTAGGATACATTTTTCTTATCGCGTCATTGTAGTAATAGATAGTGGCTAGCATCATGGTTTACATGACAAATCTTGCAGTCCAACAACAAAAAATGTATGAACCTGTGGGGACAAATATCCTTGGTGTGACCTTCCACTTCACAATCTGTACACCAAATCCTTGAGCACGTCTCATGTGTTGAATTTGCTGATAGTTTCTCTAACTACTTTGTCATAGCTATAAATTGTGCCTCCAAGAATGGGCTAATGCCAGTGTCAATACTCCCGACTACCTCAACATGAAAAGCTACTTCCAATGAGCCGTGTGGATCATTATATGTCTTATGTGACAACACCCTTCTAAATAGTGTAATTAGTCCCCAACGAACCATTTTGCTTGATGGCTTGCGTGGATATCATAAGAAATGTTAGATAGAAGCATTTTGAAATGAGCATCATATTCATGAACACTCTTAGTAGTGCCTGTTTGATATCCTTGAGTGCATTTATACTCTTCTGCTCAAATTCAAGGATATATAACTCTTTAAGAAAGCATCATTTAATGTTGCATAATCCACGCAAGTTTGATCAGGGTCAAACTTCATGTACCAATTGTGTGCATATCCCCGTAATGTAGTCAAAACTTGGCTTGCCTTGTGTTCGAAGCCATTATCCCTTCTACACACCATAATATTTCACACATGTACACATGTTCAGCAGAATCTTCAATGCCCCTATACTGGAATACGAAGAGACATTTCCATGAAAATATTTTGGGGTTGATGCGGACCTTTCCCACTTGATCTAGAACCTCTTGTGTTTACTCTGTCTCCAGAACCACCAGATCCACTAGAGCTAGAACCACCTATGCCTCATGACCCTCCACCCGTATCTGGACTAGGACCAGAAGGCATACTCCCATGTGCTCCAACCGTGGTACTATACTGAACCCCTATGGTCTATGAAGTGGTACCACTTTGTAAGTGAACCTAACATTCTACGCACTCATGTTCTATGTAGACGATGCACCTGAAAATGTACCCCTAAACAACAATGAAGATGTCAACCCTTCCATCGATGTACTTGCTACGTGACTTACTCTTGCTCCCCTACTACCTAAATTAGCTTGTTGGTTACTTGTCATACTAAATACTAGAAAACCAAGCACAAGGGCTAGGTTGTTAGGTAGGTTCAGATGCATGCCCGTGGCCTAGGTCATCTTCTGCACGGCACACTTCATTGTGAGGCCAAGGAGGGTTCCCTGTCATGTTTTCCTAGATGGGGAAGTTCCTGATGCTCTGGCTCCACATCTTCTACATGAGCTCCAAATCCTTCATGAGACATCTCTCTCCTCAATGTCATCCGCTCTACAATGTCACGTTGCTTCTCTATCTCCCTCTCGCACGCCTCATTATACTTAAGACGTCTTTCTTCCCTCTACCTTACTACCGCTAAGTATGCCATCTTTCACCAATCCTGTTCCTTCCCCCGCGTGTGGTGGGGTTTAGCTAGCCATAGGTTTGTCTTCCAAATTCAGGGTTACCATCAAAATCTTGATTTCCAGTGGAATGCCTTGTAAATAGGTTCCCCTGGGATACCACGAAACTAAAACTTAGCTACCTCTGGACAAGAATATGTAGAAATTGAATACTCCAGAATATAATTGTTCAAAACACCACGGAACCACATATCCACAACATGATTCCAGATTAGATCAAGCATCATAAAAGGATTGAAATTATTCCTGCATCTAGAAAAGTGTGTGATACCTCCAATTCCATTTAGACGCATACGCAATCAGCCACTCGTATAGCTCTACCGGAAAAATAGAAAAGAATCTCTCATATAAACTATCATAAAAATTTTGTTCCACCCATATGTGTGCATTAAACTCAGATCCATTGTTGAACCTCCATGCATATTCTTCTTCCAAATCATGTATCCACTCATCAACACTTATTAGAGTCAATCGGTACATCTTCATCGCAAAACCATCTTGGAAACAAATGAAAAGAGGTCCCGCAATGTAACCAATGATGTAGCCTAGAATTTACTAGTAAGATACCACGTGCGTTGGCACATCACTCAAGTGTAGAATAAGCACTCACCGTAAGCACGCAAAGGTACCATGCCCCTCTTTAGGGTTTTGTTGCAGGATGTTAGCATGATGAAGACTTAATACACTCAGATCTATAAATAACACATCATTCCATAATGCATGTTCAGATCTAAATCTAGGAATACCAAACCTTAAATGATATCCATGATGAAATCAAAACATACAAGAACTAATTATACTCATGAGTAATACTCGATTCAGCCAATACACTCCAATATATTAAAACATGATAATTACACAAAATCTCATTACAATAGATAATACCATAGCTTATGCACGTATTGGATTTGGCAAAGATAACCTCACAATACTTTTAGTTCTCACACACTAAGCACTAGCACTAGCACTAACACTAACACTAACACTAACACTAACACTAACACTAACACTAACACTAACACACATTTCATTAAATATTTATAAGGGTGAGTACTTTCCCTTCACCGCTTGCCTAACTCCAAAATAGGTCGCATCTTTGGAAATAGCCATGCACCTTCACAATTACAAACCACACATACAAGTGTGCTAACAATAGATCTCTTCTAGTTAATCAGATGTATGTAACAATTCTATCTTTATCCCGCATCCATGCAAAGTGCTTTGTAGTCGTTCCTCCAAAAATAGATCATGCATGTCACACAATTCTTCATCTAGTTTGTGTGCTCTGTATGTTATCTCCAAAAATAGCCCGCAACCTCAAAAATGGCTAAGTCCTAAATTTGACTATGTCCTTCGTGCATGATTCCTTCCCGATCCTTCCATGCCTTTGAACATGCTCTGCTCTCCCACGTGAATCTTCTGTATATCTTCTCGCTAAGTGTTATACATTGTTCGCTCAACATCATCCCATTTGTTATCATGAAGTACCATTTTGTGAGTCATGAACACCTCTCTTCCCTTAAAACCTTTGTACCAAACATAGGGGATAGTGATGTGCAACATATTGATTTCAATGATTTTTGGGCACGAATTAATAGTGATAACCCCTCTCCTATGGCTCAAACTATCAGAGATTGTGGAATCACTCATGCTGGAGGATTTCAAATCTCAATCCAATGTGCATATACTATCTTGGCCTGTGGTTCTTCTTTTTATCTGGGCTCGAAGGAAATTTGAGACCCTCAAGGCCAAGTAATTGCCAAACTAGATGTTAGGTGCATCAATGTTGCTTTTGGAATTCCTGTAGTGGAAGATTCAAATACTCTTACTTTGGCTCAAGCTTAGTGTTTGTTTGATCAAGACAAGGAGAAATACAAGCACATGGTGGCCAAGTCTTGGTTAAAGTCCCAAATAAAGGAGCCTCCAAATTGCCCAAGACCATGTATAGAGTTGATTTTAAAGAAGAGCTTTCAGATATTATCACCCTCCTAGCCAGAATCATGGGTCTTCCTTCAACTAATGAGTTCCACTTTTGGATGTGCCCTTACCTGAATATCATTTGTGAGGGAAAACAAAGTCTGAACTGGGGAAATCATTTGTGAAAACCTCAATGAACAATTGGCTAATGTGTAAAGAACCCAAGTCTTCCATATGACCTCTTACCTGATGTATACCATTGCAACATATAGATTGTGGTTGGGTCTTCTCCAATGATGGTAAAAATAATGCTCTAGTGTATGAATATTACCCAAATTTGACTTTGGAGAGAAACAAACATCACTTCAAGAGAGTCAATGATGCTTTCACCATGTACATTGTCAGACTTCTAGAGGGAAACACAATTAAAAGGTTTTCTGTTGAGGCCAAGCAATTGATTTCCACATATGGAAGCTATTTCAACTAGTTTAGAAGGTTCTTTTACATCAAGTTGGTAGGATTTAAGGGAGCACCTTACAAACTTCCACTATTTTGTAGTGAAAAGATAACTCTTATGAAGTTTGTATACAACTTGATAAACTACATAGAAATTGCAAAGATAAGAAGATATATGACATCCAATTCCAATCACATCGAGGTAATTATACCTTGAACTACTCTTGATGTACAAAATGTTGAGAGAACCATTGTTGCCTTCAATTTCTACTCTTTTAAGAAGAGGTATTTCTTTGATCTCAAAGGTTTCATCTCCAACAATTTTAGAATGTCTTTCTGTCACTCCCCTACTCTGGAAGATTTTGGACAGATTGCTCGAGGATGATTATGAGGCAAGAAGAAGGTATTATGGCAGACTCTCCTTACGTAAAATAGGGATTTTGGAATCTACAAAGTACCCAAAGATTTGCAGGATGATGATGAGGATTTGCAATCTCTTGAGTATAATAAGTCTATTAGGCACACTCCTCTTGCCACCATTGACTGGTTCAAAAAAGAGAAGGATGACTTACAAGAAATCATAAACCTAGTCATGGTGAGAACAAAGGTTTGGTTTGACATAAAAATGAGAGCATACAAGGCAGGCAAGATGCAATCTCCTTCCCAAGAAGCATCTACATCTCAGAGAGAGGTTACTACCACAATTAATGAAGTACATACTCAATCAGCTCCCTCTCCTCTTGAATCTTCAACTCTAGTATACATTAAGAAAGGGAAGGCTGAAAAGGTTGAAAAGACAATAATTAATTAAAGAAGAAAACAAGAAATCTCCTCTCCCAAGAAGATAGAGACAACCCATGAAGTTGAGAAAATCATTGATCTTTCAGAAGAAGGGAAGGAAAACTAATACCAAGAAAAAATCAATTATGAAGGAGGTAGCACTAAGAAAGAGGATGGCGTGGAGGCTAAATAAAAGAGTGTAAAATTAGGAGTTGAAACAGTGAACATCCTGAAGACTCCTATTAAAGAGATACCTACCTCTAGTGTTGAAACATCTAATGTGGAAGTGTCTGGTGCACAAACCCTTCGCTCCATGAGTACACTTTCCTTGGGTCCTCTTGTCACCCCACTTTCCAGTACCACCTTAACTTGGATTCAACCTTTTGTTGAGAGCAAGAAAAGGAAAACTTCATTTCAAATTATTTCTCCCAAGTTTGATCCTTTGGCTACCCTCTTAGGAAAAATCCTACTCCATCTGTCAAGAATGCCTATCCTACCTCAAGGTTGGTGTTTGATTCAAAAGGCCAACAATTGTTAGAGATTGTTAAATCAAAGATAGAGAAGGAAGAAAAATATTTGACTTTGACTGATCTAGAGCTGAGAAGGATCCCACTGCGTCAATCCACTCCTGAAAGTGAGGTTCATAATCTGAAAGAGTTTGTGTCAAAGGTCACTAAAAGAGTTGAGAAAGGGAAGCAAGCACAAAAGTAGCTAAAGGAACAAGTACAGACCCTTTCTGATTTCATCAAGTCTCTATTGGCAAGTGACAAGGTATTGGATCCAACTCCTCTAACCTTAATGCCTCCTCCCACCATCTTGACTGATGATGGAGTTCAAACTATCAGGACATCCATAAACATACCGCTTATGGGAAAATAATAGAGGCTATGGTTGATGGAATGTTTCTCTCTAGACTAAATTTCATCGAGGAAACATCTAAATCATATGACAATGTTTCGTAGATACAACAAAGGTTTGAATCAATTGTCACTGGCTTGGAGAAAGAACTCAAATTGTGGATTGAATGCATACATGACCTCAGGCTGATGAGTTACATGGATTATTATGTCCTCATTTCAAGTTATTTTTTTGATGCTTCAAAGAACAATCTCTCAAAAAAATGGGTATACAATGTAGATTGGAAGATGAGAGTACTTGAGGAGGGAATTGATGAACTAAAGAACATGACACAAAAAGGAAAATCCTTTCAAGTTGTTATAATTGCTGAGTTCTGGGATATCCATTGTCATTTCTTCAAGGAAAATTCCACAGAGAGAAATATAGTGCGGGATGCCAAAAAAAAATTTTGAGAACTCATCAAAGAAGACTTATTCAAGCTTGGCACTATAACTAGAGAGAAGATGGATTACATTTGTGAACTTCAAGCTACAGTCATTGAGGCAAACAAAGGTTTCTTACAAAATGCAAAATTTGAAAAAGAGATGGAGTGTTGTCGGAAAGTTGGGAAAATGCAACTGCAAACACCACTATTACTCAAGGCATGGAGATTGTTGGAGCACTTGTGAAGTTCATGAACCAGATTATCAAAGTGAAGACTATGACAACTTCTTCCTCAAATTTTCCTTCATCTAGTGCATAGGCCTTTCTTATAGTTAACGTACTTAAAAGTTGGTTTTATCTTTTATGATAATGTAATTTGTAATTAATTCCAAGTCAAGGTTAAAATACTTTGGATTAAGTGATAATGATTAATTAAAAGAAAGGAAAATTGAATCCACCTCAATCAGAATTGCCCTTGTGGCTATTTAAAGCAACTTTGTATCATTTAAAAGGGGTTGGATTTTGATGATTGAAATGTAATACATAGAACTTTGATCAATACATAAGAATATCTTTCCTCTTGTCTTTTGTCTCTCGTATTCTTTCTATTCTATTCTTTGATCTGTATATGTGTTTTTGTTATATTCAAATAAGAAACTTTGTGTTCAACCTATTGGATGTAGTGCAAAGAACTTTGTGTCTGAAACATTTATATCTCATGGGTTATTTGGATATATGCAAATTCATATAATTCTTAAAGCTTAATGCATGCATTAGTAGGGCATCACTCTGCTATCTATTTGTCTAAAAGTGTTGCCTTCTTCTTTTCTCCTTCATTGCAATAGTCGGTGATCTTGGGTAACCAAGGGGAGCATTCATGTTCTTGATAGGTGAAAATTGAACTTAGGATTTCCTTCCAAATAGTCTTGCTTATTTAAGGATATTGTTTCCTTTGATGAATTCTTATACTCTTCATATCTTCTGTATTGATAAAATTGTTGATATGGGAACAATTTCGACATCAAAATCCACATTCAGATATTAATAGTTTGTATATTTGTAAATGGGTAGTTTTTCTTGTTTTGTGTGTGTGGAATAAGGAAACCTCTCCCATAAAGAGGAGGGACTGTTGTCCCCTGAACTGTTGCTTGTATCAAGATTCAAATATTTCAACCAACAATTGTTATACTTGTCATATCAAGGAAATATTGATAAAAAGGCATACAAGGTGTGGGTGAGGTTTAATTGTTGTGAAAGCTCCCAACACCAATACAATGTGTGCAAGTGAGTTGCCTTACTTACCAATGATAATACACTAATTTTATTTCTATTATTGGAAATGAGAGAGTACTCTATTTGTATATATGTTTGATAGGTGGATGGGAGATTCGGACGTGTTTTAATATGTAGTAACCAAGAGGTGTAGATACATAAATATTTTATTATAAAATGATATGTAGGTAAAAGACAAGTAGATTGAAGATTGGCAAAAGAGGACACACATTTAATATGTAGTATAAGAGTATTTATTAAGCAATATTCCACCTACCATGTAACAATTAGATTAACAATACATATGAAACCCATGAGGAGTATTTTTTTTTTGTTTTCCTTTTTTTGAGGGGGTGAGCCTTTGTATGTTTTGTTACATTTTTGCTGCGGTTTTGTTGTGGTATTGTTGTGTTTTAACTACTTTTTTTGGAACTTGATCTGTTTTGTCTCAAGGGTTTCTTGTATTGTTCTTACTCATTGTTGACTAAGTGACCCCTCTATATGTCCCCATTAAGATTGGGTTTCAAACCTACATCCTCTTGGAATTTCCCCATTTTTTATTTGACCCCTTTAACTACAAATTCCACTCATGTGAAAAATGCAAGTGGCATAGAGATGATAATGTGGAACAAAATAATTTGATAGCTTGATAGTCATTTTAATACCTAAAACTTACCTTCTAACATATCTTGATAGCTTGATGTTGCCTTGATGCCTTCCACACCACACTCCTTTTCTCCTTATAATGATTTGTAAAAATAACATGTGGTTATAGAAAAGAAGAGTTTAACATTGTTTCCCCAAACTCGTTCTCTTGACCTACACCTTCTCCTCCCTCTAACCCTTCTTGATTGACCTTGTTCCTTTGTCTTTGTTTCTTTATGTAATATCACTTTTTCGATGTATCACCTTTAGTGTACTATTGCTAGTTATAAACTAGTAATCACATGTCTACAATGCAATGTGAACGCCAAACAATATAAGTTTTTTGATTTTGACTATTGGGATTCCTCCATTTACTAGGATAGAGTATTACTCCTAGAATTAATTGTATTAGTCCCCTGATTCAGGTGTTCCAAATGTGGATCGTATACCCTAAGCCTCGTCAACTCAAAATTTTGAAAAATCATTCACTAAAATTATTGAACAGATAATTGTCACGTGGTTTCTTAACCTATTAAGCAATCGCCATTTTTTGAGAAATTTTTCCTTTTTAATATTTCACAGGTCTAAAATGCAAATACATGTCATAACCTCATAAAATCCTTTTTCTTGTCTATCAATCCCCAACTAATGCAATTTATTTTTTCCAAGACCACACAAATACTAACATTTTACAAGAATACATTCATACATAGGTAATAAGACAAATAAAACATCACACAACATCAGACATGTCAATTGACCATAAAGGACAATTATGTATAAGATACGATGACCATGTGAAATTAACTAAATGCATATTATTAACCTTTCCCACTATAAGGTAAGAACGAACTTCATGTTTCATGTGTAGACATCCAAAAAGTATAATAGAGGTGAGAAATTGTAATGAATTTACGGTTATCGAATCCAACTTTTACAGTGTGAGCATGAACCTGTTTGCCTTTTTCCAAGGACACTTTGCATGCACATCCTCCAAGGACACTGAAATAAATGAACTCATATGGCTTTGTGCCTCTTTCAAGAAAACATCACGTTGGCATATATTGTTAAAAACATTGCATGCATCATCCATGTTCCCACATTTGGCATACATGCAGTCATTGCATTCCATGTAACTAAGTCTCTCTTAGGATATTTGTCAAACACTTTGCATGCAGACACTAAACTTTTGCACCTAACATACATACTAACCAGACTATTCACAAGGAACAAGTCGATATTGATGCCAATTTTAACTATATGGCCATGGATTTGACTGCCCTCTTTGAAAGCTCTCATATTGGCACATCCCTGTAAGAGAAAACCATATATGAAGGAGCTCATGGCATTGTTTTGTTGAAAAAAAACATTGAAAACATCAAACGCCTCCTTTAGCCTTCCCTCTTTGCATAAAATATTTATTTTGTGTTTTCCTACCACATTCTCGATGATTTTTTAATGGATTCTTCTTTTCCCACATTTCCAATATTAGAAATACTAATGCGGTCTTCCTACTAATACAGATTAGGGATGATAAGATGCTATGGGTTTTGAGCTTGTGGCTATTAAAAATGATATGATATTCTTTTGTTTTCTTTCTGTAAATAAAGTGATTTACCATTGAAAATGTTATAGTGGATACTTACATTGTGAAATGGGTGTTGTGATATTGTAGACACCATTTTTTGGTGTAACTCCTCTCCTTCATCCCGCATTCATTATCCTTCATTAAACTTTACCCCTCACTTTTATTTTTCCTAAATTTGAGTAAATGCCAATCTATTTACTCACCCTTAAGTAATTAATTAATTAATTAACGGGCTCCATGTGGACCCATTTGATAATTAGAATTTGGCATTATCTCACACATTCTAAATTTATTCAATTAATGGGAAATAATATACCCATCGACACCCCACTAACGGTCGTTGTATTAGCAGTCATTTAACCAACTCATAGACAAGTTGGTGTCATTATAACCAAGGTGGTGTCTAAAGTTGTATGTAAAAGGAGAAAGGAAAATCTTATCCAACAATACTTCTTCCTAAGAAAACATACAAAAATTAAACATGCATGAAAAAGAAACACACAACAAATAAACTACTGAAATAAATCTACAATAAATAAACTATGCTAAGAAATAACAGAAAAATCCTCCTCCTTGGGGAGGAGTAGCTTTAGGCCATTCTCTTCCCTTTGGATTTGGAGCAACTACAATTAAATTTTAAAACTGCACTTGTATTGATTCAAAGTTGATTTATAAAATATGCCCCCCTTTCCAAATATATGGAAGAGTTATTTGTAGACATTACTCCTAGTTTACTTGGTCTACACACCAAGAACTAACTACCTATTCTTGAGTGGATTTATTCAAAGAAATAAATACTAAAAAAACGTGAATACAACAACCCACTTATCATGGAGAATATTTCTACAACTCATCCCTTTAATATAGGAACACAAAGTGGGAGAGTACTTATTCAACATTCCTAATACTATTCCATTATTTACTCATCCTTGAAACATGGAGAGAAAATGGAGGAGTGTTAAGTCTATGACTTTGAATTCTTCTTGGAATGCCACATGCATGCATGAATTTGGATTGCCACATGTTTGGATCTATATTCTTGGTTGATGATGTGGAAGCAAAGAGTGGGTTGAATAGTTTGGTGCTCCTTTACATTATTTTAGAACAAACCAAAATACTTTCACTAAGTTGGGTGTTTTAGTAGTTGCATGAAGAATTTCCATAGTTGGGTGTTTCCATAATTGTGTGAAGACTTTTGGTAGCTGTAATCTACGAACTTGGAGTACAGTTGCTTATGACCTATTTTCTACACACTATTGCATTCCAACTTTAGAAGAAATATCAAGAAATAAAAACAATTAGATTGCAAATAGATTTCTAAAGAGATGATAAGATAAATCCTATATTCTACCTTAAATATGATATTTGTTATTAAAAATACATCTAAATTCACTTGAAAGCTTTATTTTAGGAGAGAGAGTAAGAGTGTTATTTGGTGATATGATGAGACATCTTTTGGTCTCATCACCCGGATCCTAAATTCAAAAATGGGATGCATTATTACACCTAATCATGTTAATCATGTTCCCCACTCCTTATAACATCCTTATCTCTTTAACTTCATAATTCAAATCATGACCCCGCGTGATCACGTCATGTCTCTTAACCAGGTTACTTTACCCAACCCCGATTACCCTTTGACTCCAAATCTAACCTCACCTCCAAGCTATAAATATGGGCCTTCCACCCTCATTCAAATAAGTTGAAAATTTTGGGAAAATTCTGTTGTGAATTTATAGCCCCTTGTTTATCATAGTATCCTCATAATGTCCTTGTAATGACATTGGAATCCTCACAATAGTCTGCTCATGATTTTGTGGTGTACTTAGCGTGGTTCATGTTGCATGTTATGTCTAGATAAGAACGGTAGCTCTATCTACATACCAGCATCTTCGAGTTCTTTTTGTTCGGCCTTAGATGTTATCTGTTTGTCTTGCATTTTATCATTATTCTTTATCACACGGGAGTTAACATCCATCGAGGAAGTGAACGCTTCTCAGGTCCACTTTATCGGGAATCCCCTCATAAAATATCTACGTAATTTTTATCTAGTGTCTTTGAGTTACTGATTTCTTTGAGATCACAATGAAGAGCTCATCACTTACTTGGCACTTGTATTAGTCATCACCATCTCTAAGGTACTAAGCCCTTACATATTCAATGTTGTTTTGTGTTTTTTATTTCTCGTACACTAATCTGGACATAAGCAGGAAACTCCGATCAACATTTGGCACGCCGGTGGGACCAGACCCAAGTTCTGGTCACTTTTATTTTTCTCACCTTGTATAGGTGTCGTAAGTATAATGATTATTATGTTTCATAGTTCTTGTCAATCTAGATATTTGTTGTAAATATTTCATTTATAGACTCAGCCACTTACATGATTTTTAGTATTGTCTCCATCCATGTGGTATGGTCCATCCATTTAGTCATTTATGTCATCATTGAGGTAAGTACATTTATTGTTTGAAAGAGTGTGTTATTGAATTGTTTATAATGGGTGTAAAATTTTATTGTTATTAAAAATTCAAAGAAAACAATAATATTTATTAAAAACAATTATTATTAGTGTCCTCAAACACCCCAATCTCCTTTCCACTCCATTCAATCTCACCATCCCTCACCCACACCAAGCTCTCCACTTCACCCACACCGATCTCTCCACTTCTATTATCGGCCCCATTCCAACCGCACCGCCACTCCCTATCAACCCATCTCGACTTACTCCACTTCCTCAACTCGGCTCCTCTCGCCCGAGCCATCGCCATTCCCTCTCAACACACCATCTCCCTTCTAACCACCTCCCTCCAACTTCTTCACCAACCGAGTTACTCCCTTCTCTCCACAACACACCTCTTCCTATCCTACCACCCAACTAACTCAACACTTCCCATCACAACCGAGCTACAACAACTTTCACCTCACTCTCTGATTCATCTCCCTTCCCAAAACTCCCTCTCTTGACTCGGCTCCTCGGCAAGCCAATCCCACTACACCCTGCCTGAGCCTCACCCCATCCTCACCAAGATCCCAACTCCCTCGGCCCACCGATCTACTTTCATTCTCTACCCGAGCTCCATCCTCAACACCCCTCTACTCACCACTCCACTCCAACTCCATTCACCTCTCCCTTCCTCACCTCGCCCAAGCCATAGCCCCTTAATCAAGCTCCATTACACCTAAGTCATCCACGTCCATGTCAACCCTTTCTCCTTCCTAACTCGGCCTCTCGGCAAATCCATCCACATCCAAAGACACCTCTCTACTATGTTCATCCTTCCCTCTCATTCCACGACCCACTTGATCCATCCTCATTCCCATCACATCCTGCCCGCTCTGTGCCGTGCATCCCCGACTTGACTTACACCGAGCCATTCTCTCCACCTCCCAACCATCTACCCATGCCGAGCTCATGTCTTCCTCTCCTAATGAATTCAAATCCAATCCTTTATCCCAGCCCTCGGTTAGCACCCGTTCTCCTCTAACACCGATTCAGTCCTCAACCAAAGCTTAAGCTCTGCACATCTTTCCCTGAACTTACCTCATCGTGATCCCATCTCACCAAGATTCTCCATCTCCCAAGCTCCTCACCATTAACTAATCTCTTCTCACCGAGTTTCCCTCACCACAATCTTCAACGTTATCTTCCAAGATTCAAGCCCGAGCCTAACTATCTCTTCTATCCAAGCCATCCCTCTGAAAGCTCCCACGCCACCGCAGAGCTCCAAATGACATCTCCCAGCCACCTCCCTCATCGACTATCCTGAGCCTATCATGCTTCCTCCATGTTTCATTTCAATCTCCACTTGACACGCACCAACCCATGTGAGCTCCACATAGCTCGACCACACACAAGTTGACTTTCGACACAAACATCTTATATCAAAACACCACATTTTCAACACATCACATCCACGAATCATATTAGGATAATATAATTTATTTTGAGTCATATGAACCATTTATTTAGACTATAGTATTATTTCTTTAGTTAAAATTTTCATTTAGCTAACCTTGGTTAGTAAATCTAAATTAATTAACACCTTATTTAATTTTTATTTAGTCATTAATTAATTTTTATTTTTATTTAGTTCATCGCCTTGTGAATTGATTTGTGAATATTAACGCTTCATCAATATTTAGTTAGACACAATTTGTTAATGCCATTGTGACATTAATTAAATTCGGTCATTTCAACTTGCTTACGTGATTCATCCCAAATACACATTTAGGCATTTTTCAAAACATAATTTTTTATTTGTTAATTAGAATAATTATTTTGTTATTATTTTTGTAATTAAGATTTGTTTTTAACACATAAAAACGTCGGGACTTGAAATTTTTTTTATTTATTTTGTCAACCATGTCCACTAATTATCTTATTTGCTTTTGCAGTGAATTCCACAACGTTGTGACCACAACATTACGTTGTCAAAGCCAATTATTGAAACATAAACATGCCATAAATCCCTTTCACTGACCCCTTTTGTAATTGTGCATGGTGCAATTTTAGGGTACCTAGAAATTCTTGTCTGCATTGACCATCACTTTTGAATACGATTTTATCAAGTATAATCAAATAACAAGGGAAAGCGTTCTCCAGGTATTCCTCATTTTTTCCTTATTTTCTCCTTTTTCATTGTAATTTCCATTTCCTAGGTGATTGTTTGCATCGAACTTCATATTTCGAATTTGGTCTAAAATGAACCGTGTGCATCTTGCCTGCTCACATTGCTTAAATAGGGGTTTAACTCTCTGCATCACACATTTTACCACACACTTCCTGAAACCTCACAAATTAATCAACACACCGAGACATTCCTTTCACCTGGTTCACTGATTGGGATTTGATCACCCAACAGGAAACCATTTCAGACATTTCCAGCCACAACTTACCCGAAACCAAACATAGTTTACCTTTTTCTAGGTCCTCTTACATCCATTTTCTTTTTATTCTCACACATTTTCTTCATCAAAACAAAAAAAACACATAAAAATAATTTTCGCTTAACTTGTCTATTTCAAATGGCACAAAACTTCACCCTAAACATTTCTTGTATGTACCAATCACCACAATTTACCAACATGCACACTTTTTGTATGTACCAACAATCAAATATGTTAATCCAACCTCAAGAATCCTATCAAACATCTCCTCCACTTTAACATACCAAGCTTCCTCATATCCTTATCTATCCACTCCTTGTGTTGTACAACCAAGACAATCTTATACCTATCCTACACACACCAACCATAAATATAGCCTCCATGCCTATAGCCTCCATGCCTATCACATCAATTTATCGCTACTCCTCGGATAGCTAACATGATCAATACCTCGTGTTTGTCTTTGTCTCATCCCCTTTACACAAACTTTCGCCATAACTCTAGTTATCAACCATAGAGTCTTACTCTATTCCCGTCACTTTATGCCAATGCTACACCTGTTTCATTTACCCCACTTCATGTACCTCAAAATCTCATCCATCCTACTATATCCCTACTTCCCAACATTGCACAACCTCCCAATCACTTTAAATCGACTCTGGATATCTTCCAACAAATCTTCCCAAATCCACCATCGGCAAATCCATTTCTACCTTCCACACCACACAAGTTTGATTCTTATTCAATTAATATTGTACATCAAGCACCTATTTCAATACCCATACCCACATCCATCATTTATTCTACACCTAAATATACCTCATCCACTCCATCATCCACATCTATTCCATCTTTACCCATAATACCAACCATAGACCCAATCCCAGTTCTGTACCTACCACATCCACATCGTCCTCCCCTCCTACATCATTTGAAAAACCTTTGAAAGAACTTCAAATTACTTCAACTTCAAATAATCCTTCTACCTCATTAGCACAACCAAATCAATGTCCGTCTTCCTTAGATTCCAACGAACAAATATTCCTTCCTACACCTATATTAGTACCACCTCTAGATTCTCCGGTGGAAATTATTTTCATTCCTCCCAAGGATGCACGACCCCTCAAAATTCCTTATACAGAAATTAATATTCCTTCCTCTAAACAATCCAACCCCACACCCCTTCAACTAAAACCAAAATCATCCAACACTATGAAAACCACAACTGACTTCCGGCCATCAAGACATAAACATGCTCGAACTTTGTCCTCAACATCTGAATTATCTCAAATATCCACTTCTTCTCCAAATAACAAGAGATTCCACACAAACAAAGCACCTCATATCGCCGGTTGAATCATGTACGGAAGTCTTCTAACACTTGTTACAAATTTCGTAATCACACTTCGCCTATTACGGTCTTTAACCCTAGTAGCAAGAAGCCATCATGGTTTAATTCCATCCCTATTTGTGCATCTCATTATACCCTTGGACATGATATTGAACATTGCAGAGCACTTCAAGCCATTGTTCATAATTCATTAAGGAAGGATACACCCTTCCCAAACCAAACCAATCTCTTCCTTCCACTTCAACATCTCGCACCTTTGACCTCATATATCCAAATGTAAATGTTCCCTCTTTCTTCACAAACTTCCAAAACCATGTCACCTCCAAATGAAGAATCATTTAAAGAGGATCATTCATTTTCCATCAAATTTATTCAAGTAACTCCTCAATCCAGTCCACGTGACCTTGAATCATCAACTAACATTAAAATTAAAACCAAAACACCGAACCCGTAATGCAATCCATCCCCATCCTCAACATCTATATCAGTTCATACATCGACATCCCATATTTCCACGTCTAAATCCAAGCCAAAACACCATCTTAAAACCCATAAGATTTATCTTCTTTTTGACACTTCGATCGGGTCCTACGCAGATATCCTTTAACATCTGATTCAAACTTCTATGATCATGCTTCCTCTCATTAGACATTGGGATCCTTATAGTAGGAAACCTCCATGGTTCAATCCCAATTGCATTTGTGCCTATCATCATGTTCTAGGCCACGACCTTGAGCATTGTATGGCCTTTCAGACCATCGTCCATGACCTTTAAGGAAGATGATTTCCTCATTCGGGGGTAACATCCTTCCCCTTCCACAACCAATACAACTCATATTTATACATCCCCATCCATCGAGTTTCCTAAGACTTCCCCATACACATATATTCCACCTTTACTCGTTAAACCATCTATTGATTCTATCTCAGTTCCTCTTTCCACACTTCTAGTCCCGCCAACCACATCAACTAGTGTGATTGTTACCACATCATCCTCTTTTTCCACATAATTTGAAGAATATTGGAAAGAACTTCAACTTACAACAACTTCAAATAAACCTCTCATCTCATCTCGTGATTCTTTCACAACAAACCAACCTTCATCAAACAACACTATCAAAACATGAATCTTTCCACCTATATCAACTACCACGCAACCTTTAGACCCTCCAAATGAAATTAGTAGCATCCCTTCCAAGAATTATCCTTTGCAATCAAAATCAAATATCCTTGGTACACTTCCACAATGATCTCTTGTGTATTCCCGAAAGAAGATAGAAATTTTGCCAACAAATACCAAATATGCATCATTTTTTGGGCAACATAAATCTGCATCTAAGGCATCACAATCACTCCACCAACCAAAATAAATAACATCCAACATCCTTTCGAGATTCAAATCTTCGAGTGTTACTAAAACATAATCAAAATTGTGGAACGAAATGACACACTCCTCTAACACAACTCATAAAACCACATCCCAAATAATTGCCTCCCAATATAAGTCTAAGGATTCCAAAGAAAATACATATACTAATGTATCAATTGAATCTTATGTGGAAGCCCTTCAAAGCTTATTACAAATTTCCACCATCACGCTCCCACCGCCAAGGAATTTAACCCAAATAATAAGAAGCCGTGTGGGGTCTCGATCCCCACCTCATTTGTGCCTATCATCATACCCCTGTCAGTCATGACACTAGATATTGTAAGGCCCTCAGAATGTCATCCATGATCTCATTAAAAGAGACGACCTTTTTGAGGATGATACCTCTACCATTTTATATGCAACTAATTCCACATCTATCGAAGTCTCTAAGTCTTCTCCTCCATCCTCCATTAACATATCTCCTTCACATGTTATTCCTCATACGAAGGTCCTTCCTTATTCATCAACATTGTTTCCTATGATCCCCAACTCATCTACCTAATCCAAATCTAAGGTTATCATCATCCAATATCTTTAACTTATCCACATCTAATTTTCCTACAATGATATAATCTCTTTCATTGGGGGAGTAGCCTCCCCTTGTCCTTAAGCATATCATCTGTATTAACTCATTTCATATCTAAACAACTCTCCTTTGACACTGGGGGGATTTACTCCTTGGTATTGTTTTATTTACCTCATCCAAATGCATCCAATCTAAACTAACCCCATCCAAATCTTCATCTCATTTTAAGCCCACTTTTGTGGCCATATGCGTCTATCCCTTAGGGGACCATTTATTTTCATCTTAAGTCCACTGTTGTGGCCATGTTTTTCCTTCCGTTAAGGGACCATATTTCTATATTTTTCATTAAAGTCCACCTTTGTGGCCATGATTGTGTCATCAAAGTCCTCCTTTGAGGCCATGTTTGTCCTTCCAATAAGGGACCATTTATGTTCATCAAAGTCCTCTTTTGAGGCCATATTTGTCCTTCCATTGAGGGACCATATTTTTCACCAAAGTCCACCTTTGTGGCCATGATTGTGTCTCTCTTAAGCCCACCCTTATGGACAAGTTTTGTCTTGATGGGACGCATATCTTTTTCTTGCTTATTCACTTTTAAAGGCAACACATAGATTCCATCTTATCTGTCTTGCGACATCTTATCTAATCTTTCACTTTCATCCAAACCCCACTGGTGTGGTCATATTTTTTTCTTCCTTAGAACATATTTTTATTTCCCCCTTGTCTATCACATCTAATCCTTTGCAAGCTCTCATCTTGTCACAACTTTAATGTCTTCTCTCATTTGGTGGTAAACTAAAAATTGAACCTCTTAATGCATTGCACTTACGGCCATACTATTGTTAGTACATGCACCTATAAGCATAGTCATATCTTTAGACCATTTATCCACCATTAGCCCCTTCCATCTATCATGGTAACGATATGAATTATGTGGTCTACCGTCACTGCTTTGATATGACCTTGAATATGAGTACCACGGCTCTACTCATAGCATATTCATTGTGGATATGTTCTCCCTTTTGGTGAGAATCCCATAATCATTACATCCATCACCCTCTCATTCTCCTACTGCAGTCATGCAAAGGGTCCAGGGGTGTCTCTTGTACATTCATCATCCCCTCCTAAGTGGTCTACTTAGCTATTCCCATCTCTCCCCCATGTAAAGCTAAAATTCATGCATGCAAAAGGCAAAACCAAAGTTATTAAAAACAAACCGATCCTCGAAGGACAAGCTGTTCAAAAAAAAAGAAAGAGAAAAGCATACAAATAAAAATTAAAGAAAAATCTACATAAATAGAACGACCCCTCGAAGGACGACTATCATACATATTATTCTTGCCATCCATATTATGTATAACATAGACCATACCATCGATTGATGGCTATTCTCTCTTATCATGGAAGTAAAGGCTTCCCGCATTGTTTAGCCTTATATATAACATCACATCCTAAGAAAGCTTCCCGGTATTGATCAAATTTTTCATAGTTCATTGATCGGTTTGCATCTTCCCCCTTCGTAGAGTGGGGCATAGTTCTAGAACAATCACCTATGGAGATCCCTCTTCCGCATACAAGTTACATCTCCAATCCTTTGTCATGTCACCATTATGATTATGAGCATAATTCATCCATATTTCCCTCATGATATTTTGGTATGAATAACTATCGTTGGTCACGTGTTAACACTGCTATTAGTTGCAAGTGCAATGCCTTGAGTAGTACCTTTTCTTATTTACTTCATATTCAGTTTGAAGCATAAATTTCTTACATGTCCCTTGCTATGGTTATGTGACATTCATCTCATCAAAGTCATATTTTATAACAATTGCATTCTTTGAAATCAAATTTCAAATCATAAATCTACATCCATATATTTACTCTTAAGGATGCCCCCTATTAGCGTCATCCATGAAATCAGTTACTATTTTTAAACACTCTCTTCAATGCACTATTCGGTTTGGGAATTCTACTTGATTTCCATTGCAGTTTGTGAATTCTACTTGAGGATATCTCTCAAGTAGCATTCATTATCCAACAACTTCTCATCCCCCACCATGAATAATGTGACTTTTCTCCATCCATCCTCTCGCATCACCCTTCTCTTCTTGCCAATTATCCACCTGATTACCCTTCTCATCACTCTTATTCATGTCTATCACTTAGCACAGACATCATCTTCTTCATCATTCCAGGATTTTCATCCCTAGCTTGGCACATCTACGTAACTATGCATGTAACACGAAATTCCTACTCAAAGTAGATCTGTAATTCGGACACTGTCTCATTCGTAATCGCGTTTGTTGACCATTCCTTCCTCCTAGTCCCCTATTGACCCAATTTTCTCCTAAAATTCACCCCATCTCATTCTCCACTGCTCTTCTCACCCACTTCTTCCTTCTCCGTTGTTTCTTTGATCCTTCACCCGTCCTCCACCCTGATAATTATTGTTGTGTTTTTCCTCTAATGTCCTTTTTTATCGGCATTTGTTTTATTATCACTTCACTTCCTTTCAAGTATTTCAACTTGTGTTTTGACAAAATTACTTAATCACCCATTACACATGTGTCTCGTAATCAAAATATATTCCTTTCCTAAGATCCTGCCGCTGTAGAAACTCCTTCACCATTTTCCATTCTATCAAAGGACAATCACCACTACAAATGTATTCCCGCTCTATCTCTTCCACTTAACAATACAAAGTGTCATCATTCTCACAACATGGGCATCCCAATTAAGGATTCCCCTCACACTCTCCATCCTACACCGCATACATTCCTCCATCCATTTATGTTACACTCCTTTGTTTCCTTCTTTCCTTATTATCGCCCCTTCCCACCTCTTGTCTTACTCTGGTATACACCACTCACTCTTTTCTCATCCTTCCTAGTATCCATCTTCATCTCGGTCACCTTACTTACACACTTTCACAGTATGGAAAATGTACTTGAGGGTTCCCCTTCAGTCCATCTTGTCATACACTCTTACCATCAACCTTTCCAATCATCCGCTTCTTTTCATCATTCTTCTTCTTCTTCAGCTTGGTGATCCTACTTAACCATTCCTACGGCATGGCGATCTTACTTAAGAATCTCTCTTAAGGATGATCCGTCTTCTTTCCTTTCCCCATCACTCCACATTCCCACCATCCACATTTTCTCTTCATTCCCCATAAACACATCCTCTTCCCTCCTCTTTCTTCCTTGCACAAAATATCTCTGACTTCCCCAAATATCATCCCTCATTTGGAAATCTAACTTAACCACTTCATACCATTTCTTACTATATATCGTTCCTTAATCTTTACTTCCTTCGTCTTCATCCAAATCCTCATCCATTACATCCTCTCCTCATCGTCATCTCCACATAAATCGTTGTTCTTCCTTTCTTTACTCTTTCTACTCCACCTTCTCGAGTTCTCCCACATATCTACACCTCATTTACTCCGCCATTATTGTTAATATTCCTCTTACATTATTTCATCATCATCTTCCATTTTTACACTAATAATTATCAGTGGACTTCTCCTAAAATTTATTCATCCCCATTTTACACATCCCTATTCACTCCTTTTTACCTCCTTCATTTTCTCTTCCTTCCTTTTTTCTTTTGTGCCCTCTGATCATTATCGGAGGATTTATCCTAACATCCCTTCGCTGGCATTGCCTTTCCATATTCCCTTCACCTTCTTCAATATCTCCACTGTCTTCATCATACACCCTCTCCCTATTTTCTCATCATCAATTCCACATCTTTTCCAATCCTGTCATTCCTCCCTCCAACTCCTCTTTACACCCCTTATAATGATCAATATTCAATTCATATCTCCCATTTTGGTTTCCCCCCTTTGCATCGTTTTCTTTGGTCTCATTTTCTCCTTTCTACTCATGTTTTTCTTTCACTTCCTATGTATCATCTTCATCCCCTTTTTTTTTCCCTTGCACTTTTATCTCACTTGCCCATTAATAACCTAGCTCACTAGTGTTGTCCCATATTTTTTTATCGTCCCCTTCTCCACATGCATTTCCATGTGATTTGCTTCATATTCTTTGCCTAGGTCTTCCTCCTAACACCTTGGTTCAATATTCTTCCCATTTCTATTCTATCATCTCTTCTTTCCCTATCATTTTCACCTTCCCACTATCAAACCTCCTTTTAAATCTCTACCACCCCTACCTCTTCCATCGTTACGCACAGTTTCTCTTACATTCTCTCATTTCTCTACTGACCTCATGGCATCCTTTGTCTCCTTCACTCTTGAATTTTATTTCTCTTCTCATAATCACATTGTCTATTTCGTTTTCCACTTGCTTTCATATTGCACATCTTTCTTCCATTTTCACCCTCGACTCTGTCCTCTTCTCTCTTCTCTTTCCCTTTTACTTTTCCTTTCTCCTTCACCATCTGCTCTATCATTTTCTTGTCCTTTTTTTTCCTTCATCATTTCTTTCTTCCACCATCTCCCCTCTTTATTATATTTGTTGCTTCTTTACTATGGCACATCTTTGTTTCTCTTCTATGCATTCACTATCTCCTCTAATCTCTTCCTTCTTCTCATCTCATCTTCTTCTTATTTGTTCTTCCTCCTTCCCTTCTTCTCCTATTCTCTTTCTCTATTTTATTTTTCTCCAGGTCCATCACGCCTTCTCTATTTCTTCTCCTCTTATCTTTTCCCACTAGCTTCATATTACCTATCTTCTCTCTCTCTCTCTAAGCTTTCATCTATCTTTCTTTTCTCTTATCGTCCTTATTTATTATTCTCTTCCTCTTCCTTCCATCACAATCAAGCACAATTCACACTCATCATCATCCGCAGACAATGGTTTCTCTGTCTCTATTACACCTCATCCCCTTTATCCTCTTTCATTTTTTCTCCTCCTCCACCACGTCCACTCTACTCCATTATATTTCTTTTCCTCTTATCTCTATCATCTATCATCTACATCCTCATCCCATCTTTGTTTGACATTTTTGTCTTCTAGGATACCAATGACAACCATCACCTATCACCTTTTCCTTCACAAGTGCATGTTCTACTTTTTACTTGGCAAACGTCGATTGCAATCTTTCCCCATTTCCATGAATCAAACTTTGTTCTAGTTTCTTCTCCTAGTATATTATTATCAATAACACACATTCCTTATGAAACATGTATTAAAAAAATAGATTTACCCTCCCTCTTGGAAGGAAATGAAGAGCTTTGACCGATAATGAGGACTCGAGTGATACGGGTGCCAAGTAAATGATGAGCTCTTCATGCGATCTCGGAAAATCTGCAACTCATTGAAACTAAAGAAAAATTGCTTAGATATTTTATGTGGGGGCTTCCCGACTAAGTGGACCGAGAAGCATTCACTTCCTCGGTGGTTATCAACCCCCATGTGATAAAGAATAAGGATAAAATGTAAGATGAACAGATAACATGAAAGTTGATGAACAACAAAACCTGAAGATGTTGGTATGTAGATGTAGCTACTGATATGATCCAAACACAACATGCAACATGAACCACACTAAGTGAACCACCAAATCATGAGCAGAGTATTGTGGGGATTCTAGTGTCATTACAAGGACATTATGAGGATACTATGATAAACAAGAGGCTAAAAATTCAAAACAACATTTTCCCAAAATTTTCAACTTATTTGGACGAGGGGGGAAGGCCCATATTTATAGCCTAGGGGTGAGGTTAGACTATGGGTTATTAGGTAATCTAGGTTGGGTAAAGTAACCCTAGTTAAGAGACATGATGTGATCAAGCGGGGCTCACGATTTGAATTATGAGGTTAAAGAGATAAGGATGTGATAAGGAGTGGGGAGCATGATTGACATGGTTAGGTGCAATAATGCATCCCATTTTTGAATTTAGGAGTGGGGTGTCGGATGGGTATATTATTGCCCATGAATTGAATAAATTTAGGATATGTGAGATAATGCCAAATTCTAATTATCAAATGGGTCAACATGGGGTTCGTTAATTAATTAATTAATGAAGGGCGAGTAAATAGATTGACATTTACTCAAATTTATGAAAAAGAAAAGAAAGGGGGAAAGTTGAATGAAGGTGAATGAATGCGGGATGAAGGAGAGGAATTACACCAAAGCGGTGTCTCTGAGATACTTACATTGTGAAATGGGTGTTGTGGTGCTTACCTTGTGAAATCGGTTTTGATCAATACAACTCGCCTAGGATAATTTGATGTCACAGAGCCTGTGCATGTTGCAAGAAAGGAAGAAACCATCTCATCAAATTTAATCCCTCGCAATATACCTTCACCTGTCATATCCATATATCTAAAACACAGACTAAAAATCAAGCGAGTAAAGAAAAATAAAAACTCAATAAGAAATTATTTTTACCTTTCATATGTAGTGTCGTAGAAATATAATCCCCGACCTCTCAAATTATCTTATTGACATGGTTTATTCTCCCGGGATGGAAAACCCTAACCGTGTAAATACCTCCTAATTTCGAAACAAAGCATACATGTTTCATAAACTCATCCAAGGGCCCAATCCCTAGAGGGTCAACTACGATTTAGAGAAAGAAAGTGTAATACCATTGGGAACAAAAAGTGAGAGACAAATATTAGATTGTGTATGATCCTTTAATGATCAACTATGAAGCAAGGAAAGGAAAACACCCTTTCTATTGTTGTAATCTCACCTAATTATAACCAAAATATAACTTTGAAGAGATTGTTCAAAGTAGTACCATTTTTAAGGACCCAAACCCAACTGCAAGAAAGGGAAGAAAAGTACTGTCATAACTCTCAAATGACAGGATTTATGGAGCATATTTCTTGCTATAAACTGAAGATTACATTTCAGCTATGACAAATTCTAAATTTTATTATAGTTTCGAGGTGGTATATCCTTTCCTTGACTAGTTTAACTATCACATACATTATCGGGAATTACATTAGTCAAACTCAAAATTTTGAATTTTGTATGTCAAAACAGTGTGGTGCACTTTGGTAGGTGGTGCGTTATTATCCCCGGTCGCATGTTTGATTTTTCCTAATCCATCATGAACGTGCGTGATGGATAGGGTCTTCCCTTTCGTCGACCAAAAATAAAATTGATGGAAAACATCCATTGTATTCTATGCAACGTCAAGCCAAAAACAAGAGATCCACATGTAGTTTTGGAGAGCTATTTCAAAGCGGTGCTTCTAGAGTACTCGATCCCTTAAAGAGGACTAAGTCTAATTGAAGTGACCAAAAAAATGTTAACATCTATCGGATGATGACAAGATAAGTTTGGATTTGTAGCTTTAGACGAGGAAAAAATCATTATATTGTTGTAATGCCAGCCAAAACCGAGACACCCACTTATAGTTTTGGAGAACCGGTAGCCCTTAAGGCTTTAGTCCTTTCAGAACAAAACTAGTACCACTTAAGGCTCTAAGAGAAGGAAGCAAAATTAAATTGTTAGCATCTATCAAATGACTTATGAAATATGATCTTCGTTCAGATGGGCATATTCGATGATGCACAAGAAAGTAATTTTGTCTCACAATTGACTTGCACTTCTACTTTAATGAGAAACTCTGATGGAGTATTTCACACACACAGAGACACACAAACAACTTACAACATAGGCATTGTTTGAGCTTTTAACCTAGTGGTTCTAACTACAAAATAAAGCCAATATTTTACCTGTGTCTAATCGGCCGAATCCATGCAAACTTCCATAGAGTTCAATACCATTTTCTTTCAGAAATTCTCCAAAACTGCACACACCCAATTCTCAGATCCACTTCAAGTTACTTCACGCTATGAAACTCCTCTTGTGACAAAAAATAGAAATATCTCAAACTCAGAAGGCCTCCTGATCTTGTGTTGTTTAGTTTTGAACATAAGATGGTAATCTCTCATCTGAAGCCGAAGTGTATAAAAATTCACGGAACATAAAAACATAGGTTTTATCGGTATGCAGTGCCATTCTACTTAAGGATTGTGAGCTCACTTAAATAATCACAAAATTTAGCAGAGCTTCCACTTCCACCACCGTCATTATTTTTTTATTTAAATTAATTTGCCCAACTAAGATTTTGGTTTTATGAAGATCCGCCTCTGTAAAGATAAAAATCACAAATATAGCATGCAAATGTTGTGGGCCAATTCAAAGATGCAATTGCCATTATTTCTATTTAACTAATGACTAAAAACAGAAAATATAGGAAAACGGCCTTCAAATTTAATTGCGTGTTAGAACCATCAAATCGGTAGTCAAATTTGACATAGTCCCGTGAATGTTCACAAAGCCCTTTCCCACAGGGAAACACCTTCGGCATAATTAATCAAAATCAATGTGAACACGACCGCATCTTGTATTCACGTTTTAATTATTAATTTTTAAATGAACCATTTTCTCGCATTATAAAATCACTCTTACATTCGTTTTTTAAAGCAAAAGTAGGTATTTGAAATGATTTTTAAACTAGCAATCGTATGTGTACAATGCAATGTGAACGCCAAATGGTATATGTTATTTGTTTTAGAGGGATAGTTATTACTTTTGTAGTTGATTTTGTTTAAACTATGGGTGATTGATTTTGTAAGTGTAGAAATATAGATGAACCACTTCATTTAAAAAGCACAAACATGAGGTCTAACCCTTAAAACAATTCAAAATGCAAAAAAGTGATATAATGTACAAAACTTTGGATGGAAACAACAATAAATTACATGGTTCTTTCTATGCATTTTAAAGCTATAGGTATGTATATAACAACAACAAAAACTCATTGAAATTTTACAATTCCTGGAAAGATGCACACTTTATGCAACAACTCTTTACTTATATTTTTCTTGTGTCGAAAGCCAAAAACTTCAATTTGAAATTTAAAAAAACATAACTTATTTAGAAGTTGAGAATAACAAAGAATACAACATTTTGACACTATTTATTATCTATAAGCACGCAAAGAAAAGCAAAAAAACACTCTAAAGCACTAAAAGCGCAAAAATAATATTTCGAGCAACACGAAGTTCCATGCATAAAGCGATAAAATTACTCGGCTAAAGCAACAAAATAAAAACCTAGCCACCCAAAGAAAAAAACCTCACATAAACAAAAAAATAATTCAAGCTACAAAATTTCATAAAAAAGTCATCAACTTCGAACACTAGATTTTTTGCTCATAGCTCATGGACAAGAAGATAGTTGAAGCTTGAAACAGTAAGACCAACTCCAAGAATATACTTCGCAACAAGGCTGAAGATGAATTGCATTATCTATGCACTTTTATAGGTCATAAAGACCAATCTAGTTTAAAGAACAATAATGGACATTGCCATCATAGTGACTTTATTCACAATTGCAAAATATTTACGTAGCATTAACTAATACTTCTCTTATATTTTTTAATTGTTTTAACCACTATTTATTTATTGTGTAAAGTATTTGATAACTTCGTAGCTACACTTCCGGTCGTCGACAAGCTTGAAAGCCGAAAACCCGAGCATGTAAATCCTTCGCGGCCTGGACACGCAATACACCAACACTCCATAGGCAGCCGTCCAAAATACGAGGATTTTTTGTGACATGTAATATGGAAAGACCTTGTATTCTATCCTTCGAATATACACAATGTTTTCTTAATGTTCAAGTGAATTACAAGAGCAACAACCCTGGCATGCAAACCTGACCATAGATTATAAAATAATCAAAAATGTAAAAACCAACGCGGGTCATGTGTGCTTGTGCAGATCTTAACATCCAAATTAAAATAAATTGAAATTTGAAAAGATAAAACCAGGAGCAGAAACTTTTACCATGACTTGTTCACAGAGTTTAGATCTCCATCAAAACAACAATAATTTGAAAAGACAATTTAGAAACTCTAGTTCGCTTGCACAAGCTCAAAAAAACACGGGAAAACTTTCGAAAAATTAACTAGCTTCAGTTAAGTGGGGTTTTAGGGCCAAAAAAACAGAAACACAAACACTAAAAAGCACTATGAAGATATACAGGAAAAATGCCACGCTAACAAATTTATGTTACCTTGGGAGATTGGGTTGTTGGCTGCAAAAATAAGTTGGATGCGTGCTGAAGAATGAAATTACAATGTTACAGTGACCAAGTATTTAAAGGCTATTGCATGCAAAAGTTAAAAAACAAAACTTAAAAATAGCAAACCCACTGCAACATGCAAAATTAGAAAAACAAAATTGTTAAAAATAACAAATCTGCAAAAATAGGAGAAAAGTTAAACCATCACCACGACATGTATCCAAATTTGACATAGTCCCGTGAATGTCCGCAAAGCCCTTTCCCATAAGGGAACGCCTTGGCGTAATAATTGAATAGGTAAGAGTTTGTAATGACTTTTTAATTATTAATTTTAAATAACCCACTTGATTTTAATAATTGATGTGAATATCATGAGTTGTCCTCAATTCATTGTTACATACGCGTGTGAAGACAAAAAGAACAAAAAGAATGAAAAAATTTATTACTAATAAATTTTGCAGGGTGACATTTTAGTTTAGAATTATGGAGAAGGCTAATCCCTTTGCTATAAACAACGTTTGCAAGGCAATTTCAACGCGGGTTTTGGAATTTCTCGCAAACAAGTGGGGCATAAGCCAGACCCACTTGACTTGACTCGTCTAGGAAGTTGGGGTTTAAAGAAATAGGGAGCCAGGAGACCACGAGCATTGCACACATTTTCTCACAAGCTGCTGCGAGGATTGCACTTCGAAAATTGGTGGAGATGGGAAAGCTGCGTTGCAGTTAAATCAGGCGAGCAGGATGAATCCATGGCGGCACTTCCAGACGGGATCATGGAGAGCATTCTGATAGGGTAGATCCATTCGAGACACTCGATCCCCTCATCGAACTCATTGACAAACAGCTTGAAAGGATAAAGGTATACCACTCCATCAATTCAAATCGTGATCTACCACCGTCGCTACTTTACGAGGTGTTTTTTTAGTGTGAAAGATCGTATGTTGGTTGTTGCAGGCCACTTCCTACAAAAAGCATCAACGTCGGCCTCCTCTTCTTCTTAGGGATTGCGCTTGAATCTATGTCCTCTACCATGAGGTTTCTTTGCTCGTGTCATAGACAAGATTAAAACCGAAGTAGGAAATTTACTGAGGATTCGGTGAGTGCCGAAATGTTGATCTCGAAAATTATTTTAATCCTATAACAAATGGAACAATATCATACGTAAAGCGAAATCATAATTGAGAATGCTTTGTTTTTCATCGTCAAGCAATTGCTCAAGGTAATCGGAAGCGGGGCCGTGAAAGCTGCGAAATTGGCGGGGAATCGCACCTGGATATTCTTAGCATTATGCAGCGTGACGGCATATGCTGCTCGGAGGAATATGTGAAGATGAAGGAGAACGAGTCAAAATGCATAGAGCTGTTAGAAAACATTGTTGAACTCGCAAAAGATCTCGAAATTTCGTGAAACCAATGCCCGAAGAGAGAGAGAGAGAGAGTGAGGAAGGCGGTGCATGTGATAGTGGAAGGCGCGAGTCACATGTTGCGACTACATTGCCCGAGGAAACGCTTCTGTGTTCGTACATTTCCACCTATTTTAATCACGATAAATTTATAATCTATATTAGATAGTTAAGCCGGTGGGAAGAAACCCACTTCAATATACTTAATGAAAAGCATATGCTAAATGATCGATTTTGTTTATTTATCGGGAATATGTTTACCACGAAAAGTTCAGTCCACAAAGAACAAAAATTTATAGGTTAGTATATATATATATATATATATATATATATATAGATTGATTAAAAAGCATCACGAGGCACTTAACTCGATGGTCCAGTTTTGGATTTGGAGCATCACTGGACCATAATTTTCTCGACCTAGTTCTAGATTTGGAGCATCACAGTGGAGAGAACAACCACTTTATTAGTAACATAAAAAATTCTATCCATATGAACATTATTAAAAATGACATTATTTCTATCTTTCCAAAGATGAAAAAGAATATCAGTTTTGAAGATGTGCCATAGAAATTTGTTGTAAATTGTAGTTAATAAGGTCGAGTCCCACAAAAGAACCATCTTCTAGGTAAAGAACTATAGACAGAAGGGTTGAAAAAGGGAATGAATCCATTTCTAGGGTGATTGAGCATGAGAGCAAAACCAAAAAATGTGTTTAATAGACTCTGGTTAATGGCAGACCAAACAAGTGAGGTGAAAACCCATATGCTTGAGTCGATCCCCAGTTAGGAGCCCTTGATGTAGAATACACCACAAAAATGAGTTTTTTTGGGCTTGATAAGAACGTTCCAAATTTTCTAAAACCATTGTTTCCAAACAAAATACCAAGCGGGGTTTGTAATGTCGAGAGGCGTAGTAGTGGGCCAATTCAATTACGCCACCACAAAACCCAGAAGTGACGCCAATTTTGTGCACATATTCATCAAGTATGCAAGCAATGATTTTTGTGATTGGTTCAACATCTTGATGTTGAAGATTGAATTTAATAGCAAGGGCACCCACGAAAGTCGGGGTCTAGAGTTTGCCTAAGGGCCAATTCGAGTCAAGCCGTGGTCATATCCTAAGGCTGTGGACGTTGGGAGTTATTGGGAAGGAGCCACATGGGTCTAATATTCCAATTTTGCGTTGAGGGTCACTTTTGGACCATGACGACTTAAAGGGGAAAAGTAACTTAAGTCACTTTATTTTATTGGCCCCTCCATAGAATGAAATGCGTATAGGGTCTATTGGGGCTCTTTTGCCTTGGGGAAGTATATAAGGAGCTGGGGGAGAAAGGAAAGGAACTTTTTTGCATACATTTTATTGACCCCTTCTCGTGCAGCTGCTATTGTTGCACATCTACAACTTGTGGAGTCAAATCCCACAGGGACCCTAGCTTCGGTGGTGAGAGACCCATCCCTAGCTAGCAAGGCATTCTTCGGTAGTGAGAGATCTACCCTAGTCTGTCATTTTGGAGCCACTTTCAGGGTTGTGTGGCAGAGACATTAACAAGAGGTTTTAGAGGAAGGATCTTGAGGGTTTGGGGGCATTTGGGGAAGATAAGCGAGGGGCTCCAGATCAGATTCACACAGAACCATTTGGGTTGGGCGTGGCAACTCGTTGAAGGCACCTCCATCATTTTCCGACCCCATTCCAAGTGAGGTGACTTGCAGCCTTTATTTGGGGGTTTTCCAGTTGGTTGTTTTTAGATCTGAAGGTGGAAATATTATTTCCTATATATGTTAATGTTATTTCTAAAGACCCTTATTTTTGCTCTTGTATTTAGAGAGTTACGAACCTCTGAAGTTTTCCATTGTCTAGGGCATTTGTGTTTTTTACGGCAGCATTTTAATTTATGTAAAACTCCAAAAATAGTTTTATTATGTCCTTTATAATAATATCAAGCTCTCTTTAAATTTTCAAGTAATTCGAGTGGATATTTTGGAGATATTGATTTTATTTAGTTCGTTGTCCTTACTGTAAAAATCTGGTAAAAAAATTTTATTTGCAAACTTTCAATATTTTGTGCATTTTTTTATCCCATTAGGGATATTTCAATTTCTGCAATTTTATTTCAAGTTTTCAATATTTTGTGCATTTTTAAGTGGTATCCCATTAGGGATATTTCAGTGGTATCAGAGTTGTTGTTCCTCCAGCCTGTGTGGGTTAAATATGGTAGTTTGGAAAGATCTCAATGTGGGTTTTATGAAGGAAATGTTCACCAACATGGTGAAACAACAGGAAGCCACTAACCTTTATTTGAGCCAGCTCACTCAGAATGTGAATCAAAGTAGATCTAGGGACAATAAGGAACATGGTGAGAACAATGATAAAGGCGGCCAATAGAGGTGATTGATGAGGATTCTTGTTGGAGGAAATACCAATATTTGAGTAGGGGTTTCAGAGATAATATGTCATTTCTAGATTATTGCATGATGAAGATTGGTAGCAAGCCCAAGTGAGGTCATCATATGCGGTACTGAATTACAAAAGAACTCATTTGAAGAAGAAGATTCTAGACAAAAAGGTATGATTTCCATTGAGCAAAATAATTGCATTAGTGAAACTTTGCTTGTTAGAGAAATTATTCTAGCTCAGGAGAAGAAATTTGTATATGCAAGCAAGGAGGATGTAATGGAAACTCTAAAAAGTGTGAGGAATGGAATAAGAGCTAGAGCTGCTAGATTGATAGCCGCTCAAGCAAGACAACACCTACAAGAGTTCAAGGGAAAGATGTGGGCAAATGATGCAAGGCAGTCTACACCCACGAAAAAAATTTCTGTATAGAGCAACTTGCACATGAGGAGGAGCCTCACATGGACACTTGTGTGGAATTGCACGCTGTTGCAATTTCCAAACTAACAACTCATGATAAGCTGATTTATGAAGAATTTCAGCCCATTGTAGACCAGAATGCTCAGGATTTGTGGTAGAAAAGTCGAGTCATTTTGGAGACCAAGCTTGACGAGGATACTCCAAGGGATGGTGTTTTGGAGGTTTCTAAATCAGCAATAGAAGGTGAACCTTTTGATGATATTCTTTATAAGGAGGTTAGTAGTAGCCCAAATTTATTTCATCATCTTCATCCTATATCATTACAATAGTTTTATCATGATGGTATTCAGCCTATTGACGGTAAGAATGCTAAGAATTTGGTGCATCAAAGTCAAGTCATCATGAAGACAAAGAGTGATAATCTTCTTTATGAGGAGATACAAGAGAAGCAAAGATGGAAGACCTTACATGATACAAGGGTTCATGGGCATTATAAGGTATGGGATCCTGGTAATATGTTGCAATTGTCCAAAACTATCAATTTTGATTTTGAAAACTTGGTGACTGATTTCATAAGCAAAGGAAGGAATTCAAATGTGTCTTTTGGGATTACAAGTGTTGGCAAGCATGATTTCTTCCTTGGAGACTCCGTGCAAGAAGGGAGAGTAACTCTCAAAGTACTAGCATTGGTTTTTGATTGCTAAAAAGGGTAAGAGAATATTTTTATCATCTTCAGCCTGTTGGACTGTGTATAACAACTAGTCATAAAGAGAGGAGAAAATGCTTTATTAATAGAGCCCATGACTGATTTTTATACCAGCTACATGGTGGAACCCTTGGAAGGGTTAGTGGGGGCATTCGGTCCTCAAAGTGCTCAAAGAATCAAGGTGCAATTTGTTGTTAAAAAAGAAGAGTTGAATTCAAGGTGCATTCATGACTTTAGCATCCTAAGGTATGAGAATGGTTACCATTTTCATAGCTTGTTGAGTTCTCCTATGTTGTTGCCATGTTTCTATTATTTGGGACAACATTTACATGCTTGGATGATTGAGGAAGACTATTTCATAATCACGTCTCAAGGTATGCTAGATGGGATAAACACATCCTCCATTCACATTGCTCTTGATTCAGCTAATAAGCATATGTTGGCAAAGAAAATAATACAGGAGCCCATGATATTGAAAGGACATGAGGTATGTGGTATATTTATTGTGGTTGAATTTGCTAGAGGTAAGACTATTTTTGGGATGTAATGGTTGCATGATGTTAAGGAAGACGATGATGCATGTGTTGAAAAACCAAAGGAGAATGAAGATGTTGATCCTATATCAGAAATTTGAGTTGCAAAGGTGTGATGAGCAGCCCCAATTATGCTATTTCAGATGTGTTGTCTTCTCTCATGACGAGAATCAATGGGTACAACAAAAGGTATGAAGTTCCTTATGGTAAAGTTTATGGATGCATGAGTTCTAATGTTGATTTCCCTTCCTCTTGCATTTACGATGAAATGAAAATATGGGGAAAGAGAATAAAGTATGATGAGGGAGCAGCCATGTGTATTCCCAACATAGAAGGAATTGATGAGTTATGTCCATGGAAAGACATGTCTTGCATAAAGAAGGTAACTCATTTCTTTATTGTCATTAAGAGATGTGAAGTACTTGAATGTGTTTGTACCTTTGGGTTATTTGAAGTTGGAATCATTCATTGGACATATTGGCTTCCATCTTTTGGGAAATTTGCATTCATCCCTCATGTGGATAAACTGAAAATTTTCAAGGAAAACAAAGAAATCAGATTTCATGGTATACAAGGGCAGAATGCAAAAGATGTGATTGGTGAAGAAAGAAGCATGTCGTTGCAGCGGTTGAATGGTGAAGGAACTCAGCGTCTTGTGGATCATGGTGACATCACAAGGTATGAGACAAGTGGGATATTTGATGACTCCTATTCTGACGGATTGTTTGCTGCAGACACAGAGCACACCATGATGACTTATGTGGAGAGTGAGTCGGATGATGTTGAATTGGGGAGTGAGTTAGATATGATGGAGACTTTGACTCTAGATGGGATGAGTGGAGTCATGGATGTGGGTGTAACCAATAGTGTTGCACATGAGACAATTATAGAGATTGGGATTACAGGTTCAGATCATCCGAGTTTATCATTATGTTGGTTATCTGAGGTTTCGGTAGACTGGAGATCTCATTTTCTTGTTGAGTACTCCAAGAACCAACACACTTGTGAGATTCTGGATGGTCACATACAGGATGACAATACAGATTGGAGGATGAGATGATCTTCTATCAGGGCAGATTGTACCTTGTGTTAGATTCATGGTTGAGGATGGAGATATTGCGACATGTGCATTGTTCTTCCGTGACTGGGCACTTGAGCTTCGATGAGACCTACAGGTTCATGTTAGAGAGGTTCATATGGCATAGGTTGAGTGAGGATATCCTCAACTTTATACAGGCATGTACGGTTTGTCACTATGACAAGTTAGAGCTTACGGGTCCATCATTTTTTGAGTCGACATGGGACAACACTCCTATGTATTTTACTACTTCTATGCCCGGTGAGCACTTCGCCCACGTGTTGGTCAGTGGAGAGACGAAATTGACTCAGGGTTATTTGGTAGGTTCACGATCAGCGCAGGAGGTGGACTATGTGGAGCTGATATGGTCGGTTGACTATCTACTGGAGTCTTGGGACTTTTCCCCCACGGGACACATTGAGATACATTATGAGGAGCCTTGCTCTCACACGAGTGCAGGTCACGTGGGAGAGTTGGCACACTTTGTGCGTATACAGGTTATTTCACAGGTTGATCCAGGGAATTCTACAGGGTTCAGAGTGGACTTTCGTACCCAGGAGTTGATTGGAGAGATAGTGACGAGTCCCAGGATGATGGCATCAGAGTGGCAGGGATTGGACAGATTGGCAATCCCGATGTGGGTACCAGTGGAGAGTCGGTTTGGGTATCATTCTACTTCATGGACAACATTTCTCTCGATACAATATGGAGGTCATGATGACTACATGGGGTTTCTGGTTACTTTGGATTACACCGATCCTTGATTGATGATAGGGTGAGATGGAGAAACTTACGGCGTGGTAATCAGTTTTTGCGAAGCATGATAGGTAATGCTTGGGGTCAAGCATTTCTCGGGAAGGGAGGATTGTAATGTCCCCTTTTTCCAATGCCCAAGGCCTAAGGGCCAATTCGAGTCCAAGCCGTGGTCATATCCTAGGGGTTGTGGACACTTTGGGAGCTATTGGGAAGGGGCCACGTGGGTCTAATATTCCAGTTTTGCATTTGGGGGTCACTTTTGGACCATGGCGACTTAAAAAGGAAAAAAAGTAACTTTAGTTACTTTTATTTTATTGGCCCCTCCATGGAATGAAATGTGTCTAGGGTTATTAGGGCTCTTTTGCCGTGGAGAAGTATATAAGGAGCTGGGAGAGAAAGGAAAGGAACCTTTTCATATACATTTTATGACCCTTCTCGTGCAAATTTGCTTTGTTGTTGCACATCTCTAACTTGTGGAGTCAAATCCCACAGGACCCTAGCTTCGGTGGTGAGAGACCCGTCCCTAGCTAGCAGGGCATTCTTCGAGTAGTGAGAGATCTACCCTAGTATGTCATTTTGGAGCCGCTTTTAGGGTTTGTATAGAGACATTACGAGGTTTCAGAGGAAGGATTTCGAGGGTTTTGGGGAATTTGGGGAAGATAATCAGAGGGGCTCCAGATCAAGATTCACAGCAACCATTTTGGGCAAGGCGTGATAACATGTTGAAGGCACCTCCATCATTTTTCGACCCCATTCCAAGCAAGGCGACTTGCAACCTTTATTTGGGGGTTTTCCAGTCGGCCGTTTTCAGATCTGAAGGTGGAACTATTATTGCCTATATCTGTTAATGTTATTTCCAAAGACCCTTATTTTTGCTCTTGTATTTTAGAGAGTTACGAACCCTGGAAGTTTTCAATTTGCCTAGGGCACACTATGCTTTTTCTGGAAGCATTTTAATTTCTGTAAAACTCCAAAAACAGTTTTATTATGTCCTTTATAATAATATCAAGCTCTCTTTAAATTTTCATGTAATTCGAGTGGATATTTTGGGAGATATTGATTTTATTTAGTTCGTTGTCCTTACTGTAAAAATATGGTAAAATCAGTATTTTATTTGGCTGCAAACTTTCAATATTTTGTTCATTTTTAAGTGGTATCCCATTAGGGATATTTGATGCTTATGGTAAAATCAGTATTTTATGTGGTGCAAGAATTCAATATTTTGTGCATTTTTAAGTGGTATACCATTAGGGATATTTCGGAGGGGTGTCATGAAAAGTGAGAATAGAAGACCACTAGAGAGAGTGAGAGTTAATAGATAGACTAGATCTGAATCCATCTCCCTTCCAAATTAGGTGTGGTTTAAGCATCTCCCAAGATTTCCAAATGCTTTGGGCAATGAAGGTGCCCCCAATTTTAATTGAAACAAAGCAGAGAAGAAGGGATTGGAAGTTGAGACCTTTCCAAGCTTGCCTACCCAAAGGAGATCCTTGACAAATGCAATGTCGGAGAAAAATCTTCCAAGCCTCATTACCCTCTAGGCTACGGATTAACCACTTAACTCAGAGAGCACGACCTTAGAGTTTAATTTCACGTAGCCCAAGGCCCCCAACTTCTTTAGGCCTACAATAAATATCCCAAACAACCCTGTGGAACCCCTTGTGACCCTCAAAATTAGCCCATAGAAAATCCCTTAACATCTTCTCAAGTTTGGTATAAGCAGCATTAGATGGATCCCAACAAGAGGAATAATAGACATGAGTAGCAACTAAAACCTTGGAGAAAATCTAAAAATTTTCTGCTAGAAAAAGAGGTTTGGTGATCTAAAAGGAAATCTTGTGCTCAACTGTAGGAATACTTAGTTCCAAAGTTGCACGAAGTAGCTTGGAAGGAAAAGGGAATGCCAATAAATTTGAATTGAGTACCCGTGAATCCAAATCCATTCGCAAACCTTTTCACCGGGGAGGACGATAGACCGGGTTTTTCCCCATTAATTGAATGATCCGAAGCGAAGTAGAAAATGTCAAGACAGTCTAGAAGCAGTATGAACAAAGCTGTTCTCCTCCTCACAGAGTGTGAGAAAAGAGTCATCTACAAAGTGGCCATTGATGAGCTGTTAATCTAAGACAGCGAGGAGATTCCTTTAATCGGACCTTGAAAAGCACTTTGTGGCCGAGAAGGTAGCTAAAACCTTATGTTGCCAGCACATACAATGAGGGGGATAATAAAAACCCTTTGTTGATTGGATCCGAACAAACCAACCCGGAGGCTAGAGAAAAGGCTCTTTTAAAATCCCTGCAAGTTGTGCCCTGCCAAATCACTCACTCTCAACAGGTTGCATGTGATAGACCTTTATCCCTCGCAGTAAGGAAGCAACCTTTCAAATGGATCATGAAAAAGCATTAGGTATTGATGGCTTCACCTCTGATTTCTATAAAACTTTGTGGGATACTTTGGAAACTTATCTGCATAATGTGTACCTTGAAGCCTTAAATTCTAATTCTTTGGGTGAGTTGAAAAACCAAGCAAACATCAAGTTTATCCCCAAGTATGGAGACCTTGAACAAATTTCAAACTAAAGACCTATCACTTTACTTAATATGTCTTGCAAAATTATTGCAAAGGTTTTATCTAACAAGGTTGCTAATCTCCTTCCACTTATTATTAGAAGCGAACATATTGATTTCATCCAACCGGTACATCTTAGATAATATTATTATACTTGGGAAGGATTGTAATGAGCTCATCTATCTAACTGAAGGCAAGTATATATTTGAAATGAATTTTTTAGAAAAATAAATAAAATTATTTTTATATTAATTATTACAAGTAAAATGTTTGTAATCATATATTATTTCTTATACTTATTATTTGGTAATTTAGAGGGATGATTGAATACCCAACAACTCGGAGCTTTAAAGAGGAGGCTCTAACATAAGGCACATGCCACCAATCAACTTCTAGCGTAACATGTTAATGCCCCACTCCACACACCATAACTCGAAGCTTCAAGAGTGAGGCTCTACCACAAGACGAGCACCACCATTCAACCACTAAGGCAACATGTAAATGCCCCACTCCAAACACTGCGGGTAAATCGGAATTGAACCCATTACTTGGACCCCCTAAAGAAGAGACTGAAACCAAGTGAGACCAACCCCGAGGATTGTTAGTCCATGCGTTGTTTGATGGGATTGTAAGTTTCTTGGTCTTTGGGTAGCTCACTCGCACTCACACCTAGTTTAACAGAACCACACACTACGACACAATCCTTTTATGTTACAAATGACTTACTAAATATTAGGACATTCATGCAATCACGAAGTATAATTAGGAAATTCTACATCATTATGAAACATACCATACATCTATCCATTTCCACGTAGGACCTTAGAACTTCGTGACCACAAATTAGCTCCATGTTGATGCAAGACACACCATTTCAACCTCTCCATGTGCAATCCATGTAGAAGTACTTGCCAACGTATAAACTATTAGAAATCCTATCACCCGATTATTATAGGAAGGTGAGTCATCACTCTAATTTTTAAAAACATTTTGTAATTGTTTTCTACAATAACTTCCTTCTTGTAGTTATGTATATAAACATGGTCCATTCAACCTTGTGGGTATTTAAATGGTCATAAAATAAATAGTAGTGAATGCTAACAATTCACGAGTCTTTAAAATCTATCATAAACATTTATAACTCATTTCAACTTAAGAAAATTGGTTAGAAGTGTCATACCTTTTCTAAACATATTATATTTCACTCTCATACTTATTGAATATTATTTACACACTATAGACCATTGTGTTTTTCCATATTATTTCTTATCAAATAGAATTTGCATGTTTTGAAATTTTCTAGCCATATCTCAAGTTTTTCCCCTCTCAATAACATTCTAGGCCACATGTTCGGATCATTGCTACTAGGGCAAGAGTGTGAATATTCCTATGAGCATGCATGCATAATAGAAAAAGAATGTGACTTACTAAGATATTTTTCATAGAATCCAAAAGAACATTGTAGCAATAAAAATATGAATGGAACTTATAAATTATTTGCTGATGCATCTCTATAAAATTAATCTTATTCAAGATGCCTTCGAAAATTAGTGCACTACTTTGTTTGGCCAATTATGTGAACTCATTATACAACTTAGTCTAGTAGCATCCAATTCTTCCGAGTACCACCACATCAGATGCATTTTGATGTCTAAGTAGATATCATCTTTTAATGTTAGAAGGTAAAAATAATGCTACAATGTATTGTATAGTTGGATATATGAAAAATTAAGGGATAATTCTCAATCAATTGATTCAATGACTTAAATAATATTACCTTCATATAATTAAAGATGTCCATTTTAGTGTCCCGCTAGTGTGAAACCTATATAACACAATGTAAGAAATGATTTAAGCCCATTATGACTTACAATTTATTTTTTGACACTATGTAAAAAAGATTTATTCCCTCTCAAACATTATGATGATGAGTACATGAAGATTCACTAGTTGAGCCAATGTAAAGAAATTTTAGTTTCTAACCAAGTTAGAGGGATTTCCCTACATCAACATCCTAAGCCTCACAATACATATCATTAGTATCAAAGAATATTATTCATATGCATGTGATCAAGCATTAAAAATAATCAAAAGAAGGAAACATACTCATATATGTTTTAGAATATCAAGAAGAGCATAATGGCTAATCCTTAGAAATAATGCTTTGAGTTATTGGTCTTTAAACCCCTTTTAAATAATAAACATATCCTATTTTGTGATAATGAATTAACAACTTAATCAAGCTCTTTAATATTCAATGTACTACATAAGAAACATTCACACAATACTGAAATGAAAGATGCAAGACAAATAGACAACAATTTTATCCGGAGAAACCCAAAGTGGGAAAAACTCCAGTTGGGTAAGAAATTGCTTCCGTTCACTATGTAAATCTCCAATGAAATACAAGTTTACTAATAAAATATGACCTTCAATAAGGATTTAAGATCATTCTACTTACATTACTTTCTTAAAATCCTCAACAAGAAAGAACTCAACTCTTCATGAACAAAACAAGAACAATTCCAACTCCCTCCTTTGGTCACACTTAAATTCACTGAAATCACTTTCCTAGAATGAATAAATACACTTATATTTATAGTTACTCTGCCCATGGATGGAGGGAAAGGTGAAACAAACCATTATAGGAAGTCCAAGTATTTTCAACTTCTCGTATTCCATTTTGGGGTAGTTGGGGACATGATCATCGGGGACCACAGAGTTGTGGTTGCACAACCTTCGCTCTGTGAAAAGTGGTAGTTTCAAAACCATCAGGGTAGTCCCATCATCGTCTCACTCTCATCAAAAGAACATAACAACGATGGCCTTTTTTTATTCTAAGGTGTGCGGATCATTGTCATCCTAACTTGACCATCTCTAAAATAAAGAACATGTTGAGCATATATATTGTAAGTATCAACAAGGATAATACATAGAGTTTAGCACTTCTAGATCCATTTTTGGATCATACCTCCCCAATTTGAGGCTTTTAAGTCCCTAAAAGTTTGAAGGACTAATGAAATGAGGAAATTTCTTCCCCACATCTTTCTACGGAATACCACTTGGCCTTGGTAGGTAATTTTACTTTCAGTCCAATCAACCATCTATCCTACACTCCTCGTTATGTTGTCCTCTCTTTTTTTGCTTCAAAATCACATCTTTCTCCAAGTCCATCTAACTTTCTCGGACTAGAACCCTCAATAGATGGTAGAGAAAATCCATCTTCTTCCTAATCCAACATGGAGAGCTCAAAGACATGTAAGCTCTCAACATTAACAATGAATATATTCTCATATAAGGAGACAAATCCAAGTGAAATGCATTTTTACCCACTTGTTCCAAAATTTCAAATGGGCCATATCGAAGAGGCTTGAGTTTATTAGCTTTACCTTGTATCCTTTCTCTGCTCATGTACAACAATACCTTGTCACCAACAAGGAAAAAATGTCTAGTTTTGTGCTAATCATGTCGTGCTTTGTACATGACATGTGACTCTTTAGTCTCTCTTGTACTTGGAGTTGTACCTGCTAAATTTTTTCAATGAAATTATCAACTTCGTTGACTTCGAGATCCACTTTCGTTGTCTCTACGTGGTAATATCAAAACAACATGTATGAAAATCACTCTTAGGAAGATAACCAAAACATATCTCAAAAGAAGTCTTCTTGGTAGAAGCATGAACTTACATGCTATAAGAATGTTGGATATCCACCAAATTCTCATCTCAAGTCCGAGGATGTTTCCTATTGTACCCTCTTAAGAGTTGAACCAAGGTACGGTTTATCACTTCTATTTGCCCATCCATGTACATGGATGAAAAGAGGTAGACCTCCTCAACTTAGTATCCATCTTCTCCCAAAAATTAGACCAAAATTTTACTATGAAGCGCGAGTCTCTATCTGACACAATAGAATTATGCAAGCCAAAATGAACCCACACAATAGCAAAAATAGCTGATATGTATCACTGGCTTCAATGGTCTTCTTCGCAAGGAATGAGAATACACATTTTATTGAACCTTTCCACTACCACTAAAATATAATCATATCATTGCTTAGAGGTAGGAAAACAACCCAAAAATCCATGGATTGTTTGTACAAAAATATGATTATGGCATTTTTTATGTAGTACAAAAATCCTAATAATTGATAATGGCATATTTAAACCCAAATTTCTATTATTAGTATTGTTTGTACTACATAAAAATAACCCCTAATAAATTTGGAAACTTCTTCTTGCATGTTTGGTCAAGTAAACATACCTTTGTAAGTGCACAACAGTCTTTGTCAAACCAAACCTGACAGATACCTTAGAAGTGTGTGCTTCCTTCATCAACTAAACTCTTTCCCCATTAGGCATACACAATTTCTCGTTCTTTTACAATAGCCCATCTTAGAAGTAGTATTCTCCTCATATCTTAAATCCCCACTTAGATGTTTATGCTAAAATACTTCTCCAAAACATGGATCCTTCTCATAACCTTCTCGACATACTTCACATATGAAAGCCTCAAGAAAATTTACAAGTGCCCATAGCTAAAAGTAAAGGAGGTCTAGATAACATATCAACTAACTGTCGGTCACACCTTTCTTATACTTTATAAACAAATGAAATTTTTCAGAAACCCACCCACTTATAGTGTCTATCCTATTGATTTTTATTTGAGCATGCAAGTATTGAATTGGTTGGTGATCCGTGTGTATGCTATTTTATTTAACCATCAAATAATGTTTCCATTTCTTGAAAGCTTGCACAAGAGCATACAATTCCTTATCATATGTACAATAATTCAAAATTGCTCCTGAAACAATTAAGAATGATAACATACGGGCCTACATCCACAAGTAGGACAACTCTCATATCATAGTCACTAACATCGGTTTTATCTGCAAAAAGGAAGTTGTAAGTTAGGTAATGCTAAAAATGGAGCATGGTTAATCTTGTATTTGAATTACTCAAAATCATCCATTTGTTTCTTACCCTAATTAAAAACCTTACGACATGTTATTACGACATGTAGTGGCGTTGTTATGGAAGAGAAGTTATTGATGAACAAATTCTAAAATATTGCATTACATCAACAAAAATTCTGGTCTCGGTTAAACTAGATGGTGTAGGCCAATTCAGAATGGTCTCTATCTTAGTCGGATCAATCCTCAACTCTCCATCTCCAACCACATGCCCCAAAAAGATAAGTGATTGTGAGAAAAATAACACTTCTTCTCATTCAACACTATCCGGTTCTCCTTCAAAACTTGCAAAACTTGATGCAAATGGTTAATATGCTCCTTAAAAGCTTTACTAAAAACCAAAATTTCATCCAAGTAACAATGACAAAGCAATCAATAAATGACCTCATTACTTCATTCATCAACCTCATGAAGGTAGTGGTGATACCCATATTTCAAATCAAGATTAGTAAAATATTTAGCATGTTGTAATTGATCTAACAAATCATCAATTCGAGGAAGAGGGTACCTATTCTTGATGGTTATTTTATTTAATGCTCTATAATCAACACACATCCTCCATGAACCATCTTTCTTAGGTACTAAAACAATAAGAGAAGTGATAGGATGGATTATACTTTTCTTAATCAAATATTGAATGTTGTTTTACCTCGTTGTCATCCTTCAAGAAATAAGCTGTACAATCCAAAGTTTGGAAGTGGACTATCAATTAAAAAATGTATCTCATGCTCAATTGGTCTCGATTGGAGGTAGCCCCGTAGGCTCTTGGAAAACTTTCCTAAACTTCGTAACCAACTCTTTCCTCTGCTTCTTCTCGAGTTGTTTGTAAAATTTCAACAAGTGGTTTCGAGATGCAACAAATTCCTCGTATTACGTATTGTTAGAGCTAAAATTTGGATTTGTCCCAAATGAAATTGATCTAGGGCTTTGAGGCAACATGGGGCTATCTCCAAGTTGTGGGAATCGCACTAAGACAGACCTCACTGGAGAAGGTTGGTTCCTCTAGCTACTCGTAAAGCTAAAACTAATCCTAGAATGGAAAATTCATCTACCTAACACTAACCTATAACTCCAAGGGACCAGAGAGAGAGGAGGATGTACAAAGTTAAAATCATAAACTAAGGGAGGTGATAACACCAAAAACAAGAAGCTGGAGACATTCCGGTGAGTGAGAATGAGATGAAAAATGGAAGAAGGAAGGGAAGATAAAAGTGCGACAATCTAAAACAACATTCAAACTATCATTTTCATGGAGAACAAAAGATTTAAACCTTGCAAGAAGGAAAAAATATGCACAATACACCCATAAATGCAATGAAAGGAAAGAAATACAATACAACACATGCTAGGGCAGATGAACCACAAAAGATGAATTTTATTGCTTGAAGGATGCACAATTCATTACAATGCAAGAATTAAGGAAGGAACTCGCCTTGAAAAACAATAAAATCTAAGGTCTGCAACTCATAAAAGCTCTGGAACAATTTTGACAGAGTTCCTTTACGTTTAAGAAAATCTCCTTTTTTAAGTGCCTAACACTTAGATTTATAGCTTTCTAGAGAGAAGAGAGAGAGAGAGAGAGAGAGAGAGAGAGAGAGAGAGAGTGTCATAGACAATGTTTTAATGGCTTCAACTACCCACCTATGCAAAAGACCAATCTACAAAGAAGGAATGGGTAGCCAACATGCTCCAAAGCACGTTATCGAAATTTCAAATGAAAATGTGGTGCCCATACTCAATCAATTTAGGTAGTTGAACTGCCTGCAATTACTCATTAATGGCTCAAACTATTTTCCCCCTTTTTCTTATCAAATATTTCCAAAATTGGATTTTGATGATGTTAAATTGAAGGTCTCGAGGAGAGCTTTCCAATGAGATTGATTTTGTAAGATTTGGAGCTCTGTAGCAAAAGATATGGCCATTTGAAGTTTTGGTCTGTCGGGAAGCACATAAATACAACACATGGCAGCCTTTGATTAGCTCAAGGTTGGCCTCTGCCCACGTGTGCATTTCTCTTACTTTTTCCATGTGTCCATCTCCCATTGGGTCGCGGTATTGGGCTCTTCTTCCCTTTACTTTTCCTTTTTCTTTTCCTTTGTCTTCATAAAGATGAATTATGAGCCAATTAAATAGTGCCACACCTCTCCGTAGTGTTAGACCGTACTTTACCCCGATTGTTAATTTTGAAATGTGGACCAATGAGAGAGCTACATGCATCATCACATTTGGACCTTTAGAAAACCTTGGCTAACAACTATGAGATGTGAGCAATGGGAAGGCTCCACGCTCCTTCGCATCTTTTGTCAAAATTTTGATTACTACCTTTGACATCTGTAAACCACTAACCAATGAGATCATTCCACGCCCCTTGGGTTGTCGAGAATCTTTGATATTCTCATCGACAACTATGAAGTGTGAGGCAATAGATAAATCTCCACACACTTCGCAATGTCGGAATCTTTGATAGTCTTCTTCTTCCCGCTACGAAAGATTGTCCAATGAGGAAGCTCCACACACTTGGGTTGTCGGTCACTTCCCTAGCTCTTGACCTGAAAAATGCAAACAGCTCCGCATTCTTTCCATTGTCGAACTTTTAGACTTTCCATTTGCTCTTGATTTGTTAGATCGCAAAAGGGAGAATCAATGAAATGGCTCCATGTGGCTTTGGGTTCTTAGTTGTCAAACATTGATGGATTCACATCACAACCTTCTACTTTTGGGGGCTTACTTTTTTATCTTTAAATTGTTTCCACGTAACCCTCTTGACTTTCTTTGACTTAACTTAGCCTTGACTGACTGCCGATGAATTATGAGTTCCAACTAATTTTGAGGACCTTACATCCACCGGGGTTCATCACTATAGAAAGAGCTGAAATCCCGCCACTCGTCCCTATTTGGACCGTTGAGCTTCTACCATGTGTCCCCGCTAATGTTGACATTGAAATTGATGACCAAATGGACGATTACGGCTTTTAAATAGAACTTGCTAATGAATTTAACTAAGCCTCTCACGGTTTTTAAAAGCCAACGACAAGTGCTTTTCGAAAGGGGAAATTGACAACCAAATGGACATCCTAAGCTTGTTAAAATGAATAAGTCCATTTTTTCGAGTTGTCAAATTTTGCACGGGTGCACAATTGGATAACACATATCTCTCAAAAGAAGTAATGCAAATTTCCCATTAGCTTTAAAAAGGTTATTAGCTTCAAAGGAACTTATCAAAGAGATCTTTGAGTCTCTTATAAAGGATGAAATGAGGTGGTTCTTAACATCCTTCACAAAGCGGTACTATTTGGATCTTCTCATGAAGATGACATCCATGATATACAAGTATGGGCTGCCAAACACTACACCACACACATAAAGAGGAACAATATCCAAAGTAGTTTCATAAATGAACTTTTTATCAATATGAAAAGTAATTTTACATTTCTTGGTAACCTTGATGTCTATGAATTTCCTCACCCAACCCAATGAATAGGGATTTAGATGATTATAATTCTCTAACTTCATCTTATCGCCTAACTCATTACTTATCACATTATCTTTGAGAACAAGTATCAAAGAGAGCATCCACTTTAGTTTTCTTCATTTGGATTTTTATATGAAATTTTTTAGTAAGTTCATTTTCTTGAACAACATTATTACTACCCAAACATACCTCTATATGGATGGAGGTACAACACATTATCTCATGTCCACCTCTTCGCTGTAAAGTATATCCTCTCCTTCAAGGGCAACCATGGCTTTATTTTTATTCTTGTTATTCTTGAAGGGATGTAATTCCCGGTGGAGCTTCAAACATTTTTCCTCGGAATGAGTGTCAACATCACAAGGACCACAATGAAACTTAGTATCTTTCTTAGAAACATCTAAGTAACAACCTTCTTACCTTTCCCTTTTACTTTCTCCTTTTTATTGGTGTCACCTTATTTTTTTAAGCATACTGAGAGGTAGATGAACTCTTCTTCTTTTCCATCTCTAGATATTGGGCTTGAGAACAAGCCTCATCTACATTCACCAGCTTGGCCAAGAGAACTGGTCTCGTCAAGTGGCTACAGAATCCACCTCGATGTACTTCATTAAAATGTCCCGAGTCAACTACATCTTTGCCCATTTGGACAACCTTCTTCCGGAACTCACTAGTGTACTCTTGCACATTTTGGCCTTGCTTCTACACTGAGATATTGCAATACATGGACCTCTCTTCCTCATAACAAATAGGATAGAATTGCTTTTTGATTATATTCTTAAATTCATCCCACTTAATAACAGGAGGAAGATTCTTAACAACCAAAGTATGAACATAGATTTCAAACCAAGTTAAAGCATGATTGGTTAATTTTATGTTGCAAACGAAATCTAATGATTCTCATTGATTTGATGCAAATTGAAATATACCTCAAGTTGAGCTAGCTAGTGGTTTAGCTTCTCGGAATTCATGTCCCCATCATAGGGTTGAATCTCTATCTTTGCCTCTGCTTTGAGTGGAGGAGGAGATAGGTTGACATGGGGATGCTCTTCCTCATACTCATGAGTATTTTCTTTATGCTCTCCTAGTGCCTCTTTTGGAACACCAAACTTCTCCATGAGAAATCCCATGATGGAATCCAATTTCCCCATAGAAAAGGAAATATTGCCAGATCTTTGGATAGTCTCGCCACATTTTCCTCTAGCGTGTAGAAACGTTCTTCTTCGGTTTCACCGCATCTTCTCTATGAGCCATGTCTCAAATTCCTTTTTTCCACTTCTTGGTGGAAATATCTACTTCAAAAGGAATGAGGATACCTTCACCGCTTTCACTTCCCTTTTAGGTAAGGGGCATCTAACTAAAAATGTCAACAGAAGTTAAACCATACAAAATAATTTGATCTTAAATGCTTTGATACTAATATGATCCGTAAACTGCCTCTTTTAAATAATAAACAGATCCTATTTTGTGATAATGAATGAAAAACTTAATCAAGATCTTTAATATTCAATATACTATGCAAGAAACATTCACACAATACTGGAAATGAAAGATGAAAGACAAGGAGACAACAATTTTATCCAGGAGAAACCTAATGTGGTAAAAACTCCAGCCAGGTAAGCAATTGCTTCCCTTAATTATGTAAATCCCCAACTCAATACAAGTATACTGTCAAACTATGACCTTCAAGTAGGATTCAAGCTCCTTACTACTTGCTTACTTTTTACAATCCTCAACAAGAAAGAACACAACTCTTCATGAACAAAACAAGAACAATTCCAACTCCCTCCTTTTCTCACACTTGAATTCACTCAAATCACTTTCCTAGAATGAATAAAGGCACTTATATTTATAGCTACTCGCCCATGGATGGAGGGAAGGTGAAATGAACCTTTTGGTAAGTCCAAACATTTGTAATCGCATGTATTCCCATGTTGGCATTGTCGGGGACAAGACCATTGAGGACTTGAGTTACGATTGCACAACCTTTGGTTCTTGCAGGCGGTGGTTGCGTAACCGATGCTATGTGAAGAGCGGTTTTTTTGTAACCGTCAGTGGCAATTCCATCACCGTCTCACTTTGTCATCAATAAAACATAACAACAATTACCTTTTTCATCATTCAAAGGTATCGAATCAATCATCACCTAACTTGACCATCTCTAGAATAAATAACATGTTGAGAATATGTACTACAAGTATCATTAAAGATAATACATAAAATTACACACTTCTAGATCCATTTTTGGATCAATTATCACTAAGCATCCATAAGATTATTCAAAATGTCAAGGAGTGCTCGGTGATTTGTCTAATTCCATCAACTCGTTATGCATCTCAATGACAACATAAAATTTTTCGCATAGTCTATGAATCGATCATTCAAGCAATAACATCATTCAAAATCCAAGTCAATTTTTACAATCGAGTGTTCGAAGATAAAATTGATGCTAGTTCAACTATAAACATTGTATAGCTAGATCCAAAACCTTAAGACATTCTTCTCAATCAACCTCTTCAATGACATAAAGACTATCATCGTCATAATTTTAAAGATGTATGCTAAGTGTCTTAATGGTGGGAAACCTAGAGCACATATTGTGAGAAACACTTCCATTCCATTGAGACTTGGATTGTGTATTTTGACACTATGAACAAGGATTTTTACCCCTTTAAACACTAAGATGATGGGTATGTAAAGTTTCAATGTTTACACCATTGTATCTAGTCAATTATTTACAGACTTAAACCAATGGGCTTTACAATTATACACACCTATGTGTGAGGAATTTATGTAACAACATTAATTTTAAGTACATTAATAAACTATATCACCTTATATTTATCCAAAGATGTAGTTCTTGAATTCATACATGATTGGGAAAGAATACTACAACACTATCAAGATTGAAGCTAAGAAAATGATGAAACACATTTTTTTCTCTTCATCTGCATCGCACACAAGAACAAGAACCTACCTTAGTAAAATATATCATCTCACCTTATTATGTATAAGGAGAACCATCCATGCAAGGAAGTGTTGCCCTAAAAAGTATGCATCAAAGAATAAGGTTTCCTTACAAAATATGCTAAAAAGAGTAGGCATGCAACTAGTCAAAAGGGTGGATTCTAATCATCGATATATTAATGTTGAAGTAGTTAGCCAATATTAAGTATCTTTATGTTATAATACTAATGATTTAGATGTCTTAGAACTGTTAACCTCAAGTGAATCTACACTATATGTTTATGTTGTTTCTTTCTTAATTCCATGCTCCCCAAATTAACCAATCTTCACCTTAATTTAAAAGAAACTTTTTTTGTCACATTTATATGATATCGCAGGATTTTATTTAATGATATTTTGATTATGAAGTATCGGAGATCAATGTTAAAGAAATGTCACCGCTAGAAGTCCCGACACCAATAGACTTGTTGCAGCCATAAGTATATCTCACCTCTTCCACGTGGATGGTCCAAATTCTAACAAAGGCATTGACAACAAAATGTATGGTCGTTCACGTTTTCAATATTATTAGCCTTACTTCCCACTACGCTTATTTGGAAAACACCTTTTGGCCTAAAATTTATATGAATGTAATTTTGTGTATTCTATACATAATCCTAACGAGTAATATTGCTATCCATATATAATTTTTTTATTATTGATTTCAAGCGTGGATGTTTCATGATTTTTTCTTTAATGAATAATTATTACCTTAATTAAATATTTTGTCTTTTATATTAACAATAATCATAAATTTTGGATAGGAGATATCTAGAGGTAGGGGTGGACCTTCTTATGTATACCACAAGAAATATACTTGAACATATTGTAGAACCGGGGCCATCACCATTTACGGTTTAAATTTTCTTTGAGAAATTCAATTAAAATTTTGAGATCATGATAAATTTCATTCGTATTTCTTTGTCACTCATATGTGCTACTGATTCTAATCCTTTTATTATCAATTTATCATAGCTAGTATGCAATATGATGTGAAAACATCTTGTGCATGTTGTTGTTCTTCCACTCGCATGTGTTCCACAAATCAATAACACCTTTTAAATGAAAACACTAGGTCTATGCCTAAATTAAAGTGGAAGGAAGCACCACATGTCAAAGGATCTTTTACAAAGTGATATGTGGTTTGTAGGAGGACGGTGAGAATATTTTACATTGTCATCCTTGGTAATGAGGTTCGAGTTACTTTTTGTAGCATGAAACTTAGTTTCTTGATTTTAGTTTTTCAACTCATACTTTATATGTGTCTCATGTTTGGGCTAGGATGCCAACCTTCCTTTTCGATATAAGAAAACTTCTTTCCCTTTTGTGATTAAAACACCTTGGGAGAGTCTCACTTTATTCCCATGGAGGTACATTTTTGTTGCAACCTACTTTGCAAGTACTCATGCTGAAATGAATATGTATATGGGGCAATCAAAGGAAAATTTGATCAATATTGGAGATCATGATGGAGGTAGTAATTGGAATTTTAACGGGTGGTGATTAGCTATGAATTTTCCTTTGTTCTTGGACATATTATGTACTTTTTTCCCCAAATAATAAAGTTTCCTCAACAAAAAAACAAGGCTCAAAATGATTAGGCATGTCCCCTGGTGAAATGGGTGAATTCTAATCATTGACGGATTAATGTTGAAGAATTTAATCAATATTAGAGATCTTTTTGTGTTAACGCTAAGAATTTGGATGTCTTAGAACCACTAAGCTTAGGTGCATCTACACTAAAAATTTATGTTCTCCCATAATGTCTTCCTCCTTCCTTTTTACTAGTGTTACTCTTAAGTCAAGACTTGGGTCTTCCCTTCTTGTCCCGGCTAATAATGTTGATCTTCCTCATGAGGCAAGTGTAGTTGGGGGTATTCCTCCTTTGAATGTTCAATCATCCTAGATGTGCCATGGATATTTAATTAATACGTCATTCATGAAACAGTTGGAAAGGAAAATAGCCTAGAAGAAAAAATCAATTGAAAAAGAGGTAATAATCGTATTATTCTTAGATTTCGTTAGAAGAATGTTGGTACATAACCTTTGCTACAATTATTTCTTAGCAAGTTGTTAGGACCTTTGGAAGTAGAGTATTTTTGGGGAGTTTCTATCATATTGTGGATCATTGGTTGTTTCCTAGATCCTATGGGTTTTATGGATTTTTGTATCATAATTAATTCTAGGTGAAAAAATATATTGAAGAAAATTTGTTGCGGAACATATTGCATCATCTACTGATTTTCCTGAATTGGAAGAGCTGCATAATTCAAGCCTGTTGCGGTTGATGTTATACTTAGTGAGATAATAAGTGTTACATAAGCTCTTTTGGGAGAGGAGAAATAGTGACTGGTGAATTATATATTGATTGTCCCCTGCACAGGTATTGGTACGGAGTGGATACCCAACTTCAAAGCACAAAAGACAGTATTAAAGACATCCACTCTACTCTCACTTTTGCGGGTGTTAACCGTTTGTTAAAGCAAATCACTCTGCGTCCTCAGCAATCTCCCCTCGACCGCCTTCATTTCGACCCAGGTGACAATTCGTTTCTCATCTTGATTTTTATAATCGGCCTCCGATTTTGAAAGTTAATACTTTAATATAATCTTTTCCTCCGTTTTGTGAAACAATTACAGTTGGTATTGAGGAAAAAATACCGGAGTTGACTAAAATGTTGGATATGGAAGGCAGCGATCCAGTGGTGGCGCTCGTATTGTACGGTTTTGGGGGTATTGGCAAGAGCACATTGGCAGCCTCGCTTATTCAGCGCTTGAATTTGACTTCCACGGGCTTCAAATATTGCAAGGTGATCATTGACCGGAAAACGACAGATCCGACATCTCACATCACGCAGCTCCAGGCAGATATTGTTCGTGATATTGGAGATAAAAAATTGTCTATAAGAAATCCTGATGAAGGACGAATGGAAGTCCAGAAAGTAATACAGAATAAACGTTGTCTTCTTTACATTGATAACGTTGTTGACATTGATTATGTTAGGGAGCTTCTTCCCCGACAATTGTCACCGGCCAAACTGAGAATGGTCATAACTTCTCGACAGGGTAATCTGAAGACCCCACTTGATATGAAGCCAATTGTGTACAAAGACTACCCTGTAAAAGTTTTCACTACTGCTGCAGCGAAATCCCTCCTCTACAAAACAATATTGGGCAGTGAAGTTAAACCCCATACCCACTTTGACGAAGAGGGTTTGATAGATCAGGTCGCAGTGGCATGCGCAGGTGTTCCCATACTTTTGGATCGTTTTGGAAAGCATCTAAGTGATCTTCGAGACCAGGAAAATTATAAGGAAGCAATTGAAGCGCTCAGGAAGGAGACTTCAGTGAGTATAGCTATGGGAGTGAAGAGCAACTCGGTGAAAAGCTTTGGTACTTGTATCGTAAGATGACTGACAAAGAGGCCCAGGAAGCATTCCTAGACATCTGTACTTACTACTATGGTTGGTCTTGGGATATCGTCGGTCATATTGTAGGTAAAAACAAGCTTCAACTTCTGGAAAAGAGAATGCTGGTTACTAAAAGTGACACAGATGATAAGCTGATTGTTCATGATATTCTTCGGATGATGGGAACGAAAGAAGCACCGGGGACGAGGTTTACAACATATCGACAATTCTCAGAGGCATTGCAAGATGAATCCAATCTTCAAAATGTAAAGGCGTCTCCCTCCGGGAATCCTCGTCAATTGAATCCAGACATTTAAATGCGATGCACAGCTCACTGCGGGTTCTTATTCTAGGAGACTGGGTAACTCTAAATGGACCCACTTGTGAAAGAGCTTTTGAAAATCTCAGATATCTCCAACTGGGTGATATACCCACTTTCCCCTTTAAAGATGCATCTAAATTGAAGAAACTTGCAGGTTTCCACAACAACTCACTCCCAGGCCTATTGTTGGCAGTGGTAACTACACAAAAGTCTTGACTCTCAAGCCAACTCTTTCTTTTACTTTTCATTTTTCTTCCCTGCAGGCCTATTGTTGCCTATTGTAATGTTGTGAATGGTTTATTCGTACAGCTTCCCCAGACTGTCAAGTATATGCGTCAAAATATAATAAAAGATGTCGAATTTGAGGGTTTGAAAGATTTCCGCTTCAACATCTTAGGTCTCTAGAAAACTTTACCGTGGAAGTAAAGTATCGACGTGAACTCCTGAAACTTCCAGAAGGTCTCAATCTACAACCATCTCTTGTCACTCTGCATTTGAAAGGCTGCGATCAGGTTCCAGAAAAATTAAGCCATCTCACTGCTCTCCGGAGGTTAACTCTGGAAAATTGCAATTTGAAGGTCTTCCCTAAAGAAATCGGACAACTTGTCAGATTAGAGCATCTGAATATGGCCTCGAATGAAGAATTGACCTCTCTGGGAGTAGGATTTGGGTCCCCAAATTCGTTGATTACTTTAAATCTCCGAGGGTGCAAGCTTCTAGAAACTTTACCTCCTAATCTTGGACTGCTGAGTAGCCTCAAAACGCTGGACCTGGCATATTGTACTAGTTTGAAAGAACTGCCTGAAATGTTGGGCGGATTATCTTCCCTGCAACAATTGGATTTAGAGGGATGCCGCGTTCTTGAAAAGCTGTCTGCTGACTTTGGTACGTTGACATCACTGAAACAGCTGAACCTGCAATTTTGTAAGAATTTGAGGGCTCTGCCAGAATACATGGGAGGCTTATCTTTACTGTCTGATTTGAATGTGTCATATTGCGAGCGTCTGGAAAAGTTGCCTGTTGACCTCGGAAATTTGACTTCATTGAAACAGCTGGATCTGTCATGTTGTTCTAGTTTGAAAGAACTGCCTCCAATGTTGGGCCAATTATCTTCAGTGCAACAATTGATTTAAGTTGGTGCACAAATCTTGAAAACTTGTCTGCTGACTTTGGCACGTGGACTTCACTTAAACAGCTGGACCTACATTATTGTAAGAATTTGAGGGCTCTACCTGAATACATGGGAGGCTTATCTTTACTGTCTGATTTAAATTTACATGGATGCGGGCGTCTGGAAAAGTTGTCAGTTGACTTTGAAAGATTGACTTCACTGAAGAAGCTGGACCTCTCAGGATGCAGAGATTTGGAAAAGGTATCTGTTCACTTTGAAATGTTGACATCGCTCGAAGAACTGAATCTCCAACTACATGAGAATATGAGTTCACTGAGTTCACTGCCACAAGGATTGGAAACATTGACCCTTTCAGATTGCGACAAACTAATAACACTGCCAGAGGAATTGTGTGCTCTTCAAAAGCTAAAGAAGTTCGAGTTAGAGTTCTGCACCAGTTTTTGTTCTTTGCCAACCGGCTTTGGCAAATTAAGTTCCTTAGAGGCCATAACTATACGGGATTGCCCGAGTTTGAAGGAGTTGCCTCCTGGATTTGAATCATTGTCAGCCTTACAATGCTTGATTCTGTATGGTTGTCGCAGTTTAGTGAAACTTCCGACTGGGTTCGAAAAGTTGCCATCTTTGATGGTTTTAGAGATCGAAGACTGTGTGAATATGGAAGGGGCAGCAATGGACAAAATAATCAACTTACCACAATGTTATGAGGTACGTATTTCAGGGTGTACACAGTTGATGGAGCGGTGGAGAGAAATAGAGCGGAGCGAAGACACAATGACGTTTGCGAGTCTGGTAATTTTAAGACTAAGATTTTCATTTTGAATCACTTGTTTTTTAATCTTTCTTTGTTAGCAATTTTTCATTTTATTTTTTTGCATGTTCTCTTGTCGTCATGTTTTCGTGCAGGTTTATCACGACCCATTTGGAAGACATGTTGACGACTCATTTGGAAGACATGTTGACGACTCATTTGTAATATATAGTGCGACAAAAAGGATTTGTTCGCTGAGAGTTGTAATTATCCTTTGGAACTGTTTGTTCGCTGAGAGTTCCTTGACCATTTAATGAAGATTTAACCCACCATACAAAGAAAACATGATTACTCTTTTTCTTTTTCTTTTCCGTTTATTTTTGTTTATTATATAATTCTAATAATATTTGTTTAATGTTTTTTTATTGGTGAAGTAAATATATATATATATATATATATATATATATATATATATATATATATATATATATATATATATATATATATATATATATATATTTAGCCGTTTTACTTCAAAAGATAAATATATTTTATTTTACTTGAATTTCTTATTATTTTCATTTATGTTATTAATAGTGTTTATCTAAAGTATTTTTCTATATTATTTAAATTTTATTAGATATTTTTATTTGGGAGGCGGTTTTAAATGTATGTTATCTATCAAATGTAGATCATATCTAATTATACAAATACTATCTCCTTTGACAATTTGAGGATATTTTCAATAGCATCAATATCTAAGGTGCTTTCATCAAGATTATCAATATCCTCTGTTTCTATTACAAATGCTTTGCTACATTACATTTCATATTAGAATTTATCTAAATTAATTGCCATGTAGGGTATGGATGATGTGGTTACATTCCTCGCTTTTGTGGATTGAGAAAATAGTATGAATAGTTTGATCCTTCGCTATTTTATGAACTCAGGTGATTGACATGTCTCGTATTATTTTAAGGTTGAGTGAATATGCTAATGTTATTTGTAAAAATATTGTGTCATATTTGTAGTTGTTAGAATCTCAATTATCTCATTATTATGTTAATGAGTTGAATAAATTGAACTTGGTTGATTTAGTCATTCCTCATGGAAAATAATAATGATTATGGTTAAATGAGAATTTTGGTTTGAGAAATTAAATCTTTTGTCACTATATTGACATGGTATTTTCTCATTATGCTTTGAAATCTTTACACTCTTACACTATATGTTTGTGAATTTGAGTTAGCAATGGATTTAGTCAATTGTGGTTCGCGAGAAATAGGTTCAAATTTTGTATTTTTTAAAATAAAATAAATAATATAAGTTTATGAAAATATTAAATTCATTTAGATTAGTACCATTGTGAACATGCATTTTCTACATGTTGAAGGATCTAATAAGAACACCCCCAATATGTTTCATTTTCACTTCTAAATCCTATTCCACCACGCATTTCTTTTAAAAACCATATCCTACAACTTGTGTGCACAAAATTGGGGCCAATAGATTGGGGTCACCTTATTTGTGGTACACTAATATGTGCGATCATACATATTAGGTATATTTTACCACATATTTCTATTTACATTTTTGCATAGATATGCTATTATAAATGAGGGTATCTATATAATGTGACACATATAATGAAAGTGGGTCTTTGTGAAATATTACAACTAAACGGTAAAATTTACAATCTCACGATCACACATGTTTTAGTAAATGTTTACTACGTAAACCCCCATGCATTTGAAGTACCAAGTAATTTCATGTCCTCATTTAGAAAACAAGTGGGAACCATAAAAAATAAAGAAAACAATAAACATGCCAAAATTTTCAATTTTTTTGAGTCAAAGTCAAATATTTGAGTAGTGAGAGTTTTATTTTCCCCTTGTGAACATTTTATTTTTCGAGACTTGTCATTTTTTTGGTCCTAAAGACTTTTTGGGCTAGTTATCTTTTGGAGGAACAAAAGGAACCACTCCTAAGTTTCAATTGTTTCTCGGGACGAAGAGATTTTTCTGATTTTGGGAAATGTATAGGTCATGTTGGATCTGAGTGGAACAAGTGGAATATTTATATGGTTCCCCCTATTCCTGTATCTTCGCGCTCACCAATGTAATTGTGTTTTAAGTGTTGGTCGAATCGGTCAAGGAAACGTCGAATGGCACATGGAACTTTTCAAAAGTTTCCACTCTTCCCCAAATCCCCAACTAAGATGGGCATGTATTGAATCGGCCAAAGCTAACCCATGAAAATACCAATGGAACAGTTCTTGTGTTCCACTCAATGCCTTAACTCACTCCTAGTTACTATAAAATATGACTTCATAGGCCTACCCAAACACTTATAAATACATATAATGAACTTTTCCCAATTCATTTTCACTTGTCAATTTTTAAAAAGGATCGTTTCTTCCTCATGTTTTTCCACGACACCAAAGTCGTTAGTTTTCCTCCAGCTCTATCATTTTCAATCGAAACTCAAATTTTCGGATGCCAACAACCTTGTGTTGAGGAGAGTTGTTGTTTTATCCAACTAGTAAGTGATTTCATTCATGTTTTGTGATGTTTTGTTCTTTTCTCCCACTACTACAAGGGGTTGATTTGAGACAACATTAAAGACAATAATTGACCAAAACATCTCGAATCAACATAATAAAAAAATTGTATAGTGTCTTAAAGTGGGTGTCTCTAATATTGTTTCTAATTATTGTCTCTCCAGAGACAATATAGATTAATACATGTTTTGTCTCTTGAGAAGACTGTCATTTTTGTCTCTTTAGATATTATCATATTTGTCTCTTTAGAGACAATACAAATTTTCATTTTTGTCTATCTAGATACAATACTAATTTTAATTATTATCTCTCTAGAGACAACACAAATTTAAAGAATAAAAAAATAAATTTTAAAAATAATAAATAACTAAATGTTTTCTAGTGCAATGAATGGATACATATTGTAAATAGAACCACAAAGTGAGTTGGTGATCAATATTATAAAAAAATTGAGTTGAATTTTGTGCTCACAAATGGATCCAAAAACATTTTATTAATATCAAAAGAAGAGAATATAAAAGGGTGCCTAAATGTCGTTATCCCTTGACATAGAATGGTACACCTATTTGTTGTCTTAAAATTACATTTTCGCACCTCCTCCATGTTAGCAAAATCTAATACATTGTTTAGTATTAGTAGTTATGCATACGTGGCAGTTAGGTGTTGTAACTGTTCTCCTTCCTGCATGGGACTATTCTCCTTCACGAACCGTTTCAGCATTGTATTTATTGTGGTGCTTGTTACACATATTGAATACATTGAATACATTTGAATATTATTCTGTCTTGTGTTATTCTGTATCTATCTCCTGCTCCTGCTTTCATTGGTATCAAAGCAATAACATCTCTAGCCTGTGTGTTTGGTGTTGTGAGCATGGAAGCTGCGTGGAGGTAGATTCTCTTCTCTCATGCATGGAGATCTTCAGCCTGTGTGGAGCATCATGAGCACGAGGAAAGAGGAGTTGTATTCTATTTTTGGCGTGTCAGTGTTTCAATGACCTGTGGAGAAACTAGCGCATTGGAGGAAGAAATTCAGGCCAATTAAAATCTAGCAAAGTAACTGTTGCATGGACCAAAAGCTTGGTGACCTGTGCGTTGCATTTACCATAAGACCAGTGACCAAGGAGGAAGTCATGTGCGACCTGATCCAGACCTGCGTGGAAGACTCAAAACAGTTAAAATTTTTATTTCAACCATCTTGTAACTGTCTCCAACCATTTTCTGCAAATACTCTCAAGAAGAAGACTCATAATCGATGATTGGCAAGTGGTGTATGGTTGTATTTTGTCTTAGACCATGACAGATTTGTTTCATGTTTGGCTGACTGGTAATTTACTTCCTACTTCACCATTTTTTTGTTTCGTTTCGTTAGTAGTTATTATGGACATTCACTTGGAAAAATACTCGGGGTTAAAATTTCATACATGGAAGGTGAAGATTCAAATGCAACTTATGCATAAAAACTTATGGGGTATAGTAGATGGGAAAGAGAAAAAGCCCACAGACGCCGCCAAATTAGCAGAATGGCAGTGCAGAGATGATAAAGCAAAATCCATTATTGGCCTTGCTCTCTCGATTCTGAACTCCATCATGTTGATCTCAATAAATCTTCCAAGGACATGTGGGATAATTTAAATCAATTATTTGGAGCGAAAGCAGTGAACGCGAAGTTTTCCCTAAAACTTCAATTATATAGATTCAAAATGGAAGAAAGCGTTTCTATGTCTAGTCACATTAATAATCTTCGGTCTCTACTCCAACAACTAGCAGAAGTCAAAGTTGTGATAGAAGACGAGGATGCCAAAGCTATCCTATTAAATAGTCTATCTTCCAAATACAACAATGTTGTTTTTACTCTCAGTCAAATTCAGTCTAAATCTCTAGATGACATGATCACGGCTCTTCTCGCAGAGGAAAAATGCATAACTGACGATGTTGCAGAAGGTGATACTCAACAAGTAAGTGCACTTTATTCCACAAACAAAAAAATTTCATAGGAGATCAGATAAAAATAAACTAAGGCCTAAACAAGATATTGAATGCCACTATTGTCAGAAGAAAGGTCATACAATGTGGAACTGTCATATCCGAGAAAGAGATGTTCTACAAGGAAATATAAAACACAATGGAGCTAATCTTGCTCATATAGAAGATCCACAAGATTCTCGACGAGAGTGAGGAAGGCTGTTGATGAGATTGGATTCACATCATCTCTAGTATTATAAGCAGCTATATAGGAGGACGGAGGATAACAGAGAGGTGGAGGAAATCCAGCGACCTCTTTCAGAAGCCTGCAAGCGACGAGGCCGTTGATAGAGATTATGGTAGAATAAGTTATTGAGGACCTATTCCTCGATTTTTGGCTTGTTTATTACAGTTTCAATTTTGTGTCGTGTTCCTGTTGTTTTGTTGTTCAATAAAGTACAGATGATACAAAATTTCCTATATGGGACCTCCTAATTGAAGAGCGTCATGGGGAACAGAAAAGCACTGAAAGCAGCGCATGGTACTCACCCTGGGTTCATGGTAATCCTGTAAAACCACCGAGGTATCATCCTCTTGGGTTCGTGGTACACCTGTAAAACCACCGAGGTAAAATCCTCTTGGTTCATGGTAATCTGTAAAACCACCGAGGTGAATAGTTGGAAAGTGTTCTTGTCCCTCTAGGTTTATGGTCAACCTTAGAAAAACCATGTGAGACCATGTAGGCACATGCTCGTGTGAAGACCCTCTTTGCAGTGTTCTCATTAAGGGGGACTCTCTATCTGGAAATGTATATTTGTACGAACAATGTATTAAGGGGGGGAATGTTAGCAAAATCTAATACATTGTTTAGTATTAGTAGTTATGCATACGTGGCAGTTAGGTGCTGTAACTGTTCTCCTTCCTGCGGGACTATTCTCCTTCACGAACCGTTTCAGCATTGTATTTATTGTGGTGCTTGTTACACATATTGAATACATTGAATACATTCGAATATTATTTTGTCTTGTGCTGTTCTGTATCTATCTCCTGCTCCTGCTTTCATTTTCCGTAGATTATTTAGCTAATTCTTTCTAACTAGTTTTACAAGACAAAGTGGTACCTCCTTTAAACATGTTACCATAGATTCTTGATTTGAATCTCTCTAGCTAGTTTTATAATGAAATATACAACTCGAAACAATATCCATAAAATCATGTGTTGACATCATGTAGACAAGAATAATCTAACTTTATCATCAAATCATTAATTACTATAATTATAAGACATAATTATATTTATCTTTAATATAAATAAAGGCTAGTGTAGTTATAAAACTTACATAAATAATGTAGACACAAAATAGCGCACTTGGGTACATTTCAAGGTCTTAAAAGCATATTAGCATTTACATATTTCATAAGAAACAAAACTAGTGATTGGAAACTATCCTTGGTGTCTTTTCTATGTTTTTAACTTCTCTTTGGTTTTATACACCCTATATCCTAGTCATATCTTTACTTGTTTATCTTTTGTGAATTCATAAACCAACGCCCAACCATGACAACAATGCCCATGTGCCCATGTCCCTTTTAGGTGCCCCTAAGCCTTTTTTATCGTACTTGTTTCTTTTGGGTCTCTTTTTATTTTTGGGATCCTTTTCTACTTATGGGTCGGGCTTCTAATTGTCAATTACAAAATACAAATAAGGGAATCATATAAAGACATAGTCATGTGATCAAAATAAAGGACCGAGCTCTAAGTATATTTACTATCACCTAAGCTTGCATCCAAAGGAGTTCAAAGCACTCAAAGGAATCCATCTAGCATCCATACTAGGGCCATAGGACTACATATTCTACATACACTTCATAAGAAGGGGAAGTTCATTCTATTCTATACACACATTTGCATCTTTTAGCAAATCTAGCCCGTTATCTAGTGCATCTTACACAAGGGCTTCCTAGGGCACAATTTCTATACACACACAAGAACTACATGGAATCGAGATGTAGTATAGTGTTCGGTCCAAAGTCCACTCTATCGGGTGATCACTAAGGTTAGTCTAGTTCCCCATATTTCATCTTTATTTTTTGGATTTGATGTGGTTTTATGGGTTTTGTAGGTGAAATTTTATTTTACTGAGTTACATGTATCCTCGATGATCAATGAACAACATAAAGGTGATCAACAACAAACATTTACGACACTATAATAATAAAATTCCAACCATATGTACAATGAGAGATGCCCAAAGAGTGAGTCTCACGGTGCCCATGCGCCCTTGCCCCCGATCCGTGCACACCTAGTCCGGCATCACTGTAAGCTACATGATAGTTCATATCGGTTTGGATCAATCACAAATTAGCTAAGTGATCTTTCCTACATCTCTTGCTTTGGGTTTTCACTTTGTATGCTTTATTTCTTGCATCATATTGTACTTAACATATGTATATCATAGTTTACATTTAGTTACTCTGTAATTAGGGTTTAACATAATATCATTTTTGTTAAATCATTTGGCAAACACCACTCGTGATCGAGTCTTTTGGATCCTTATTTTGCACATTTCTTTTTCTTCATGGCTCCTAAAGTTTCTCAAGTCTCCTTGCATCAATTGCTTCAAATACACCCACATTACAAATATGTTCTCCAAAAACCCTAGACATTATGTATCTCCCTAGCGATATGCCACCTTCACAAGTAAGTGTCATCTTCGATCATCTTTTCGATGACTCTATTAGTCCTAATGTCAATCAATCCATTTGCAAGTCAATTCAAGCTTTACATTCTTTATTTCAAGATAAAATTCAGGCTATGGAATCCATGATCACATCTCTCACAACTGAAATCCAACATCTTAAGGCCACTTCTCAATTCAATGCTAGTTCTTCTTCTACATATCATCCTACTTCTATGTCTTCTACTTGTGCTCATATCAGTGAACCTCAAGTCTTACCACTACCGGCACCTCTCAAGTTTTATCTAAATGCTAAGCAACATGATATTCTCCCTGATCTCCTCAATCATCAATTGATCAATTTTCCAACTACTCACTGTTATCCTCCTTATCGACTTGCTAAATATTAAGGTCTCCCATTTTGCAATAATCATCAAATCAATAGACATAATGAAAATGAGTGCTATGTTTTACGACAAAGAATCAAACACCTTGAGTATCGGGTGTTGTCCACTCAAAATTCCCCTGCTCTTAAGAAGTGAATTTTCAAAATTTTGAGTTTGAGTGTTCTCTCTGTTGTTTTGCAAATGTTATAGAGTCGTGAAATTGAGAAAAATCTGTAGTTTTGGGTCATTTTGTATGTTTTTCGAACTGTCGGACATTTTTGTCCCGCATGTCCCAGTTCAAAAGTGTGTTTGTTCCCGTTCGGCCGATTTCCCGAAATTGTCCCATCTTGGGCCCGTCGAAACTTTTCGTCCCGAGTGTCCCAAACTAAATCGTGCAAGTTGTTCAAATTTGGCCGAAACACCCGAACCGCGACTTTGCACTTTCATGTCCCAAAGGTCCCAAGTCAAGTTGTGCAAGTTGTTCCATTTTCGGCCGATTCGCCCGAACCGCGTACTTCGCACACTTTTGTCCCTAGTGTCCTAAACTTTTCGGACCCATTGTAACCTTTTTGCCCGAATCGGCCGAGCCGCGTGTTTCGCGCATTCGCGTCTCACATGTCCCTAATGAACCAAGTATCATTCGTGCTAGTTTTTACCGCTCTACCTGAATATCCTTCTTATTCAAATTGGTGGGTATGTATTAAATGCACATTCATGGCCTTTCTCTCTCCTAAACGGCTATATAACGAGCACGCCACCTTTGCATTTCTCACATTGTTTCCATGCTATCCTTGCTCGAACCCTTGCAAATCTAATTCCTGCGTGTGCATCCCTTTTCTTCGTAATTCCTTCCCGAGTTTAGGTTGCGGCTCTGATACTATCAATATGAAGATCAAATTCCAGGGACAGGAACAAATTTCGCCACTAGAATCTGCCGTTCCCAATATTGGGGACAGTGAAGCTCGACATCTTGACTTCGGTGATTTTTGGGCGAGGGTGGCAGATGCAAACCCTACACCAATGGCACAAATGATTCACGATAGCGGTTTGGCTTTTGCTGGAGGTTTCCGATCTCGGTACAGTGTGCTGATACCGTGCTTTCGTGCGGAGCTCACTTCGACTCCGCTTCGAGTGAATTGACCAATGTACACGGAGAACTCATCGCCAAGCTGGATGCTGCCACCATTAGCACTGCTCTGAGGATTCCAGAGATGGATAATGCCATAGTCGTTTCCCGGGATCAAGCACAGGCCCTGTTTGATCAAGACAGTGACAAATATAAGGCGCGAGTGGCGAAGTCCTGGCTGAAGAACCCTAAGAAAGGAGCTTCTCATCTGTCCAAAACCCTTTTACGGGCAGATTTCAATGAAGAATTGTCTGACTTCATAATTCTGCTGGCTCGGGTTATGGGTTTGCCCTCTACCAATGAATTTCACTTCTGGATGTGCCCGCTCATCAGCATGGTGTGCGAGGGAACGCAGAATATCAACTGGGCAGAGATCATCAGCATGAATTTGGCGAGCAAAAGCATGTCAACGTGCAAAGAAATGAAGAAATTTTACATGACTTCGTACCTGATGTACACTCTGGCAGCATCAAGGCAATGGTTTGGTTTCTCTTACATAGATGCTCACAAAGATGATCCAGTATATGCCTCTCGCCTGCATTCACCACCTGAGACCAAGCAATCGTAATTTCAGAAGGGTCAATGATGCTTTCACCATGTACGTGGTCAGGCTGCTCGAAGGTGACACTGCTAGGAGATTTTCTGATGAAGCCATGAATCTGATATCGCACTACGGTGCTTACTTTATCCAATTCAGAAAATTCTCTTATATCAGGCTTGCCGGCTATGAAGGCACCCCTCTGAGGCTTCCCATGTTCTGCAGCAGTGACAAAATGGCCTTAATAGAAATATGCAGGCAACTAGACAAGTTGCACAGAACTTGCAGAGACAAGAAGATTTCTGGCTTGCATTTTCCCATCTCTTTGGGAAACTACACTTGTAAAACAGCCCTGGATGCACAGAACATAGAGAGAGCCCTGGTTCCTATCACTGTTCATTTCTTCAAGCCAAGAACTTGCTTCGACTTGAAGAAGTTCATCGAACAGAACATCAAGATAATCTACCATCATAGGGCAGATACAGAAGACTACTGGGCTGACTGTGCAGATGATTTTGAGGCCAGGAGAAGGCATTATGGCAGGTTCTCTCTGCCATTGATCCAAGAACTCGGTCTGTATCAAGTTCCTGAAGGTCTCCAGGATGACAACTCTGATCTATACTCATATGAGTATGAAAATGTGGTTAAGCACACTCCCTTGGAGGACTTGGATTGGAACAGGAAAGAGAGGGATGATCTGGCTGAGATCCTTGCTCCAGTCTTAGTCAGGACTAAGGTCTGGTTTGACAAGAAAGTCCGAGAGCTCAGAAGGCACTCAGGAGAATCCTCTTCCAAGGATGTTTCAACACCAAGAAGAGAAGCATCAATTCCAAGGTCGGAAACACCAGTGAAAACCCCTCCTGCCTCATCAACTCAAGGGCCTGCAGCTTCCACTCCTTCTTCATCCACTCAAGTGTACCAGAAGAAACTCAAGGAGGTTAAGAAGGAGCCTGTGGAAAAAGACCTTCAAAGAAAGCAGGTAGAAGTGCCTTTTGGACCAGAGAACATCATTGTGCTCAGTGAAAGTGAAGAAAGTGAAATGCCAACCCCTGCAAATGCTCCTGAAGACCCAACTGATAAGGACAAAGAAGTCCAGAGCACTGAGCTCCCAGGTGCTAGTGATTCTTCTGCCGCAATTGCCTCAAGCACCCCGCTCACATCTCAACTTGAGTCAACAGCTGCGCAGACCTTGAGTGTCATGAGCTCTCTGTCTCTTGGTCCCCTTGCCCCTCCTGCTGATTCCTCTTCCTCTTTTGCGTGGGTGCAACCTTTGGTTGACAATAGGAAAAGGAAATCTTCCTCTCGGAGCTCAGGGTCAGATTTTGATGTTGTCGCAGCCTTGTTGGGCACCACTCCTTCTCGTGCCAAGAAAGCCAAAGTCACCTCCAGAATAGTGTCTGATGCTCAAGGTCAGCAATTCCTGGAGATTGCTAAGCCTACAGATAGATAAATCAGAGCAGGACTTGCAGGTATCTGACTTAGAGCTCTCGAGAATTCCAATGGGAGAGTCTACCCCTGAAGGTGAGATTCACAACCTCCAGGAAACAGTCACAAGAGTCATTGGGAGGGTAGAGAAAGGGCAGAAAACTATTGAACAGTTGGAAGAACAGGCCCAAATTTTCACAGGTTTCATCAAGTCTCTTTTGTCTAAGGACAAAGTTTTGGACCCTACCCCATTGACTACTCTTCCACTACCTCGTGATTTTGAGCCAAGATGAAGTATGAGTATCAAAGACATGCACAAGTATTCCGTCTATGGCGAGAGCTATGGAAGCCATGGTGGATGATATGCTTGTTGCGGCAGGTTGAACTTCATCGATGAAGCTTTCAAACTCCATGGAAAAGTGAACAATTTGCAACTGAAGCTCTCCTCTACTATTGGGATCATAGATAAAGAGCTCAAACTCTGGAGCAGTTGCATAGTAGACCTCCGCCTTATGGGACAGACAGATGAGAACATCTTACTGGCGAGTAAGGTTTTTGATGATGCAAAAGACAATCTATCAAAATCCTGGGTTTACAGCGTGGAGTGGAAGATCAAAGTCTTAGAGGAGGCTTTGGGAGAACTGAAGAACAGCTGGCAGAAGGGTGAAGCTTTCAAGACACTGGTCGCCTCTGCTTTCAAAGATATACATTGTAATCTTCAGGATGAAACTTCTGGTGTTCCCCTTTCCTTGCAAGAAATCAAAGCTCAATTCAGAGCTTTTGTCGAAGATAATTTATTCAAGGAAAGCTCCATCTCCAAAGAGAAGATGAAGGAGATCTGCTCTCTTCAATCTGCCATTGAAGAAGCAAATAAAGATTATCATACTCATGTCGAGTTTGATAAAGAGATGGAGAAGTGTCTTGGATTTTGGACTCAGTCTACGGCCAACACGTCAGTCCCTCGTGGCAGAGACATAGCTGAGGCGTTAAAGAAATTCAAGTAGCGGATTTTGAAGTCTGTGGGTCCCTCCCAGTAACTGGCCACCTGTCTTCTTCTCCTCATTCTTTTCTCTTCTTCCCATTCTTTTTCCGTTTTCTTTGTAATAAGTTGAGGTATTGCGATTGGCGGTCCTTAACTATTCTTTAGTTAAAAGAAACGGTTACGAAGAGTAACTGATTTGTAAGCTATATAATGGCCTTCTTTACGCCATTCTAAAAGAGGAAGAACTTGGCATATTTTCTGAAAGTGTAAATAGATCACAAAGAAATCAATACAGAAGGACTTTCCATTCTTTGTCTATCTAATCTCTGTTATCTCTGAGCTTTCATTTTTGTGAAGATCATTTGTCTCTAATTTTTAGTCTCACCTTTGATTGCATATTCTTCAACTTTGCAATACATGGTGATCTTGTACAACCAAGAAGGAACTGTGTGTCCTTGATTAATGAACCATTTCATTCTAATAGACGTTATTTACAGAACTTTGTGTCTTTAAATTTCATCTTATTCATGTGATGCAAATGATCTTGTTTCAATTCACTGTAACTCCGCATACATAAAGAATTACTCTGTTATCTATAATTCCGCATGTTGCTTTTTTGCTCATTTTCGTACTCTCATTCTTCGGTCCTTGTGTACTTGAACATCCTTGTAAGAAACACTTTCGTAATATCCAAGTTCAAACATAAAATCATGTCTTGTATATTCTTGTAAATAGGTTTGTTTTCTGAATAAGGGAACCTCTCCCATTAAAGAGGAGGGACTTCTTGTCCCCCGATTTGTTGCTCTTCTTAAAAGTCCTATTTAACGACCAACACAGGGTTTTATATCATTTGTTACACAACATTTTGTTACATCCCAATGGGCTCCTAAATCTGCTCCTTTTATGACCAATGAACATCATGCCATCAATTCTAATGTTCGTTCTTCGATCATTCCAACACTTCCTATCCAACCCATTCCAACTAAACAACCACCTCTCAAGGTTCATCCTCAGTCACCTCCTCTTACTAATTCATCTACAACATTACCAAGTCAAACTAAGCAACTGCCTCTCAAAATCAGTTCATCCTCTTCTCCTCTCAAGTCTTCTACAATGTTATAAATCCCAAATAAGCCACCACCATTCAAGGTCCCTCTCCACCCTCCACTTTAGATACCAATCACTTTTGTCAAACAAGTTAATCCTTACAATGATGGTCGAGACACATTTCAAACTCCGCCACCTTGGAAAGATTTCCTTACATCATCGAATAGATCAACACCTCTCACACACTTGGGGGTCATCACGCTTATCCCCCTTCCTAACAACATCATATGTCTATCATTTATACTATTAGGCTCCGCACTACATACTTCCTATTTCTAAGTAATCTTACATAAATCGATACACATATTGCATCTTCATTCCCTATGACACACTATAGATCCACGGTTCATAATCAATCTGTTGAGGGTTTAAATTTGAATTAAACCTCAAACCATTGTACACTTTATGCTCTATGCTTCTTGATACATCTTTATAACATCTATTCTCAAACCATTACCCTATGACACACTATAGTCTCATGGTTCATACTTGATCATTGATGGTCTAAATATGAAATGAACCTCACCTCATTTTGCACTTCACGCTCTATAGTTCATAATACATCTTTCTAGCATCTCTTTCAAACCATTTCCCGATGACAAACTCTTGTTCTATGGTTCATTCTCGACTGTTGAGGGGGTTTTATAAATGAAACTCATCTCATTCACACTCATTGGGGGTACACTACTCCTACCATCTTCACACGTTGCATTTCACACCATCACACTCATACATCATTTGCATATCTTGGTTTCACATACTCTTTATTGTTTATTCTACTTACATGTACACTTCGTTTTCCATGCTAGATGGATACTTAGTATGTCAATATTTTATATATATACATATGTGCGTTCACTTGGTATTTAGTTATGAATGCATATCTTTTACATCTCTTTTCACACAACAATGATGCTTGGCATTGTACTTATTACCAGTCCCATCGAGGCTTCTAGGGCATCTATATTTACTACTCCTATACATCACATGTGCTATTATTCCATTATTTACTACTTATTTCTAACACACTACTTTCCATCTATACAAACATACTTTATATCTTTCTAACATGCTTGTGGCCGCTTCATGTGCAACATTTTCTTTGCGGGACTATGCCACCATGGTTTTTTATTACACTTTGCTTTTCATTATTTTCCATTGTATATTATTGATTTTGGGATATGCATTATGTCTTGTATGCACACTATATGCTTTTGGCCACTTCATCCCTGATTATCTTGTGACATTGTGAGCAATGCCCCATGTCTGAAACCCACTTTTCACGGTCTATCTTGTCTTCTTTCTTTCTTGATACATTTTCTTCTACTTGTATACATGTTTTGATTTCACTAATGCATGTTACTAGCCATCTTGTTTGCAAAGTGCATTGGTTTCTACCATACACATCCCCTCCCCTCTATAGGGTATCCACTTCAAACATAGTTTCAGTCCTCTCCTTTGGACCGCATGCTCTTATCAGTGTCACATGCACCCCAAATGAGGGGCATACATTGGGTGAATAAATCACCCCTACAACAACTCAAAGCGACATTACAAACCTATACAAGACATGAAAAAAATAGGAATATAGTCACAAAACAAACCAAATTTTAACTTGGGTCCTCAAAGACAATACAAACACTAGCGCCTAACACTGCACAATAACGTCTAAGCGTTTGTGTCCTTCCCTAGGTGCCTATGTCTTGGGGGCACACGTAGTCACTTTATTATATCAAAGACAATCTATAACAGTTTACATAGCAATTTCACAATATCAACCGCTAACCTCATAATACATAATGCAGTCAATCTCCTACAATCAATACAATCGGAACTAATTCAGAACAATCAACACAATAGGTAAAAATCAAGGACGTACCATCTATAGTGGTTCTTATTTGGAAAGTAGTCATGGATGGAGATTAAAACTAGACATATCTCCCCAAAATCTTCTTTCATGGTGTGAGATCGCCTTAAAAACTCATACTTGACATGACATCACCAAAACCTCACTCTACATAACATTTTCAAGATATTTTCTATCATATATGCTTCTATGCATCAGGTCCATCCTTAATACACAACAAGAAGCAACCCTACATCAACAATTCAAGTATAATAATATGTACAAAGCAAGTAACATATGCTTCAACCTTAGGGTCACTTTCCCTTCAAATATTTCATGCCTCATTTTATTTCATTTATGCTTCAATTTTCTTGAATTCTGCAACATGTCTCTTGAAGGCACAAAAGAGAATAGAAAATGATTCAATTCCTTAATTAAAATAAAATATAGACAACAAATAAATACAACCAGTCCAAAACGGTTGCAGGGGAGCCATCAAAAGTTTAAGAGCCACGAAAGCAGGGATAACTGGCTGACCCAAATCATAACTGACACAACTAAACAATGGATTAATATTGCTAACATCCCCCTTAATATATTATATCTTTTGCAAATTGTTCCTAGCTAGGGTTTAACTAGGGTTTTTGACCTCTTTGCCTTCTTAACATTCATTCATAAAAATGTGATGATGAACTGACCTCATTATTATTCTAAAACCTTTTATACTCACCTTAGAAATTTCCCTAAAATCCAAAAATTCCCATGCAAATAACACTATTCACAACGAGCGTCAGAAGTTCAAATTCGAGCTGGATTTTGCATTGTTCTTGATCCCTATCTCACCAAAACTGACATAACTAGAAAAATAATCATCATGGGCACCTAAAATTTTGCTAAGAGAACTATGACACATGTCTCTAACATTTACAATCATCATAATGTGAACTCCATGTCCCAATATCTCCAAATACTAAGACTTATCTATGCTTTGCATATCGATTCTCATTATAATAACTAGGACCAGCTAAAACAATCTAAGAACTAAAATAGAAACTTCTGAAAATGGCCAAAACATACCTTATATGACATTATACACTGATAGCATGTATCCATGAGCTCAAATAGCCCCAATACACTTTGTCACACCTCCTAACTAGCATACTTGCTCCCAATGAGCATCTGTAACATAGAGATATACATGTATCTGTATCGTACAACCAATGTGATTTCTCAAGAACCATCAAATCATGTTATCCAACATCCCAAAATTCTCCCCAAGCAACCAAGAAGCTCCTATTGCCAAACAACACCTCCTAGGCACCTTTATGGGATTGTTAGAGCAAGCATGCACTATTGAATCTTACTATAACAAATGATAAATATATGAACCATCATGTTAGCACTTCATAAAACATGATGACAACATCCACTTTTTCATTAATTTGGTTTTGCATCAATGATAACACATACTAGGCTTACATGCCAACATCTAACCAATCCTCAATGTTTTCCAAAATCAACGGGTATGTTTTCATCATGCAACATCCTGTGAACAACTAGAAAAGAGGTCCCAAAGAACGGAACCAAAATGTAGTCTTATTATTTCACCAACAGCCCAAGGTGTGTTGGCACATCACTCAACTAGAACTGAGTGCTCACCCGAAGCGCGCAAGGGTACCAGTCCCTCTTTTATGGCAGCTTGTTCAAGGAGTTAGCATGATCATACACATATTCTAGATCCATAATATCCATTCAAGAATAAAGCATAACATGAACTAGATCTAGATTTTAACCATATGCAAGATTAACTCATACAAGAATCAAGATTAAATTTACCATGCAAGAACTAGTCACAAATGTGTCTACAAGCAATATCCAACCACAAAGATCCATTATATTAACCCACAAACAATACAATAGTTGCATACATACATAGTAATGTTGCCATAAGTCATGCACACTTATAAAAATCAATATAACTCTAGCAAAACATGGATGATGATGCTTAAACGTGCAAACCAAACACACACACACACACACACACACACACACACACACACACACACACACACACACACACACACACACACACACACACACACACACACACACACACACACACACACATGAGTGGGAAATTTCCCTTCACCACCTATGCATCCTCAAAATAGGTTGCATGCTAAGAAAATCCCTGCGTGCGTCTACAAGAAGAACCGAGAGAGCATGCAAGCTCTTCCAACAAAATATCATCTATAGATAACTTCAGTTCGAATTGCTAGTCTCCTGTTCCAAAAATAGACACCTCTTGCATGGATCCTTCTCTCAAAATAGACTTTACTTAAATTGCAAGTCTTCTCATTTCAATCTTATCTTTATACTTTTCTTGGCCACTACTCCAAGTCTATCTTTAGCTTTTCGTTCCAAAAGCGGCTAAGTGTTGATCCTCGCAATCCTTTCCTATCTTCCATGTGCAAATCTTGTACTCCTCGTGTGTGTATCCTTATGTGTGTTTCTTCTCTAATGCCTCTGCACATGCTAACCTCTTCCTGGGTACTTAGTCATTTTTCCATGCTCAACACTTCATCTTACATAAGGCATTCCCCCAACAAAAAAACATTGATTTTGGTGGTTGCTCGATAATATTGGTGGGAAAATGAGGCCAGCCCCCTATTAATGACATACCATAGTGTGTAAGGAAATCATTTGGGCATTCCTCTAGCACAAATTCTACACACTCATTACCTTACATACAAACTTTAGATAACAAATCTTGATCCCTACGCAACTCAAATTCAAAGATTTATTGACCAACATCAGAATTTTAGAACCACTTGATTGAAGGATTGGACTCTTCTCATATCATGTATAAATTCAGTCATGTCTACATAAAAGTAAGCAAGCTTCAAAACTGTAAAGCACCTCTTCACAACGAAAGAGTTAGCAGCCTCACACAATAAGAGGATGCCTAAATCTTTGCGCCTTCCAGTTGCAAAGAGCGCCGCAAAGACAAGTAGACATGCAGTGGTGTTGGAAATCAATAATTCTCAATTGGATCCCATAGTCTTCATGTGCAAAGCACAAGAGGTTATGTTGACATCCAACTTATGGGTAGACTCAAGATTACTTAATGGGGCACTCAATCAAGATGTGCGGGTTGTTTACAATCTAGAATCACAACCCCCAAACTTGTTGTCGTTTGTTATTGTCAACTTCAAGAAATATCGAGGTCCATCATGAGACCTCCTCCACCCAATGCACTTGTCGATGCGTCCCCGTAACCCAAGGCCTCACTAAATCCCACTTAAAATGTTGTCAAGTCTCACCATCCATAAGGTGTAAGGCATGACGCTTGACAAGGCCATAATAGACATCGACAATGTTGATCGTCAAGGACCAACATTTACAATAATATCAAGAGTGCACGAACTCAATGACCTATAAATCTCACATGTATTTGCATTTGAATTTTACGCAAAGATGAAGTACACAAAAATGTTCATGTGTGCAAAAATAAAAACACATACTAAGATGTAAACAACTTCCCCCTCACATACAACACATACAAAAGATGTTACCTATAAAAAACACAACATTGTTACTTTCATGTTTGAGCTTGACGTCAAATTAGTATTCCTCTGTTTAGTTTCCACCTATATATGCAAAGTTCACTTCAATTTATTAAAAAAGAAGCAACTTCTAAAACACTGAAATACAATTCACATTAATATAAAAAAATTGATCTCATCGATGTGCGAAGTACTCAGCCCCAAATATTTATTTTCAATGTTAAAAATATAAATTTGCTGCTACATCAAAAAGAATCATGCTCTTATACACACATTTTTATGCCCTTCATCATAATTTACAGCTTGTGCAATTACTTGTCTAAAATATAAAAACTCAAGGTGATTCTAAATACAATTTTATAAACATTAAAATAAAATGCTTAAATGGGACTAGATAATAATTTTTAATTAATAGCTAATGTGCACAAAAATATTCTCCCCCTCTTTCATTTGTTATTTTTCTTACGGCAGATATATAGCCTTCACATAAGTACATAATTAATTTTTTCACTTTTCTTAATTGTGTTGTTTTTCGTGTGTGTGTGTGTGTGTGTGTGTGTGTGTGTGTGTGTGTGTGTGTGTGTGTGTGTGTGTGTGTGTGTGTGTGTGTGTTACATTTATCGTGGATTTGATTCCATAGTTGAACTTTCAATGCTTGAGAAGTTTCAAATTTGCTCGAGGCTCCTTTTTAATTTATGATTGGTTATAAAAATCAAGTAATTTAATTTTGTTCCATTTAACATTCAAAATTACACCGTCACAACCCATCCTAACTTTGTGAACCTGTTAGAAACGGTGTGAACCTATTAGAAAATGGTAGTTCAAAACTTAAAATCATTTGACAAAATTGAAATGTAAATTTTTATTCAAAATGTCAAAAGAAAGGTTCTCTTGGGAATCGACCGTCGACCATTGGCAATTCATTTATGTATATACCAAAAATATATTTAATTGAAAGTTGCAACTCAAAACATGGTTGATGGGATTACATATGCTCCAAACTAACATCATCGTTCCTAATTCCAATCCCATCTATCATATATGTTGATCGACGCTAACAAAGTTGTCATTATTGAGTATTTTTCACCATTAAGTATCCAAAGTCCATTGTGTTTTGTATTGATTTATTCACTATTTTTCTTCTTTTCACTTGTTTACATTTTATCTTATAAACTACATTTAAATACACAATGTCTTAAATACCAATATACCAGTCATCTCACCACATATGTATTCTTTGTTTTAGATTGCAAGGTCTAGGCTCTTTCATCTCGACTCCAAGGCCTAAGAACTCGATAGGTGCAATTTGCAAATATATATCCTCTTCATTCTACTCCTAACCTCTACTCAATGATTTCTAGAGATCATAGAGCAATTACTAATCTCTAACATTCGATCTGCAGATATGTATTCTATAAATCTATCAAGAAATCCCACACCTAGAACATCCAACTTTGACCAAGACATCTAAGGATGCTAAGGGTCTTGTTTATATAATGCTAGTTCCATATTTCAAGCTCAATATGGGGATAGGCCACATAGAAGTTTGGGTAGAAGAAGTAGGAGAATATAATAATATCTTGGTCTTAACCTTGAGATTATGTCTATGAATAATAACTTGGTCTTCCAAAACTAAATCGAACCTAAGGCTACAAGGAGATGCATATATTTGTGTGGAGATGTGACACTTCACCAATGTTGGACACAAATTATCTTAGAGTGCATGCTAATATCAACATTATTAGAAATGATCCCAAACTTCAAACTCTAGAGCACCATGTCAATAAAGGCGTAAAGTTCATTTTTTAAATTTATTTGTTTATAGTAAAAATGAGAACACATCAATGATCACATTACACATTTAACTTTCTAACTATAGCAAATTCTTTATATGTAGTTTGCAACATGAAAATAAGTTAGTGATTGAAAACAGTGTTTATAGATAACTAGAAGAGATTTTTTTGTTCTTTTTCATTTCAAGTTTTCCTTGACATCGGTGGGAGAATAACCATTAAATGAGGAAAAAAATAGTATAAAATAAAGAATCCTCAAATTTAGGGTATGACTTTATATTACAATAAATATAAAATTATAAATTACAAAATATAAGAGTGATTGCCTATAAAGTGTGTAGTTTAAAAGAGAATGTTGTTTAAAAATCCTCTCGGAGTTTGTCTTGTGCCCAATAAAATTGCCTTTACTTAAGGGACATTGAATAATAATTTAAATTACCACAAATAAATGTCTTAAACATTGAGTACATTTAGTTAATAAACATCTCTATCTTATAATATTTGTAATAAATCAAGCTCCCTACTCTAATTAGAAATAGAAGATTTTCTAGATGCAATTGTTGATTGTAAAATTACTCCCAAAATTTAAAGAATAAAATTTTGTTAATAACTAAATAATATTAATTAAATATTTTTCCTTTTCTCTTGAATAAGGAGTTTTGATTTTTTTAAATAATGTAAGGTGCATGGAATAGGCTTGCAATAAGAATGAAGTGAGTCATATGAAGGTGGTTTATTGTGTTGGTCCAAAAATCTGTCGTGAGAGCAGATCTATGGATAGATGAGCCAACAGTGTGCAGGGGCATAGCCCTCTTTGAGACAAAGACAAAGCGGCCCGGTTTATTACTATTCTACCAGCAGGAACCTGTGCAAGTCTTACAGTATTCTGCCTTCAGGGGGTTTGGGATCTCATCCCAGTAGAGGTAGTTTCGACGAAGAACAGAAAGGAATGAAGGAAGGAAAGGAAGGAAGATGGATCTGAAGGGAGAAAAGAAATGAATTCCAAAGTAGAAAGGTCAGAGGGTCTATGTTTTGGGCTGGTAGTAAACAGAGCCGAACCTACTTGCATAGACAAACAAAGCAATACTGATGAACAAATGACAAAAAAGTAGAGATAGATCCAACAGAATAAAACACATGATCTGACATAAGAAAGATCAGATGCCCATAACACACATATTCAGCACAAAGTCTTAATATTTGTATTGATGTTTCTTCTGTTACAAGAAGCTCAAAGTCTTTTCTTCTCACTTCTATTTTTCATCTAAAAAGTGTCCACCTTTGAATACTACAAGTATCCAAGTATTTATAGAAGAAGAGGAGGAAAGAAGACAAAAGCAAACCAACCACTTACAAAATATCTAGAAAATATCTAAAAAGTCAATAGTTGACTTGGGCAAGTTTTTGGATGGCAACATCCCATGGTGCAACATGGATGAAGTCATCATGTATGCCAACATGCTTTTTAAATATTTTACAAAAACGATCAATGGATCCCAGGAAGAAACTACTCTTCAGTGTAAAAGGGCACACTTTTCAGCATGTCGACAGGAACTTCTCAGCGCCTTGGTGCACCTTTTGTCATGTTGCGACAGAACTTCTCAAAGACCTTGGGCGCACTTTCAACAGATGTCAACAGGAACTTCTCAGCGCCTTTGGTGCACTTTTCAACATGTCGACAGGAACTTATCAGCGCCCTTGGTGCACTTTTCAGCATGTCAACAGGAACTTCTCAGCGCCCTTGGCGCACTTTTCAGCATGTCGACAGGAACTTCTCAGCGCCCTTTGGGCGCACTTTTCAAAGACATGTCGACAGGAACTTCTCGGCGCCCTTGGCGCACTTTTCAAACATGTCGACAGAACTTCTCGGGCGCCTTTGGCGCACTTTTCGTTGTGTCAACATGAACTTCTCAGGCGCCAACACTTTTCAGCATGTCGACAAGAACTTATCAGCACCCTTGGCGCACTTTTCAGCATGTCAACAGGAACTTCTCAGCACCCTTGGCACACTTTTCAACATGTCGACAGGAACTTCTCAGCGCCTTTGGTCGAAAAGACTGAAAAATGGCTAAGTCCTTAAAACTTGTTTTTCGGAAGAGAATTTTGGGCTTCTTTCGAACGTTGTCAAACTTCCTCGGGGCCAAAAAAAAAAATTCGGTATGGTTACCTGCAAATTGCCCTTGACAATTTTGTAGGATAACAGCTAGCTCTTTCTGGGGACTATCTTTGAGCGAAGCTTAAGGGTAGAGAATCCCATATTTTCATGTGCCTATCCATTGGGTTGGAGAGATTCAAAAACAAGGGCGAATGAAGGAACACACACAACAAAGAAAGCAAACACATGACAAAAACAAACACATAACTAAAGTAAACTGTACAAAGAGGAGAGAAAGCTCTACTTCCTGAAAATCTTCAGATGCTGCCCACTACAGGGAAGTGGGAGCTCGATTCCATCCAGATACGAGAGATAGAAGCTATTCTCTCCATTGAGTTGCATGATCTTGAAAGGCCCTCTCCATAGAGAATCAAATTTCCTGTGCATGCCTTTGAACGCGAAGTCCATGGCCCGTTGAAAAGTGGCACCGGCATTGGTCAGACCAAAAGGCATCCCGCTATAAGAGAATGTACCCCAAGGGTAGTGAATGTCATTTTGAATTGGTCTTCGGGTGAGACTTCAACTGATTGTAGCACGAAAAACCATCAAGCATGGACAACATTTCGACCCGATTCTTTGCAGAACCTAGTCCATTATGGGAAGTGGGTAGTTTTCCTTCAAAGATGCTTGATTCAAGTTACGGAAATCCTCACATATGCGTATCTCGCCATTCTTCTTCTTACCGGCACTATGTTCACGACCCAAGTCTTTGTGATGGATAGGAAAAATGATCCGTGCGTCCAGCATTTTCTGAATTTCAGCCTAGATAGTACCTGAGATTTTAGGATTATAGTGTCTCTGCTTCTGGCGAAAGGGTTTGACATCCTCTTTCAACGGGATGTCATGCTGGACGTCCTTCGGCTTGAAAGACTTTAGATCGGCATAAGACCATGCCAATACATCCATGTATTTCTTCAGACAATTTGACAAACTTCCGCTTTTCTTCGGGTGTGCAACATTTTCAATGTTCACAAACTGCGGATGTTCCACAGAACCTAGATTGACCGGTTCGGTTTCTGGGGAGGAGTTAGGGTCATCTCACCTTTTCTTCTTGACAAAATGATCATGTTTGTCAAACAATCGTTCCAGAGAAACTAAACCTTTTGGAATTTTATTTCCTTTGAGCTGACATATGCCATCACTTCCTTTTGATTCACCATCTTGATCAGTAACAGATTCACGGCATGTAGAAGTGGATCCTTCAAAATGAAGCTCACTGAAATTCTCTACCTTTTCTAGGAAGGTAATAAGTTGATTGTCGTCATTGAATACCTGCCAGTGTTGAGAATTTTCTGGCACGCTTGGGCGAAAAACCACCTCAATGGTATATTTGTCTATTTTCAAACCTGGGTGAGGGAGCATGAGGGATGCTGAGATGGCTAATGAGTCAGCCATGTCATTCTGAGCTCTCGGGATAGCTTCTATTGAAAAAGCATCAAACTCCTTGATGTTATCCCATACCGCGTTGCGGTAATGTCTGAGCCTTTCATTCTTCACTTGGTATATCCTTTTAACTTGATTTACGACCAGCTCTACATCACCCTGTACTTTCATATTCTTGATTCCTCTTTCCTTTGCGGCTTGCATGCCAAGTAGCAAAGATTCATACTCAGCAGTATTATTCGTGTTGAAAAACTGCAACTTGAAAGAGAGGGGAATAATCTCCTCTTCGGGAGATATTAGCACGGCCCCAAAGTCGCATTCGCTAGTCAGCGCAGCCTGCCATCAAACTGCAAAGTCCAGATCTTGTTAAGATCTTCTACTTGGATGAGGACATCCATTTTGTTAGACTCGGTAGACAAGAAATAGTTTCCCATCCCTGATGATTCGAAGATAATTTGGGCTTTGGGGTCATCGGAGTTAGTAACCAGGTACTTCTTTTGCGATTCAAGCTCCAATGTTTGCATTACACCTTTGACGGGGATTCTAGCCTTAGACCAGTCCATATGAATCTCCCCACCAACTTCACTACAAAATCTCCTTCCTAGTAGAATTCCATATGCTGCTGGAATATCGGCAACGAGGACGGTCATCTTTACTCTTTTCTCTGGGAATGCCGCAAATGCAAACTGTGCGTCTTTGATTTGACCAATCAACGGAACCTGCTTGGTTTCCAAGGAATAACATCTGCCAAAAGGCTTGGTAAGGGTGAGGCCCAGGGCATGGGCTACTTTTGCCGGCATGACGTTATCGGAAGCCCCAGAATCAATTATACAGTTGCTCAGCTTGTGACCATTGATTAGGAGGGAGAGATAGAAAGGTTCTATCTTGCCTGATGCGGAAGTTGAGGCAACATTTATGTGGGACGCAGGAGGGGTGGAAAGGATTCCTTTTGGGGAAACCTGAGTAGTTATGACAACCTAACTTTGGATGTATTCAGTCAACCTTACAAGCAGCTCGGGATTGGACTGAAGATACTCGGCTTCAGACATTTGAATCTTGGTCTTTTTAACATGATCGATTATGTCGAGATGCGACCAAGGGTTGCGTTGATGAAGGAATGAGTCCCTCATTTCACGATGGTAGGGTAGGATTACTGGTCTTCATAGGAATATGAGAGGGCTGATTCAGAGGGGAGATAGGGGAAAAAGATTTCTTCGAAAAAGAGTTAATAGGAGGTTGAGCAGGAAGGGGATTACCTCTTTTAGCGATGGTTGGAGGCGTGTTTGACATAGCCTTCTCTTTTTGTATCCTGGCAACAACTTCTACTTCTTTTCCTTGGGAGCGGGTGAAAACAACATATGACTGTCCGCTTGCATATCCTTGGGTACCCTCTTCTTCATCAGACTCTTCATCTTCAAATTCCATATACCCAATAGTAGAGTCGCCAGTCGGTTCACCGACATCTTGATCATCTTCACCTTGCGATGAAGGTTCTTCATAAAAATTTTCCTCCTCCTCGATCTCGACTAGGGCATTGACCGGAGGGGCCTCAAGTGCCAACCGCGGAGCAGCTGCAGGAAAACGCGGCCTTTGTGGGGCATTGTTGGGAGTGAAGTTCCTCCGTGGGATATCCCGGTATGGAGTGTTAGGAGAAGCTTGAGCTAATTGCTTCTTTAATGCGAGCAAGTCATTTGCCATCTTCTGGAATGCCGGATCTGACGAAGTGGCCTGAGAAGGATTTACAGCTTTGAACTTGGACGACTCTCGTTTCAATTCGCCAGATATAAGCAAGTTGTCCTCTATCCGAATGGCAGCAGCCTGGGCAAGAGGCAAGGTAGTTATTTGTTCATGTAGAAGCAAAAAACTTATTTTTGAGCTCATTGCATTCACAAAGAAACACTTTTGATTTTCTAGTGTTGGCAACATGGCAACAGGCACACGGTTGATTAATGCATTGAACCTGGCGATAAAATCGCGCATGGTCTCATTGGCCTCCTTCTTCAGGTGAGTGATTTGTGATAACAATGCAAATGCATCTTCTGAAGGCTTGTACCTTTCTTCAAATGCAGTCCGTAAGGTGGCCCAACTAGTAATAGATCCGGCCGGTAAAATGCTGAAACCATTCGCTGCTGGTCCTTGCAAGGTTTCCAGAAAGAGGCAAACTGACACATCTTCATGGGTCACATCCAGGATACTGCATGACATGATGAATGCGGATATGTGTGAATCCATGCTTTGGTTCCCGCTACCATCAAATTTAGGAAAATTCTTTCGATTTCCATGTGGGAGTGCGTGAATAGGATGTGGTAAAGCCAAAGGGCCCATAGCATTTCCCCATGGCACTTGCCATTTGAATGGCTGAAAAAAGGAAGCGAGTGGAAGCACAGTTCCACTGAGCAGCAAGGCGCTACAAAGAGATGAGGATGTTCCTGGTGAGAGATGCTTCCTTCGTGGAGGTGAGACACTCCTGGACAACCGGTCGGCTGAGCTCAGTGATGAGAAGCATGCTGGTGTAACACTGAAGTTGTGCCTTTGAAGTAGATCAAAAGTAGGATCAACTTCTCCACGAGCTCTCCTGCTACGAGTAAATGGTTCACCTGCCAGTGTACCTTCCAGATCTGTAATTTTGGAGCAGATTTAAGAACTCTTTTTTATTGTACTTGCTGATTTTCTGATTTTTCTGACAAAAATCAGCAGCATGCACTTTTCTGGATATTTAATTTTATCCCTCTTTTGAAAACCGATTGCGGTTTTAATGACAAAGATCAACGAGGATAAAACGATGGTAAAGCTTAGTAAGCTGATTTTCAGATCTAGAGTTGACTTTTTGAAGAGTTTGAAAATTTTGGTAAACTGTCAGAAACTCAGATCTACGGAAAAATACAGATTTTTGTAAAAACTCAGTGAACTAAAGATCTCTAACTAGTCCAGATCTATGGACCTCTGAAGAAAATTTTCAATTTGGAGCATTTTTTTAAATTGTAGATTTTGAAGACAAAAGTTAAATTTTGCAAACAGGTAGTGATTTTTGACTTTTTCTTGATTTTCAAACACATCACTACCATAGATCCATTAGATCTGCTTTATCCCAGCTGAGTCACCAAAAATGTTGGTCCGAAAATCTGTCGTGAGAGCAGATCTATGGATAGACGAGCCAACAGTGTGCAGGGCATAGCCCCTCTTTGAGACAGCAAAGTGAAACTGGTTTATTGCTATTCTACCAGCAGGAACCTATGCAAGTCTTACAGTATTCTGCCTTCAGGGGGTTTGGGATCTCATCCCAGTAGAGGTAGTTTTGACGAAGAATAGAAAGGAATGAAGGAAGGAAAGGAAGGAAGATGGATCGAAGGAGAAAATAAATGAATTCCAAAGTAGAAAGGTCGGAGGGTCTATGTTTTGGGCTGGTAGTAAATGTGAGCCGAACCTACTTGCATAGAAAAATAAAGCAATACTAATGAACAAATGACAAAAAGTAGAGATAGATACAACAGAATAAATACAATGATCGACATAAGAAAGATCAGATGCCCATAACATGCATATTCAGCACAAAGTCTTAATATTTGTATTAATGTTTCTTCTGTTACAAAAAGCTCAAAGTCTTTTCTTCTCACTTCTATTTTTCATCTAAAAAGTGTCCACCTTTGAATACTACAAGTATTCAAGTATTTATAGAAGAAGAGGAGGAAAGAAGACAAAAGAAAACCAACCACTTACAAAATATCTAAAAAGTCAACAGTTGACTTGGGCAAGTTTTTGGATGGCAACATCCCATGGTGCAACATGGATGAAGTCATCGTGTATGCCAACATGCTTTTTAAATATTTTACAAAAACGATCAATGGATCCCAGGAAGAAACTACTCTTCAGTGTAAAAGGGCGCACTTTTCAGCATGTCGACAGGAACTTCTCAGCGCCTTGGCACACCTTTTGTCGTGTCGACAGGAACTTCTCAGCACCTTGGGCACACTTTTTGTCATGTCAACATGAAATTCTCGGCGCCTTGGCGCACATTTTGTCGTGTCGACAGAACTTCTCTCACCTTGGCGCACTTTTCAGCATGTCAACATGAACTTATCAGCGCCTTTGGCGCACTTTTCAGCATGTCGACAGGAACTTATCAGCGCCCTTGGCGCACTTTTCAGCATGTCAACAGGAACTTCTCAGTGCCCTTGGCGCACTTTTCAGCATGTCGACAAGAACTTCTCAGCGCCCTTGGCGCACTTTTTAGCATGTCGATAGGAACTTCTCAACGCCTTTGGCGCACTTTTCGTCATGTCAACATGAACTTCTCAGCACCTTTGGCGCACTTTCAGCATGTCGACAGGAACTTATCAGCGCCCTTGGCACACTTTTCAACATGTCAACAGGAACTTCTCAGCGCCTTTGGCGCACTTTTCAGCATGTCGACAGGAACTTCTCAGCGCCTTTGGTCGAAAAGACTGAAAAATGGCTAAGTCCTTAAAACTTGATTTTCGGAAGAGAATTTTGGGCTTCTTTCGAACATTGTCAAACTTCCTTGGGGCCAAAACAAAATTTTCGGTATGGTTACCTGCAAATTGCCCTTGACAATTTTGCAGGATAACATATTGAAAAGGCAATAGAAGAGGATGTTGAAATGGAGAGTTGGTGTTATGTAGACTTCGATGCTAAAACACGAAGTGAAATATCAAAAAATAAAACAAGCACGCGTCTTTCCAATGTGATGGCAAGGATTATTTTTATCATGGCAAGGAGAAAACTCATAAAAATCCCAACCCCTATTCCAACGTATCTTGACATCTTTTTCATTTTAAAAATGAGAAAAATGGATTTGTTTCATACAAAACACCTTTTTGACACACATTTTTAGAAAACAATTTAGTGAATGGATTCGATGTATATATTTAATGCGTTCTTCTTATGTAAAGTGTTAAGTATTTATGTTACTTTTCATCATGGAAGGGTTGGTTGAATATTTACCCTTCACAATAAAATTTGGACTAGCCCTTCAAACTTTTTGATGAAAAGGGATCTTATATTATATTAATGCAATAAGATACAAGATAGCTTTCAACAAAAAGTAGGCGGTATGAGAGCACGCCCCAAAACCATAAACAAAGCTAGGTGAGCCTGCAACAACAAGAGTCAAACTAGACCGAGCCTAGGAGAGTACAACAAAAAAGGCATCGCCTAAAAACACTTTTAAAACACTATCAAGCAAAGAACAACAAACATGCCCGAGGCAGAAGCATCCCAATCATCCGGCCACCCCAAACCGGGAGGATCCTTACCAAGCATCCGGAAGATCCCAACCAACAGCAATTTCTTCCTCTGGGTCTGCTTCCCTATGTGTAGGAATGGTGAGGTTGAGGCGAGGGAATTTGTTAGATGGTGGCAAAGGTGGCGGTGGGTGCCAAGCGTCCTATTAGGAAGCAACGGTAGAAGGAGAGCCCCACCCATATTGGCGAGGTGGCGAGCCCCAACCCTATTGGTGATCCAATGAATGCGATAGAGATTCCTGGCCACAGCGAAGATTTGACGAGTGACTACGTTGATGTAACAACCCTAGAAAGCGGCGGGTGCGGCTGAAAGCATGACGCTGAGATTGGCTGCGCCGGCCACCACTGGCTGAAGGCGAGGAGTCCCTGGTGGGAGACAGAGGCACTTGGGAAACGTTGCACGGGGCTTCCCCCAGTGGCGCAAAGCAGGGTATGGAGGTGATCCACCTCCAGCACCACCTTGTTTGCCTAAATTTTAATCTGTAAAAGCACATTGGAGATCACCATAGATTTATTATAAATCAAGAAATATTGATCAACTGCAGAATTAACAAAGAAAAAAGCATTTCTTTCTTTCCATATCCAAAATAGAATCTCCCCTTTGAAAACATGTCAAATCTGGGTGAACATAGGCAGAAGTTTGGGATTGTGAAAGAAAAAAAAATGAATGGATCAAGTTTCAGGCAATTTGAGCTTTGGGACAGAACCAAAAGACATGCAAAAGTGTTTCCAAATGTCCACAGAAGGGGCAATTGGGAGTTGAGATCCCAATTTGAACAAGACGAGCCCCGATAGGAAGGCCTTGGTGTAGAATACACCAAAGAAAATGAGCAATTTTGGGCTCCACACATATAGTCCAAACAGTTTCAAATCGTCTACCCCAGGTAGACAGAGTGGCGTGAATTCCCCAACGAGTATTAAGTTTTTCCACCATGGGAAAATGGGGCGAGAGCCAACAATAGCCTTTGTTGGCTTTGTAGTTACAGAAAGGAGTATCAACATACCACTTCCAGTCTATCCACCATGGGCGAGAGGAATGCACATCAATCTTATGCAACATGTGATCAGGAACCGAATTGATCACAATAGTGAAAGTATCCTGATCTTGGTTGGAAAGCTGAAACAAAGCTTTAAAATCCGGCCAAGAGAACTAGGATTGAGCGTTTTTGCAAAATAAGTCCTCGATGGTGCAAATTTCGCGCTTAAATAATTTGAGCACGGAGATTCTCGGGACCTCTGCTAAGCATTTATCTTGGGATTGAAAAATTAGTGACCACCAAAGAGATTGTTGATTGAGAGAAATCCCATTACAAAAGCCATCCCCCTTCCATAAAAATCGGGTTTGACACATTCCCACGCTTTCCAAATACTCTTAAGCACAAAGGTGCCAACAATTTTGACAAGCACAGGAGTGATGAGAAAATTGAAAAACCCTAAGCCTTTCCACGTAGGGTGGCCATAAGGAGAACCTTCCACAATGCCATGTCATATGAGAACTTTCCAAGCTTCTTGGTCAATAATGCTTATGATAATCCACTTAGCACAAAGAGCTTGCCCTTGACGTTGAATGTGAATAAGCCCGAGGCCTCTAGAATTGCGAGGCAAACAACATATATCCCAAGCTACCCGATGAAAACATTTTCCAGTAGAAGCATTAGCCCATAAGAAAGCTTTGAGCAATTTTTCTAGCTTCTGAATGGAGGCTTTGGAAGGAACCCAACAAGACGAGTAGTAAACATGGGTGGTAGCAAGAACTTTAGAGCAGATTTGGAATTTTCCAGCCAAGGATAAAGGCCTGGTGATCCAATATTCTGATTTTTTCACCACCTGTTGAATGACATAAGGCTTGAAAAGCAAAAGGAATACCTAAAATTTTGAAAATCTCACCATGTTGCAGAATTTTCCAATCAAAGGTGGCAAGTCAGTCAAGTGCGGGAAGGAAAGATTGTCAGTAACATTGGGTTTTTTACCATTGAATGGATGAGCCAGAAGCTAGGCAGAAAGTATCCAAACGTTGCATAACATTACAAGTGTTGGTCTCATCCTCAATAAGTATAAAAATAATCGTCCACAAAATTCCCATTGACTGTGAATCGGGTTCAAATTTGATTCTTGGTTCCATTTGAAAACAAAACCTTTGATATGCAATCGATGCCAACATGGCAAGATTTTCTGGAAACATGAACTCTAATTTTTTAGTTTTCTTTAAGGTAATAAATTATATTTTTGGTCTACCATTGGAGAAATTATGTATTTACAAAATTGGGCTTGATTTTTTCCATTTGTTAAAAATACTACAAATACAATGTTACCCTCGAATCTCAATATTGATGGATTCTGAAGCATACAATATTGTTATTTTATGTTTTATAGATTGCAAGACTTTTTATCTCTTTGTAAAGTAAGGATTCAATGCTACAAATTTAGGAATTGCTATTGAATTTACGGTTATTCTATAAATTGGATTCTTTTCCCATTATTTTGAAAATAAAAGTTGGAATAGTTGACTTCAACTATGATCTATCCATGTATGGTATGGATTATTATATTTTTCTTTTTTTTGGCATGGAATGATCCCACTTATGCCTTCTTTGGTTTCTCCACTCTCTTATGGTCTCTACATTGCGAAAGCATGCTAGCGATCTCGAACAACATGGTTGAAGCAGACTTTTCCCACTAGACTCACGGATCAAACAATAAACCACGATTAACGAATTACACATTGGCAACTACAGCCAAGCTTTCTTGGTGACACTGGGATTACACCTAATTACGGGGAAAATCGTCTTTGCCTCGAAATAATAAAAGTTTGATAACTTTTCTTCTACATACACAAGATAGCCTTTCTTCTCCAATTATGTGGCAACAAAGCTGTGGACACCATTGAAATCATAACTAAGAATTTATGTTTAAAAGGAAAAAACTACCATAGACATGATCCCCATTTTTTATGTAACAAAACATGCCTTGTCTAAAGTTGAATGACTTCTTTCGAATAACCTCTTTCACAAAGAGGTGCACTAATACACACTTTTACTTGAATCTCTCAAGTGCAAATAGCTTTCACCAATATATTTTTAAAATATTTAATATTAAAAATTTGAATGCTAGAGCCATAACATGTTATGGCGAGTCACAATTTCAATGACTTTTAAGGAATTGTAATTTATTCTCTTAAGCCTACCAAATATGTCTTAACATGTCATAGAAAATGGCAACCAACTGATTTTAAATTGTAAATATTTCAAAGGCTTTTTCTAGAGCTTTGGAAGATGTATAATCATTTTTTTCATTGGAGAAGCTGTATTATTATATATAGCAAGTCTCGTCCTTTGTTGATATAGTAATCTTCACATTTCAAAGTATTTTCACAACCCACATACAAAAGAACCTCCCACAATATTCTTTTCCTTTCGTAAAATAGGAAAAAACACGGTTTATACTATTATTTCGTAAAAACACAGTTTATACTCTTTAAAATTCACCCTTGAAGCAACAAAACTAACAATTTTTGTCACTTAGTGAGGACCAACCGTATCCAAGTAATGGGTAATGGGTAGATAAATGAAATTACGCTTTGACATGTTATCTCGCTTCACAAATAAATTTGAGATTTTGGTATTAATTATTTGATAATCTTATTCATTAACCTTCCATGAATCCATAAATGAAATTGCACATATTTCACAAACCGAGAAGAATATACTACGGAAGTCAAAACTTGAAGAGCCAAAGAATGAATGAATCGAGAAAGGAGAACCAAGAAGAGGAGCGATTGAAAATTAATTGCATCACACTCCTTAACAATAGGCTTAGTGCATTTCACCAAATAGGGATAACAACAAGGAGATTTTAATAGATCCGAATAACCATGACAAAAAGAGAAAAATATAATGAACTTGATTATACAGGCATTTTCTTGAGGGTTGTGGGTAACATGTTTAAATACTCTTCATGCTAATGTACATTTCGTAGTATGAACATATATATATAATATGATTCAAACCCAAAATTGAAATAAAATTTGAAGTTATACATACCTATGTTGCATACTGAGACACCTATTCAAAAGGCTAATTTTCACAACAAACTTCATCCCGTGATCCTTTTCTTATAGTGACAAATATCTTTGCTTGTGGAGACATGGAGTTCCAAATGCGTCAATTCATCCATAAACATTTTGTCATGTATATTTTGGATGCATAGGGGTACAGAAATCCTCATTATATTTAACCAGACTGCTTCAGTAACAAGTAATCCAAAAGAGATGACCCACTTTCGTCCATGAGAGAGACAATATATACACTTATTTTTCTCACATTTGGCAAGCACACATTTACTTGCTCCTCCTCCTTCTCCATGAACCACTCCATCTCCTACACCGCAAAACAACACGGCCTCATACAAACAAAGTTGAAAAAGGAAAAGAAAACAATTAGAAAAGAATCACGGGATGAAGCAATTAGGTTAGAAAAGCATAAAATTGCAGACCTTGCAACATTCGCCATGAATTGTCAATTCTTCAAGGTGGGGAAAACGACCCAATACGGTGACACTAAAAGGAACAGGATAGACTCAACATAATTCATAAGGGTAATTTTTGTATTAATTCGAATTTGGAAAACCTTCAAGTATCTTAAATTTTGATCTAGGTAATCCTCCCAAAAATACTATGTAGCAGTTTGATTTCCCTCAATTGGGGCTCTTCGTTTTCAATGATTTTACCTCTGGACAATACCCTATGGTCAAATAATTAAGATTAGGGGCACAAATTTTCAAATTTCTCGGATGGCCACAATCTGCAGCTCCAAATTTTCAACAAGTGGGCATAGCCAGTAATAAGCTGTGTTCGAGTGTCTCATCACTCAATCCCATAATATGATTTAACACGCATGTTTTGAGAAATGATAAAACCCCAGCATTAGTAGGACCTTTTAGAAAAGCCAAATCTACCAGCTCTATATTAGTGAGCGTGTTGCAGAGACAAAAACAGAGCCGGAACTCCGCATTACGGGCTTCTTGTCAATCCGTCCATGTTTACCACATTACGAAGAGCGATTTGTTTGACTCCTTTCATGGCCGCACTTTCAATCCATTTGGAAACATGGCTAATGCTAAATTCATTCAAAGAGGCTTCAAACTCGAAGCTTTCAAGAGAGGCGGAGTGGAGGCGGCGAACATTATTAATTATCCCTTCTATTTTCCGAGGTTGCGAATTTTTGAAATCCCGAGAAGAGAAATTGAGATTGGGCATTTTCCTCCGGAGGAATCGCCATTTGGTGGAGAGGATGGAGGAGCATGCGCATCTGGAAAAGAAATCCGGGAAGTATTTCAGAGTGAAGCAAATAATCAGGCAAGTTGCTCAATCTGCCTATGTCTTTTCTCCTCACCATTTCTCACATCTACGAAAGCTTAAAACGCAAATAAGCAGCTTTGGATTAAGTGTAATTAATAATTTTATTGTCATTTCAGTACGTAAATGCCCAACACGCAGACCACTTCGACCACAAGTGTCAAAAACGTGCGAATTTATTTAGATAATTATGCCAAAAGGCGTGTTCTATGTGGGAATGGCGGAGGCCTTCTGACATGCACCAGGGCATCAACGATGGGGCTTCGTTGGTCGACGATGGACGGACGCCCAGGAGCCCTAGATGTGGCGGATGGAACAGAGGACCATGTTCGAAGGAGGGAGAGGCGTATAGGTAGTCAGAAACAGAGGACACTTGCAGGAGTCCGAGCGTGGAGGCGGGCATGCATCTGCCATCAGCAAAACAAGGGGAGTATGGCTGGCCCGTAGTATACCAGTACGTAGTAGTCGAAGAAGAATTAAAAATGCCTTGCTTAGGGTTTCGGGAAGGATTTTGTAATGAGGAGTGTTTTTGCCATCAAACATTGTAGACGAGAAGTCCATTTCTCTTTGCTGCTGAGTGTGGTTGGAGTTGGAGACTGCGTGACTGGAGGAAGCCATCCAGTATCACAGCCGTGAATTTAAGGTTTACCTTTCTATTCCCCTGTTCGAGGATTCGGTGTTGTTTCATTATTTCATATACATCGATTTAAGAAAATCAAATTCAGAAAAGGAGTGCCCTTGTTTTCATTTTGAGATTAACTTAAATTCCCATTCTCTTGATTGGTTTGCGTTTTATGGGATGAGCAGAGCAATGCCCAAAAATTCAATCTCTGTAAAATCGTAGAAAACCCTAGTCATGTATATTTACTTTGGGTTTTGGTTTGCTTACTTTTATTTTAGGCTGAAATAGTAACAAAATCCTCCAGCGCACACCTGATCGCAGGAAGAATCATCCCATCCTTTGGATTTCTTGGGTGTTTTTAGCTTGAAAAGATGAATCCAATAGATCCTAATATAAATGGGATTGAACACAGTATTCAAATTTATGCTTGCTGATGATTATCCATCTCTGAAATCCTGCTACAACACCCACAATAATCAAGGAAGTTTATTCTTGTTGATGCTCTCTGCAAGTACGGATTTATCTTCCTTTCAACCATTTGTCTTTATTTTTATCAACAAAAATACAGTGTTCTAAGATACTATTAAAGGAGTACAAAAGTTACAGAAAAAAGGATCCTTTTTCGTCTCCCTCCAATGACAGGCCTATAGGGTATCTATTAGAAATTTAGAAAGAGTTACAAAATTTCAGCTACAGAAAAATATAGTTTATATTAAGAATTTATGTATGGGATTTTCCATAAGGGCTCTAGAAATTTGGTACTGATAACTTGAACACATTTCTGGATTATTGCAAAAGTTGAACCTGTATTATATACAGACAACATACTAAACAACAGGGTTGAGATTCATAAATTATCTTGTTGAAGGGGATGGACGGAAGGAAAATAGGGCATGTCTGCTAGAATAGAAAGTGCATGGTAATTACCTAGATGGAAGAAAATTTTTTATGGTTACTGTTCCATAAATTGCTGCGATTATGGTAATTTTATGGATGGAAGCTTGAGTGTCATGAAGGACATGTATATACGCATTTGTATGGGCTTGGACATGTTGTTAGACCTTTTCCTGGGACGTCATTTGATTCATATTTACCTTGATTGCAGCCTTAATAATGAATCTATTTTGTATTTTGAGACATCTAACTGACCTGCATATAGAATGACGGCCCAACCATGAAACAACCCATGGCAAGCCCTTCGCCAGAGACCTGAATAAAACATATTTTCGTATAGTTGTCTTAGAAACAATCTTCCTGCAATTTCAGCTATCGGTAGCTTTTTTTAAGTGACAATGTCGTTCGTAATCTTGCTACTATATTTGCTGACAATGGTCACCAGATGCTGCTTTATCTGGTAACTGAGATGTATTTATGAACCATAGATTTAATTAATATGACTACAGCCCGTTAGAATCTGAACGTATATTTTCCATCTTTGGAAACTCCATACTTTTCTATAATACTGAAGACCCTGATACATTTTGGAAATCATTTTTTGGAAAAGCAAGATGATAATTTTCAAGATGAAATTTTGTCTCTCACTTGCCTCCACGAGTATCGAATTTCAGGATCGGTAGCTTTTTTTAAGTCACAATGTCATTCTATAATCTAGCTGCTATATTTGCTGACAATGGTCACCAAGATGCTACTTTATCTGGTAACTGAGATGTATTTATGAACCATAGATTTAATTAATATGACTAAAGCCCATTAGAATATGTACGTATATATTCCATCTTTGGAAACTCCATACTTTTCTATAATACTGAAGACCCTAATACATTTTGGAAATCATTTTTTGGAAAAGCAAGATGATAATTTTCAAGATGAACTTTTGTCTCTCGCTTGCCTCCACGAGTATCAAATTTCACTATGATGGATGCAATCCTTGAGATTGTCTGCAACTCCAAGTGTCTACTGCAATAGCTTGGTGTAAGTAAGCAAACCAAGTACCGCACATATTTCCTCAAATTCGTGGTGGGATTTTGGGTTTATTAAATCATAACACCCCTATTTTTCCCATTATCGGCTAAGGTGTTGTCTGTCTTATCAAAGGATTTACGGACTTGAAAAATTCCACCATGAGGTGCCAATGAAGACCTTTAATCTTGCTAAACCCCCTCCCTAGATATGTATTTTTAGGTACCACACTGCCATCTAAGAGTTAACAACAAGAGCAGAGTTCCAATGCATGTGATTGTTTTTAGGCTTTCTTTGATTGCTAATTTGATTGTTTTTAAGTCACAATGTCATTCTGTAATCTAGCTACTATATTTGCTGACAATAGTCACGAGATCTTTGTTTTATCTGATAAATGAGATGTATTTATGAACCATAGATTTAATTAATATGGCTAAAGCCCGTTAGAATCGAACATATATATTCCATCTTTGGAAACTGCATACTTTTCTATAATACTGAAGACCCTGATACGTTCTGGAAATCATTTTTTGGAAAAGCAAGATGCTGATTTTCGAGATGAAATTTTGTCTCTCTCTTGCCTCTACGAGTATCGAATTTCACTTTGATGGATGCATTCCTTGAGTTTATCTGCAACTCCAAGTGTCTACTGTAATAGCATTGTGTTAGTCAACAAACCAAGTACCGCACATATTTCCTCAAATTCGTGGTGGGATTTTGGGTTTATTAAATCATAACACCCATATTTTTCCCATTGTCGGCTAAGGTTTTGTTTGTCTTATCGAAGGATTTACGGACTTGAAAAAATCCACCATGGGGTGCCAATGAAGACCTTTAATCTTGCTAAACCCCCTCCCTAAATAGGTGTTTTTAGGTTCCACACTGCCATATAAGAGTTAACAACAAGAGCAGAGTTCCAAAGCATGTGATTTTTTTGGATTTCTTTGATTGCTAATTAAGCACCCTGATAAAATGAAACTCATCTTTGCAATCTTGTTGGTGGTCTCACTATGGACGCATTTAAATTTAAGCCTTTGCTGTTCCTTGTGGTTTTCTAGATGTCCCTCTAGGCCAGCTCTTCGTGGGTTATTAGATAACACATTCGTAATACAAGAGACAAAAGGTCCTTTAGCCCACTATCCAAGCATCAAAGGTCCTACTATCCAAGTATTCAAATTTATGCATCCTAATGATTATCCATCTCTAAAATCCAGCTACAACACCCACAATAATCAAGGAAGTTTATTCTTGTTCATGCTCTCTACAAGTACGTTTTTATCTTCCTTTTAAACCTGGTGGCCAAGATTTTACTCTCTATGAATATTTTGGGAGAAACCCTTTGATACTCTCTACAAGTAGGGCTTTGATCATGGTCTTCCATACCTGCTAGCTGAGACTTTGCGCTCTAGGCATATTTTGGGTGAAACCCTTTCATACTTTCTACAAGTAGGGCTCTAATCTTTCCTTCCATGCCTGATGGCTGAGACTTTATGCTCTTTGCATATTTCGGGTGAAACACCCACAAACTCCTTAACATGACTTTATTTTTAAGCAAGAAGCAACAGTTGCAAGAGATATCCCATGATTCACAAATTAGGGGCTTCAAATCGGGTCTGCATAAATTCAGACTAAACTTCCTGCAATCCATAGTGGCTTGGAAAGTGAAGATAAGGCGGTTCAAAGTTACTTCAGCGGATTGGCAAAGGCTTTAACCTAGTGGGGCCCTGAAAGCTTGTTCATGACACCATATGTAAAGTTGAGGCTGCTTTGATGAAGTTTATCACGATTTCATTCAGGTCAGGCATTTTATGTCTCTTTGTTGAGATGTGCTTGCAAAGGAATTCATTATCCTTGTGCATGATAAGTTGTGACTGTTTCTAACATTTTTAGTTTCATTATGAGCTTGTTCCCTATTTACATGAACTTTAGGCACGAGCTTCTAAAATGGAGTGGAATATCTTTTTGCTTCTTCATATTGGGAGATCCCAGTGCCATCCGCTTTGATAACTTTAGAATTTTATTTTTGATTCTCTGATAATTAGCCATGGTACAAAAATACTATTTTCTTATCCCTGATTTTCAACCATGTAATCCTGGATTCTCACTTCTGGTGACTTACTTCAAATTCCTAGGCTGTAAAGATATATTGGATTTATCTAGTATTTCCTATTTTGTTGTCAGATTCCTGATTTTGTCTTTGATTCAAGATATGATTTCCCTTTAATTTCTTTATCTTCTCTTTCCATACCAAGGAAGGAGCATATTGAAGTTTCTTACCAAATTGTTTCATGATTGCTTAACAAACTTGAACCCATCCACTCTGATCCTAAGGGAATGGTAAAGGGTCGAATATGATGGATTAAACAAATTGAATGATAAGTTATCATTCAGGGAGTCCTAAACCAAACATCTGTTGAACGTTTCTGCGCTAAAGACCCTTCCCGATCTTCATTGCTTACCAGATGATTATTGCAAGGTGACCATAATGATAAGTAAAGGCTTTTTTTTGGATTTAACTAGGTTTGCTATCATAATGCTATCTGTCAGCGTAGAAATATCTTCAAAATCAGTGTTTTTGTTAATTTGCACAATTCTCTTCGGATGTGTGTCCATTCTTGATATTATGCGGTGGAGAGAAGCTTACGAGAGTTGCTTAGAGAGGATTTTTTCTCTTTATTCCGATCTTGTGTCCATTGACAATTTCAAGAGATTTTTTAATCATAATATCTGCTCTCACAAGTTTGTGTAATCTCCTTTGGATAATGAATAAAAACTTGAATGTTGTTCTGTGGAACCCTATTCCTCCATATATGATATTATATGGTGAATGAAAGAAGAAATACCATTGTGTTCTTCTACAATGGTGCTCTTATATGCCAAGTTAGTGTCTCAGATAGCCATAAACTAAAAAAATGACTTTATCATAAATAGATTTAACCCAAATTTTCAAAATAGGTCACTAATTAGTGGAGAGACTGAAATCTTCACAAAACTTGTCCATCATCGGTTTGGCTGGGATGTTGTGTAGGCATTTTCAAAATGGCACTACAAACTCTCCAGCTAGACTCAAGATACCTTTGCTGAGTTGTTTGTATGATTTTGAGCTTCAAATTGACAGGACAGTTTTTAAGATTTATGTGACAGAGGCATCTTTGTGCTGCAACGAATGTAATTTGTTTCTGTGCTATCACAAATGTGATGCATTTCTGTATTGTAGCCTTTGGCCTTTATTTGACATTGCCCAAGCATTAACAATGATATCATAGATACTTCCGTACTGTAGAGCGTTTAGGACATGTTAGGCTTTTGGAAAGGTTAGGGTCCCCATATCTTTCTTCATTCTTTGGAGGAGGTTGATGTCTAAAAACACCTCAATGATATCGGATACCTTTGGATTGATGCATCAAAAGTAAGAATTGACTAATTTTCTTACCGTAGGGTTTGAAAATTACCTTTGGCATAAAACCTGACATCATTGGTTCCAGATGCTTGGTAGAGAACCATCTGACCGACTCCAACCTATACGTGTATTGACAAAAATAAAAATGGATCTGCTGAATGCTTTGTCATGACCCATAAATTCTACAAACCACAGTTCATAAAGAGTCTACTCACTATCATGTGATATGCATATTTGCGCTGAGATAGCTCCAATAGTCTACCCTTGGGAAGGATTTCTAACTCCTCCACATATTCCTTAACTAGATAGATTTATAGTTTAGTTACAATCCAGATCAAAATTTACAGAATTACCTGGCAAAGTTCTTCCTGAATCAAATCAATCATCTATAAGCTTACTCCATGACTAGTTACTTTAATTTAAATTTGCTATATTCGCTATGGTTAGTTTTTATACTGATTTATCCAAATTATATCTTTAAGTGTTAGCAGAATAAACCATCTAAGAAATAAACATTGTCTTGTGCAGATCTGATCTTGTTGTTTTGCATTACTTTCTTTGTGTACTCTCATGTAAAGTTATTTCCTTTCAGTTTACAGAACTCCACAATTCCATTCAATGCACATTGTTGACTGTTTAATGCAAAGATATAATTGTGATGTTCATGAACTTTAAGATTGCTCTTAGAATATGATATTCTTCTTTGTGAACGAAGTGTCTCACTTGCCTTTATGTAGTTGTTGTGTTCATGAACTTTAAGGTTTTTCTCAAAATAACCTTTTTTTTTCTTTATCTCATGGAAAATTCCCTACCATATTGTTTATAAAATTGGTTATTGATTATGTGTTGTTTTTTTGCATTTTTTCCCTTCTACATTTTCATATATACTTAATTATGTGGGTGAATTTGTCTATCTTAAAACATCTTATTGTTGTATGTGTTGCATGAAAAAATATTTTTGCTTTCGATCTTCAACCGCGGCATGAAGGGGCAAGTGCCTTCGACAATGGCAGGATTCGGTGTGTGCTGAGGGGTTATTGCCCCTAGGATGCCACATCCGGAACGCCCATTATTGGGTGTTAGACTGTCCATTGGCAAGGCTTTTAAAGCTTCCTGCCGAAACAAATGACACACCAATATTTGTCTTTGATTCCTTGTTGGTGCTCATGCAAAAAAACAATGTGTTTGACTTCCATTTCCAGCATGGAACTTATCGAGGCTTGCATAACTTCTATAGAATTACTTTTTACATTTCTATTGCTTTGGGTTGCTTGTGAAATTGCAGCAATGAAGACTCGGAATACAATTGTTCTTCCTCCACACGGTGTGACAATCACCACTCCGCACTTGGAGCGAGAAGATGCTTTCAACCGAACAAAGTTTGTGGTCAATGTGCTCCATTGTAGGCAACCAAAACCAGCAAAACCTGTGATCGCTGAATTGGTTAGAGAACGTCTCCGCCTACATCCTTCCTGCCCTCTTTATCTTTCCAAGTTCCATATGGCAGGCCCCAACTCGAGGGGATTTGGCCTTGCATATGATCATCCTGAAGATGCTCTACAATACGAACCCGATCACAAACTGAAAAAGATGGGAATAACTGCAAAGGCAATACATGCTAGAGGGAAAAAACCACATCGGGCAAAAAAAATTGCTAATGTCAAGAAGGGAAAAAAGGGAAATGCCAAGAAAAAATGAAAACTAGTACTGGCGTGCTCCATTAAACTTTTGTACATAAAATTAGTTTAGGTAGTTATATGCTGCAAACATCTACTATGTGCTCTTTCAGTTGTTCGATCGAAAAAACATTGTCTTATGTTTTTGATAGCTCTTACTTCCTTAAGTTTGAGACTTGCTTCATTGTACAATTGCCACTTTGTCAATATTTTTAATGTGAAAAAACCTTTTGATAGATAAATTTCATAGTTTCTTTTGTTTTGCATTTAACTAGCTTTCCTATCGTCATATTATCCGTCTTGTGGCTATATCTTAATAACTTCATATGCTTCTCTTATATCTGTAGCCAGGGTGCTATGTGCTATAAGTGCCAATTTTTTGGGCACTGTAAATAAAGTAATTGCTTAAGACTGTCATCAGCAGGAGATATTGAAAGTTTTATGATCAAAATGTTTGACGGGCAAGGCTCTTGCTTTCTAGAAATTTTGCTGGTTCCTCTTATCTGAACCACAAGTGGCAGCAGTTTTAGAACTTGGTGAATCTACAGTTTTAGACAAAATTCAATAGTAGAAAATTATAAATGGAAATACTTGGTGATTGAAGGGATTCAAAAACAAAAAGATTAATAAGGCCTCCCAATTTTCACATTTAAAATCAGATTTGGCAAATGTACATTAGCAATAACAATTTTTATTTGCAAATTATATATAGTTACAATTCTTTCAAATTCTCTTAATCTACAGTTTTAGCAACTTAGACATCAACATATTTAGTATGTACATTTATACTAGCTTTGTGTCACTGGCCTTCTATGATGAGCTGAGAGCCCTTTGAAGGAAGCTGAAGACTTCAATTTATGCATCTCCAACTGCTTCCTGGCTCGCTACTATGACAGGGTTCTCTTTTCACGCATTCCTTTCCCTCTTTTACATTTTATGATTCCGTAGATGCCAAGATGTGATTAAAAGGAACATTGTCCTCGGATTTTGAGATCGTGTTTAATTTCTTGTATGTTCTTGTCGTAGTGGCTATTAGTAAAAAGACAACCATGGCAGCTTGGTATATTTAAGTGTCAGAACCGTTGTTCTTCAACTATTTATTGTCGTGTAGACTATATAGGTGCCTGTTGTCTTCCACAGAGATTGAACCCCTCCTGTGAACCCATCTGTAAACAACTCCAAATCCTCCCTTCCCAAGCCTGCAAGCTGATTTGAATGAACCAGTATCATGCTTGAGCTCATGGTATGGAAACCTCTGAAGCCTGATAGCAGTTAGGTTGTACAGACTAGTCCTGTTGCTCTTAAGGCGGTGATACCACAAAATCACAAGCAACACACATATAACCAGCAACCTAACTCCAAGTGCTGAGAACCCAATTATGAATGCTCTCTGATGCCGATTCAAATGCCTATTAAAATGGTGGTGTTGTTGGACACTTGCTTTTATCACCAGTGTATTTGATCTATACTTGAAAGAAGATGAAGAAACTTCATACAACATTCTAGATGGCATGTTGGCCTCTACTCTCTCTAGGCCTGTAATTTACTTAGATGTCTGCATATCAGGTCCTCTACATAAATTTTTATTCAATATACAATGATCTAGTCCTCCTACCAGGACTTCTTTTAAAAAGCACATGTGGTGGAATAAAATGTTGGTTTGACAGGTTGCCTGGTCCTCCTCCTCTGCTGCATTGATATGGGAAAGAGGAAAGAATATCCTTATTATTATCTAGTAAATTTATAAAGAAATACATTGCTCGGTAGGTAATGGAATGAACACTTGCGTAGACTTAGACTCCATGGTACATGATATCCTCCCAGCAAGTCAAATATCCATAGCATTTAATGATGTGCAAATCTAATCATACAAAACGGTCATCTTGGGACTGCTTAAATTCATACATATTTCTTGGGAGTGCAACAAATTTTGTTGTGTTCCATATCATTATATAGCAAACTTCATGTGTTGTTTGTGTGGGGGATTTATGAGCTCCAAAATCCCCAAATGGTTTATTTCTGCACACATCTAAACATCCAAAATTTATTGCAGTTTTAAATATGCCTTTGGGTGGAATATTTGGGATGGAAATTTATATGTGGAAAATAAATCTACAACTCTATGTGGGGTACGTCCTTTTTTTTAAGGCCTTTTTCTTTACCATTAGCCCAATTTGCTTTTGAAATTTAAACCACAAATCCCGTATTATTATTATACACCATAAACTATTTTTAAAACAAATGAAGGAAATGTAATATTGCTCTCTTGGTTTTTTGCTATTGAGTCATTCTTATCCCTTGCTTTGCACGTAATTGATTTAGATTTTCGGGTGCCTGGGAGCCACCATAGGTCATGGGTTTTATCCCGCAACGTACATTGTTTTTGAATTTATGGATAATTAGCCACATACTCTAATGTCCCGTTTTTATTGAAATAGAATTTGATGCGACATTTATAATCTTTCACAATCTAATACATAATTATATTCAAGATAGCATTTTGGAAATATAATATAATGTTTAATAATCAATACTTTCACATCAAATTTCGTAATCATAATGTTATCCGGCTTTAACTCCTTGCTATATGTATTATCTTTATAGTTAATTATTTGCATAATTTGTTGCTTAACTAGTTAATTGATTGTTTTATGGGATAATTATTTGTATTTAAATAATTGTGTTATTTAGTATTTAGTTACTATGGGTTTTTTTCATTTCATAGGAGTATACTTAACTTTTTCATGTGTTTGTTAACAATTTTATAATAGTATTTTTGCCATATATAAACTCAAATGATAAAGAAGGAAAAAAATTGATTTTTCCATAGCAAAAAATGGCTGACATGCTTGTGATCATGCTACGAATCTTAGAAGTTAATTTAAGTCACCAACATCAGATTCCAATCTCCGTTCTAAACCATTCTCTTTGCTTTGGAAACTATTCTGCCATCTGTGTTATGAAGCTTCAATTTAAAAAAACAAAATAGAATTATGCCAAAAAAATACAATATGTCCGCAGATTACAATTTTTTTGCCAAAAAGGGTGTTATATCGTTTATATCAATATTTATCTTTGTATACCTTTTGATCTCGTATGTACTTGTTCTCATCACACACACCTGACGATGTCTGTTCTCTTTCCCGAGTCCTCGATGTAAACGTTTACGTTTCTATTAACTTTGCTTTCCAAAAGGTTTAGAAATATTGTAATGCGATTTAGCTCATTGTGCAGAATCGCATTGTGTGTTGGGAACAATCTTGATCATGACTGCACCTTTGACATATGGTGGAATCTCTATTTTGATTGAGGGTTGTACAGATACCAAACCAATAGTCCAACTTCTCAACATTTGTCCCCTTCGATCTGCGTTGAACTCTGAGCTCCAACATCACGTGCATCTCTCCGATGGTGTGCACTTTCAAAAAGCTCTTTTGCCCTCAAAGTTTACAGGCCAGGTTGCAGATGGTCATCTAAAAGATGGAAGCATTGTCCGACTGCGCAAAACCCTTTGCAGAATGCTAAAACATGAATTGTAAGCATCCATTTTCCTTTGTACATGGATGCTCCGTTTTCATTTCTTTTATATTCACTAAATTTTTTTCCCTTTTCTTTTTTTTTCTTTGCAGGACTGTTCTTGTCTCGAAATGGAAGTTGTGACAGAAACACATCCTAAAATTGGTGCTCCCACTCTTGTTCCCGCCCATGTCATTCGCGGAAAGCAATCAACTACCGATACAAATCATGGAGACGACAAAACTTTGGTTCCGCAAACACCTCCGCAAAAGAAAGTTGTCCTCCCTGCCGGTTCAAGGTTGCCTTTGAAAATAAGTGCCCTGAATACAACCTTGCGTACGTGGTCTATTGAAGGGCGTGCCCTTGGGAAAACATCACTCAAGGAATATGCAAATGCAAATGGCACCGGCTCATATTTCGCCTTTGACTTTGTGGATGATGAAGGCGGGGAAATACGTGTTACATGCTTCAACGAAATTGTGGTGAAGTTTTTTGAAGAAATTGAGGCTGGAAAGTTATACACCATCGCAAATGGAAGGATAGGGAATGCAAAACTAGGTTACAATCACCTTAACAATGAATTTGAGATATTCCTGCAAGCTTCTTCCACTATCTCTCCGCTACTTGTCAATAACGCCATAATTCCTTTGCATAACTTTCACTTCACAGAAATCAAAGATATACCTGCAAAACCTGTTGGTTCCTTCATTGATGTTATTGGCATTGTTTTAGCAATCTCTCCTTGCTCCACTATTCGCAGGCGGGATTCCAGTGAAACTATACGAAGAAGCTTGCAATTGAAGGACATGTCAGGATTTAGTGTTACTGTAACTTTATGGGGCCAACATTTACAGGATCTTGCCCAAGAACTTGAGGAGCTCCTTTCTATTCCTCAACTCCCAGTATTGGCTTTAAAAGTGGCTCGCATTTCGAGTTTCAACGGTACTTCCATAGACACTGTCTCCAGCACAAAATGGTTTGTCAATCCTCAGATTCCTGAATCGAAAATGCTGCAAGATTGGGTTGCCTCTAAAAATTACATTGTTTATACTCCCTCTGTAACAAACAAATTTCTAGGTCCTCCGCAAAGCTTAAAACCAGTGGCAACAATTGCAAAAATACTTCACATGGGAAATACAGTCAACAATGAATGGGCTACGCTTACAGCTACAATTACAAACATCGCAATGGATAACTTCTACTACATGGCTTGCCCCTTGCAATTGGTGAGAAACAATGTCGAAAGAAAGTGAAACCAACAAACAATGGCTCGTGGTTTTGTGTAAGTTGTAACTCTCATGTGCATCAGTGTGACTATAGGTATGCTCTCCGTATAGACTTGCAAGATGGCTCAGGAGAGCTACAATCGGTTACAGATTTGACACAGTTGCTGAAGCAATCATGGGTGTCGCAGCAACAGACCTCCAACTATTGTGCATAGACGACGAGGCTACAACAGAAATTGCAAACCAGATAATTGGCCATGGCTACAAATTCACTCTCTCTCGTGAAAAGAAACTTTCCATGGAAATACACAGCTGAAATGTGTCATACTTGATTCCCTTAAATTGGAGGATTCCAAAGTTGTTTCTTGACTTTCCCCTTCCTGCCCACCATAACACTTTCCTATATTTTGTTTCTTCGTTCTTTGCTCATATTTCCTGTGTAATACGGTTTTGTCCACAAATACATTTCTACTATGCTTTTCTCCACATGTTCCAATGGACTATAACTATAACAATTTTCCATTTAATGTTTGTAAATATTGCTTTGCATGCGCGTCTATATCGCAAAGACACCTTTTTTGTAGTTGATACAAATGTATGGTCCAATACGTATATATATATATATATATATATATATATATATATAATATATAAATAGTTTATGCTTACATTATGCCATGCTTTATTCATTTCTTGAATGTTTACCTATGTTTCACATGAACTTCTTACTTATTTCTACCTTCTTCCTTCTTAATACCTATGTACAAAAACAAATTAACACATATCTCTATGCTTTTTCCTAATCAATAACTCCGTACAGACACTTGTATTTCTTCCTTTACTTCCTTAAAAATATATGCAAAAAAAATTATTTTCCTTTTTCTCTATTGCCTTTAGCTACACAAATATAAAACATTTAGAGCAAGATAAGCATCTACTAAATGTTTTTGCATTCATTTCCCCTTATTCACATACATAATTTATTACTCTTTGAATCTTCTCTTATGCCACGATTTTTTATGCGGTCTATGCAGGTCATTGTTTTATGCACAATGCCTACCCCAGAGCAACAAGAAAGAAGAAGAGCTATTTATGCCTTGCACAAAAAATAAATCAATGCTTCCCATCACGAACACTATCACAGCTCGACAGATGCCGACAAATTCTTCCGCTCTCCAAACTGTTGGGTTCCCCCCTTCCATGTCTTCCCCTGCTACTTTCCCCTCCACACCGGAAAAATATCCTTCCCCTCTTGGCATTAATGACACCACTTGTGTTGGACCTTGCCTTCATCATGCCCACAACATCGATTTGCAACCCTCTCCATTCCTGGAGAGCCCTCCATCTTCTTCAGCCCAATACTTTGCTCCTTCCAATAATTCACCCTTCACATTTCATTCAGGTCGTCGCCCGGAACCAGACACGTTCGCTTCTCCTTCTCTTACCGAACTACCTCTTTCGTATTCTTCGGCACTACCGTCACCTTCCTACCAAACTCATCATGAAAGTCCCACCCAAGATTCCACCCCCCCATTCCGCTCCACAGAACTTTCCGTGCGGCCCCTTCTTGGATGGATGCCCAACATAGATTCCGCCGAAGACTGGATCTTTTATCGAACATTCACACCTGCTCAATTTGTCTTGAGAACTACCCAGGCATAAATACTAGCTTCCATGAAGGGAAACACACGTGCACTAGGTGCAAGTCCGAAAGAAGTGGACACCGCTTCTCATCTTGGAACAATATGGATCACGCCCACAACCTTCCATTCTCAAATCTTTAACCCAAGTCGAAGAAATGTTGATTGCTCATGTTAATCCTGTTTTGCAAGTCACACAAGTGTGTGGGGACAATACAAATATTCAGGGCACACAATAAGTTTCCCGCAAAACATTTCTTCCATTTCCAAATACCTTCCGCGTCGGCTAGGAGATTTGGATCTCTTGTTGGTACAAAAAACTGGAAAACAATAAACGAAATATGACTTTTATGTAAGTAGGTCCCGTGTTTGGGAAGCGCTTCAATATAAAATTCTCCATGATCCCTACTATAAATATGTTCTCATTGATAGCGAGGCTCTTTCCTCTCTCCCATAGGAACCAACAAACATATCCTCCTCCCTTAACTCTATTCCTATTGACCTTCCAGGCTCTCACTTCTCTGAACCGCAAGATACTGACAACCCTCCTTCCAACCCCTACGAGTATCCCGAGGAGACATCCTCATTTGTTCCTTCAGACCCAAACACTAGAATGGAAGAGGAGTTGATCATCCGATACCTGCTTTCAAATGGCCAAGTTGCACCCTGCAACCTGCCTTGGCCTAAAGTCAGAAAAACTCCAATTAATGAATACACCACAGAGGGCCTTTTCTCAATGGCTTTTCCATGTTTGTTTCCAACTGGTGCAACATTGTTTAAACAACCACACATGAAGGATGTTCAAATGCATGAATATGCCCTCCACCTAATGCGGTACCATGATGATCGTTTTGGGTCGCACCCCAGGTTTCGGTACTTCTTGCTTAACCTTATTATGAGACATAGGAGCCAATCTATAGCTGCAGTATTCATGAGGTTGAACATTGAACATGGTGTCCCCCTACTATAGGCCAACTACGGCAACGCCTGCATGATTTCCCTGATGATTTCCTTCCACAAAGTTTAATGAGATTTGGAACCAGCTTGCGCGGGACACGAACATTTTGGTCAAAGAGCAGAGGGGAAGTCTCTGACATGATTGAGAAATTGGGTGCGCCTACACTCTTCTTCACTCTAAGTGCAGCTAACACAAAATGGCCAGACCTACATAGCATCATGCCAGGTTTGTCTCTGCTCTGAGGCCCGTGCAACACAACACTGGAGGACCATGAACATTGTTAACCACCCTCATCGTGTCGCTGCTTACTTACATCAAAGATTCACCATATTCCGTGAGGAAGTGTTACAGAAACATCTTCGTGCCAAAGACTACTGGTACAGGTAAAATTCTTCAATGCTCTATACTTTTCACTTACTTGAATACAAAACGATTTACCTTCCTTTACCGCAGGTATGAATGGCAACATAGAGGTTCAGCTCATGTTCATGGTTTTCTATGGCTTGAGGATGCTCCAGATGTTGATCGCATCGACTGGTCAAATAATGAATCTATCAATAGAGTGCAACAATACTTTGATATCTACATATCTGCATGGAATATGCACCCTGCTTCCGTTCGCTCAGAATTTTTTCATAGGAATATTCAAGATGATCCTTGCCTTTTAGATTCGTCTCAGATTCTTGCAGTTTCACCATTGCAGGATTTGGAGGAGCTAATAAATCGTGTTCAACGCCACACGAAGTGCTCCGAGAATACTTTCCTTTAAAAAAAAAAGTAACCGGCTCCAGTGTCGATACAACGCACCTTGGGAGAATAGAGCTACTTCTTTATTGTTTGTTGATGAAAGTGCTTCAGTTAAATACCTCCCTTCAAGGAATGATGATAGATTGAACACACACAATCCAACAATGTTATCCATATGGAGAGCCAATATAGATTGTCAACTTGTTCTATCTCGCCATGTTGTCCTTAAATACATTGCTAAGTATGCTTCCAAAGTAGAACAAAGGTCAGAAACATACCACCATTTACTCTCGCTATCTCAAGGGTTCCGTCTCTCTCTTCCCTTCGTATTTCTCCAGCTTTCTCTTTCTCCCGTTACTCTCGCATGTCCTCCACTCCCCTTCTACAGTCCAGGCTCCAAGAGGAATATCGGCTTCGCTCCCTACCGTCTTCTCTGGCACTCCTCGTAAATCCTTCGTCTTAGCTCCTTCCACCTCTCGTGGGGCCACATTCCCATTCCGTCTTGGTATCACTCATGCCTGTATATATCTCATGTTTTTTGTTTCGATAACAACTTATGGCTCATATTTCTGTTTCTTGTATCTAGTTCATTTAGAAAAGGATATGAAGTCGGATTCTTCTCTTAGACAATTTTCATAGAATAGATACATGTTTGACCTTCAACAAAAAATAATTAGGTGGTGTTAATGATTGGAGAGTTTTATCTTTCACATGCATTTGGAATTAGTATAAATATTTTTAATTGATTGGTAGGCGTTTGTCTTTGAAGATGTTTTTGTTGGAAAGTGTCAAATTTTGGCAATTCCAGATTTGCAAGTTGTTTGATTTTAGATAGTTTCTACAATCCTAAATATTTACTATCTTAGATATCCACAGATTTTAGATATTTCCTATAATAATATCTAACAATCTGATTGTATCTACTTTTTTTTGTATAATCATGTGCCAAAGGAAATATCAAATCTACGCTTTTTACGAACGCTACGATCAAATTTTTGGTCCATTAAAGAGGATGACAAGTTGTTAAGGTTAGAAAATGTTTCTAATATGACATTTGATCAATACGATTCAGTGTTACCCATGAATTGCAATTGAAAAGGATGGAAGAAGGGATCATGTCGCAGCTGGTAAAGATATGTCGTGCAGGTATCGCATGAAATGAGAGTAATCAAGTTTTTCCACATTTGCTGTAAAGCAACATGACAACAATGAAAGATCTTGAACAACTTGAACTAATTGGGTTTGTAGTGCTAAATTGTATATGTTGTATGGAAAATCTTAGGGCACTCAACTTGGACTACTGTGATTGTAGTAATTATCCGGAATTACAAACATTGTCAAATTTAGTGAGTTTGAGCTTTTATGGCGATCAAATTTGCAAAGAGTTGCCAAAGGTGTTTGGAAATTCGGGAGGATTTTCAAAGCTCTATTTTTCGAAATATCTCGTTTCTCGAATTGGAAGAGTTTTTGGAATTGGAGGATGGAGCGATGGCATGCCTAGAGGAATTCTATCCGAGGATTTTTCGAGACTAAAGCGGAGTTTGAGACCGATCTGGAGCAGTTGAAAAGATTGAAATTTTTCTATTACGATGGCTCAGGGTCCTCTTTTCCAGCGACCTCTTCTCCGACATATTTTTACATGATACTCGCTTCGATTAGTTGCAATTCTTGTATTGGTGTTACCGCTTCTCGCATCTCCCGTGTTTGGCCTCAAGAAGTTGGTACCGATGCATTTCTAATTTTCTTATCTCAAATTTGTTTTTACGTGATGGATTGTTGTGATGCATTACGATTATTGTGATGAAATGAGAGGAAGAGAGTGATTTCACGTACGTAGAGGGAAACGAGAAAGGGCACGAGCTCTGGGCATAACCGTATCAAAACTAGAGTGCTGTGGGAGGAACGGCCAAAACCATTCTTCTATTGATATTGTGAGCCAACATGCTAGAGTATACCCTAATTTCGGCAGACTACGGAGGATTTATCACCCTACAAATGCAACCCTCCTTAATAGGGGCCATGATATCATGGTAACTCAAGCTAACCCTCTTTTTAATCGGGGTTTTATTTGGCGATTTTGATTTTTATGATTATTGAAATATTTTGGTGATGTACAATCAGATAAAATGGACAACAGGGAACCGCAGTATTAAAATAGAGGGGAAAATATGCATGCTTAACCAAGGCCACTAACACACCCCCATTGAGCATGCCATCAATGGTAGAAGGTATTATTCTAAAAAGTAAAACTTTTATATTTGTGATAAGTGCACCTCGAATATTTTCCAATAAAACAAAAAAACAAATCTGAATATAACACAAGATTACGAATATTTGTGATACATGATTGTTGCGGGTTTGGAGCGTAGACAAGTACAAATTATCATGCTCCATTAACCCCACTGCGTATTTGCATCGATCTCGCAAGCAACTTGCGACTCATGTGCAATCGCTAATTATATCTATCTTCAAAGGTGAGGTGGGGTGGAGGGAGAGGTGAGGGTGAGGGTTTCTTTGGCGATGTCCCTGTAGATAGTGGTTTTACATGATCTAATAAGAGAATGGATAAATTTATTATTGATGAATCTAAATGTTTGTGTTTAATGAGTCATTTATCTAATGCCTGGGAAAAATGTGAAATCATATCTCAATTATATAATAGAAGGTGAGTAGGATCTAATTGAAGATAAGGCAATTGGGGAGGCGACAAAGGATTATTTTCAGTCCATATTAATTGAGGAAAATATTGATAGGGATTAGGCTTAAGAATAGTTTCTTAAGCTTATTCCAATCTTGGTAACAGAGGAAATGACTAAAAATTTAATGAAGAAAATAATTGGATTGAAAAGCTAGAAGAATTCATTTGCTCTTTCAACTAGATAAGTTACCTTGCCTGTATGGATTCCAATCAAATTTATTTGGAGATGCTTGGGAAATTATTGTTAAGGATCTTCTATCTATAATGGACATAACTCAAACTTCAAGTAGAGTCTTAAAGGCAGTCAAATAGTATAAATAATAGTGCATCCAGAGGAAAACACCCTAGATGAGGATCTAGAGATGATGTAAATGTATGCATAAGGTTTAGTATTGAGTGAAACAAAGAATTGCAACATGATGTCAATATGAGAAACATAACGTGTACATGACAAAAAAATATCATAATGCATTGAAAATTCAACATGGTGCCTACAACAAGTAGTACGTGAGTGATTGATTTTCACATAAAAGGTTGTTTTCATTTTTTTTTAAATTGGGTGACGTAATTTCTAGAGCTTCCATCTTAAACTTAAAGAACAATTGTGTTCAATTCATATCTAATAAATGTTTTACACGTGGTTCATGATTAGGAAAATCAAATATTCTTCTTATTGTATCTCTTCTATTTGGTGAAACCCTTGTGTTCTCATTCCAAAACTTTACAAATAATTCTTGTAGAGTATTAAATATATCTTTGTCTTTCCATAGGAGTCTACAAGAGAATGTACAATAGTCGGTGTTATTGGATGATTCAAGTTTTTAACATCTCCCAATTGCTTTTGTTAGTGTTTTTCTATTTACTTTCAAGGCTCTGCTTGTTTTTCTAATCAAGCATATTTTTAGTGTTTTATCACTTATTATACAATTAGTAAGTGCACCGTGTAGCCTTAATATTTTTGGTGCGACATGTTTTATATAACTTTTCAACAATTGTCAAATTTTGACCATCAATATTAGATGTTCTTAGTCATAGTTTCTTTATTACAAGTCTCATCTTAATTAATTTCATTAGAGTAACAAAAAATTGACATTTTCGCATATCATTTATTTTCTTAAAGTAATTATTCCAAATTTTCATACATTTTCTTCTCAAATTTTTGTTAGGCATTGGTTTTAGAATGTTTTATTCGATTTGAATTAAGTAAATGAGTTTTCTACACAAAATAGGAGGAGGATTTCTTAGTGGTAATAATTCATTATTAGGGTTACTTTCATCATTCGGTGATTTCATATAATTTTCAAAATTAAAAATTAGATTCTCGAATAAAAATTTGTTATCATTATTCATATCAACATTATTATCCATGTCAACATCATTATTCAATTCATTATCAATACTCATTTCAATATAATTATTCTCTTCATTTTCATTACATATTTCAATCTCATTATTTATTAAATCACCACTATAGACAAAATTAATGCATTTGAGTTAGTAGATGTATCTTACCCTCTGCGATGTTTATGCATTCGCTTCAATTTCTTTATTCTAATAACTTTTAATAGGTTCAATGTCTTGTTTATCATCTTTGAGAAGGAAGAAAACAACAATGCTTTTGGGAAATATAGATAGCAGAGTATCTCCCTACTCACATTGAACCAAGAAAATATAGAAAAGGATCAATTACTTCACCACCGATGCAAATCTGCAGACACAAAGTTCTAAAGATTCACACAGACTAGAACACAAAGTTTCTATTGAATGCAAAACAAATGATCCATGAATCGAGCAAGGAGAGAGAAGATATATAGAGGAAAATAAGAAAAGAAAAAAGAACTTTTGTATTGAATTACTTCAGAATTTACAACCTTCCCAGAAAACTAGAATCCCCTTTTCCCGTGGCCAAAACCATATATTTATAACAATCCGTATACATCCATACTTTGTCCCCAAGAAAAGAATATCCGAAAGGAATAATGTTTGTTGCAGATCCGCTTTTGGAAAGTGACATGAAACAAACGCACTCATGAAAACCAGAGGTTCAAAAAGGTGAATATTTCGTCAGTTCGAGCATGATTACTTTTAGCAGGGGCATCTCATGATTTTCTTCTTCATGTGGTCCTGCCATTTCTACCTTTTAACCACTTTCATAGCACTCAAGTGCTTACTGGTAAGTTTTATCCCTTTTTATCGCGTATGCCCGATAAACTCCATTTTTTGATGATCAAACTTTACATCCCTTTAAACTTATCGATTTGGCTCCATAATAAACCAAAAATGCATCTCATGGAGAAACGACAAGAATATAGAGAAAAGAATGAAGAATGAGCCATTTTGTGTTTTGCAGAGAGCTCGGTTCGTTAATGGCGTTAAAAACCAAATGAGTACATTCGGCTATCTTTTCCCCTTTTACCTTCAAATTTGGACCCTACACGTGGCAAGATCCAAGCAATGATGGCCCTGGGGAGAAATATGCATTTCCTGACATTGGGAGAAAAAGCGTGATTTCTCATTTTTTCCACAGCCGCCAAAGGCCGGACACGTGGCGCCATTCGAGTGGGTCGAGGAAATGTGGTTCAAATCGCCATTTAAACTCTTTTTAACAAAAGGCTCCTTCTCCATCTGCGAGGGGAAAGGAAATTTTCCCCTTCGCATGAGGTGGGCCAAGGGTGCCATTTAAACTTTTTGCCCTTTTTAACAAAAGGGAAAATTCTCAAAACTTTTCCGAAAGTCCGCCAAAGCCCTGATTTTTAAACGATAGGCCATGTCCCTTTCTAATTCAACACTTGAAATTTTCCCTTCGATTGGCGGGGTGTGGCTTTAGATACTTTATCTTTTTTGAAAAAAGGAAAAATTCCAATTTTTCCCCAAAATTCCACTCGTGCCATTGACTTTTCAACATGAACGTGTCCCTTTTTGATTTTATGCGGACTTCAACTGAATTTATCCTTTTCTCGCAAAAAGGTTAAAAACGAAATATGCAAGGTCCGCGCATTCCAAATGCATAAAAGAAGAACTAAAATCATTTCCCATCCATTGAAAATAGGTAAAACATTTTAACATTGATTGAGGGAATTTTGATTAAAAACGCCGTGGGAAATGAAAATGAGCATCTGAGGAGTTTAAAACATGAATTTCTTCTATGGCAGGCTCCAATTTTCATGAAATTAGATTCGAAAGGGTGGGGAAAATTGAGAGGACAACAGCTGGCTCCTTCTGGGGATGATTTGGCAGAGGAAAGAGGCAAAATCAAGAACCTTAGAGAATTCTGGGTAATCAGATCGAATCAGTGTCTTAGCCAATGGGCAATGAGTCAAAAGAAGCAATACCAACACAAAAGAGAACGCAGAAGGAAACCAACCAAAACAAAAACAAGGAAAGCAAAACGCTATACAAAATGTACAGAGGGACCGCCAAAACTCCTAGGTTTTGAACAACTTCAAAAATTGCCCACTATAAGGAAGTGGGAGAGGAGAACCATCCATGTAATCTAGGTAAAAAGAGTTCTCACCAAAGCAAATGTCTGATTTTAAAAGGACCAAGCCAAAGGGAATCAAATTTACCATGGCTGCCTCGAGGTTCATGCCTTTTGTCCCAAAGAAGAACACTGTCTCCCACTTGAAAAGTTCTGGGTTTAGCCTTTTTGTCAAATAGAGCTTTTACCTTGAGTTGATGAGCTGATATTCTGTCAACCACTTGCAATCTGTCTTCATTCAACTTCTGGAGGTACATAATTCTTTTGTCCAATGAATTGGTAAAGTTGGCATCCTCAATGGCCTTCATCAAATGTAAGGCTGGTAGTTCCAATGTCATTGGCAACTGAGCTTCAACTCCATATACCACTTGAAAAGGAGACATTCCAATGGCTCTCTTAGGTGTAATCCTATCTGCCCATAAAGCATCATATAGTTTCTTATGCCAATTCCTCTGAGAGTCATTAACAAGCTTCCGAACAATGGTGACCAAGTTCTTGTTAGTTGATTCTGCTTGCCCATTCCCTTGGGGATAGTAATCTGAAGAGTGGGCAAGGGAAATGCCATATCCATAGCAGAAATCCATCATCTCAACAGAAGAAAAATTGGAAGCATTGTCAGTGACAACCTTGTTTGGTATCCCAAACCTTATTAAGATGTGCTCCTTGATGAAGTTGCATACTACTTCAGAAGTAGTACTTTTAACTGGAATGGCTTCCACCCACTTGGTGAAATAATCAATGGTAGTCAAAACATGAGTATGCCCTGCACTTGAAGGTGGATTGAGTGTCCCAATGAAGTCCAAACCCCATTGTTGAAAAGGTTCCTCAATCACCACTGGTTTGAGAGGTAAAGCAGCCAATTTGGGTCTTCCAACAAAGGTTTGACATGCTTCACACTTGCCTACCCACTTTGATGCATCTTTGAACAGGTAGGCCAATAATACCTAGCATGGAGGATTTTGTGGGTCGTGATAACAGAAGAGAAATGACCTCCATAGGCTTGGTCATGAAAGGATGAGAACAATTTCTTTTGCTGCTCTTTGTCAACACATTTCAAAAACCTTCCATCTATCCCTCGTTTGAACAATGCATTTTCCCACAACACATATTGCACAGACCTTAATTTGATGGCTCTCTTATCCTTGGCACTCAAATGGGATGGACATTCTCCATAAGTAAGAAAGTGTGCAATGCCAACATACCATTCATCAGTTGAGATGAGGAAAAGAACAACAGGGATATCAACTTCCTCCTTAGACAATTTGGCATCAACTCCTTCAACAATGAGTTCACATAAGCCCTTTCCTCGAACTAGCTTGGTGGGTTTGATGTCAAGATCATACTCCTGAACTTTGGCTACCCAATTGCCTCTCTTGGTTCCAAATTCTTGTTGTGTAAGAATGGATTTAATAGTTGTATCAGGCACAAGCACAATAGAATGAGAGTTGAGGATGTAAAAATGAAACTGTTTCACAACTTTGACCACTGCAAAAGCATGTTTCTCCATCATGGTGTACTTCAGCTCATGGGCTTTCAAAATATAACTCATGAATGCTATGGGGAGTTCATGACCTTCAACATTCTCCTGGGTTAACACAACAGCTAGAGTACTTTCAGTAGCATAGCAATAGATAATGAAGTCTTTGCTATAATCAGGGCATGCCAAGATTGGAGTCTTTGCTATAGCTCTCTTGATGTCTTCAAATGCAACCTTTCCTTCAGAGGACCAACCAAAAGTCTACTTCCCTTTCATCATGTGGGCTATGTTCAAAGTAAGTTCAAGCAAAATCAGGTATGAATCTTCTTAAGAAGTTGATCTTGCCAAAGAAAGAGTGCACACCCTTCTTGCTTGTGGGGAGAGGGATGACTCTTTTGAATCATCTGGACTCTTCTAATTTGCCCTGGATCAATCTTGATTCCTCCCTGGAGACAATGTGTCCCAATAATTTTCCCTCGGTGACACAAAAGACAAGATTTCTTGGGATTCAAGGAGATGCCATGCTCTCTACACTTTTGGAGGACAGTTTCAAGGTGTTGGAAATGATCAGCTCTGGTTTTTGAAAACATGATTGATCATCAAGGTATACAACTATGCATTTTCCTTGAGATTGCCAAAGGCTAGGTCCATTTCCCTCTGAAAGGTGGCACCAACATTGATGAGGCCAAAAGGCATTCTCTTGTAAGCAAAGGTGCCCCAAGGAGTGGTAAAGGTAGTCTTATGTTGATCTGCAACACTTACTTCTACTTGATTATATCTGAGAATCCATCAAGCATGGACAACATTTCTAAACCTGTAACAACCTGCAACACTTGATCCATTATGGGGAGAGGATAATTATCCTTCAAAGAGGCTTGATTCAAATTCCTAAAATCAACACAAATCCGGATCTCACCATTCTTCTTCCTGACAGGCACAATATTAGCAATCCACGTTGAATGGTGAATGGGGAAAATGATCTTAGCCTTCAATAACTTTTGGATCTCTTGAAAGATTGTATCAACAATTTTAGGGTTATATTGCCTCTGCTTTTGCGGAAGGGCTTGATCCTAGGCTTTAGAGGAATGAAATGTTGCATCTCTTTTGGTTGAAAAGCCTTGAGATCATCATAAGAATATGCAAGAACATCAACATACCTTTTCAACAGATTTGTTACTTTTTTCCTCTCCTCTTGTGTGCAACACTTTCCAATGTTTACCAAAGCATGGGTTCATTAAGACTCCCAATGTTTATCTTTTCATAGTCAACAGATTGTTGAGCTCCTTTGGAAGTTTTGGACTTGATGTACCTATCATGTTTATCAAATAACTCTTCCAAACTTACCAACCCTTTAGGTATCTTATTACCTTTTAGTTTTATGCAGCCATCATGATCCATTTCTTCTTGGTTATCTTCTTCATTTGGAGGCACACACTCTCTAGGAAGATTCCCACCTCCTTCAAAGTACAACTGGTCAAAATTATCTCTGAGTTCAAGGAAGGAAAGCAAGTGTTGATCATCATTAAAGACCTGCCAATTGTTTGCATTGTCAGGCACACTAGGCCTATGAATCATCTCAATGGTGAATTTATCTTGGGAGAAATCTGGATGAGGGATCAATAGAGACCCCGAGACAACCAAGGAATCAGCCCTGGTGTTTCTTTCCCTTGGCATGGCTTCAATGGAAAAGGCATCAAGGAACTCAATAGAATCCTAGACCAGATTCCTGTAATGTTTCAACCTTCTATTCTTCACTTGAAAGAGATCTCTGACCTATTTTACAATCAACTCTGCATCTCCACGAGCAAGGAGATTCTTGATCCCCATCTCTTTTTCCATGCTTAAACCGAGGATGAGAGCCTCATACTCAGCTGTATTATTTGTGTTTTTGAATTGGAGCTTGAAAGGAGAAAGGATGAATTTTCCCTTCAGGAGAAATAAGCACCACACCAGCTCCAGAACCAGCTGAGGAGCAGCTCCCATCAAATTCCAAATCCAAACGCCATTAGGATCAAGAAGCACTTCCTTAGGATGGTTAGCCTCATCTTGTGACATGATCATGTAGTTACCATGACCAATGTCCTCATAAAGTATTTGTGCCTTTGGGTCATCTATTTTTTGCACGATATATTCAGTTTGTTTCTCAGCAAAGAGTAGCTTCTTCATTTTCCCATTCACTGGAATAAGAGCATGTGACCAATCCATCATGATTTCTCCTCCAACATTTTTGCAAAAATTTCTACTCAAGCAACATGCCGTAGGAAGGGGGAATATCAGCTACCAAAATGGTGGCTAAAAAACTCTCTTTCTCGGCAAAGCAGAAAGGCTACTTGTGCATCCTTGATCCTTCCAACCAATGGCACTTCTCTACTTTCCATTGAGTAACATGAACCAAAAGTGTGGGTTAGGGTTAAGCCTAGGGCATGAGCTACCTTAGCAGGCATCACATTATCTGAAGCACTAGAATCAATAACACAATTGTTGAGTTTGTGGCCAGCTATGAGGAGAGTGACATAAAATGGTTTGATCTTCTCATCAGATGAAGTGATTGCTGCCACAAGGCTTGGTTGAGATGAAGGAGAAGGAGTGGGCAAGAGACCTTTAGAACTAGGAGATGAAGGCTTGGATTTGGAGTTTACAAAGTCTACCATCTTAGCAAAGGCCTTGGGATGGGTTTGGTAGAATTCGGCTTCTGAGATCTGGATCTTAGTTTCCTTGAGATGGTCGATAATGTCAAAAGAACCAGAGGTAGATGGAGCATCATTGATAGGAGTAGATGAAACTTTTGACTTATCAACTCTATCATTTGAAGGGAAAGAAGTTTTAGGAGCAGAAACAGAGGAGGAAGGGACAACAAAACTTACCTTGGGTGTGGAAGAAGTTGGAATAGGAGCTCCTCTCCTTGCAATCACTGGAATGACCGTAGGAGGCTCCTTAGATCTTTTAGCAGGCTGCACCACTTTCTCCTTCTTGTTGGCTTGCTCACGAGTCATGACAACATATGATTCATTGTTCATCTCTGCAACTCTTTCTTCATAATCATCCTCTTCATCTAAACCTTTAAGTGGTGAGAAAATGGACATGAGATCCACTCAACTCTTCTAATTCTTCATCAGCTTCCTCTTCATGTTCTTCACAGATTTCATCCTCCTCCTCATCATCAGGCTCCAACACTTCACATGTTGCATTGACTGGAACTTTAACATGTGGGCCTTCAATTGCCAATCTGGTCTGAGTAGAGGGCAACCGATTCCTGGGCTGAAAGTTCTTCCTAGGAACATCCTGATAAGGAGCATGCTGGGTGAACTGCTTCTTGAGAGCAATAAGATCATTAGCAAGTTTCTGTACCAACTGATCTGCATTAGCTCCAGGAGAAGATGTGGAAGAAGGAGATGCTTTGGATTTGGATGAATCTCTCCTTAGCTTGCCAGACATGATCAGATCATCTTCAACACTGACAACAAATCTCTGATCAACATCTAAAGTGGCAAGATTAGCTCTTCTAAGTGCATAGCTCACTTCAGGTAGTTGGGCATTAAGGAAGAAACATTTTTGAATCTGATCCACAGGGCGTGTGTTTTGTGGGATCTTGTTAACCAGCCTGTTGAATTTGGCCACAAATTCCCTCATGGGCTCGTGTGACTCTTTCTTGATTTGAGAAATCTAGGCCAAGAGGGCATGTACATCCTCAGCAGGTTTGAAACGCTGCTCAAATTGGGTCGTCATGGTGTTCCAATTGGTGATGGATCAGCAAGAGGAGATGATAGAACCAATCAGCAACATTATCTTGCAATGTCTCCACAAAAAGTCTAACGGAGATATCCTCATGTTCAACTCCGAGAACACCACAAGCAACAATGAAGGCTGCAATATGTTCATCTGGATGAACCTTCCCATCACCTCTGAATTTAGGGAAATTCTTTCTATTGCCTCTAGGCAATTCATGCAATGGCTGGGGAAGAGCAAGAGGCCCAACCCTTTGGCCCCAAGGTAGAGGAGCTGCCATCCTTGGAAAGATTGTTTGGAGAGGAACTGAAACACCAACGAGAATCAAAGCATGCAAATTAGGACTGATTTGATCTTGAGGGATGTCACTCCCAGAAGTTTGTCTCTAGCAGAGGAGTGCTTGCAGATCTTGTTCCTCTTCTTTTTTTTGTTGATGAAGGGAGAGAGAAACCTTGATGATCCAAAAGTTGGAAATGAGGGTCTTCTTCCCCAAGGGTTCTTCTACCCCGAGTGTATCTTGGAGTCGCTAGATCAAAGATGATCAAAAGTTGTTATTCAAAAACTGGAATCCATTTGCAATGAATTCCCAATGAGTCGCCAAAAACTGTTGGGTTTCAGAATGGAACATGGGTTGAAACCACAGTCAAGGGACAACAAGTCCCTCCTCTTTAATGGGAGAGGTTCCCTTATTGAAAGCAAGAAAAACAAATGTACAGATATACAACTCTCAATGTTTGGACCCTGATATTCTGGAATGTTTTCATACTTAAAAGATTATCAATCGAAAGAATGGAAGAATAAAGAGATGGGAGAAGGAAGAAAACAACAATGCTTTTGGGAAATATAGATAGCAGAGTATCTCCCTACTCACATTGAACCAAGAAAATATAGAAAAGGATCAATTACTTCACCACCGATGCAAATCTACAGACACAAAGTTCTAAAGATTCACATGACAGAACACAAAGTTTCTATTGAATGCAAAACAAATGATCCATTGAATCGAGCAAGGAGAGAGAGAGATATAATAGAGGAAAATAAGAAAAGAAAAGAACTTTTGTATTGAATTACTTCAGAATTTACAACCTTCCCAGAAAACTAGAATCCCTCTTTTCCCGTGGCCAAAACCATATATTTATAACAATCCGTATACATCCATACTTTGTCCCCAAGAAAAGAATATCCGAAAGGAATAATGTTTGTTGCAGATCCACTTTTGGAAAGTGACATGAAACAAACGCACTCATGAAAACCGGAGGTTCAAAAAGGCAAATATTTCGTTAGTTTGAGCATGATTACTTTAATAGGGGCATCTCATGATTTTCTTCTTCATGTGGTCCTGCCATTTCTACCTTTTAACCACTTTCATAGCACTCAAGTGCTTATTGGTAAGTTTTATCCCTTTTTATCACGTATGCCCGATAAACTCCGTTTTCTAATGATCAAACTTTACATCCTTTAAACTTATCGATTTGGCTCCATAATAAACTAGAAATGCATCTCATGGAGAAACGACAAGAATACAGAGAAAAGAATGAAGAATGAGCCATTTTTTGCATTTTGCAGAGCTTTGGTTCGTTAATGGCGTTAAAAACTAGATGAGTACATTTGGCTATCTTTTCCCCTTTTTACCTTCAAATTTGGACCCTACACGTGGCAAGATCCAAGCAACGATGGCCCTGGGGGAGAAATTTGCATTTCTTGACATCTTGGGAGAAAAAATTTCTCTTTTTCTCCCCCTCGACATCGCCAAAGGGGACAGCACCATCCGAGTGGTTGTGAGGAAATGTGTGTTTCATTTAAACTTTATCCACTTTTAACAAAAAGGAAAAATTTCAAACTTTTCCCGAAAGTCCACCCCGCTTTGACTTTTCAACGTAGGCCACGTGTCCCTTCTTGATTGACTACGGGCCTTAACTTAGAAATTTTCCCTTCGAATGGAGGGCCACGGGCCATTTTAGAACTTTTCACCCTTTGTGGAAACAAGGCTAAAATTCCCAAAGTCATGTGTTTCGCCCCAAAGCCCTTGTGAACCGAAAAACAGCCACGTGTCCCTTTGATTCTTGACACGTGACATCACCGATTGGTTGAAATGTGTTTCGCTTTTATACTTTATCTATTTTGAAAAGGAAATATTCCAACCTTTTCCCCGAAAGTCCATGCCTCTGCCATTGACTTTTCAACATGAACATGTGTCCCTTTCTGATTTGTTGTGGACTTCAACTCGGAATTTATCCTTTCTCTGCAAAAAGGTTAAAAACGAAAGATGCAAGGTCCCGCGCATTCCAAACGCATAAAAGAAGAACTAAAATCATTTCCCATCCATTGAAAATAGGTAAAACGTTTTAACGGCAGCAGACGAGGGAATTTTGATTAAAAACGTCGTGGGAAATGAAAACGAGCATCTGAGGAGTTTAAAACACAAATTTCTTCTATGGCAGGGCTCTAATTTCCACGAAATTAGATTCAAAATGGTGGGGAAAATTGAGAGGACAACACGTACACAATATTTATAAGATTAAACCATGGCGAAAGCCTCAAGGAAAATTGTTTGATATAAGGTGGGCAGAGGCGAGTGGCGAGCACGATCAAGGGAGGTAGGTGGGGGAGATGGTTGGCTATCCAATATTTCTCAATTTTGAATCCTTTTTACAAGGAAAATCATAAAAATAAAAAATACTCACTAAAAATAAAAATCGTACCTGAATTAGATAAGCATATCTAACGCCTACCAAATATTTTTAAAAATACCAAACAATGCTCAAAAATGAGTGGGAGAAACGACCATCTACTATTTTAAGAACAACACTTCTTGTAATTTCAACTCTTTGACCCACTTATGCTTAACCATTTTCAATGAAACTCTATAGTTTAAAAACTAGACTCAAAATACTACAATTCATGTTTTTATAACATCTTCAAATTTTGAGTGTAGGTATCTCAAATAACTCATACAAGTTGAAGTTTCTCATTTTTCAAACAAAAGCATCCACTTGAGACCCACTCTTGCCCCCAACTATATGCACTCACCCTTGTATTTAGGGTCCAGAGTTCCTACGCACATGCAAGTTCTCTTATGCATGGCATTCTATCTTGTAGTGGTTGTGGTTATTGTGTCTACCACACCATTTGCCTATCTTGGATGGTTGGCTCGTCTAAGATTGTAGGTGATATATAACATTTTCTCTTCATCTTTGACTCTTACTCATTAGTTAGTACATAGAAATAAGCATCACCCAACAAACTTGACCCATGACAGCTGACTTGGGTTTGTGAGAATGAATGGTTGCAAGCTATTGCGGTCTTGGAGAACTCAATGCTCCTTGGACACAAATGAACTCAACTTCACATAGAAATCGTGGAAGGAATTAGTATATCCTTGGGCGAATTGTTCATGTTCTTGCTGGTGTTTTTGGCTAAATGTAACGATCTTCATATATACATCTTCGAGATAATATACATTAGGCATTGAGCCAACCAACTATAGTTTTAACTTATGACTAGTAAACACCCAATTGTACTATGTATTTGTAATCTAGACCGAATCAATCCCAACCCAACCTATTACTAGAATTATGTTAAAATTAGGCCCACTATATATTCCGGATTAGGATATACACTTGTCCTACAATTCGGTGACTTTTGGCTTTTGGCTTTGACTTTAACTCTCACTTAAAAACTAGAAGTAAAACTGATCTGCACAAAATAAAAGAGAGAAATGAATGTTATTGCCTACAAACAAAGCACCTTCACACACTTATATTTTCTCTAACAATGAGTAATCGGGGTATGTACTTAATCCGGTCCAAAAAAGTGAAGAAAATCGAGAGCATCCATCCGAAAAGAATAGATCTTGAGAAATAATCAAATATAAATAGCTAGCCTATTGACTCAACTCGAGAACAATCACAACTCGATTCAATAACATCATCCTTCGACTATCAATGCCCAGTCCCACATACTGATTTCGTTTCCAACGAGATCATTCATCAAACGCCTTCTCCATATAAGCTCAAAACTAATTTACGGCAATGACAAGCACCACCTACATTGTCAACATACATTTGTGCATGTGTAATGGTTCCCAAAAAAATGTTTTCCTTTGGGAAATGTCATTGCCACATGTAACAAATGAATCATTTGCCATTGCAATCTTTGGATAAAATGTATGTTTATGTAACTAACATTGACAACACACACAAAAGAAAAATTAGTTGGTGTTACATTGATCAGATCCCACCTTAAACTTGCCTATCCTTCCCACTTGTATTCTTGGTGGTACAATAAGCTTGGCCCCTGAACCCAATACAACACTTGGATGCAAAGCACATGTTAACAGCCCTTCTCTGCTCATCAATTTCAAATCCATTGCTTTAGTCTCAAAATAAATGTCATTGTGTTGCAACCAAAATGAAACAATATATATAGGAGCTCAATGAAAACCATGTCACACAGTGCATGTAATGTGAGTTTTTAAAAGCATACAAAAGACAAAAGCAAGGCATAAAAAATAAGTTCCTTCAAGACCTCACCACAGTTAAAATAAGGCTCAAACATGACACTGGAAAACACTGGAAAGCACACCCGAGCTTTCTTAGTTGGACCAACACTCTTTAAAAAATTAAATGCTTGGCCAATGGGCACCATGCAAAAGCCCCTCCTCGAGATAAAGTTGTGAAGGCACTAAAGAAAAAGATGTTATATGATACTAAAGAGTACAATCTCTTTAAAAATCAACATAGTAACTCATAGATGTTAGGCCATCATAATTACGAATGGGTTGAGATAAATCAACTTTTCCATCGATTAGCTCTATGAACAAAATCCAGAATAGATTAAAAAAGGAGATAAACACATATAATAATTATATCTTGACGCTATTAGATTTAGTCAGTCTCATAGTCGATTAACATTGTCAAACAGGCTCGAAGCTAAGGAACCGAGAAAAATGGCGCCGTCAAAATGATGATCAGTGACAATCTTTTGAATGGTGATTTCTGACCTCAACTATCATTGATGATTAGCACCAAAAATCCAGCAATCTGGGTCATGGATAGAAGTTAATACTTATAAAATATGATTTTCATGTTCCTCCAAAGGTTGAGATTTGACGATATTTCTTCCTACCAAGTTTTTAAAATAAATAAATAAATGCTTTTCGCATCGCTTATAAACCTCCATGCAAGAGAAATGGTAATCGAAGTGCTTTATGAATAAGGCCAAGATAATAAAGAACAAGCGATATAGCATTGCATTGAATTCAACGATGTTTGATTTAATGGCAATAAAGAGAATACGTAGTTTACTTAAAAGGCATCAATCACACATGGCCTTTTAAAGGTGTATCTACGGAAAAAAGCACAATTAAAGTAGGGTAAATGACTTGGAGACAAAATGCCATGCTACAAAAATCATATTCATCATTAAACGGTGGCGATTCAAATAAAGTAAAGACCTAGTTTCCTCAAGCCTTGAGATAGAAGTTGTGCCTAGTTTGGATAAAGCCTGATTTGTGGAAACTTTTGTCTGCATAAATTGTAGGCCTCTGCAGCCCTTTACGGGCACAAATCCTCTTGAGTGGCTTTTTCTTCCTCAATAGATCACCGATTTCCTTTCTAAATTTGGTGGGGATCCCCTATCATCATAAGGAACTCGTATCATCAAAAGGAACCAATGCAAAATTAAGATTTTGCTTGGCACCTTTAGTGCTTTGGCTGCAGTATCATATGTTGTCTTTGCTTCCTCTCGTATCAAATGTCCCAAGGATACCGGAGTTTATATCCATGGATCTTTAATTTGTGCAGAAAATCCCCCATAGCCATTTTCTAACTCCCCTGAAATGTCCTTCGTTGTAAGCGACAATGAGATCCAACATCTTGTCTTTGTCATTGTCAAACAAATGGAAAGATTGTTCTAATATATGGTTGGATCTATAAATGCATCTAGCTGTTGTGAACATAATAAAACCAATTCTTTAGGTTCATGGATATTTTCCAGATCCAAGTGCTCTCTGGTTATCAAAATTTTCGGGAGACGGAAACCAAATCTATAGCATCCCGAGGTGGCTCGGTTGGTGAACCGAAAACATCAGATTAGGGACAAATGCCTTAAAACTTTCTAAGACTTAATTGAAAATGAATCCAAGAGCTTTGTTGAGTAAGTAAACATTCAATCATAGAAATTTTTATTCGAAACGCACATACTTATGGCCTAGAGGCTATCAGTCCCAAACATGTAACCCCTCGGATTCTTGGCACCTAACACCCTTAGGATACCCACTGATTTCTCCATTAACATTAGGTGACATAATCTAGCAAACACCAATAATATCAATGCTCACAAGCCATTTTTACGTATAAACAATCCAAATGGGCTTCTAAAGCATTTAACAAAACTTTTGTTTAGCTTTCTATTTTTACGACATAAATATAAAAGGCACTAATAAACTCTAAATTTGTAAGGTTCGCAATTTGAAAGAACAAATAAACAAATTCAACCATAATCGATTCTTTTTCTCCGGCATTTGGTTTTCGGACCTACATGCATCAACTAGTAGATTGGATACATGAGATTTGAACCATGAACAATTTGCGTTGTAGAAGACATGGTTTAAACCCAAATCTGATTTTGAGATCTCTCCTTTGTTGGTGTCATCCTTCACAAGCAAGACAGGGAAAAAGGCAGAGGGAACACATTTTGACCCCCAAAAATATAAAGCTGTGAATGGATGAGAGAAGCACATGTGAAATGAAAATACAGATGTTGCTTTCTTTCTGTATGTTCAACTAGCGAGTCACTCCATCTCATAGAAGGAGCACCTATCGGTGTAAAAATACAAAAATAAAATAAAATAATAATTGCATCCTACTTACTAGAATCAGCTTGTGGACTCATCAGACAAAGGAAAACATGCATGAAAATAAAGGGCTCGGCAGAATTCACCAAACATGGGGCACCGAAGAGGAGGATACCAAGTCATTTGGTACACTTCGAGTAATGGTGCAGTCATATCAATCAATCCCAACATTGAAAGCTTCAAAAGTGGATTGCATTACATTTACACCTCAAGAAGCTCAAAAGAAAATTTAAAATTATCTAGGGAGAGATTGAAATAACTCCAAAAACCATATTCGAGTTCCTCATTTCAGAAATTGTAGAAAAAGAAGTACTAAATATAATAAAGAACTTAAGAACCAAAAACAGCATTATAGGAAAAGAGTTCAAATAATGATTTTGACTTTCAAAAATATCTCTCCCTTTCTTGACAATTTAGGGGATAAGCGAGACAGAGAAATCATGCGAGAAATATAAAAGGGTTAAAGGGCTAAAGTCTTAACAATTGTGACTTGTGACTTACCATCATATGCAGCAATAGAAAGAACACAACCTTTTAAATCAGCACCAATCGAACAACAAACCTTTAGACAGCTCGCTAAATTTAGTAAAGAAGGATGTATACAAAATCTTAAGACCCATAAAATTACAATGTGCGCATTTCCTACGGGGTGGTAGAAGGCGAGACCATTTAGTACACTTCAAGAGTAATATTTTTATGAACTATGAGCAGAAGATACAATATGGTCCTTTATAAAAACCTTTACAAAAACCAATATCTTGTAATCCTAATATTGACATTGTCAGCTCAAGATGTTTGAACACAATTTACAATCATCAATACTCAACCAAAAAAGGAGACCTTGAAAATGATCAATATTTTCACAACAAGGTTCATCATTAGGTCCTTTTCGTGTGGTAGTAAATATCTTTGCTTGATAAACACCCTTTCCAACTGCAGCACTTCATTGATGAACTCCCGGTCATGCACATTTAGAGGGCAAAGTGGCGAGAGAAATGCTCATTATATTTAGCTTTGGACTATTTCGTAGCAAATATTCCAACAGAGTCAATTGGCCATCGCCCACGGGAGGATATATATACACACTAACCTTTTTCAGTTGGCAAGGTTACATCTTACGGTTCCTCTTCCTCCTCCATGAACCTCTCCTGCTTTATTTAATACGACGTGGTCTCATACATAGAAAACCAACATACCAAATTTTTAAAAAGACAATTAGGTTAAAATAATAAAAGCACGACCTCAAAACATTCGCCATGAATGGTCAATTCTTCAAGGTGAAGAAAGCGACCCAATCTGAGTGAAATTAAAATTAGGAGGAGGATATGTTCCACCATAATTGATAAGGGTAATGCTTTTCTTGATTCTACAACTGAAAAGCGTTCAAGTAACTTAAACTCGACCAAGGATGATCTTCCCTGAAAATCTTGTTTTTGATTTGATTTCTCTCAATTGTGGGCACTCCGTCTTCAAAGATTTTACTTTCAAGCAATATTCAATACTAAGATAATGAATATTTGGTGCGGATATTATCAAATTCCTCAGCTGACCACAATACTCAAACCCCAAATTCTCAACAAGTGGGCATAGCCCTAACATTTGTTGGAGTGCCTCGTCATTCGGTCCCAGGATATGACTTAGGTAGCATGTTTTCAAATAATGGAAACCCTCCACATTAGCTGGAATTTTAGGAAATGCCAAATCTACCAGCTCTAATTTGATAAGGGTATTGCGGGAAAAAGAGAGCTTGGAACTTCCATCCTACGCTTCCTACCGGTTGTATTCATGTTTGCAGTTGCGAAGAGTGATGTTTTTGACTCCTTTGAGCTGCGAATTCAATCCATTTACAAACACGGTGACTGCTATAGTCATCCAAAAAGCTTCAACACGAAAGCTTTCGAGAGTCGAAGCAGAATGGAGGTGGAGGACACCATCAATAATTTCTTCTACTTTATGAGGTTGCAAAGTTTGGAAATCATGAGAGGAGAAATTGAGGCGGGGCATTTTTGTCGGAGGAATCGCCATTTGGAGGAAAGGAAGGAGCAGCGTACCGCATCTTTAAAAGAAATGCAGGAAGTATTTCGGAATAAATGAAAGAGTCGGTCAAGCTGGTTCAAGCATGTCTCTATGTTTCTCTCTTTTCCCTGCCATTCTTCTCAATTCTACTTTGAAATGGGTTATGGAAACCTGCTGAAATATATTGGAAACGGTGGGGTTTTTATATAGGTATACAGGAACTTTTAAGGGAAATTTTAAGGAGTCGGTGGAAGTACATAAGGATGTTTATTTAAATGCCCCAAATGTAAGAATTGAATAGAATGACGAACGTTGCAGATGATATGTAAGCGTAAGTAATAGTTTCGGCCCGTACTTCCTTTATTCTCTCGCATGTCTTTCATTGAAGTGTGTACATGGAAACATGGAAGGGGCTGCAGCATAGAATTTAAAATTGAGGAAGCTGACAAGAAGGAGAGGATGGGAGCCATTAAGGAGTTTGAGGGAGAGGAAGGGCATTGTGTTACATTTTATCATCTCTAAATGTTTGCAATATTTATTTTTATTTTTTTGGGACCCTACCCTCTATAAAGGATGGAGAAAAAGATGAAGAATGAACAAAGCTTCCTCTTCCAGCGGTAAAGGAGATCGAACTAATAAGCAACAACAGCAAAACCAACAACTATCTCAAGCTTTAGACCCCTTCCCTTTGGATCTTAATTGCATCTTGAGGGGAGAGATAGCCCTTTCTTCTTCCTACTCACAACAGTCCAATCCTCTTTCGTATTTGGATTTTCATTTTCATTATGGATTGGAATCAATATTTCAATCTCATTCTTGAGATTTTGGGACCCTATTAGTGCATCCACATCATACATTCTACCTTCTTGCACTTCCTCCTTTTCAGGATCAGCCAAATTATTAGATTCAGAGACTGAATCAACATCTGAAGGATCATTCACAACTAAGTGTCTAGGATTGAAATTCTTCCACCAAGAGCTTCTGCCTTTAGCATGTTTTCTTATCAAGTGACAATTTGAAGCTAGATGGCCAAGAGAGAAGCAATTTCTACATCTAAAGGGAAACCCTTCATAGTCCAAATTTTGTAACCAAGTCCTATCCTCCACTTTGAGTTCAATAGCAAAGCAATCACAGAAGTATCCATATCAACCAATATTCTAGCATATGTTGTGTGCTCAAAATCATCAGTTTTTGGATCAATAGCAATACATTTCCCTAAAGTATTACCAATAGCGGTTAAACAGCTTTCCAACCAAAATTGGAGGGGTAGATACGGAAGATGAATCCACATCGGCTTAACATGGAAGGTATCCGAGACCGAGGTTAAACAAAGGAAACCATGGTTTCATTAATAGCAAATGAGAATCAAAATCCCAAACTTTCCCAAAGTAAGATCCATATCCGCATAGCCAAAGCAAAAGCAACAATGAAAAAACCCCTAGCACTAGGGAAAATATCCATCCTACCTTCCATGAAGGGAACCCATTTCCTCGAAATCCAAGCATGAAGTGATGGCAGACCAGGACAAAAGTTGTTGAATCTGAAAATCAAACCATTCCTTTCGAATGAAGCTTCAAATTAAACCACCTCATCACCAAAACAAACCGACGGGGTTGATTTTGCAAAAGCCATAGGCTTATTACGATTGGCTTCCAATAAAACCATATTTCCATTACCAAATTATTGGAGCGCATCCTTGAAAGAGGCACGAGCAAGGATTGATTCAATGTATTTACATGAATCGCACACCTGGGAAGGGGAAGTTTTGATTCGATCAGAATAAAGCCACCAAGAGGGGGTGACATCCCTCCATTGACCGATAATATCTTGTTTGAAATAGGTCCAACAGGGAGAGCAGCTCATACATTGTTGTGTTGCCTCACGGGAGCACCAACAATAAGAACAAGGGCCCCACACACTAAGCCATCCTCAAAAAAACCAAGGTCCACGACGTCCTCAAACATGATGGCATAATCACCAATGGTAGCATCAAACCCAATGCCCACAGATTGACTCCCAATACTGACCCAATCGAAGGTCCTCCACCTCAACCTAAACCGAAATAAGGAGAAAAGCGTCCAAGTTGAAATGAATCGGTTGGAGCAGGTGATTTTCCAGTCACCCCAGAACACTGCATCATATCCAAAAACCTCTACAGATCTAGGTGAAAAACAACCACCGCTTGAGAGGCCATGACTAGAGTCGACTTGGTTGCTTCTCACCCTTCCTTCGCTTTGAGACTTAGGTTTAGAGTTTACACCCATATCCTCATAGCATCGTTGCATTTCCACGGATTCGAGATATTTTTTTATATTAGGGTAAAAGGAGGGCTTTTGTAGGGTCCCTTCCCCGATCAACTTGGATATAGAATCCGGATGTTACATTTAACATTTCAAGATTCCAAAAAGAACCTAATATCAAAACATATATGCAAAAATAAAAAAATCAGCACAGTACCAACAACCAACCATAAACCGACCAGCAAAAGACCCAAAAGCAACAAAACAACAAGCTTCCACTTAAAGAGCTTTAGAGATTCAAGATCTGAGTGGAAATTTTGATCAGTTCCTTGAAGTGTCTGTCTCATTCTTCCACCTCCTTCATCCTCTCAGTCTCCTTCCCTTTTCATTTGGGGCTAGGATTATTGAGCTCTCTGGCGATGGATTTCATGATTCGGTCACGAATAACCATATTATCCCCAATTAAATTGCATTTATGGTCGACTTTTGTGATATATTCATTTAAGCCATTCCGAATAGCTTATCGATTTTCTCGACTGCGGTTTGTTGATTTCCCCTTTCAAATTGTTAATGTCCTTTATCAAATCAACAATAGCCTTCTCATGGCTTTCATGGTTAGGGGTCTTGAGCTAGGATTTCCTTTTCTTTCTTTCTTGCCTAGGTCCATCAGATCATCTACAACAGACCCTTCCATTTCTTCTTTCTTGGTTTGGGACCCCTCGATGAGATTTTCTCTTTTTCTACTCCTAAGCACACAGGTGTGGGTTTCGAGAGGGGAGGGGGTGCCAGAGGAGGGTTGTTGCATGGGGCTTTGAATTTGGCCTTGAAATGAAGGTAGATAAGTAGGATAATTGATTAGTACATAGGATAAATCCATGTCACATTGAACCTCCTTTATAGAACTTTCAAGAGAAAGAAGAATGTAGAAAGGAAGACTTACCGGTGCATGCCTCGGGAAATGGTTAAGGAAAACCGGGTGGTATGTGTTCAACTGTGATGCACTGCCCTCTAAGGTCAAATAATTGATGATCAATTTTGCCACTTCATCATAAGGGTTGGGTAGTGAAGATCTTTTGATGCCACCTAGGACTTGCTCCTAAACTTCATCCTCATCCAAGAATATTTTCTCGAGTTCGACCACGATATTCCCTGTTTTTGAAGAATTTTTCCCCTTGCATGCTCATGCCAGTAACCTGCACGATAAGACCTCGAAATATGAAATCTCTCTCCCCGAACACAATCGACTGTCCTTCCATTCTTAGAAAAATTGTGCAATAATGTGTGGTTCGTGCCCACCAACCCGTTCAATAAAAACATTGAACCTACACACATTGAGAATGTTCCAGAGCTACTCATTCTCCTTGAGTTTGTAGTTAAAAGGAGGCTCAATTTGCTTCAGATCTCCCCCCATTGTCTATGTGAAGGTTATCTAGTTACCCCTGTAGACTGATATCGAGAGCTCGCTTCTCCAAAATTTTGAATGAATACACAAAAGGAGCTGCCACTTATGCCAAATGAACTCGGAGAAAAGTCCAAGTGTGTGAGAAGTCTTCCATGCAGAAGGACTATTATCCCATCGATATGAAATCCCGTGAATCCAAATTGGGATCATATTGTAAAGAGTCATGATGACTTTCAGATTTAGAAATTTATGTTTGAGATTGGGGAGGCCCGAGGGGTCGTTCTTAAAATTAGGACTAATGATAGTGGCGGAGATTCTAATCATTACATTTTGTATGCCAAAACTTATAAAGTTTTAAGATAGGTTGTGGAAAATATCTCCTCGTTTTAAGTGATCTGCCAACTCTATCCTTAGAAACATTCTTCCTTAATTCTATGCTATTCATCAAGGAAAAATTAAATCTTAGCATGTTTAAAGTTTCCATTCCTTTCTCTTTCTAAACGATGTCAATCATTATTAATATTTTGTATGTTTTTGGATCCCTTTACATCCAATGTTCTTTGCTTTCGGCTGCAATGTCCATATATGTTGCTTTTCTTTTTCTTCTTTTGCAGATGGTTTGCCTCTTTGATGATCTGCTTCCTACATCAAATTTTCTTTTGGGGTTGGATGTAGAAGCTTCCTACATCTTGTTTTTCCCTTTTATTGCATCACTATTATTTTTATTTATTCTGAGAGATGAGAGTTCTTCCATGTTTATTTCATGGCTTGTCACCACTACTTGTTCCTCGTTCTCGTCTAAATTTTCCTCTCTTGTGACCTCCTCTACCTGAAATTTTTGGGCCTGATTTTCCAGTATCTTGAGGGTTTCTGTGAATGATTTTGATTTTATTCTATTTTTTCTTAGGTCTTTGGCTTGTTTCTCTCATCATTCTCATCTCGATTCTATTGGTAACTCCTCTTTCTCTTTTCATTTTTGAACAATTTCTACTTGTGAAATAATATGAGCTTCTTGAGAGAACTCACCTTCCTCTAGTTGATCTTGATCCTGCAATCCCAAGCATGAGAATGGATTCTCCTTATCTATGAAGTGGTTTTCTTCTAGTATATTCCCTGTTTTCTTGATAGTTGTCTTTTAAGATGGCTTCCTCTTGTATTTTTGTTTCACTATTCTTCTCATGCCACTCCATTATTTTTCTTGTTTCCTTCACTTGTCCTTCATGTGTGGCTTTAGTGCAAGTTTTGATATTGTGCCCTAGCTTGTTGCACCTTTTTGCATCTTGCTATTGAAGTTTCATAATGTATGGCTTGTTTCCATTTGCTATTTTTGAATGAATATTGATTACCTCTAGTAAGTCTCTATCCGAATCAATTTTCACACAAATCCTATCAAAACCAGATCTTGTTTTGGCTTTGGTAGCTCCATCAAAAGCTATCGAGAGAGCCTAAAGATTCCGCAATACTTTTTAAAAACTCCTCCTCCTAGAACTCTAGAGGAAGACCATGGAGATTCACCCATATTAGCATTGCATTAATGTTCTATTTTTCTATGTCAGATCCTGGAGTCCACCTTCTTAGAAACAAACCCATGTTTCCTAAAAACCAGGGTCCTTCCATTAAGACTCGATTGCAATCTTCAATATTATTAAAGTGGGCAAGGAAGAAACCTCTTGTGAGAAGGAATATCTCCATGTTGCCCTTCAGCTGCCATTTTCTAAAAGCCCATCTCCTAATGATATCCACGTTGGGTTTTGGCCCATGGAATTTTCCAATCAAAGCTAGACGGTTTCTCTACGAATTGCTCTTTTTATAATCAAGTCTAGTACGTCAAAATAGTGCTCACTTTCGAAACCGTATGTCTAATTTTGGCCCTACTTTTTCAAATCTAGGGCTTTTAAGGATAATATTCCTATCCACGTGGGCCTAAGTCCTTCTAAATGCAGATTCTTTTGTTTGATCCTCATCCCCATCACCATATCCTTCCTCGCACTCCGTGGAAAGATTCAAAATCACGGTTTCCACTCGGTCCCAATCAGTATGACTCATACATGATGCAATTTACATTTAAAGGGACAAACAAAAAATGGGGAAAATAAAAAGGTTCCCTATTCAAGAACAACGAATTTTTTTCTTGTTGGAGCACTTTCTAGCCCCCTAATTAAGTTAAAGATGGAGTAATTACAAGAAAATAGGGGATGCACAAATAGTCATTGATAATTGAGTCCCTGCAACGGTTGGCCATAAATGTATGGGAAGCGAATGTTTTAGGCGAGATTCCATTATTCATGTGAGTGCAATTTGAGCTTAAAGCGACCAAAATAAAAAAATGAGGAATATTCAATATGTTATAAGGTTGAAGCCCAACCACATTGATTTCTTCATTAACACTTTGTAGCCTTGTTTTTTTGGTTTTAAGCTCAAGTAAATGTTGGTGTAATTTTAGGAAAATAGACAATGCGTGAACAATCATTAATAATTGAGCCCCTCTTGCAATTGCATGTATTTTTGTTCCACTTTATTTCCTCAATCTCACTCGCATTATTTACATGAGTGCAATTTGTGCTTAAAGGGGCCAAAATAAAAATAGGGAAAATTCAATAGGTTCTAGGTTCGAAAACCAAATGGAACGTAAATCAAGGTTTTTATTAGACAAAGTTTGATTTTATAGATAAGACGAAGACATCAATGGAAAGATGAAAATAAAAAGTGAGAATTAAATATGTGCATGTTCCACACCTTTTCTATGGTTTAAATTGTAACATCCAAATAATATCCGCTATTTGTGTTACACTTTTTTGAATTGATATCACTCGCATTATTCACATAAGTGCAATTTATGCTTAAAGGGGACAAAATAAATAATGAAAAAATTCCAACATGTTCCATGTTCGAAACCCAACTAAAATGCTTGGTTCTTGGAGCACTTTATAGCCCCCCTTTATAATTATAAGCTTGAGTAAGTGCATGGAAGAAAATGATGTGTGAACAATCATTGATAATTGAATTCACATTATTCATGTGAGTGCAATTTTTTCTTAAAGGTGCCAAAATGAAAAAAAGAAAACCAATACGTTCCATGTTCAAAACCCAATCAAAATGTTTGTTTCTTGGAGCGCTTTATACCACCCTTTTTACGATTTTAAGCGAAAATAGGCGATGTGCAAATAATAATTGATGATTATACGTTATTTGTGTTCCACTTTATTGTCACTTTGTATCCCCTCTTTATAGCTCTCGGCTCGGCAGTGCAAGAAAATAAGTTAGGTGCAAGTAAATAGGCAATGTGTAAACAATCATCGATATTATTCGTTATTTGTCTTCCACTTTATCATCAAAATAAAAAAGGGAAATTCTAAAAGGTTCAAGTTCTAACACTTAGCCACAAAGCCTTCTTGTAGAGCTTTGTATCTCCTCTTTCTAGCTATAAGCTTGAGTGATTGCAAGAACATTCATAATAATCTTAGGTCTTTTAATAAAACCTTGGCTCATCTCTTAACAATTTGACCTTGATTGTCCTTTTCTACCACTTCAATTCTCGCACATGTGAAATTAAGGTTTCTCTCTACATATTGGGGTAACCATCACGGATCCCCTCGTCACAAGACATAAAGGTGTAGTTCTCCAATGACCTTCGACATCAAAGAAATTTAATTGGGTGGCATTTAATTTGTCAGATATTAAGACAAAGACATGAACAAAAAGTTACCAACAAAAAAGGTGGAAATTAAATACATGCATGTCTATGGTAGGAACAACATAGCCATAAATTGAGAGTTAGCAATTTTAAATTTTATATGTCAATTGAACTTAATAAAAACATGCAAACCATATTATTAACAAAAATATTTAAAACACAATATACAAAACATTATATATGTTATTATATAATTATACACAAAAATAATTTATTCTATATTATAACTATAATTATAAACTTATTAATTTGGCCCCTCCTCTTTTGAAGCACTATTCGAAACCCACGTTGAGCGTTACGCATTCAAAAACAATGTTGCTCATTTTGACATGCATGTGGACGGACGTAATTATTTTGAATTCGTTAACATGGCGTGTGAAATGGATGGTCAAGATCATTGCACATTTACGCACATCAAATACCATACATGATTCTAGCTAGGAAAACGCCTTTCGACATAATAAAGACATATATATATATATATTTCATTATGCTTAACAAGATATTCATGTCCAAATTTGATCGGACCACGGTAACATGGGACCAAAAGAAATGAATGGCAAATGACATATATGTGTACTAGCATAGAGATGAAAATCCAATGTCAAACCTACAGGGGCGGCCCAAACCAAAAAAACAAAAACTATGCCATGGGCAAGTCGTGGGATATGGACCTCTTTGCACAATTTCCTAGGAAATAGCTTTGATTTCCATGCATAAAGATTACATTTACCTATCCATACATTGTTGTTCATATAAATAGAGGACACCATTTGGAGGGGAAGGCATTTGAATTTGTTCACCCACAACAAATATTAAAAAGTAATATGTCGACAGATGCAGTCGTTGTCAACTATCGTACCCTGACCACGAGTCTAACTTGTATAATGCCTTCGACGTAAAAATATTACTTAGGGGCCCGTGTTGTATCCCGATTCCCAACCCAGTCTTGATTTTTGGTTTTGGTAACTTTTTTGAAACAAAGGTTATAATATGGAGGTAATGCATTTTTGCAATTAAACAATAAAATAATGTATTGTATATGACAATTTGATTAAAATTAGCAATCGTAAATGCGAGAAATGTAAGATGGAAACGTCAAAGGAGAAACAACAAAGAAGTTGAATTTGAGGAAGAGAAACATTAGATCTTTTACTTGATATGTGCAAGAAAAAGTTACCAAGATTTGTATTTGAAAACACTTATTAGCGTAATCAATGTTTAAGGCATTCGCAAATAAAAATTTTACGTGTATTGGTTCTCCTTTAATCCTCTATCTTATCAAAGGTTATGAAAAGGAAGCGTTTTAGTCCGATGATAATAATTGAGTTGTTCGGTAGGAAGATTGTAATTCGGTCGATGGTGTGAAGATCATAATCTATTGACAATTTGTATGCATGTGAAAGTAGGCTAAGTTAATAACTATAAACTAACACCAAGTAGTCCCTATAACAAAGCTAATTTAACATAAACATCATGATAAAGACAATCTAAATGCATCCAACATTAAAACATTAAATGCAAAGCTATCCCTTTGATATTTGGATGTGCTTTGTGGGTTGTAGTTGCTCCTTTTGTTCAGCCGATCGTGGCTACGATGCAATCAAAGGAAGACTATCTGCAAGAAGAGGAACGGATCTTACCAATATGGCTTGATTGTCATGTATGGTTCTTCCTTTACTACTCTTTCGCAAGTAGAATTGTAGAATGGGTGCAAGATCAATAAGCTTTTCAATGGTAGAAAATGCTCTTATCATGTGCATATAGTGTAATAGAAAAACACTAGTGTAAAGGTGTAACCTTAGAAGGCGGGGGTGGGTTTTTATATAGCTTTCTAATTTGGGAGAAGATAGAAACCGATTAAGTGAAATATGAATAATATATGCCTAATCTAATTGCTATCGTAGCAATGAATGATTAATCAATTAAGTGCAGAAAGTAACTCAACTAAACTAAGCTAGAAAATGTGAAACCATAGTTGCAAAGAGGGTAAATAAATCCTTAGTTGATTCGTAGTGAAATTTGTATTGTGCGAAGTGTTGACCCGATGAACAGAGAGGTAGAAGCATCATAGAGAGACCCAGGAAAATGTAGATCTAGAGGAATATGTTGGATAGAGGTTCCCGAGAAAGGGGGGGGCACCCATGGGCACTACTGACGGTAATGGGTGCCTGTGGATCGTGAAAAATTGCCATAAAACCATCTTTTCTAGGTCATAATTTGTTCGTTGTTCTTCGTTTTAGGTCACTATGAGGTCACACAATGATCACCGAGGTCATTGTAAACCTGCAATGAAATAATGACCTACAAAACCCTCAAAGAGACATCAAATCCTAAAAAGAAAGATGCAAAATGAGGGTTCGAACTATCCTTAACTGTCAAACAAATGATCTTATGACTAAGCGTTGCACTACATTTCAAACCCAATGTAGTTTTTTGTGTGTGTGTGTGTGCGGAATCGTGCCCTAGGTGGCTCTTGTGTGTGTCACACTTCAAATGAGCAAGTATATAGATGTAAGTAGATGTGTGCATGGAATAGAATAAACTCCTCCTATGAAGTGTATGCAGAATAATGTAGTCCCTTGCCCTTGAATGGATGCTAGAATTGATTCTTTGATGCTCTTGAATAACCTTTAGATGCAACCTTAGGTGGTGATAGCTAATGCTTAGTGCTTGGTCCTTTATTATGATCACATAACTTTATATTTATATGATTCCATTGCTTGAATTTCATAATTAACCCCAAAAAGGCCAACTACCAAAAAGATAAGATGCTCAAACGACCGGAAATGACCCAAAATATGTGAAAAATTACAAAGAGCTCGGGGGCACCGGAGGAGGGGAGGAGCGCGCGATCTTTGGCATCCTGGCTAGGCGCGATGTCTAGAATGAGAAATGTTGAGGTATGAAAATACAAACCGAGCTAGAAAGGGTATAAGACCAAAAGCAACAAAAAAAGAAGACAAAGATGGCCAAAGACATGGGTTGATTAATATTTTTCTTACTTAGGAATCATATGAATAGTAGTATGCAATTAGGACTAGATAATTACCCAAAGTACGTGATTTTGTGTTTACATTTGCCCCCACTTTATGTTGTTGAGTGAATGCTTGATAACATAAATTAGATAGAGATGCGTACCTGATAACCATGTAGATCGATGGCAAAAGTGTGTCGAGAGACAAGAGAAAGCGTGGAGTGATAAAAAATGTGGAGCGTGGAGACTAAAGATGAGAAAGTGCAAAAAGTGATGAGATGATGACCCTAGGGCAAAACGCATGTTGTAGATGTTGTCAATGTGTCTGTTGTTGATGTCAATTCTAATGTGTGATTTTGTTTATTTTTTTGTTGATGTTGAATGATGCGACTATTGTTTCCCATACGGACGGACTGCAAAAGAGAAGAATGAACAAGTAGTCAAATATGCATGTATATGTATAAAAAGCATGTAAAGAAGTATGCAAATGCTAAAATATGTGAAATAGGAACATGTGCACCTAACTTGTTATGAGGAGAGAGTGTAGAAAGGATCTTGTAGATGATGTAGAAGACCAAGTTTTTTAGGCGATCTCGCGCCGCTTATCTTGTTGTGATTTTTTGGGCGATCTCATGCTAAGACTTGGAAGAAATGTATGGAGAAAAGTCTAGTGTCATCCTCCAACCTTTAACTAATTCCTGAAGTGTAGAACACTACTACATATGGTGTGTAAAAATATGATCTGGTTCGACCATTTATGAGCCAATGCCAAAAAATAAAAATGTTAAATGTTGAATGTATGGTAGGTGCTAAGGACTATCTTCCATGTAAAAACCGTTATGTGAAGTGTTATAGATGGTGTTGTACTGAATAAATTTGTGTAACTTCCCCCTAGTCACATGCGTCCAGGAAGGTCAGGGGTACCCAGATGTTACTATCTAGGTATGAGCATTGGTGTTTTTGTTGTATCAAGGACTCAAGTTAGGATCGAACCCCGCCCAATGTTGATGATGTTGTGTTGTGTTGAAGTTGTGTCTATGATTGTGAACTGTTGTATGGGTTGAATGATTCATCCAAATGATTCCACCCTCATTGGGGTGCATGTGACGTTGTTGAAGGAGTATGCGACCCAAAGGAGGATCAATCGATGTGCTGAAACTCTACCTGCAAGGGGAGTATGTTTGGTAGAAACCAAGACACACGAAAATAAGTGGCTAGGAGACAAGTGTTAGTAAAAGAAAACATGCATGTAAAATGTAAGCATACAATGTGTAACCTAATATGCGAGAAAAAAATGCAAGAAGACAATATAGACTATGAAAAGTGGTTGCAAACATAGACATCACTCACAATGTCACAAGACAATCAAGGCGAGACTAGGCCAAAAGAAGAAAATTGTAGACACAAGACAAAGGCAAAAGCCCACAAACATTGGCAAATAATGACAAACAAGAACAAGCAATGTAGTAGACAACCACAGTACCAAATAGGCATGCAAAAAAATTTTGCACATGAAGCACCCATTAACATGTAAGAAATATAAAAATTATGTCAAAACATGTAATTAATATGATATAGTAGTGTGTTATGAAACAAAAAATAATAATACCAAGCTGTAATGTACGAAAGTGGATGACCCTAGGAGTCGTTGTGGGACTGGTAAGAGGTAATGCGCCAAGCATCTCATGTTGCGTGTATAGATCTGTAGAATCTATGATCACAACTAGACAACAAGTGAACGTGCATGTGTGTATGATAAAGATAATGACATGCAAGATATCTATCTAGCATGTGTAATAAGATGTGTAAGCAAGACTAGATGTGACTAAGATATTCAAAGTATAGTGTGGATGAATGACATGGAATGAAATGCGAAAGTGAATGTGATAGGGGTTGTGTGCCCGTCAAGTGAGTGTGAATGGATGTGTATGAAATAAGGTTCATTTATTTATGCCCCCTCAGCAATCAAGAATGAACCGTAAACAAGAGTGCGTCATTGGGAAACAATTTGAATTGTGTGTACGAAAAATATGTGATCGTCAAAGCACAAAGTGTAAAGTGTAAGTGTATGATTGAGTGTAGATTGTCTAAGAAGTTTGTGTTGATTACGTGCGACAAAGATGCATCATGTCATGTAAAAGAGGTATGTTTTGCTAGTTCTAAGTGTGTAGAAGATTGTAGATATGTCGATTGTGTTGTATAGTATGTTGTATTGGCTATGCGAGAGGAGTTGGTGTGTTATTGCATTGAGTTTGCATTATGAAAAGTAAGCATTATAAATGTGTCGTAGTGTGTTGAACATGTGTAATACAAAGAATGTTTCATAAGTGTGTTGATTATAGAGTGATGAGAACCATGTGTTGTGTTTTATATAGACGCGTGAGGAGATTGAGTATTTCAAGTGTGTGAGGTTCATGTGTATAGGATGCCCTCAATAGTCAAGTGTGAACCAAAGTACGAGAGTGAATCGTCAAGAAATGGCGATATGATTGCGTATCAATATGTATGTGAGATTTTAGATGTGAGGTGATGAGAACATAAGATGTGTGTTGATGCTAGGGGAATAGGTGTGATTCCCCCAAGTGTGTGATGATAAGAATGATCAAGTAATGTCATCTAAAAGGTCGTCATTTTCATGGTCAAAACCAAATGGTGAAGCATCTGAAACTTGGTAAGCGATAGTGTCAGGTTGGTTGAGTAAAGCATCATTTAGGCATAAGTTGTACATGCCCATAGCATATTCCTTGTCAATGAATGGACGTAACGGAACCATGGGCATACCAACGATTAAGCTTTGGTGAATAGATGAGAAATGAGTCATTGCAAATGAAAACATGACCAAATGGCATGGGGAATGATATATCAGTATGATCAAGGTCTAACGTTCCCCCAATGTAATCGATCCAAGATAATCTGAGTGTACGTGTAGAAGTGCAGGGAGTACATGCAAGAAATACGGTGAGATAGAAAACGTGAAGACCATAAGAAACTGTAATGGAGACAAATCCATAGTAAATATGAGAATCATGGGATGAAGGAGAAATTTTGTCAACTTTAAACCCCACCTGCGTCAACCCATCATATGTGCATATAGATTCAGATGAAGCAAGATCGAATGGAATATGTTCCCAATAAGATTCATTCATGAAAAGTGTAAATGTAAATAGAGGACGTGTTCTTTGGAGGTGCAAGGATGGATCGACGTCATTGGCTAGACATGCCCCGATAAAGAATCATATGTAGTAGAATAGAGGCGGTTGGAGGCAATGGTGTAGATGAGACAATATCCATCATAAAAATAACACCTTCAAGCGGTGGAAAATGAGGCGAAGTATCCATAGGTTGTGGTTCATTAGTAGTATCAGTTCGTGGAGTAGGAAGCGTAGTATTGGGATCATGGTCATAATATTTGAATGGGTGACAATCACGAGGAATTGTATACTCTATGCCCTCATGTATGAATTTGACACAATGATGTACTGTAGAAGGAATTGCTTGCATGGCATGAAGCCATGGCCTACCAAGTAAACAATTATATGAAACCGGGAAGTCAATGACAAAGAAAACCATGTTAAGAGTTTTTGGTCCAACGGTGATAGGTAGAGTAATGTGACCTAGGCATGGATGAAACAGAGCCATCATATGCATGAAGAGAAAGACATGATGGACTAACATTAGCAACAAAAAGACCAATCTTTTCAAGGAATGACATAGGAAAAAGATTGAGTTCATATCCATTATCGATTAGAGTATGTTTGACACCCACATTATAAATGTGAATCATGATGTGTAAAGGTGGGTCATTGTCGAAAATAGTAAGATCAACATTAGGATTAGATGGAAAAGCAATGTGTTGAGAAAATGCATCTACAAATGTATTATATATTGTATCTGGATGAATATTAGCAAGAATGTGAGTGGTAGCTAGGAGAGTTTTGATTCTATCTCTTAATTCAAGATTGATGAGCAAGAAATCATTAATATAGATACTCATGATGAAGAGATCCTAGAAAGATAAGAGGAATAAAGGTATGGGGATATTAAGAGCATTCGGATCGATTACAAGCTCACCAAAATGATTAAGCAAAATATGGATATATATGCCTGATCTAATTGTTATCATAGCAAATAAATGAATAATCAATTAAGTGCAAAAAGTAACTCAAGCAAACTAAGCTAGAAAATGTGAAACCCTATTCTACAAAGAGGGTAAAGAAAGTCTTAGTTGATTCACGGTGAAATATAGATTTGTGCCAAAGTGTTGACCCAATGAACAGAGAGGTAGAAGCATTGCACAAAGACCCGGAAAATGTAGATCTGGTTGAATATGTTGGACAGGGGCACCCAAAAAGGGGCAAAGGCATCCAAGGGCACTACTGAGACTAGTAATGGGGTATTGTGATTGCAAAAGCTGGTTATAAACCCATCTTTTCTAGGTCATAAGTTGTTCATAATCCCTCGATTTTGGTCGATATGAGGTCACAAAATGAACACCGAGGTTCTTAGAAACATGCAATGAAATAATGACCTACAAAATCTTCAAAGAGACATCAAATCCTAAAAGGAAAGATTCAAAATAAGGGTCAACTGTCCTCATTTTTCAAACAAGTGATCTAATGATGAGCATTACACTACATTTCAAACCCAATGTAGTTCTATGTGTGTGTGCGTGTGTAGAATTATGCCCTAGGTGGCTCTTGTGTGTGTCGCACTTGTAACGAGCAAGTAACTAGATGTAAACGATGTAAATATATGTGTGCATGGAATAGAATAGACTCCCCTCCTATGAAGTAAATGTAGAAAAATGCAGTCCCTTTCATTTGAATGGATGTTAGAATGGATGGTTTGATGATCTTGAATAGCCTTTGGATGTAACCTTAGGTGGTGATAACTAATGCTTAGTGTTTGGTCCTTTATTATGATCACATAACTTTATATTTATATGATTCCATTGCTTGAATTTCATAATTAACACTGAAAAGGCCGACTAAAAATAGATAAGATGCTCAAACAACTAGAAATGACCCAAAATATGTGAATAGACTACAAAGAGGTCATGGGCACCCAAAGGGGGACAGGAGCGCATAGCGCTGATGTCCTAAGCTAGGCGCTGGCATCCAGGATGAGAAATGTCAAGGTATGAAAGTACAAAATGATTTAGAAAAGGTATAAGACCAAAAACAAAAACAAAAAGAAGACAAAGATGACCAAAGACATGGGTTAATTCATACTTTTCTTTCTTAGGAATCATATGAATAGTAGTATGCAATCATGACTAGATAGCTACTTGATTAACAAAAATAAAACCTAAATGGGGTATAGGGTAATAATGTTAATCTAATTAGGAGGACTAAAACGTTGTATAAATAATCTAAAGCAAGTATGGAAACAATAAAAATAATTATTCTAAGTAAAGTAAAACCCTAAGTATGCAAGAGAAGGAAGAGAAATGGCTTAGCTGATTTGAAGAGACTGTCATCACAATGTAGCAAATCTGGAAATAAAATCTGGAAGTGCAGACGATCACTTAGGGACCCTACGAAGACCAGATCTAGATGATTTGAAATGACTGAGGCACCGAGAGGGTGCAGGGAGCCCTGGGTGCCTTGGTCTGCAGTTTAGGTGCTTTGATTTTTGTAAAGCTTAAACTGATTCTGTGTATGGTCGCAAGTTGATCGGAACCCACTTTGCTATGTCATTGCATTGGATTTTCCCGGATGAGTTGTATAATGACCTGCAATATAAAAGGAAGTATCAAACCTATAAAAATAAATATGCAAATGAATGGGTCAGACTAACCTCAACCACCAAACTAGTGGTCTTATCACTAAGTGTTGCACTACATTTCAGACCTGGATGTAGTTTTGGTGAGTGTGTGCATGTCGTGCCCTAGGTGCTCTTGTGTCAGTCGCACTTTGTGAAGTAGCGAGTAATAGTAACTATAGAAAATGTAAATAACATGTGTGTATGGAATAGAATAGAATCCCCCATATGTAGTGTGTGTGATGTAGATCTCCTAGCCTTGATGCATGACACTATGTGGATATAAGTGATGCAATGGATGCAACTCTAGATGGAGTGATAGTAGTATGTGACACTAGACCCTCATTATGGTCTTATAACTTTATATTTATAGGGCTCTCAAGCTTAATTTTGTAATTAATCCTAACAAGGCCGACTGAGAAAAGGATAAGGATGAAAAACAACTAGAAAGGCCCCAAAAAGAAGCGGGAAAGGATGTGCATAGATCGGGGCACCCAAGGTGGGACCAGGGCACCCCAATACAGGCTAGGGCACCCTGATTTTGGGCTAGAATGATGGGGAAGTTGTGAAATGGATGGATAAGTGCAAGAAAAATATGCGGGAATGATGAAATAAAATATAAAATAAATATGGCCAAAGGTGGGATTAATTAGTACTTTATTCACTTGAGAACCTTCTAAATAGTAGTATAAGACCGGCTAAATAATGTCTAAAGTGCATAATTTTGTGTCTACATTTTTCCCCCACTTTATGTTGGTGAGTGGAATGCTCGATAACATAAAGTAGATAGAGATGCATACCTGATATCCATGTAGAGTGTAGAAGAAGACGTGTCGATGGACTAGACTCAAGCATGGAATGAAAAAAAGAAAAATGTGGAGGAGCGTGGATTCTAAAGATGAAAAATGCGCATAAAAAGTGATGAGAGTGAACCTAGGGTGGAACGCATGTGTAGTTGTTGTTGTGTGTAGTGTACCTGCATGGTTAGTAAAGGCAAGTGCTGTAGTGGTGTGTTGTCATTGTCGTTGTTGTTGTTGTTTTTGTTATTTGCCCCCAATTTGATTGTTTGTTTCTCATACAATCGACCTACAAGGAGAAAATGATCAAGTAGTCAAATATGTATGTATGTAAAAAAATGTTGTGTAAAATACGCATGTATATAGAAATGTGTAAAGTATGCAAATGTAAAATATGCTAAAATAAAAGTGTAAATGGAACATGTGCACTGATCCATGTCAAAAAAAAAAAGGGTGTAGAAGGATATCTTGTACTGTCGCGAGTTTTTTGGGTGATCTCACGCCACCCTGGCTGAAGAAGTATAGGGAGGAAATACTTTGTATCCTCCAACTTTAACCACTTCTACTGAAATGTGTGAAGAGATCTTTGTATTATCCTAGTTTTTGGGTGATCTGACGCCACTGGACGGAGAAGTGTAGAGAGGCACACCCATTGTAACCCCAAGCTGTAACTGCTCCACAAAATTTTTAAAGGACACCATGTCCTATTGAGGCATTGTGTATGGAGTTCGTAGACTAGTCTGAACTCACTCATTGTGTGTGAACTGATGTAAATACGTTGTGTTAGTAAAAACCCTCAATGATGCCCCCTCTTTGGGGGTGCATGCGATGTCGTTGAAAGGATAAATTCAGCCCAAAAGAGGACCAACCACACTCTGACTGTAGAACTCTACCTGCAGGGGGAAAGGGAAAGTGCTTGGTAGATACCAAGGCGCACATAAAAGGGGATGGCTAGCCAAAACAAGTGTTAGTCCGAAAAACACATGCATGCAATAAGACAAGTGTAAAATATGTAAACAATGTAGAAACTACCAAAAAAAGTAGTGTAAACACGCAAGAAAACAAGCAGAGACACACAAAGTGGGTTTCAAACATGGGACATCACTCACGATGTCGCAAGACACTCAAGGCCATCATGGATGCAAAAAAAGAAAGTGTGCACACAAGCAAAGGGAAAAGCCCACATACAATGGAAAATAAAGCAGACAAGTAGAAACAAACAAGTAGTCATGGAAACATGTAATCCTATAAAACAAGTGTTGCACATGGAACACCCATTAGCATGTTAGAGTGATAACCAATATGTCAAAGCATGTATGAGTAAATAGTATAAGATGTTAAGTACAAAATGAAACAATAACACTTGGATAAGATGAATGTGGATGCCCCCAATGACCGGTATAGGAAGGGTAGAAGGTGAGCATCCATGTCGCGTGTAGAGTCTGTATCTGCGATCACACTAAACAAAGGCGTGAACGTGCATGTGTGTATGATAATGACATATAAGAAAGCAATCTAACATGTGTAATAAAGTGAGCATGTAAAACACTAGTATGAAAAAGTAAATGCCCCAAGACAATGCAAGTATGTTGATGGATGGAATGGAATGTAAGATGGAATGATAGGAGCAATGTGCCCCCGAGTGGATGGAATGTATGTAAGTGAGGTTCATTTTTTTCCCCATTAGTAGTCAAGAATGAACCGTAAATGAGAGTGCATCATCGGGAAATGGTCGAGTAGTGTTGGTTGTATCTAGCGCTTGTGATGAGTGTGTATATGTAGTGGTGATGAAATGCGACATGTGGAGAGATGTGTGTGGACCCTATAGCCAAAGCGTATACCATGACTTGTTAAATGTGTGAGTGATGATTTATCCCTAAGCGTATATCACTATAGAATGAGTGGATGGTGAGGAGACTTATGGAAAGATATGTGTGGACCCTATAGCCTAAGTGTATACCACATGACTTGTTGAATGTGTGAGTGATGATTTAGCCCTAAGCGTATATCACTATGAAATGAAAAGGTGAAAATGGGTGATGATTTAGCCTAAAGCGTATGTCACTATGAGATGAATAAGAAGGAAGTAGTGATGTACCCTAAAGTGTATGCCACTACAAGATGATAATGGGGTGGTGATTTAGCCTAAAGTGTATACCACTACAAGATGATAAAATGGGTGACAATTTAACCTAAGGTGTATGTCACTAATGCTGGAAATGTCGGATGAGGAAAATGTCACATTAGTGAATGTAAGGTCCATTTGATTGGTAAACCCTTGGCGATGAGTATGGACCGAGGAACTAAAGTGCGTCATAGGGTGGTGAGTGCAGTGTGTAGAAGACAACGTAGTATAAATGACCAAGTGATGAATATGTGATGTAAATGCGTGTGTGAGAAATGCAATATAGGATGTGTAATGTATATAGGATATGTAATGTATATAAAAATGGAATATGTAATGATGAGAAGTAGAACTAGATCCATGTGTAATGGAATCTAGTGTAGCATGTAGAATATATAGGATCTATGAAATGTGTTATGGGGTATGTACTGTAGGAAATGTAGGGTGTGGAAATGATGTAAGATGTGGTGGTAGGTGTAGATAGAATATGTAGTGATGATATGTAAATCTAGACCCATATATAATGTGACCTAGCATAAATATAGGATGTAAGATGAAGGATGCAAAACTAGATGCATGTGAGATGATGACTAGTGTAGTATGTATAAGATAAATGATGTATAAATGAATAATAGATGAGGGATGTATAAGATAATGTAAGATGTAGGATATGTATAGAAATGATGATAGAATGTAAATGTGTAGAACCTAGAGTGCAGTGTGTGGGGTTAAGTGTAATGGTAATCCCTCAATAGTCAGTGTGAACCGAAGCACAAGAGTGTGTCATCGGGTAACGAGGGTGCTTAGGATGTGTGATGAATATATATATATGAGAGAAATGAATGATGAGGATGAAAATATTATAGGATTAGGTATGCTAATATGATGAAGGGGGTAATTGTAAGTAATGCTATGCCCCCCAAGTGGTGGTGGCCAAAAATCATGTGAATTCATCGAGAAGATCATCATCCTTAGGGTCAAAGTCATATGGACAAGCATTAGTGACTTGGTAAGCAATAGTATCGAGTTGATCATGCAAGGATCCTGTGAGGTGTAGATTGTACATGCCCATAACATACTCTTCATCAGTAAATGGGGGTTGTGGGAAACCGTGGGCATACCATCGAGTGTAGTTATGTGAGTAGCCAAGAAAGGAACTATTGCAAATGATGAGAACACGATTGAACGACATAGGGAACAAAATGTCGGTGTGACTAGGGTCTAATGTGCCACCAATGTAAGTAAGCCAAGAATCCCCTAATGTGAGTGGGGAGGAACAAGGGGTGCACATGTGTAAATAGACTAGAAGATGAAAAACACAAAACCATAAGTTGTATCGTGATAGTGACAAAGCCATAGTATAGTGAGGAACATGAGTAGAAGGCTGAAGGTCCTGAAAAGTGAAACCAAGACGAGCGAGGCCGGCATGGGAACATATGGTGACATCATAGGTAGGATCGAGTGGGACATGTTCCCAATACGAACCATGTATGAAGAGTGTACATGTAAAGGGAGTATGAGCTAATTGTGAAGATGAAGAGGGGATGATATTGTGTATGGATGGAATAGGTGGCTGATGTGGAATAATAGTAGTAGTAGGAGGTAGTGTAGAAGGGATAACATCTAGTAAACAAATAACACCCTCAAGTGGTGGTAAATGAGGCTGATCATCCATAGGTTGAGGTTCATTTGTAGTATCAATGCGGGAATAGGGAGACTAGTATGAGGTCATGGACACAATATTGGAATGGATCATGATCTCGGAATATAGTATACTCAATATGCTCATGTAAGAATTTGATGCAACGGTGGATGGTAGAAGCAACAACTTGCATGGCGTGAAGCCATGGTCTACCTAACAAGAAATTATATGAGACATGAAAATCAATGACAAAGAAAACAATAGGGAGAGTCTTAGGACCTATGGTTAAAGGTAAGGTAACGTGGCCTAGACATGGACATGGACATAACCATCATAAGCATGGAGTGAAATGGAAGAAGGGATAATGTCATGAGCAGACAAACCTAAGGCTTGGAGAAAGGACATAGGGAACAAATTAAGCTCAAAGCCATTATCGATAAGAGTACACTTGACAACAAAATTATAGATAGTGAGACATGATGTAAAGTGGTGGGTCATTATCAAAGGGGTGAATGTCAGCTGGAGGATTGGCCTGGAATGCAATATGTTGGGAAAAGGCATCAGCAAACGTGTCATACATGGAATCTGGATGCATATCAATAGAAACATTGGTAGTAGAAAAGAGGGTTTGAACTTGATGAAGCAAATCAGGGTGGGTAAGTAGATATTTGGTGATGGAGATATTCATGATGGTAGAATGAAAATCCCTAGAAGGTGGTAGAAAGAGACGTCGGGTTCACCAAAATGATTAACAAAAATAAAACCTAAATGGGGTATAGGGTAATAATGTTAATCTAATTAGGAGGACTAAAACACTGTATAAATAATCTAAAGTAGTATGGAAACAATAGAAAATAATTATTCTAAGTGAAATAAAACCCTAAGTATGCAAGAGAAGGAAGAGAAATGACTTAGCTGATTTGAAGAGACTATCGCATAGTGTCGCATAGAGATCTGAAAATAAAATATGGAAGTGCGAGATGATCACTCGGGGACCTGCGAAAACTAGAGTGAAGATGATTTGAAATGACTGAGGTGCACTGAGGGTAATGGTGGTGCCTTAGGGCACCCTAGTTTGTAGTTGGGGCAGTTTGATCTCATGTAAAAGCTTATAAATTGATTTTTATTTGGTATGGTCGCAAGTTGGTTTGGAACCCCCTGCCTATCTATTGTACTAGATTTCTGGATGAGTTGTATAATGACCTGCAATACAAAAGGAAGTATCAAACCCTAGAAAAAAAAAATAAACATGCAAATGAATGGGGTGGATTGACCTTAACTACCAAACTAGTGGTCTTATCACTAAGCGCATTGCATTACATTTCAGACCCAAATGTAGTTCTGGTGAGTGTGTGCATGTCGTGCCCTAGGTGCTCTCGTATCAGTCGCACTTTGTGAAGTAGCGAGAAATAGTAATTATAGAAAATGTAAATAGCATGTGTGCATGGAATAGAATAGAATCCCTCCCCTATCAAGTGTGTGTGATGAAAATATCCTAGCCTTGATGCATGACACTATGTGGATGCAAGTGATGCAACTCTAGATGGAGTGATAGTAGTATGTGATGCTAGGACCCTCATTATGGTCTTATAACTTTATATTTATAGGGCTCTCAAGCTTAATTTCATAATTAATCCCGACAAGGCCGATTGAGAAAAGGATAAGGATGAAAACAACTAGAAAGGCCCCAAAAAGAAGTGGAAAAGGATGTGCATAGATCGGGGGCACCCACGGTGGGACCAGGGTGCCCGAGGGACGCCCTAAGTACAAGTGGGGCGCCGATTGATTTTGGGCTAGAATGATGGGGAAATTGTGAAATGGATGGATAAGTGCAAGAAAATATGTGGGAATGATGAAATAAAATATAAAATAAAGATGACCAAAAGGTGGGATTAATTAGTACTTTATTCACTTGAGAACCTTCTAAATAGTAGTATAAGACCGGGCTAAATAATGTCTAAAGTGCAGATAAAGATAAAGAAGAATTAGAAAGGGATGAGCATGATTAGAAATAATTAATTAGTAATTAGAAACTCATGGGAGTTGGAGATGATTTAATTAATCAACTAGGATTAATTAATAGGCCAAGATAAGCTTAGAAAGCTATTTAGAGATGATTTAGAAGGAAATTAGTAGAATTTGAAGGGTTTGAGAGGGGATTTAACCAATAAGAGGGTTTATTGATTAAATAGAAGATTTAAAAGGCTTAATTAACTAATAATAGCTAATTAAAAGAGGATTATAACTAACGAAGTGTCATTAATTGACATCTAGAATGAAGGAAAGTTAGTTAATTAACAAAGTGTCATTAATTGAATGAAATGAAGGGGAATGTTAGCTAATTAGCGAGAAAATCACTAATTATAATGGGAATGACGAAAAATAGTGCAATTTTAGTAGTAAAATTGCGTAGTCGGATTTAGGTGTCTACACAAATCAACAAATCGAATGTATGGAATTTTTGACTTCATGGATGTCGATCAAGTAAAGTAGAAGAGATGGCATGCATGGATGTTTGGAAAGAAAAGTGGGAATTAAATACCTACATGTCCCATACCTCTTCCACTACTCGATTGTTCCCACCCAAATATTATTTGTTAGGATTGTGGAGCTGAATTGCTTCACAGATAACATGATTTACACCTTGTTGGTTTACACGAGAATGGCTTTGATTACTGTGCGTGAAATTTTATATTTAACACATGTGAATTAGATCTAACTTTGTTATAAAGTTGATCTAAAGGTTATAAATGCATATCTAAAGTTTGTAAATGGCTATATAATCTAGGAAACTAGGGTTAGAGGAGATTTTGAGTAATCCTTGGTTGTAGAGGATGAAGAAGAAGAAGAAGAAGAAGAAGAAAAATATGGTTACATGAAGATAGGGCTTGCGATGGAGAGAAGCTAGACGAGGAAGGAAATAATATGTACATCTAATGGTGAGAAGAGGGTATTGTATTCTATTATATTTCCTTTGTATTGTTATTATCTCATTGTAATGGCTTGCATAGTATGAAAAGCACATAGAGTTTCTTTTTGTAGATCCACATGTTGGTGAGATCTTGTATTGTAGATTCTTCTTGTAGACCCACATGTTGTTGTGAGATCTTGTATTGTTAGATCCAAAGGTTATTGTGAGATCTTGTATTCATAGATCTATGAGATCATGTTGTATTGTTGATCCATGTAGATCTATATATTATAGAGGAGGTTGTCTTCATGTTTTCATAGGTTGATGTTGTGATGGAGAGACAGACTTACTTCTTGGTGAACAGTCATGGTTGCACATTAGTAGACCCAGTGTCACTCAGATTTCACCACGAAATCTGCGACTACCTATCAGAAAAATCTTCGTACTTTTAAAATAATGGGTCGTTTGTTGTTTTTATTGCACGAAAGTTCTGTATTGTGTCAAAATAATCCTAAAGAGCCATATTAGCCCTTTTCGCCAAATACCCGGATGCCCAAAATTGTTTTATTAAAGTAAGTCGTCGGATTTATGTCTGCGGGAAATTTGTATTTAATTATTTTGAGCCCCGTATGAGGCTATTTGCGCTCTGTTTTAACTCTGTTATGAGCGAATATGTTATTATTCCTATGTACCAGAAGGATTTTAACTTATTTTAAGTTTTGGGCTTTATTTGTAACTTTTGGCAATTTTTCGTGTTTTTGTGGTGTCCCGTTCTGTTTTCTGTAAAATTTCTCTGGAACAACTCCTTGGCAAGGGTAAGCCCGATTTTTGGCCTGGAGCGGTGGAAAACATATATGCACATTTTGCCGGAGGAAGTCGCCATCGGAGGTCTGGATCACTGGGAAAAAGTGAAGTCATGCACAGAAAAGCCCCTGCGGGGATGGGCGCCTTTTTGGAAAACAAAGGATTTAAGCTGCAGTGGGAAAAATATGAGCCGCGAGCGGGATGGGAATTGTATACCGCCTGCTGGCAGGTACTTTTCCGTGTTATAAAAGTCACTTAAGGCTGCGAGTGGGAAAAATAGAGGTCGAGGCGAGGTGGGAATTTATTGCACTGCCTTGCAGGTGAAAATTCCCATGATATTATAAAAGGAAAGTGACTTAAGTGAAATCATGGGATTTTAGTGCCTGCCTTGCAGGGTAAAGAATCCCATTGCAAAAGTCAAATCACTTAAGTGGATCATGGGATTTTGGTGCCTGCCTGGCAGGGTAAAGAATCCCATTATGAAAAAAATTCTTAAAAATAGAATTACATGTGCAAAAAAGTGCGCCCCCTTTGGTGATGGATTAAAGTGATTAAATTGATTATTTTTAATAATCTTTCTCCTTGGAAAAAGTGCACCCAAGCTTAATGAGGTCAAAAAGTCAAAGGAGGAATAAAAGAAAGGAATTAAATTAATTAAATTTAATTTATTTAGTGGCTGCCCCTTTCCTTGGAAAAAGTGCGCCTCATTTAGGAGTTATTTAATGATTTTAAATGCATTAAATCATTAAATTAATTTCTATTTTCAGTGGCTATGGTCAAAGCACACTGTGAGGCTAAAGTTAAGTGCTGTGTGAAGGATTAAATTGGATTAATTTAATTGATTGGATGGTTGTCCTTAAACATGTAATTTTTAAAAGAGAAAAACATGATTTTAGTTAATTAATTGCCTTTAATTGTTAGGGCAATTATTAATTATAGAATTGTGAAGGTTATATAAGCATGGGCAGCCATATGGATTTATTATTCAACACACAGGTAAAGAATTGCAGCAAGGAGAAAAAGTGCGCCCCCTTTAGAGGAAGGATTTTGCACAGACAAAGTGCTAACAAAGGCTAAAAGCTTCCAGATTTGGCGCATGCTTTGGAAAAGGTTCATCTTCGTCTGCACAATTGTTTTCACAGGTGTTAAAGGAGCTCAGGTGTTGATTGAAAGGATTCATGCTCTCTTTATGTGCAAATTAAACACCAATTTTTGGGGCAGCAGGCTTGAAAAGTGCAGATTTTTATAATTTAAATTCACTATTCATACTCCGGTGGCCATTTTTGTCTGAATAAATTGCAGGAATTCATTACAGGTGCTTTATAAAAGAAAAGGAGTTTTTATCAATGTCCAATACATTGCAAATATCCTCCGAATCTGAAGAATTGTCCAGATCTAGACCAGTATTGAAGAAATCCGGTCAAGTTAGAAGAAAAAGAATTATCCAGACAAAGATTGATAAAGCCATGGCGAAAGGAGATGAAAAAGAGAGCACGATGGATTCATGCATTTCTTCTAAGCTTACAGACATAGGAGACACGGATCTAGGCCCAGAACCTCTTTCGATTTGATTGATAGATCTAGAGTGGAAAGACTTCACTCATGCGTGCGGTCAAAAGTAGCGGAATTATTCGAGCTGCAGCTTTCCCATGTACAGCCCAATTGCCAGAGTTTGTGATGGAGTGTGCTAGATCTTATCATCCTTCATCCAGATCAGTGCGTGATGTTGCGGGAAAGACAATAATTCGTTTGGATGCAGAATTCTTCAATTATTGTCTGAAGATTCCAGTGCGAAAGGTGGTGACTTCTATTAGCATTCAGGATGCTGACAGTAGGTGGGAGAAGCATAGAGCTGACTGTGTGAGCATCATGAATAGCCGGTTCATGAAGAAGCCTAGATCCCCTTCCAAGTTCCCGAGAACTCTTCCACGATCCAATTTGGTGCAGGAGGCGGATGATATCGTCAAATTGCTATGCAGGTTGAATGGTGAAGCGAATGCCTACACTTTCCGGACATGGATGTATGCTTTCATCAGGACCATTGAAATCAACAAGGTTGATTCTATAATCAATTGGTCAGAAATTATTAGCAGCAACATCGGTGAGCAACTGCGGAACGTGAAGCGTACCTTCAGCTTCAAGATGACTTCCTACTTGGTATATGTTGCAGCTTCACAGGGTGTCTTTTCAAAGCTGGATAGATGTGGTATTCTTTCCAAGGATCCCATTTTCGAGTGCTACCCACAGCTTACTGTACCTGCGTGCGAGAAGGACTTCAAAGTGATCAACGATGACTTCTTCTACGATTTCATCTGCAGGTTAGACAGAGACTTGAAGACCCACAGGGTAAGCAAGGAAGCATGGGAAGCAGTGTCCAAGATTGGCAATGTTTCATCCAGTTTTTGCAGATTTCACATACCTCAGGGTTACGAGCTTTTAGGTGAACCCGTAAAGATGCCCAGTACCCGAGTACAGATTGATCGCCATGTGGAGTGAGCGGAGCAACTTGTGGAGTTACATGACCTTGATCGAAGCGGCACAAGTCTACGGGCTTCTTCCCACTCACTGTGGGATATTACATTGCATCAAGCATTCACGAGCTCGAGGGATGGAAGCACAAATGTTGTCCGAGTATGAGCAAGAGTTCTTCCTGCACGGCTTAATTTGATCCATTCGGAATAGCCGGGAAGACAATCTCGGGAGTATGCACATGTGCCTTCGTTAGAAGATTTCTATATGAAGTGCGAAGTGAGTACGAGATCGAGAAAGAAATATTTTAGCAAAGCTATCGGCAAAGCAAGTGTTTGACTTTGGACTAGCGCGGATACCTGCGTATCTTAAAGATGATGGGAACGTGGTACTTGACACTTACCATCAAATGGGAGGAGATAAAGCTCTCTCTACCGAGGATAGCGATGGCGGCTACAAAGACAATAGAAGAAAGATCGGAGTGTGTTGGTGAATACTTGCCCTTAGTTCTTGTGAAGGGGTATTGCCTTGATGAAGCATTGATGAATCAAATCACAGGCAACTTCGGCACAGGAGATTCCCTCAAGCGAAAGCATGAAGGAGAAAGCAGCAAAAGGTCCGAGAAGTTGAAAGTACGAGAAGATCTCAAGAGAAAGAGAAGACCACTTCTACGGCCATAGCTTTGACTCGATTTCTCCGGTACGAAGGTCACCAACCATTGCACCGCGGCAGCAGGATGTTTCCATGCCTCCACTAAATCGGTGACATTCATCTTCTCTCCTCACCACTTCGTTCAAGCACTTTGTCCAGGAGGAGGTGTTGAAGCTGCAGATGACGGAGTTCGAAAGAGCTTTGTCCTTGGCGTTTGAGAAGATGGCAGCCATGACACTTGTGGCACTTTCGGCGGAGAGGATGCAGAGCGAGAGATGGTAGTGCATTCAAGAACTTCTCACTCTCCAGAAGTAATTTCTCGGAATGGTTAGCTTTTGCAGTTGGTTCCAAAAACAAGAGTAGAGATGAACTTAGAGGAACATGACTTGCAGCTACTTCGGGATCGAGCGGAAAGAGACGAGAAGGCCTAAAGTTGCTAAAGAAACTTCTAGGTTGATCATCAAAGATTCGGGAGAGAAGTTTGCTGAAATATCAATTAGCGGCGGAAGGAAAGGTAGAAGAGGAGCTCACGGCGAGAAGATGTGACGGTGACCAAAATACCACTCGGTCAAGCTACCTTGAAGGATTGAAGCGAGGACACGCAGACGTTGCTTTGGATGCTTTGTTCCTTAGGCTTGACGAGAGAAGGCGGAGAAAGAAGAGCTGCGAAGCAAGTGTCTCAATTATGTGAGATCATAGCCAAGGTTGCTAAACCTTCCATTCAACTCATTTCAGAAAGGTGAGTGATCATCTTATGCAGGAAATGGAAGATGCAAGCAATCAAGTAAAGGCTATTGGCGAATGGAAGGATCTAATTATTCGTCAAGCTACACGCAACTTGGGAAGTGTCGGCGTGCCTAAAGGTTATGAACGATGCAGCAAATCAACTAAAGCAAGCGATAGAAAGCATAGAAGGAATGAATACGATTGCAGAGAGTAACCGAGTATTTTGGCGAGATCAACAAATAGGGAGATGTGTTGGTTGCGAGAACAAATTGTACTAGATGGATCGGTCGAGAAAGGAAAGCTAGAGTTTGCAATATCTTTCCGTTTGGAGATCTGCAAAGTTTTTTGAAAAGGATGCGCAGCGCTTGAGAGTAGAACATCAGATTTGCCGGACAGTATCATTTCTTTCACTGAGGAAAGAGTGGACGGAGGTGTTACTTCATACGCGCGGATTGTTTCTAACGAGGTGCATGATTCCCTGGAAAGTTCTCTTCTGATGGTACAAAAGAGAATTGATAAAGCTACCAAGCCTTTCACAATGAACTCTATCAGTAGGCTGGTGACATTGCAGGCAGACATTGCGAGATTTGGGCCAAGTTTGGAAGAAGTGGAAGCATGCAGCAAAGTGTTGAATGAAGGATTGCTGCAATTCAGAACAGAGAAGGAAGCAGTAGCTAAAACAGATGGAAGGATGCTAAACTATGTGTTCGACAAGTATATCAGATATCAGAACAAGAAGAAGATGTAGATGCTACAGCTGGCACGACTTCTTCTATTCTTTCTTCTTCTATTTTCTATGTTCCCGGATGAAATTGTAAACTTCTAAGTTATTGGTTTTGCAACCATTACTTGAAGTCATGTGGAACCTTTCTATTAGTTAAATGATACATGTGTCACTTAAGAAGAAGTTAGATAAAGATGATTGCCAAATGTCATCTTTACTTGTTGTTCATACTTTAGTTCAGTTTGAGTCTTCTATTTGTACTTTCCCTCCTACATTCTATAAGTAGGAGAAGAACCTCCGGGTTAATGAGGAATCAGAATTTGTAAGCAGCAATCTTGTGTTCTAGACTTTGTGCTGAACCCCTGAGAGTAACTTGGAGCAAAGGAATACAAAGGAACAGGTTTCCGGAGAACTTTGTGTCACGGTGTACTTTGTTTCTTGCTTTGAATCTTAGATCTCTTAATAAACTTTGTGTTATTTTAGATCTAGATCTAGAGCTTCCTTTGTTTTATAATTCTGTGTGTTCATATCTATTAAGTTTCTTCTATGTGCATGCAATTAGCTCTGCTATCTACTAATTGGGATGCACATCTTCCCCATTTCTTCTTTGTATTTCCTTTACTTTCTTCTTCTATAAAATACTTCCTTTCTTGAGCGATTTTGCTTACTTGCTGCAGAACTTCTTAGTTATGGTTCATGAACTAAGTGGTTAAAGTAAAACCCCTGATAGATAAAAACACATTTATATTGACAAATCTGACACGGGAGCCTCACCGGTTAAATGAGGGAGATTTATCTCATGACTGCCTAGGTTTGATGCTATGCAGAAAATCTAGCCAACAGTTTTTGGCGACTCCGCTGGGAACAACTATCTTTGCAGATCAAAGCTTTTCTATTGAAGATCAGAGTGTTTTCCATACAAATCTCAACCTGGCTGAACGTCCATTCACCCGATCCGTGAAGGCGCAAGGAAGGACTGATCATTTCTTCCGACTGCAGGAGCAATTCAATTTCAATCATCCTCCTCAAGTTAGAAGCCATGAGATCTAGTCTCTCACCAGGAAGGAGAGTGCACACCCATCCAGATCCGGATCGTATTCAGCATAATCCGGCGGCTGGAATTATCCATCAAGTCTATCAAGTCTACACAAGGAGGAGACGTGCTCAAGCTAACATGGCGCACCAAATTGTACCTGTTCCATGGGGAGCGGCTTTTGGACCTCTCAACTTGGCTCCACCTATGCATGATCTGCCAAAGGGATCCAGAAAGAATTTTCCGAAATTCTTTGGAGATGGAAAGCAAAACCCGGATGATCATTTGGCGGCCTTCTTCATATCTTGTGGTGTGCTTGCAGTAGAGCATGAAGATGTCTCAGTCAGGCTCTTCATTGAGACTCTACACGACTTGGCTGGAGAATGGTTCTATCGGCTGGCTCCTGGCACCATAACCAACTGGGCGACTATGCGTGAGCAATTTCTGAAAAGATTCAAGCCTGCAGAGGACGCTAGCACGTTGATCACCCAACTGACGCAGTTGAAGAAAGAGCCAAACGAGAACATGCGGGACTTTATTGCAAGGTTCCAAAGGATTTTGTATAAAATCCCCACTTCTGCTGCATTGAGCGACGAAAATCAAAAGACGTTTTTTATAAACGCTCTATTGCCTGAAGTTGGATATCAGCTAAGAAGGGCAAGACCTGTAAATCTACTTGAAGCACAAAATGCTGCCGTGGAGGTTGAAGATGACTTGATCATGGCTGGAAAACTCAAACAACCATCTCACAAAGGTGATGGCGCTTCTGCAAGTACTTCTGATCCTTTGTTGCAGAGATTGGCTAATGACATGCTGCAGATCAAGAAGCAGATCTCTCAAGCAGGGAATGCAACCCCCTCAAGATTAGCTCCTACCCGGACCTTCAATGGTCAAAATCAAAATCAAAATCGAAACAGACTTGCTGCTGCACCACAACGTTTGGCAATAGAAGCTGCTCCAAGGAATAACTTGGAAACTAATGAAGAGGATCTCGGCATTGATGAATCATTCGATGATGAAGACTTTATAGATCCCGCTGGCGACTCCAATATTGGTTACCTGGACTACGAATCTGATGATGGCTATTATGAATCTTTTGAAGATTCTGATGGTCACACTTTTGCGGTGTTTACAAGGTCTCAGACACGCCAAAATGCCGAAGCATCCACAAGCGGCCGGAAAGAGAGAGAAGATCCTGGCCCGGATGTTACTATCTTGAAAAGAGGTAGCACTCTTCCTTCTTCATTAGCGCCCAAGGATAAATATTCAAATTCTTTCAATTCGCAGCAAAGAACCAACGCACATCCTGCTGAAGCAAGTCAAGCTTTTGACATAATTGATCACATCAAGAGAAACAAGGTCCAAATGTCAGAAGCTGAGTATTTGAGGGCATTTCCTGATCAGCTGAATAGATTGGTCAAATATGTGCAAAGTAATGGTCCCAGCCCAACAAATAATAATTCACGGGGTATCTTGTCAAGTCCAAAGATTACTCCACCTTCAAATAATGCTGCTGCAAGTTCTTCTCCTTCCACCCCTTCTCCTGCTACATCAGAAAGGATTGAGCCATTCTATGTGTCTTTGCTCATCAACGGACATAAGCTAAGCAATTGCATCTTGGATTCTGGAGCTTCCGACAACGTCATGCCTGCCAAAGTTGCTGATGCCTTGGGTCTTACATTGACAAAAACCATCGGAAGATGTTATTCCATGGAAAGGCAAGTCCCTCTTGTGGGGCAAATCAAAGATGCGCAGGCAGTACTTGCTTCCTTTCCAGATAAAAGACTGAAAATGACTATCCTTGTAGCAGACATTCCAGTCTCTTATGGCATGCTGTTGAGTAGAAATTTTTGCAAAGAGCTGGGTGGAGAAGTCAAGATGGATTGGTCTTGTGCGCACATACCAATCAAAGGAGTAAATCAGAAGCTGGAACCTGAGAAGAAATCTAAGTACACAGTATCAAAATCTGAGGATCCTAGATCTCAGATCTTGTTTCAGGAATCGGATCACGGAGTCTATTATCTAGAAATGGATAAAGAAGAAATTCAACCGGTGATTCGAGAATCACATCAAATTGATAACAAGATTTGGACTCTGGAATTTGATGGTAGCTGCTGTTCATTTGGATCCGGCGCAGGCGTTGTTCTTATCTCTCCTGAAGGGAAGGTGCATGCGCACTCCTTCAAATTGATGTTCGAAAATACTAACAATACGGCTGAGTATGAAGCATTGTTGTTAGGCATGGAGCAGGCAAGAACAATGGGAATCAAATTATTACACGCAAGAGGAGATGCTGAGCTGATTGTGAAGCAGATAAGAGGCCTCTACCAAGTCAAAAAAGACAAACTGCGGCACTACAGAGATCGGGTCTACTCTGCTATCCTGGATTTTTCAGCTTTCTCGGTATCTTACATTCCGAGAGAACAAAATTCAAGAGCTGATTCGCTTGCAGTTACTGCAGCCTTGTTGAATCCGGATCAGCCCCCTGCATTCTTTAGACAGGGAGACTACAAGGTGGAAATGGTTTTTCGCCCAAAGGTTCCTGACAACGTCCAGCAATGGCAGGTTTTTAATGATGACACGCAGATTGCTGCGTTTCTCCAACAGAAGGACAACTTTGAAGAAATCTACTATGAGGGAAGCAATTCACCTCCTAGGCAGACCACTGTCGGAGAAATAGATGCGGACGTCTCAGGAGGTCAGGAGATTATCCAGCTAAAGGGAAATAAAATTCCCAAAGGCTTGGTATCTCTTGAGGAAATGTTTGATAAGCATGATCAGATGCTTAAGAAAAATGAAGAAAATGAGGAAGGCTCTTCCTCCGACACACAATTACTAAATTTGGGAGCCAGCAATGATCCCAAATTAGTAAATCTGGGTAAGTGTTGTTCAGAAGCTGAAAAGGAAGCTTTCACTAAGCTTCTTAAGAAATACATGGATGTTTTTGCCTGGTCTTATCAGGATTTAAAAACATATCAGCCTGCGGAAGTTCAACACTACATCCCACTTAAATCAGAACAAAAGCCTTTCAAGCAGAAGCTGCGGCGGCACAATCCTACCATTTCAGGAACCATCTTTGCAGAAATCCAGAAGTTGTTAGATGCAAAGATTATCTATCCCATACATCATTCGGAGTGGTTGGCCAACATAGTTCCTGTAAGAAAGAAGAGCGGTGAAATTAGGCTGTGCGTGGATTTCCGCAACCTTAATCAAGCTTCACTGAAAGACAACTACCCCATCCCCATCATGGATCACACTCTGCAGGTGGTCACTGGATCTGAGATGCTTTCCATGCTTGATGGCTTCTCAGGCTACAATCAAGTCAAGGTGGCGAGGAAGATCAATACAAAACGGCGTTCATCACACCTTGGGGAACCTTCGCATACCAGAAGATGCCGTTTGGCCTGATTAATGCTGGTGCTACATTTCAAAGAGCTATGGATCTAGCCTTTGCTCATCTCAAAGATATAAGCATAGTTGTGTACCTGGATGATCTGACAGTCTTTTCCAAAGATAGAAGCACACACATTTCAAACTTGGAAGAGGTTTTCATACAATGCCGCAAGCATGGTATTTCTTTGAATCCTAAGAAATCTATCTTTGCTGTGACTGAAGGAAAGCTGCTTGGGCACATTGTTTCCAAGGAAGGAACAAAGATTGATCCAGAATGCGTCAAATCCATCCAGACATTGCCTTTGCCTACATCCAAAAAAGGGGTTCACTCTTTCTTTGGAAAAGTGAATTTTCTCAGGAGATTCATTCCCGACTTTGCTTGAGCTAACCCGCCATATTTCGAATATGATGAAAAAGTCACAAGATTTTAAGTGGAGCAAAGTGAAAGGGAAGGAAGCTTTCGAGAAAATCAAAGAGGCCCTGTCTAAAGCACCAGTCTTGGTCTCACCCGACTTCAGTAAAGAATTTATTCTTTATTGTTATTCTTCCGAACATACTATGTCAGCAATATTAATGCAGAAAAATCAAGAAGACACAGAAGCTCCTATTGCTTTCATGAGTACACCTCTTAAAGCCTATGAGTTGAAATATACCTCAATGGAAAAGCACGCATATGCAGTGGTGAAGGCATGCAAAGCATTCAGGTATTATATTCTTTCCTCACACACTGTGGTTTTGGTTCCAGATACTGCAGTTAAATCTATCCTTACTCAGCAAGAGTTAGGATTGTTGAGAGGCACATGGGTGACAAAAGTTCAAGAATATGACCTGGATATTAAACCAACAAAGCTGGTTCGAGGAAGAGGTCTGTGTGAACTAATGACAGAGATGAAATCATCAGTACCTGAAGCAGATCAGGATGGGATAGATGAAGATTTACCTGCAGTACTTTTTATAGATCTGGTAGAGGAATGGTACAGTAACATTGCTTACTTTCTAACGTATGGAGAATGCCCAGATCAACTTTCCAGAAAAGAGAAACGAACTATTAAATTGAAGTCCAAAGATTTTGTGCTTTGGGATAATGGTTTGTACAAAAGGGGAATTGATGGCGTATTTCTCAGATGCGTGGATAAAGCTCAACAGGATCAGCTACTACAACAGTTTCATGACATGGCTTGCGGTGGTCATTTCTCAGCCCGAGTCACTGCACACAAGATCCTCAGAGCAAGGTATTACTGGCCCACCCTTTTTCAAGATACTGCAGAGTGGGTAGCTAAGTGTCAAGCATGCCAACATTTTGTTGGGCGTGTGAAATTGCCTGCATTACCTCTAAAACCCATTATGATTGAAGAACCTTTCCAACAGTGGGGTATGGATTTTATTGGAATACTTAACCCGGCTTCCAGTGCCGGTCATCATTATATTCGGCATTGACTACCGATTATTTGAGTAAATGGGTAGAAGCTATTCCTATGAAGAATGCCACTTCCGCCGAAGTGTGTAGTTTTATAAAAGAAAACATCATTGTCAGGTTTGGTGTACCCAGCAAAATTGTAGCAGACAACGCTCCGAATCTTTCTTCTGAGGAGTTGGTGGAATTCTGCTACACTTATGGGATTCAACTTGTTCATTCCTCAAATTACTATCCACAAGGGAATGGTCAAGTTGAGTCTAGCAATAAAAATTTGGTAACTATCGTGCGCAAGCTTGTAACAGAAAATCAAAGGACTTGGCATAAAAAGTTGTTTAATGCATTATGGGCTGATAGGATTACACCAAAGAGGGCGATAGGCATGTCCCCTTTTCAGCTGCTATATGGTAGAGACACAGAGCTGCCTCTTACCTTGGAATTGCCTGCCCTACGACTTTCTAAAGCCCTGGAGGATTCCACATTCACGGATGCTATTGATAAAAGAATCATGTACTGACTGAATTGAGGGAAGTACAAACTCAAGTTGCAGATAGGTTGACAGAGCATCAAAGGAAGGTGAAAGTCATCTTTGACAAGAATGCCGTGGCAAGAAAGTTTGAAGTTAATGACTGGGTCCTCTTATGGGACAAAAGAAGAGAAATAAAAGGCATGCATGGAAAGTTCGATTCACTATGGAAAGGGCCTTTTGTGATTAAAAGGATCGACGGAGCAGATAGCTTCATTCTTGCTCATGAGGATGGAATTGAATTGTCGTTGCCTTTCAATGGGCAACACTTGTCGTTCGAACATGAGAAGCGGGGTAAAACCTGTATGTACATAAATAAATCTTTGTTTGTTTTTCCTGTTTTGTTTTGTTTTTGTGTTGTGTTGTGTTGTGTTTGTTTGCCTGACCCCGTGCCCAAAAGACAAGATACGAAACCAGAGATGCTGGGATCTCATCTTTTCCCTTTGTCATTCTGACAAGAGAAAAAGATGTCCACAGACGGAGCCAACTGGTGTCACTCAGATTTCACCCTGAAATCTGCGACTACCCTATCCGAAAAATTTTCGTACTTTTAAAATAATGGGTCGTTTGTTGTTTTTATTGCCTGAAAGTTCCTGTATTGCGTCAAAATAATCCTAAAGAGCCATATTAGCCCTTTTCGCCAAATACCCAGATGCCCAAAATTGTTTTATTCTGTCGTCGGGATTTGTCTGCGGGAAATTTGTATTTAATTATTTTGAGCCCCGTATGAGGCTATTTGCGCTCTGTTTTAACTCTGTTATGAGCGAATATGTTATTATTCCTATGTACCAGAAGGATTTTAACTTATTTTAAGTTTTGGGCTTTATTTGTAACTTTTGGCAATTTTTCGTGTTTTTGTGGTGTCCCGTTTTGTTTTCTGTAAAATTTCTCTAGAACAACTCCTTCGCCGGGTAAGCCCGATTTTTGGCCTGGAGCAGCTGGAAAACAAATATGCACATTTTCCCGGAGGAAGTCGCCATCGGAGGTTTGGATCACTGGAAAAGAGCGAAGTCGTGCACAGAAAAGCCCCTGCGGGGATGGGCGCCTTTTGGAAAATAAAGGATTTAAGCTGCAGTGGGAAAAATATGAGCCGCAGCGGGATGGGAATTGTATACCGCTCGGCAGGTACTTTTTCCCGTGTTATAAAAGTCACTTAAGCTGCAATGGGAAAAATAGAGGCTGTGAGGCGGTGGGAATTTATCACTCGCCTTGCAGGTGAAAATTCCCATGATATTATAAAAGGAAAGTGACTTAAGTGAAATCATGGGATTTTAGTGCCTGCCTTGCAGGGTAAAGAATCCCATTGCAAAAGTCAAATCACTTAAGTGGATCATGGGATTGTGGTGCCTACCTTGCAGGGTAAAGAATCCCATTATGGTGAAAATTCTTAAAAATAGAATTACATGTGCAAAAAAGTGCGCCCCCTTTGGTGAAGGATTAAAGTGATTAAATTGATTATTTTTAATAATCTTTCTCCTTGGAAAAAGTGCGCCCAAGCTTGAGGAGGTCAAAAAGTCAAAGGAGGAATAAAAGAAAGGAATTAAATTAATTAAATTTAATTTATTTAGTGGCTGCCCCTCTCCTTGGAAAAAGTGCGCCCCATTTAGGAGTTATTTAATGATTTTAAATGCATTAAATCATTAAATTAATTTCTATTTTCAGTGGCTATGGTCAAAGCACACTGTGAGGCTAAAGTTAAGTGCTGTGTGAAGGATTAAATTGGATTAATTTAATTTATTGGATGGCTGTCCTTAAACATGCAATTTTTAAAAGAGAAAAACATGATTTTTAATTAATTAATTGCCTTTAATTGTTAGGGCAATTATTAATTATAGAATTGTGAAGGTTATATAAGCATGGGCAGCCATATGGATGAATTATTCAACACACAGGTAAAGAATTGCAGCTAGGAGAAAAAGTGCGCCCCCTTTAGAGGAAGGATTTTGCACAGACAAAGTGCTAACAAAGGCTAAAAGCTTCCAGATTTGGCGCATGCTTTGGAAAAGGTTCATCTTCGTCTGCACAATTGTTTTCACAGGTGTTAAAGGAGCTCAGGTGTTGATTGAAAGGATTCATGCTCTCTTTATGTGCAAAGTAAACACCAATTTTGGGGGCAAAGAGGCTTGAAAAGTGTAGATTTTTATAATTTAAATTCACTATTCATACTCGGTGGCCATTTTTGTCGAATAAATTGCAGAATTCATTACGGGTGCTTTATAAAAGAAAAGGAGTTTTTATCAATGTCCAATACATTGCAAATATCCTCCGAATCAAGAATTGTCGGATCTAGACCAAGATTGAAGAAATCCGGTCAAGTTAGAAGAAAAAGAATTATTCAGACATAAAGATTGATAAAGCCATGGCGAAAGGAGATGAAAAAGAGAGCACGATGGATTCATGCATTGCTTCTAAGCTTACAGGACACATAGGAGACACGGATCTAGGCCTTAACCTCTTTCGATTTGATTGATAGATCTAGAGTGGAAAGACTTCACTCATGCGTGCGGTCAAAAGTAGAGGAATTATGCGAGCTGCAGACTTTCCCATGTACACTGACCCAATTGCCAGAGTTTGTGATGGAGTGTGCTAGATCTTATCATCCTTCATCCAGATCAGTGCGTGATGTTGTGGGAAAGACAATAATTCGTTTGGATGCAGAATTCTTCAATTATTGTCTGAAGATTCCAGTGCGAAAGGTGGTGACTTCTATTAGCATTCAGGATGCTGACAGTAGGTGGGAAAAGCATAGAGCTGATTGTGTGAGCATCATGAATAGCCGGTTCATGAAGAAGCCTAGATCCCCTTCCAAGTTCCCGAGAACTCTTCCACGATCCAATTTGGTGCAGGAGGTGGATGATATCGTCAAATTGCTATGCAGGTTGAATGGTGAAGCGAATGCCTACACTTTCCGGACATGGATGTATGCTTTCATCAGACCATTGAAATCAACAAGGTTGATTCTATAATCAATTCGTCGGAAATTATTAGCAAGAACATCGGTGAGCAATCAGCTGCGGAACGTCAGCGTACCTTCAGCTTCAAGATGACTTCCTACTTGGTATATGTTGCAGCTTCACAGGGTGTCTTTTCAAAGCTGGATAGATGTGGTATTCTTTCCAAGGATCCCATTTTCGAGTGCTACCCACAGCTTACTGTACCTACGTGCGAGAAGGACTTCAAAGTGATCAACGATGACTTCTTCTACGATTTCATCTGCAGGTTAGACAGAGACTTGAAGACCCACAGGGTAAGCAAGGAAGCATGGGAAGCAGTGTCCAAGATTGGCAATGTATTCATCCAGTTTGCAGATTTCACATACCTCAGGGTTACGAGCTTTTCAGGTGAACCCGTAAAGATGCCTAGGTACCCGAGTGACAGATTGATCGTCATGGAGCTGAGCAGGCAACTTGTGGAGTTACATGACCTTGATCGGGCGCACAAGTCTACGGGCTTCTTCCCACTCACTGTGGGATATTACAGTTGCATCAGCATTCACAGAGCTCGAGGGATGGAAGCACAAATGTTGTCCGAGTATGAGCAAGAGTTCTTCCCTGCACGGCTTAATTTCGATCCATTTGGAATAGCCAGGAAGACAATCTCCCAGGAGTACGCACATGTGCCTTCGTTAGAAGATTTCTGGATGAAGTGCAGAAGTGAGTACGAGGTCAGAAAGAAAGATTTCAGCAGGCTATCGGCAAAGCAAGTATTTGACTTTGGACTAGCGCGGATACCTGCGGATCTTAAAGATGATGGGAACGTGGTACTTGACACTTACCATCAAATGGGAGGAGATAAAGCTCTACTGCAGGATAGCAATGGCGGCTGCAGCACAATAGAAGAAAGATCTGGAGCTGTGTTGGTGAATACTTCGAATGGCCGTTCGATTTCTTTTGAAGGGTATTGCCTTGATGAAGCATTGATGAATCAAATCACAGGCAACTTCGGCACAGGAGATTCCCTCAAGCGAAAGCATGAAGGAGAAAGCAGCAGAAGGTCCGAGAAGTTGAAAGTACACAGAAGATCTCAAGAGAAAGAGAAGACCACTTCTACGGCCATAGCTTTGACTCCGACTTCTCCAGTACACAGAAGGTCACCAACCATTGCACCGCAGCAGCAGGATGTTTCCATGCCTCCACTAAATCCAGCGACATTCATCTTCTCTCCTCAGCCACTTCGTTCAGCGCCTGTTCCAGAGGAGGTGTTGAAGCTGCAGATGACGGAGTTCGAAAGAGCTTTGTCCTTGGACGTTTCAGAAGATGGCAGCCATGACACTGTGGCACTTTCTGACGGAGAGGATGCAGAGCGAGAGATGGTAGTGCATTCAGCAACTTCTCACTCTCCGAGAAGTAATTTCTCGGAATGGTTAGCTTTGCAGTTGGTTCCAGAAACAAGAGTAGAGATGAACTTAGAGGAACATGACTTGCAGCTACTTCAGGATCTGAGCAGAAGAGACAGAAGGCCTAAAGTTGCTAAAGCAACTTCTAGGTTGATCATCAAGGATTCGGGAGAGAAGTTTGCTGAGATATCAATTCCGGCGGAAGGAAAGGTAGAAGAGGAGCTCACGGCAGAAGATGTGACGGTGACCAAAATACCACTCGGTCAAGCTACCACTGAAGGATTGAAGCAGGACACGCAGACGTTGCTGGATGCTTTGTTCCTTAGGCTTGACAGTGAAAAGGCGGAGAAAGAAGAGCTGCAGAAGCAAGTATCTCAATTATGTGAGATCATAGCCAAGGTTGCTAAACCTTCCATTCAGCCCATTTCAGAGCAGGTGAGTGATCATCTTATGCAGGAAATGGAAGATGCAAGCAATCAAGTAAAGGCTATTGACGAATGGAAGGATCTGATTATTCGTCAAGCTTCTGTGCAACTTGGGGAAGTGCCAGCCCGCCTAAAGGTTATGAACGATGCAGCAAATCAACTAAAGCAACTGATAGAAAGCATAGAAGGAATGAATACAGTTGCAGAGAGTAACCTGAGTATTTTGGCCGAGATCAACAAGCTGCCGGGAGATGTATTGGTTGCAGAACAAATTGTACCGGATGGATCAGTCGAGAAGGGGAAGCAGCTAGAGTTTGCAGTATCTTTCCGTTTGGAGATCTGCAGAGTTTTGCTGAAAAGGATGCAGGCGCTTGAGAGTAGAACATCAGATTTACCGGACAGTATCATTTCTTTCACTGAGGAAAGAGTGGACGGAGGTGTTACTTCATACGTGCGGATTGTTTCTAACGAGGTGCATGATTCCTTGGAAAGTTCTCTTCTGATGGTACAAAAGAGAATTGATAAAGCTACCAAGCCTTTCACGATGAACTCTATCGGTAGAGGGTCGTGACATTGCGCAGTGCATATCATGCGAGATTTGGACCAAGTTTGGAAGAAGTGGAAGCATGCAAAGCAAAAGTGTTGAATGAAGGATTGCTGCAATTCGTAATGAGAAGGAAGCAGAGCTAAAGCAGAGACGGAAGGATGCTAAACTATGTGTTCGACAAGTATATCGATATCGTAACAAGAAGAAGATGTAGATGCTACAAATTGCACGACTTCTTCTATTCTTTCTTCTTCTATTTTCTATGTTCCCGGATGAAATTGTAAACTTCTAAGTTATTGGTTTTGCAACCATTACTTGAAGTCATGTGGAACCTTTCTATTAGTTAAATGATACATGTGTCACTTAAGAAGAAGTTAGATAAGGATGATTTCCAAATGTCATCTTTACTTGTTGTTCATACTTTAGTTCAGTTTAAGTCTTCTGTTTGTACTTTCCCTCCTACATTCTATAAGTAGGAGAAGAACCTCCGGGTTAATGAGGAATCAGAATTTGTAAGCAGCAATCTTGTGTTCTAGACTTTGTGTTGAACCCCTGAGAGCAACTTGGAGCAAAGGAATACAAAGGAGCAGGTTTCCAGAGAACTTTGTGTCACGGTGTACTTTGTTTCTTGCTTTGAATCTTAGATCTCTTAATAAACTTTGTGTTATTTTAGATCTAGATCTAGCGCTTCTTTTTTTTTATAATTCTGTGTGTTCATATCTATTAAGTTTCTTCTATGTGCATGCAATTAGCTCTGCTATCTACTAATTGGGATGCACATCTTCCCCATTTCTTCTTTGTATTTCCTTTACTTTCTTCTTCTATAAAATACTTCCTTTCTTGAACAGTTGCTTACTTGCTGCAGAACTTCTTAGTTATGGTTCATGAACTAAGTGGTTAAAGTAAAACCCCGATAGATAAAAACACATTTATATTGAAAAATCTGACACGGGAGCCTCACCGGTTAAATGAGGGAGATTTATCTCATGACCGCCTAGGTTTGATGTTATGCGAGAATCTAGCCAACAAGACCCATGTGAGAGGTCTTGTTGCTGCAAATATACATAGAGCTTGGTTGTAATTCAGAGATCCAGTAGTTCCTGGTTATGTGAGATCTATTGGTGGTTTGGAGGCATGGCTGTAGTGCACTCATGTAGATCCATTTAGAGATATGGAAGAGGAGATACTCTTGGAGAAATACATTTTTCTCTCATGCAAAAGAGTTGGTTTTTACTCTCGTTCATTATTATATATATGATATCTCTATCTTTGGTGGATGTAGCCCATATTGGGTGAACCACGGTACATGTTGTGTGATGTGTGTATACTTTGTTTTCATTTGGATTATTCTAGTTTATACTTCCACTACTGTAGATTTTGGGGAATTTTTTAGAACCTATGTGCATGATTTGATATGTTATTGAATCATGACACTATTTTGCAATTCCGAATTCCCAACAACTGGTATCAGAGCTTGGTTATTTTAGAGCAAGGTTTTGCTTCAATATATTGTTAGTGGTTTACTGATAGGTGTATGAGAGCAAGGGTTTGTTTTTCCTGATGTGAAAATTACAGGAAGAGATTTAAATCTCAAGTGGAAGCTAGAAATGTGAGGTTGTTGGAGAATAAAGTGACCGACGACGGATAGGTGGAAACCAACGTTGGCAGGGGACCGTGGTCGATTGCACACGGAAACCTAGTTTTAAAAAGAAAATTGTAGATCTAAAGAAATTGAGAGATGCATTGAATGTGTCTTATTTGCTTTGAGGTGTCCCTGTTTCTTAGAGGCACAAGTATGTTGGTCAGATTGCAGATCTGGGTTACAAAGGTATGGTTTTATCTTGGTATTGCGTTGCTTCTACGCTTTGGTTGCACATGCATGATTTGGGATTTCAGATCTCGAGTATGAGATAAAGGAGCAATTATGCATCCTTGGTACGATTAGATGCACGGGCTACAAAGAGAGGCAATAGCACAAAACGAAGATAGAGCTTCCATCAAAGAAGCATGTACTTGATTGAATATGCGGTTGGGTATCTTGGTCTTTGGTAAGGTGATGTATTTCATCTTGATGCATTTTTATATTACATGGATGATTGTTGTAATGTTTTTGTACAAGATTTGGGTGCTTCTTGAAATGACTGGCTCAGCAAAACTATTGCCTTTGGTTAGAGTAGGCACCTAGTTTGGTGTATTATGCCAATTTTGTGGCATTGTGTTTGTTCCAGAAGACCTACGTCAATCACGTAACCAACATCGGTCACAAAGGGGAACCGATACGGTCAATAGACCGTGGTTGGTCTCTATGGTAGCTACTTTGAACATGGTTTCTTACAAAAAAAAGAGGGCATGGAAGGTTCGGTGTCTTGTTTTGGAGGATATGGTTTCTCGTAGAGTGTATAGGAAGAAACAAAGTAGATCACTTTAATGTTTGAATCGAGAAAGAGGACAAATTTGGCTCGGTGTGTCCATTGAGACTTAGGTCGATCAGGTATCTCTATATGGTTCATGTTTTATTTATTTCATTTGAAGCAACTGGTATTATGTTTGGATTGTGTGCAAAAGTAAAATATGCACCATGGATATTTGGTGAGCTTGACTTTTATTTCCAGGATGTGTTGGGATCTTGAGGATAAGGGTATCTAGTCTAAGGATGAGATCCTCAATGAAAAGTCATGTTTAGACACATAGTTACAGGTAACGAAAGATGTTGAGTACACATGGATGAAAATAAGGTGATTCATCCTACTTCACAAGAATTCCAAACTTCTGTGATGTAGAAGTATTCTTTGTTAAGAAGGTAATCGGTTTATATTTTCTTTCATCTATTTTATTTCTCATTGACATATTTAGCTATTGAGATTGGTGGTTAGAGTAATGCAGAGGAGTTCATGTTGAGTGGGAGAAATTCATGGTTATTGGCATTGCTGAGTTGGACACATATGCACATGTGGAGTGAGAGGAGTATGCTACTATTCAAAGTGGCATGAGGCACAAGTTGTTTTGGAGGATAGTCACGGGTTTGTAGGTATTTTATATTTAGTGCATGATGATGTCACTTCTAGTTTATTTTGTAGTGTTTGGATATCCTTATGGGATGGAATTTGACGGTTTTTCAGATGGGTTAAGATGAGAGAGAAATCTTGTAGAGTTTTGAGGGTGGAAAAAGGAAAATCTATTTCTTACACGTTACAGTGTGACAACAGTGTATATTTACATATTATTGATGTTTCCCTTGTTTTCTTTCATCTTAGATGGTTTGTGTAGTATGATTGGTGACATCTTTTACTGGTATTTACACTAGTTACTAGTAGCATGGTTAGCATGGTTGTTGTTTTTGAATTTGATGAGCACAGGATTCATATGTGGCCTTGGAGTTAGTCGGTGAGATACTTGGAGCTTCTAGAGAGCCCGGTGATATGGATGGATGTATATGGTGAGTTTATACATGTGGATAGATTTTGTTTTGTGAGTCTATGATGATACTGAGATATTTGTTTTGCGCATGATTCATATGAGCATGAGTAGGGGATGTTTGTATTTCCTCTTGTTACTATTTTACCCCATGATAGATATTTTTCTATAGATGGTTTTTTTGGACATGCAATTTGTTTATGCAGGGTTGGATTTGTAGAATGTATTGTTTGGATTCTTTGAGTTATACAGGTGTTGTGGATTGATCACCCACTTGTTGCATGTAGAACTCATTTGGGTTGCCCTACCCAGGATCTTGTTTATTGCTTTCGCTTATTCCAGTTTGACTTATCTTTGGTCAGTTGCATTGGTAGTTGTATGGAGACATGGATGGATGGTTGGAGAATAGTGTTGAATGGCTATTGCTATGATAAAAGCTCTATAATTCAGTTCAAGTGGGAGCTCTTGTAGGTATGTTAGTCATGGTGGCTTGATTGCATTAGAGGCTTGGTGTTATGATTCAGTGGGAGCTTGATGTATGGATAACTTGGGTATCATGGATCAAGTAGTAGCTTCGTGCAGGTATATGGTAAGTCATGGTTTGTTATCTTCTTGGTTTTAGAAGATGGGTTAATCTTCCTGATTACTTGAGAGAGTTGTTGATGTAAAGAATAGATGGTCTTCACGGTATGTAGAGGACGGTGATGTACAAGTACATGTACAGGTTCAACAATTTATCTCCAAGTGGGAGATTGTTAGGATTGTGGAGCTGAATTACTTCATAGATAGCATGATTTACACCTTACTAGTTTACATAGTAATCGACACCGGTCAGGTAACCGACACCGGTTACGTGTGTGTGAAATTCTATATTTAACTCACATGAATTAGATCTAACTTTGTTATAAAGTTGATCTAAAAGTTGTAAATGCATATCTAAGTTGCCCTAAGTTTGTATATGCCTATATAAGCTAGGAAACTAGGGTTAGAGGAGATAATTGAGTAATCCTTGGTTGAAGAGGATGAAGAAGAAGAACAAAAACAAAAATATGGTTACATGAAGACAGATCTTCCATGGAGAGAAGCTAGACAAAGGAAATAGCAGGTACATCTAATGGTGAGAAGAGGGTATTGTATTCTATTGTATTTCCTTTGTATTGTCTCTTATCTCATTGTAATTGCTTGCATAGTAGGAAAAGCGCATAGAGTTTCTTCTTGTAGATCCACATGTTGGTGAGATCTTGTATGGTAGATTCTTCTTGTAGATCCACATGTTGGTGAGATCTTGTATTGTAGATTCTTCTTGTAGATACACATGTTGTTGTGAGATCTTGTATTGTTAGATCCATAGGTTATTGTGAGATCTTGTATTCATAGATCCATGAGATCATGTTGTATTGTTGATCCATGTAGATCTAGATATCAGAGAGGAGGTTTTCTTCATATTTTCACAAGCTGATGTTGTGATGGAGAGACAGACTTACTTCTTGATGCACAATCATGGTTGCACATTGGTAGACCCATGTGAGAGGTCTTATTGCAGATCCACAAAGAGCTTGGTTGTAGTTCAGAGATCCAGTAGTTCCTGGTTATGTGAGATCTGTTGGTGCTTTGGAGGCATGATTGTAGTGCACTCATGTAGATCCATTTAGAGATATGGAAAATAAGATACTCTTGGAGAAATACATTGTACTCTTGTACCGAAGAGTTGGTTTGTACTCTTGTTCATTATTATATATACGAGATCTCTATCTTTGGTGGACGTAGCCCATATTGGGTGAACCACGGTACATGTTATGTTATGTGTGTGTATTTTGTTTTGATTTGGATTACTCTAGTTTATACCTCCACGCTATAGATTTTGGGGAATTGTTTAGATCTATGTGCATGATTTGATATGTTATTGAATCATAACACTATTCCGATCCAATTCCCAACATTATTTGCTAGATGTGCTCCACATTATCATCTTGATATCACTCGCATAATTGACATGAGTGAAATATGCACTTAAAATATTATGGATCTTAAAAATAATGTTGTAGCACATTTTAGCCATTTCGAGGATCGCTCGTCTGCGTCGTTAACTTGTTTGTCGGTTCTACATCATCAACAATTGAGCCTTAAACAACTAAAAGAAATGGAAAAAAATGTTTAGAATATGAGGGAAATGGGATTTTCTATTTTATCTTTGGGTTTAATTATTTAGGAAAACTTTTTATCAATGCATTTATGGTTGGTAGGAGATAATAACATGTAAAATAAAGCCAACATTAATAAATTGGTCATATTTTAAACTTTCTAATTTTTACATAGATGAAAGTTTTGAAAGATATTTCGGCATATGTTTTGAAGGTACGATTAGAATGTTTAATGAGAAAACAAGGAGAGAATATTTCAAAGGCAATACACATGTACAATTGAATAATAAAAGAAAGTACAATGCAAAAGGAGAAAAAAAAAAAATAGGAATACCTTGATAACGCTTTTCCTTTTATTATTTATTATTTTTAAGCAAGCAAGCAAATCCAAGCAAAGTAACCCACGCACGCAAGAAATCAAGCAATGCTCCTTCCTGGGAGGTTAGTAGAAGATAGACAAAATAATATGGAAATGAAAGACAAATGAAAAGACTCACCAAAGAATGGTGGGTCCTATCAAGCATGCTAGAATATTGTACAAGTTTACTTGATACCTATTTCAGATTAGTGAAATCGCAACAAGAAAGCTAACAAATCCAAGTATGAGAGGGTTTAAGGTACCTCTAGATAGGATGACGTTGGATACAGGCACAAATGAGAGGTCTTTCCTCGTAGCGAGCTAGAGGACTTACAAATCAAGAGAACTCAACACGAAAAATGGATTAGTATATAGATGGGTGGGTTTCCTAACAATGTCAGTCGAGAAGTGAAAACTTCCTAGGATGGATATCAACCCACGTTTTGGATAAAGATAAGATAAAATAATGATTGATAAATTGTATGTAGTAGAATCTGAGATAAACTAAAACTTGAAATGCAATAAATATTATAAAATGTAGATTTGATCAAAGAAAATCAAATCAAACATGTATAGGTCGACAATGACCTTAGACTACGAGAGGCCCAATCGACGATGAATGGAGTAAGCCAAGTGAAACAGTGATGTAAAATACAAATATGAAGTTGGTGATGAGTTGAGATGAAGAACAAGAACATGCAAGAGATCTAGAACTAGATCTAACTAAAAGGATATAATAAAATCATGAAATTTGATGGTAAATGCAATGAAGAATGATCTCGGTTGACTACGACTGGCTGAGTTAGCAGTGACTGGAGTAGAAAAAATAGATCCGAAGTAATAGAAAGGGATAGAATGACAAGACCTTAAGTCCGAGGGACTATGGGATAAAAAAGGAGATGATTGGAAAAATGAATGGCATAGGAAACGACAAAATGGGACCCGTGTCGACGATGACCGAGGCAGGGGTGAATGGGGGTGAGATAGCGTTTGATGGAAAAGGATGGACAAGAACAATGATTTGCATATGGGAATGAATATCTGGAAAGACAGAGACATGCTCTTGATGGTTGCTTTGAAACAGTAAAAAAGCTTAAGCACAAGAGAAAAGGTGAGACAAAGGAGATACACATAAGCTTAAAATATCTTCAAATCTCCACAATGATGAAAGGGGTCTTCAAAAGGAAAGTCTAAGATGACAACAATTGTTGGTGAGAAGAGAAGAACCTGCAAAAAAAATCCAAGGCTGAAGAAAACCAAAAATTTCATCCATTTGCAAGGAGGGGTAAGGGTGGCTTTATAGGGTCGACATCGACCCAGATAGGTCACCGCCGATCACGGAGATCCATCCATTTGGGCGGTGGAAGGGTGATGAGCTTGAGGTAAAGAGTCCTTATGAGGCATGATTAGGGTTTTGAAGGGTGAGGACGAGTTAGGGTTTCTTAGGATGGATAATGGGTAGGTGGAGGGTGAAAAATATTAAATAAAGGTAAAGGGGGTGAATTTATTAAATATGGGCCTAAGGAGGATAAAATGGAGGATAAAGGGAGAGTAAATGAGTTAAATGGGGATTTAGAATTAATTAAATATGATTAGGGATGATTAATGGATGATTAAGATGATAGATAATGATAAGTGGGATAAATTGAATTTAGGAGGGAAAATGGAAGAGAGGTATGTATGCAGAAAAAGACATGATAAAGAGTGAATGAGAATTGAGGGGTAACTATACCAAAAATTGGTGTCTATAATGAATTAGATATTATATGATCCCGATATCACTGGTCAAAGTTCATGATCAAACCGAGTCAACATGGAAGTGTATGTCTATAGTACTATGGCTCGTGTACATAGTATATTTTCGTAGTTTGGAGTTGATTGAGAAAAAATGTGAATTGTGGACATGTTTGGTCTTACCTTCGATATTCGATAGGCATGCAAACAATTGGTTTAAATAGTGAGGTCCACTTTTGTTTCGAAAGGGGACCCGACCACTGTGGTATATTAGTTTGATTTTTATTTTTCCGATTACACTATAGTTTTATGTCACTTTATTTTGTGTCTTGTGGTACCGACACGTGGCGGGATAGGACCTCAACATTTTGGAGATGTTGAGAGGTCCATGTGGTGGGTTCTCGGGCCACCATGTCGCCTACCACCATCCTAACCCGATCAATCTCGTGGGGTGCCTATGCCCGTAAAAACCTTGCCACACATTTCCACATTACAACACGTTCAACTGCTTTACCTAACTCATCGAGATGTTTCAACCACACACGGAGCTTGCGAAAACCATCAAGCAACCCACCAACTCGCTAGTGTGACCGAGCTACTTCAAACCTAACATGTCAATAGACCGTTGAGATCGCGGAGGGGTTGTGCCTAAAACGATAAAGCAAAGTGGGTTACGTGCCACAACCGCGAATACATTGAGCGGTCATAAGCTATTTCAAGACTTCAAACAATAGTCACCCAAGAAATGTGGGATTTAATCCCAACAATATGCCCAAATTAGTCATCATGGGATCAATCCTACGACCATTGAGAAAAAATCATACACCCAAGCCAATCCAACTATGTGTTGTAAGTAGTTATAAATGGCCAATTTGCTATTTGAATGAGGTTAGGTCATTGCGGGGATGTGTGTATAGTCCCATAATGGGCGTTTGTGAACATGGTCATTTTTACCCCCAAAATGGCATTTTCACGAGTTTGTGAAGCTGGAAAGATGTTTAGATTTTATAGATGATTAGAGTGAGCTATTTTTGTTCCCTGATTGTTGTTCATTTGATGTTGTTTTGGAAGGTTATTCTACCACTTTTGACATGGAACATGGGAAATGGACCTCGTAAGTGCCATAGGAAGGTGGTGAACATTGATGATCGAGTTTAGAGTTCTTCAAAGGTATGTTAAACACATTTCTTGCATGTTTTAGGATCCATTAATATTTGTAATATTTCCATTGTAATTGCAAATTTTATTTTTAATGGATCAGATGGCATTCTAAGCTATCCTGGAGATGTAGCTCGATCAACGGGTGAACTCGTTATCAATTTGGTGTCATGATTTTCTTTATTGCATTATGTTTTTTAGCTGCAATGATTGAGTAATTAATCATTTTGGATACAATTTAATCATTAATGACATTTTATCGAAAAATGGGAAAATAATGATTTGATCGTATTTGGATGCACATTTGGAAGTGGATGTTTATGATTCGATTTATTTTAGTTTTGGGTGTATGTGATCAGATTTGGAAAACCACTAATGATTTAGTTTTAAGTAAGGTATTAAACAAGTTGTAGGATTGCACCTTTACGAGATATTTTAAAGGATCTGTTTGAAAAACTATTTAAACACGAGGTGTGTGTTAGTTTACGGACCACTAAGCAAAGATAATCTTGCATCTCGATTTCCCTCCTCCAAATCTTGCTCACAAAATGCAAATAATACCAAGAAAAATCATATATACACATACTAAGAATAAATACTAAGATTTCAAAATTAATCTTATTACAAAGAATGTCTATAAAGATGGGAGCCTCCATTTACCAAAGCATTCGGTTGAGTAATCACAAGTGGTAGAATGTTGAATCTAATCTTTATGCTCACCATATGCAATGGAAAACTATCAATGTTCTTTGTATGTCTCTATACCTTTTAATATTTGAGCAAATTTTGGAATGAACTATTATCTATAGATAAGGGAGTGCATACCCAAAACACAACCCCGTAATTATCTTACATATAAAAATTAGAATAATCACCGATGCAAATGCGGCTCAAACACAAACACCCAAAACTCACACAAGGAATAAGTGGCTCTTAACCTTACAGTTTTAAATAATTAAAATATTCATTGCAGAATGGGTTATTGTGATTGATTTTCCAAAAAATAAATAGCAATCTTAAAGGATGTTTTTGTATTATTTCTTGAATGGGGTTTATTAAGGTGAAATAAATTTGTGGAAAATTATTGTTGGCGGGAAATTTATTAATGTAGATGTAGTATCATTGTTGGTGGCATATTTCAAGGCTTTCTTGATTGTTCATTCAATATATGTAAGGTGAGGGAGGCTTTATGGTCATGAATTCAACCCATGTTTAATGTTGACGACATTTACACATATTGATGTGTTTTTAACTATAAATAATTAATAATTTCATAACTTTATTTATAAGTTTCTTATTGATTGGTGACAAATGGTGTCATGAAGATATAAACATAGGCATCTTCAAGAACCATTCAAATCTGCTTTCACCAAATAAAAATGGATATTCAATCCGATCAACTCACCTTTTCCAAAGACACTAAAAGGTCGTGGCGTGTGGGAGCTTTACAATAGGGTATGAACATCCATCAAGGAAAAATATGAAGTGTTCTTTGTCGGATATTTTAGTTGTGTTACGTTTTAGCTCCTTTCCATCACACACAATTAAAGTTTTGTTTTGAACGTGGAACCCATCGTATTTTACCCAATTTTTATTTTCCCCCTTTAAGTGAAAATTATACTCAACATGAATAATGCAAGCGAGACCAAGAAGATAAAGTGGAGCGCAAATAGGATATATTATTTGGATATGAACAATCTTAGCCATGGTATAGGTGCAGGACATGCCGACATTAAAATCCCACCTTTTTATTTCCATCTTTCCATTCATGTCTTTGATATGGAAAATATGTTAAAAAGACCTTATAGATATCTTCCCAAATTTATCACCTCTTAAAAACAAACAAAAGTATATATAATTTTAAATTGAAACAAAACCAACCTATCAAAGTTAGAATATTAAAAAGTGTATGTCTCATTGAACTAACCACATTGGTAATAATGATATCCCTTTGTAAAATATAGAAATGCAATCCTATCCACCCACATATAACTAATTGCATCACTTGAGAAGTAGTGTCACCTCCTTTGGGCATTGTGGAAATGATAGTGCCCAACATTAATACATTTCCCAATTTTAGATGTTTAATGTTTGTCATCTCATATTATTTAGGCTAGAACAATCAAGATATTATCAATATATCTCTTTTGATTTGATGTGTTTTTTTCTTCATCTTTTCTACATTCAAAACTGTCACATGGGATGTCGAGTCTCCACAACATGTTTGTACTTCAAAATGACTCACAAGTCGGAACAAGTGAATTCCCCTATAATGGGGTTGTGTCCAACTAACTAGTTATAAATAAACATTTTTTTATCCTATATCTTTAATTTCGAATCATATTTTAATATTATTTGCTTCCATATGATCGATAAAAAAAAATATCTCAAAAAAACACATTTACTGGTGGAGACCCGAAGTGGTTCACGCAACAGGACAGTAGTTGAGCATTAAATTCTAAATAAAAGAGGGAAATGCAATCTGTCCTCGTGGATTTTGACGCGCCTAATAGATAAGACATAAATAAATGCTCAACCACCAATGCCCAACACTTGTTCCATACTGTTTCCTTTGGACGCGTTCCATTCCAGCCGGTATCCATTTGTTTCCTTTACCAACTGTTGCATTTCCCACCGAATAATACACCGGCATTCTCAACAAAGAACCTTGCCCATTCGCAACCTCTTCAGTTCTAATGCAAATCTTTGGTTGTTTACTCTGAGTGGGATTTTACAAGTTGGGAAGTTTGTAAAACCAGGGGAAAATAGGCTTTCTCAATTGCGAAAGACTTTTGAGTTCAAAAATAACCCTGAGGATTCATATGCGTGCCCACATCATTATGGCAAGAGGAAAAATGAGCAGAATATGCCAAATAACACGATTCGAGAAATGGCGGAGGCAAATTTGATATGTATTTTTTGAAAAAGGGCTTTGTTTCTTTCATTTTCGTGGTCGATCGAGGGGCTTGGCAATTTCATATTTCGAACCTCCACATTTTCATTTAAACATCATGGCAAACATTGAAAGGGGTATGCGATCTAAAAGAAGTCATTTCAGAAGCTTTAGTATATAAAGATAGGAATCTTAATGATTTTTTAAGCCTGTTTAGGTTTTGATATTTGGACTTAATTTTAGAAACCCAAAACATTTCAGGATTTCATTGAATCTTTTTTTTTTTTTAAATTAAATTGTTTCTTTGCTTATAAGGGGCATTTCATTGGATTTAAGGGAAAATGATGTAACATGATTTTGATAGAATCCTTGGATAGGAATGGGGTACCATTGTGTCATGGCATCGGATTTTTCTATGGGTGGTTTGAGTTGGGAAGCTTGTTGCATTTTCACGACCACTAGAACTAGTGATGGTGTTTTCATGGGAATTGTCATGTATATGATTCTATATAACTTCTACAAAAATTTTGTATATGTTATTGATGCTTTTCTCGATGAGTACACATGGATTGAAAGGCACATGTGATTGAGATGGGATTTTATTAAAAAGGATATAGTTTTAATTTGACATATTTGGACCGAGAGTTGAATCTCGGACCCTTTTAGAAGGTTTTAGCCAGATTTTCTAAGCCATTCTACATGTGCTATGGCTGCATCTATTTGATCCTTATGCTATGAACATTCTCAGTCTTCAAACAAATTCAGTTTTTTAATAAATGAAAAAACATGCATGTGCAGGTTGGATGGAAAACTTTGGAATGGCAGTTTTATGCGTCGAGATCGTTTGAAGCAGGGTGGAAACAATGTGTATTCACACTACTAATACTCAAGGAAAATGTTACCTACAATTCTATGTTTTTAAGCCATCTAGAGGTGAGGTTTCTACCTCACCAAGATTCAAATAAATCCTTGTCTTTCAGTTTTTATTTAACGGTATTCATTTTAAGCTATAACAATTTAACGTATTTTTTTAACAAATTCTGAGCTGATTTGGTTTCCACATCTGAAACAATGATTACATTTCGAGCAAAATGTATTAACATGTATTGCATGTCTTTATATTTCTTACATTTGGAGAAAAACATATAAACTTATATTGTATGTGTCCATATTCATTACATTCGGAGCAAAATATACCAACTATAAACTATAATCGTGAATGCAATAATGCATTCTCAATTGATTTCGATACATATTTTTCTGCAACACAAAAAAAATACTCCTCGAATGCTGCCATAATTTTGGGATCAGTTTGTTAGTCAATTTCCATGTCACACCTTCAAAAAGGCCCTGAGTTTGGACTATTAGGAACGATTGTATCATTGACAGATGTTGTTGGAGTCATTAAGAGGTTCACTGGATGAACCCATGGTGGAATAGGAAAACCAGATATGGTATGAAAGGTTGTATGTGAAGTAGGAGGTTGTGGGATAATGGGGTGTGTAGTTGGAGTTGAAGTTATTTGCATTTTGTTGGTGTCAAGGAAGTAAGGGTGGTAATCTGGGATAGGAACTTTCAACATATCTTGTAACATGGAGTTCTGTATGGGCATGGAATGATGCATGGGAAACAAAACATGTGGATTGTTGAACTTGTTATCTCTTTCTTGTTTCTCTTTCTCCCTTTGATGGCGAGTGGCTTCCTTCTATTGTAATTCCAATTCCTTTTTTTGGTGAGCTACTTCCCGTTGTTTCTCGCTCTGTCTTTCAACAAACTTTTGTAGATCCCTTTCTTGCCTCTCTTTAATGCGTTGCAATCTCTCTTCTTTTTTTTGCTCCTTTGCTGCCAACCTTTCTTGCTTTTTTGCCTCAATATGCTCCTTTTTACGTTGTTTCCCTTCACATATTTCTTGTTTTTTTTGTTGTGTATCTTTTAACATCTGAACATAAGCATCAGATGTTAGCAATTGTGAAGCATGACTTATCCGAAGTGCAGCATCACTCTTACCTTTGGAAGGATCCCGTACAAATTGTGTCGGTAACCTTAAAAATTTACCCAATTTCTTCTCATTTGCAGCAACACCATCATTTGATATACCACTTTCAACATCATGGCCAGTTGTCTCTTCCTCATTTTTATCTTTATCAATGACCTCAATTTCCTCTGTGTCAGCATAATAATGAGTAAAGTTTGTTGGTTCAAAGTCTGTTGGCTCAAGGTTGGTTGGCATCGAAGGTAAAGATATACTTTCATCCTCAGTGTTTCCAATCTGATCAAGTCCCAACTCTGCAATATGCTCTTGCAGCCAAGTAGGTTGTTGTGGTGCACTTGGCAATGAGAGATCATCCCTCTATTCCCTGGGCCTCAGTGTTGCAGTTGGATGTGCCATTGTCATGAGTATTCACAATGTGGTTCACTTCATAATCTTTGGTCTGCATTATACTTTGTCTTTCTCCCTGTACACTTGGTTCCTCCATCTCTGTATTAGCAACAACCATTGTTTCTATGGTTGGATGGAATTTTTTTGTTGTTGTTAGATTCTCAATTGATTCCATGAAGTAATCTTCTCCTATATTGTCACCAAGTGGTGGAGCTACATCTCTTGACAAACTTAGGATGTTTTCAGCAACATCAACATCTATTATGTTTTCAGTACAATCAACATTCATAATGTTTTCAGTAGTATCATCATCTGTGACATTTTCAGCATCATTTTCGTTGGCATCTTCTTCGATGATATATAGTTTACTACATTCCATGTCATTCTGTAATGCATTTGGATCAAGTGGCCATATACCTGTGCGTCTAAAACCAGCATGAATATTTGCAGGTGTCATGGCCTTGGCTAGAGCTCTACTACCTATTTTTGCCAAGTCTGAACGTTTGACTTCTTGGTACTTATTATTACACATCCTGCATCCTCTCGGATCTGAAATATGCTTTAAAAGGACCAAAGACACTAACATCTAGTGGTTCTGACCTATGTGTAGTATGTCTTTGTGATGTCAATAAATCAATCCCCAATCGCTGGCCTCTTCTATAGTTGACAATGCCACATGGCTTCCATGACCATCAAATATAAGTAAATGCCTATTTTAGGCACACTCCTCCAGTGCTGAGACTTACTTGAAATGATACAACCAACTTATAAAGAGCTCTCTAGTCATCAAGCACTTGGATGAGCAGCCATGCAAGCACCTGGTTCACATCCCTTGATGTAATTTTGTGAAACTTTTTGACCTTTAAATAAGTAAAAGTTAGGGATACATTGCCCTATGAGCATTTACACAACATAGAATTGTCATCCATTCTCTGCTACGAGGAATGATTTTGGGAACATTCCTGCAACCCTTGGTGGCAAGCACCCTCATGCCACAATTTCTCCCTGCTTGGATTCCTGTCTCATCACAATTCCATATTTTTCTGCACCATAGGAATTGATATAAATGTTAGCTAGTTTTTCATAAAACTTGCTAACCACCTCTGGACGTAAACCTATTGCACGATCTCTTTCTAGACCTTGATGAGTCAGTAGGACTATATGCAGGTGTCTTTTTCTAAATCCTTCACACCAAGATTTTCCAGGTAATCCTTCTCGAAATGGAGTCTCTCTAGTTTCACAAATTTGTGCAACACATGCCCTCAGTTGCATAAATCCCACTCCATGCCCTAAATCTGCCATTTGCTTACACCATTCAACTATCTCTTTCTCCTCTCCTTCACTCAAAAGGTGCAGGGCCCTTCCTTTTTGTATGGGTCAGACCATTGACCAATAATGAACAGATGTAGGAGGTAAATTATATTTCAGTGCAACAGCTCTAATTGAATAATTGTTGAATTCAATATCATCTATGGCCTTTAACATATCTTCTTTTGACCAACTAGACAAAATTCTAACCTTCTTGGTGAAGTGTTGCCTCTAACAACCACAGTTTCCTCTATTTCATGCCTATTTACTTGACATCCAACAGGTTCTGGCTGATGATCATCAATTGTGTTTGTATCTCCTTGATTTGTTGTTGCACCATCCTCTTCACTTATTATTGTAGCATCTTGTTGATCTGTTTCATGGTTAGATGTTTCAATTTCAAATTGTACACCTCATTTTTTGGGCATACGTTGTCCTCGCTTCAAAATCCTCTTTCTCTTCATCTTCTCTAAATGTTGCAGTATTAAACAATATAAAATTAGTAATATATGTATTAATATATCAATAAGATCATCTACAATGGGAAAATTTTAGCAAGCTTATGATACATGACAGTATGAATTATAAACTTGTAGGTAAACTTGTGATTACCCCGTTGGGCACCATTAACGATGATCGAATACATGTTTTATTAATTTCATATTATTTGATAAAGACAAAATTTATAAGTTGGGTTGTTGATTACATATATAAACTTCAATAATCAAAATTTTGGTTTTTATTCCATCAAGTATTGGATATTTTAAATGCAAAATAGTGTTCAAGTGAAATATCATGTCACGGATGACATGATATTTCAGTGCAGCAGCTCTAATTGAATAATGCGAGAAACTCAATATCATCTATGGCCTTTAACATATCTTCTTTTGACCAACTAGACAAAATTCTAACCTTCTTGGTCGAAGTGTTGCCTCTAACAACCACAGTTTCCTCTATTTCATGCCTATTTACTTGACATCAATGAGTTTTGGTGATGATCATCAATTGTGTTTGTATCTCCTTGATTTGTTGTTGCACCATCCTCTTCACTTATTATTGTAGCATCTTGTTGATCTGTTTCATGGTTAGATGTTTCAATTTCAAATTGTACACCTCGTTTTTTGGGCATACGTTGTCCTCGCTTCAAAATCCTCTTTCTCTTCATCTTCTCGAAATGCTGCAGTATTAGACAATATAAAATTAGTAACATATGTATTAATATATCAATAAGATCATCTATAAACACTTCTAAAGATGAGGTGTTATCAAATAACACTACATTCATCAGCTTGTTTGTAATTGATCAATATCAATTCTGATGTTTCACTCGAACATGCGATCACCCCTTTGGACATTGTAATTGATATTGATCAATTGATGCGAGTCTTGTTAATGTAAGGTTTTATGACATCAAATCATCTTGAAGTGAATGCATGTAAGAATCGTAATTGTAATATTGACTACATATGTTGTTATTGGCAAGAAACATTGTATGTAGAATGTTAATGTGGATATTCACATGACTTTACAAAGTGGGTTAGCGGGCAATAATTTTAGTGCCTCAAATTTGTAATCATAGCATTTTGAAAATAGGATAGTTGGTATGGCCTATTTGCTCATTTTTGTCTCTTGTTGGTAGCGTGGAACAGTCCAAGTCTTTGAACTCAAAAATTTCATTTGAAGCCTATGGTTTTTATGCCCTAAGTGTTGAGGCATTGGTGGGTGAGCATTTGGAGGTTCTTTGTTGAGAATGCCGGTGTATTATTTGGCGGGGCTTTTAGTTGGTATGGGTTTTGAAAATTTGTTGGTATGGAGCGCGTCCAAAGGAAACAATATGGAACAAGTGTTGAGGCATTGGTGGGTGAGCATTAATCACTTTCTTATCTATTAGGCACATCAAACTCCACGAGGACAGATTGCATTTCCCTCTTTTATTTAGAATTTAATGCTCAACTACTGTCGTGTTGCGTGAACCACTTCGGGTCTCCACCAGTAAATGAGTTTTTTTAGATATTTTTTTGATCGATCATATGGAAGCAAATAATATTAAGATATGATTCGAAATTAAAGATATAGGATAAAAAATGTTTATTTATACCTAGTTGGCATACTATCAATCCTACGTGGCAAGGATTTGGTTCACTGGACCTGCGAACTTAGGGTGTTCGCATACTGGCCCTTCTCCCCTAAACTCTTCTAAAGATGAGGTGTTATCAAATAACACTACATTCATCAACTTGTTTGTAATTGATCAATATCAATTACAATGTTTCACTCGAACATGCAATCACCCCTTTGGACATTGTAATTGATATTGATCAATTGATGCAGGTCTTGTTAATGTAATGTTTTATGACATCAAATCATCTTCAGAAGTGAATGCATGTAAGAATCGTAATTGTAATAGCTTGACTACATATGTTGTTATGGTGGCAGCAAATCTGTTGTAATACTGGAATACTTTCAATGACAATCATTGATTACTGTCAATAATATATTGCATTCTTGGCAGCTACTTTGTGCTTGATTTTAAGTAGGGAGAAGAATAAATCTTTCATTCAGGCCATTTTTTTATGTTTGTTGAATGCCTCTACAAAGTGGGTTAGAGGGCAAGAATTTCAGTGCCTCAAAGTTGTAAGGTATAAATAAACATTTTTTTCCTATATCTTTAATTTCTGGGAGTAGTGCCATTATGTCAACACCCTAAGTTCACGGGTCCATCGGGCCAATTCCTTGTCATGTAGGGTTGTCAATTTTACAGCTAGCTATAAATAAACATTTCTTTATCTTATCTCTTTAGTTTGGAAACTCTTTATCTTATCTCTTTAGTATTGGGCAGTGTTCACATACTGGCTCTTCTCCCCTACGTTTAAATTGTGAAGTCTTGGAACATTCACGAAACAAAACCGAGTGGCACACGCACAGGTATAATGGACTCAGGAAGATACCATTCATTTGAAATGTGTTTTTCTCTCTGTTTTGAAGCTCTGCCCAATTTTTTTGTTTTGTATTAAATAAGTACGGATTTTATATCTTATAGAGTTCAATTCAATTATTATTTTTCCCATTGATTTTCGGATGAAAATAAAAATCCCTTTCAAATACCGGATAAATGGTAAGATGATTGATCGTGAATATTCATATCTTTGGCGAAATTTGTTACTTTTATTAAAATAGTGGAATTTTTAAAATGAATCTTGTGTGTTGCACTTGTGTCAACAGAAGAAGCTATATAAAGTAGGAATCTTATTTTTTTTTTAAGCGGTGTTGTTTAGGTTTTAATATTTTACTTAATTTCAAGAAACCCTTCAACATTTCTTTATATATTTGAAAGCAAAACATTGGTTTGCATTTTTACTTTTCCATACTAAATCCTTTTTCTCCTCCAATTTTTACTTGAAATATCTTGAGTCGACTTTTATTTAATTTTTATCGAATTTCGCTCTAGCTCTCTATCGAGATACATTCATCTTTTTTTGGTTCGGATATTGAGAACAAACTCTGAATTTTGTTCCTGTGACAATTTATGAGTAGTATTATGCCAATCTTCTCGACTCGAATTGAGATTGATAGGTAATATTGGGTCCAACATTTTGTGTTTCTCTGGTTACAGGACCCATTATCAAGGTAAAGATAGAAGCCGATGATCCGAGTAGAGTGTAAAATTTTGTACGTAAGTGGTTATAAATGGTCTAAGAATAAATATTTGTCAAATAAGAAAAATGTAAAAATGAAATTCATATGATACAGGGTTTGAGATAGAGGTTTACGGTAATAATAGATTCATTGTAATAGAGATGTCATGAGAAAATAGCATCTTGAAGTAGTAAGGGGATTCACATGAAAAAAAGTCAAGATAAAATAGGCTCGATGTTAATTTCTTTGGACAACAAGAAGGGAGGTTGGGTTAGTGGTGATCCTATCCCTAATTTCTCTTAGAATGCCATTCCTTATCTATTTTTATTCTTTACTAATAAGTCGAGCAAGTTTCATCATTTTTATGCAAATGTAATCAAAAAAGCAAGCAATAGGTAAGTAGAAGAAAGAAAAATGTGCTCACTGAGATAATCAAAGTTATAGAAAAAAAACCAATCTACTTATGTTTATATCAGCTAATTTGATTTCACAATGTCCAAAACCTATTTTAAACCTATGTTTTTAGCTCTCTTTACATCTATGTCTTTATTTACTTTACCACCAATCTTGACTACTCATCAAACATAACTATAGGTAGTATCCTTCAGGTGAGAAATTATAAGCAGTAGGTATGAAAACTAACCTGCAATTTTTGATTTTTTGGACCTTTCCTTTCAAAACTTGATAGAAGTAATCTCTTCTTATAAAATCCACTATAATCAGGCACCCTACAGAAGTAAATCAGCAGTAAACAAGACTAGGAAAGTGAATATATAATACCAACATAGGGGAGAGAGTATCCAATCAAAATGTAAGACATGGATCAAGGTGGAGGGTCTTTTTAATCAAAGGTTGAAATTGATTTTGAGATGATCTTGTGGCTGAAATTATTTGATTTGATATTCATATTTACTTTTTACCTTCAAGTGTACAATTTTATTGGTGTTTTTAATGGATGAATTTGAATCTTGAGAAGAAGGTTCCCTCTTTTTTTGCAGGTATGTATTAAAGTCTGGATATGAAAGATCTGGTGATTGAACATACATTCTTGGAATATGGAAAGGGATGAATTGGAAAGAGAAATACTCAACCCATTAAATAGATATGATGGGTTTGTCAATTGATATGTTGTATTTATACTTTGAACAAATGAGTCTTTTATTGTAGAAAATGAAAGTACCAATCAATATTTATTGTGTACTAAGTAATACTGAGATGTTGACCCTATTCACATATGGTTTATAAAAAACAATTTTTTGAACTTCCATCAAGTATTGGAATAATCAAAAGTGTTTTTGGTTTTTATTCCATCAAGTATTGGATATTTTAAATGCAAAGGCCATAAGAAACAAAATGTCATATCAAGAAAGGGATCCAAGATAGTATTTATTGTGAGTTTAGTATTGTCACCCGCACAAGAGATGTTATTTTAGATCGCCCTCAAAATGACCTATTTATTTGAGTTTCTTTCATTAATATTTGAGTGGTGTTTCTCCTATTTCATCATCTTTAGTTGTATCCATCATATTGAGACTTAGCAAGTCTCTAAAACATGTGAAGTCCTGAGTTGAGTAGGAGTTGACAAGTTTTGCAGCCTTGACTCAACCGACTAAGATTTTGGTTAAAGATTTGAAGAGTTTGTTAAGAACAAATAATATTGATCATTCACATAATTATACTTTTTAACAAACAACTTTTAAAGATTAATTACTATCATTTACTTCGACTTATCAATAATGTATTCTCCTAATTTATCCCTTAATGTTTGGAATTCCAATTTTTTTGACCAAATAAGAATCGATATTGATTGTTCTACAATTTTATTAGCCCTAATTCTTTGGTTGTGCAATTTTTCAATTCCCCATACTCCATTTAATTAATAAAATGCTGCCATACTTAACAACACCACAACCTTGATATATATATAACCATCATAGATACCTCCTTACTTCATTTTTACATGCTTCCAATAGCGAGAGAAACTCCAACCATGGATTCAATTTTTAAAAAATCTCACTTTACTCTTTAACCGATTTCATTTATATTTTGTGAAGTTATTATATATTACATTATTTTCGAGGTCCATTATTTACTTTCAAAGTATTTGAAATCTTAGGTATGCAATATCTATATCAATTCATTTGGTATACTATGCTTCTTTTATTGGTAATTTATTATAACCATACATGGTTATGGTAGATAGATCGCTAAATTACTTCATTGTTTGCTTATAGTTATTAGTTTCTAATTTATATCATATACATATTATGTCCTCTTTCTTTTGTTTAAGAATTATATTTCTTTTCAAAAAGCTTGCTTTGTTCTCACATTATTAGATTGAAATTTGGTTGATGTATACTTAACTGTCATATATTAATTAAATATTGTCTACATTAATTTTGATTTTAAATTTTTATAGGTCATGAGAAGTGGATTAGAAAGACAAACAAGCTGCGAAAAAATTATAGATTCTAGATCACGATTCTATCAATTGCCATGCCACTCAATTAATTTGAGTCAATGCTAACCATCATCTCTAAATTGCTATAAGAATACAATTTAGCATCTAGATTATATCTTTCTTTTTATTTTATTTTATTTTGGTAAATAACTTTTTACTTTGATTTGCTCTTTCTTTCTCTTTTTTTCGCTTACTCCCATGTTTTCAATTAATTTCATATTTGGACCAGCATTTAAGCATTTCTCAATGATATATTTTTATGCCGAAGGTGTTACCCCTATGGGAAAGGGCTTTATGGATATTCAGGACTACATCAAATTTGATGGTTGTCCGGGACGCTGCAAGACATTAAATTTGAAGGGCGTTTTCGTTTGTAGACATTCACGGATGTCAAATTTGACGGTCGTCTGGACATTTTCGCAAGACATTAAATTTGAAGGGCATTTTCGCTTTTTTCTTGTTATTTTTAAGCTTTTGCTTTTTCCACTTTGTTGATTCATGAGCATCGGGAGTTGCGGTTCAACTCCTCTCCACATGGAAAAAGATTTCTCTGTATAAGACTGCATGGAAACGCCAAATTAGGCATTACATTCCAATGCCAAAAACAACAGTGCATGAAAATATGAAACACATATTTAAAAATTAGTTCAACTTTTTGTGAGTTATAATAGTAATATAGGAATGAATCAACCTAATCGGAAGGATTCTCTGTTATAGTGAACTTCTGAAACAACGGTTGTAGAAGGTTTTGAAGATGAATGCATCGCCGTAGAAACATCGTGTAGAGTTTCACGTACCTACAAAAAAAGATAAAAGGGAAGAACTTTTATTGCTGCAGTTGAAAGTGCAGGTGAATCGCGCTTGGTTGAAAGTAAATCTGTAGCAAGGTCAGGACGATAGAAAAACTAGAGAATGACGAAGAGACTAGGGTACGTATTAGATGATACGTTTTTTATATTTATTTTGGCTATTGTAATTTTAGTCCTACGACAACGTTTCCATCGTATTAGTCAGTCACAGGAACCTTGTCTATTGGAATTTAGTTAAACTAGATACAAACGTATAAATAGTCTTACAGTACATGATTAAAGTATTTGGGGATGCAACTAAATTTGACATAAATTGATATGTCATAACCTCACACCCCTAACAACCCCATTGCATAGCATGGATTCCCTTTTGGGTTAAATGTTTGATTTGAAGGTGTATTTATTCTGCTTGGACTCTCGCCTAGCATTACATGGATTCCCTTTGGGTTATATCTTATATATTTGATTTGAGTTATTCTGCCATAATTTTCTAGGACTCTCACCTAGTGTCATCCCTCATTTTGCCATTTGGAGGAGAGTTTGGATGAAAAAATTGTAATGAGGAGTTGAAATATTGAAGATAGATTATGATTTTCATTGTCTCTTATGATTAGAAATATTCTTGTTAAAAACGTCCCTACAAGATAATAAGTGAGATATGTTGGCAAATTTTGCATACCAACCCAATGTCAATTTTAATTTTTCACTAATAAGCTAAAATAGGAAAAATATCTCATCGCTAAAATAGGAAAATGTATCTCATTTGTTGTTAAGATTAAAATTTCAAGATGAGCATACTAGGTTCGAATTCAAGCTTCTCTCCAAGCATTATCCCATACACCATCTGGTACATGTTTGGATATCTGGATTCGGAAAAGGGAGTGAAGGGTTTGGTTAAACAATCAGAGAGATGTAGATTCAGGGAATTTGCAGTAAGAGTCTAAATCCCCTTCATTGCTCTGTGTTCGTATGTGGTGTATCTGGAACTAATGGATCCCATTAACTCATTAATTCTGAACCATGTAGAAATTGTAAGTCTCACTTCACCATAGTTACCTGAGACGGGGGGACGGGGTTTTCGGGACAACAAAAAATTTCTAAATTTTGGAGACGGCGGGGGGACGGCTAATTAAAAAATATAAAAATATTTAAAATATAAAGATATAGTGACTAAATTATATAAATAAGCTGAAATAAAACCATTTGAGATTTAAATAAGGTGAAACTTGAACTCATAAACATCAAATACATTCCTTAATACTCGTGATTCTTTGGAAGTTTGCAAGAAGTTGCTTGGTCCAAAAATGTGCAAAAATTGATTTTATGAAAAAAGAAAAATATTGCCATCAATGCATAGAGCTCAAGAAAATATGCACTTTTAGAGAAAACGGCCCTCAAACGGAGCCACAGAATGAAAGTTATGGCACATGCAAGTTTTTTTGCTACATCTTCCGGACCCTTTCCAAAAATGGCAATTTTTTTGTCCTTTTCAACATTTTCAGACATCCCCGTGAAGTTTCTTAGAAAAAAAAAAGGAAACGTGGGGGAAACGTTTCCCCACGTCCCGCGTCCCAGAGACGTTTAGGACGCCGGACGTGTCAAAGCAGGGGGCATGCGTCCCCGCGTAACTATGCACTTCACATCTAACAATAAGCAAATATAGTAATCGAGTGTTCAGCCTTCATATTGCTTGTAGACATTGGACTGTGAATGTAGGATTAGTTTGTAAGGATAGAATACAAAAACATAGAGCCTACAAGAAGAACCATAACATATATTTTTGAACCTACCATTGTTTCCTTGGGATTTGAAAGGAATTTGCATATTTTTCCCGAATCCCATCTTCATAAACAAATTAGCAGAGCCTTGGTTTTGGAATTTTAAATTTTAGGATATTTTGACAAACACTTGGCATACCAAGTTCAAACAAAACAAAATCTTGTTGAAAATGCCTTATAATATAGTAACAATATAGTCCATGTCTTTGGGTTGGTATGTAACTTTGCACTCAAATGGGTTAATAGTATAAAGGTGTTTCTGATATGTTATGTAGATATGGTTGTATGATATAAAGTCCAGCTATATGACTGAATAATATGTGGCAGGAAGTTTAATGTGAAAATGTGAACATTTCCAATGATTCTATCATGCTTCTTTGCTAACAATAAAATAGACTGCAAACTAACCATGTCCATTCTGCGTTTTCCGCAAACCTCTATCACCTCAGTCCTCCACAATTACCCTACACAAAAATTGTTGCCACGAATCCTCTTTATCCCAAGGTCTACTTTTCTCAACGGATGAGCCGATTTTCAAGTAAACAATGACCAATTTTTCCTTTAACAACCCAAATTTTTTTCATATTAATTCAGTCCACTGGGAACATCAAGGCTTAATGAGAAATTTGATGTATACAATTCTGTCAAGTAAACAATGACCAATTTTTCCTTTAACAAACCAGATTTTTTCATATTAATTTAGTCCATTGAGTGCCATTATTTCGGATTAAGTATAAGTGGATTCCCACGAGTCCTCTCTATCCCAAGGTTTGATTTTCTCATCGGATGAGCTGATTTTCAAGTAAATAATGACCAATTTTTCCTTTAATAGCCCCAATTTTTTTCATATTAATTCAATCCTTCGGGAACATCAAGGCTTAATGAGAAATCTTATCTATGTAGTCATTGAATTGTTCTTCCGGAGTAGCAGACGGGAAGGAAGTTATGGACAATTGTATGGATGATTGTTCATGCTTAGGTGGCTCAATTTTTTTAATTTGCTCAATGCTTTGGATTATCAGGTTTGAGATTTACAAAGTTTGCAATGATGAAACTTGCTTTGGTGCCATGCCACTAATTCAAAGATTCTAAGTTTTTACAGTGCATAATTGGTTGTATACGTCGTCACTATAGAACCCGGGGATTTGATTTGTTGAATTGTTACAACAAATTTGAAAGGCCAGGTGGGTTTTGTTAGGACATCTTTACAGATGATTACTATTCTAGGTTTTTTTGGTACAAATTAGGTCTGGATGATAATATTAATAAGCCCTTGTTAGTGTTTGGCGTGTGTATAAATTTTTTGATCTGTATGCATGTAATCATGTAACTTGATGTGTTAGTCAACGAGGACAAGACCCATAAATTTGGATGAATGCTAATTTGTGCCATTGTAGGAAATTTGAATCCTTTGTGTAAAGGTTATCTCGGCTTTTTTAAAAACAATTGTGATACTATATAATTTATGGGTGTCGAAATATATATATTTTGGCTCATTCCTCTTCCTAATGCAAGTCCTCTGTATAATACCAATATTAACTAACTGAAATAAAAAAAAAAATTATATCAACTCTAATCTTCTTACTATCTATTTGCTTTTTTGTTAAAAATATTCTTCTCCAATTTTTTTTTGAAGAAATCTCAATCATGATATTATTTTATAAAATGTATAATCCTATATGACAAACACTCATCATGGAAATATGTCCCAATATGGTTACATGTTGTTTACAAAAAGTTGGACTGACATTTGTGCACTATCCAAAGGAGACATGACAATAATTGTCAAGAGGTGCATATCATCAATTTTAAATTTGTACCATTTTCCTTGTAATTGTTGAAATGTTTTCATAAATCATAGTACTCTAAAGATGCATTTTATAAACTATAGAGACTTATTTTTCAGATGAATTGGTTGGTTGATAAAAGAGTATGCGTGAAGATTACAAACACTTAATTTCTCTTTTATTGTTCACATACAACATTTCAATATAATGTTTCATATATATATTCCGACACTACCACTATCAATCACCCCTTATCAAGTGTACAAAAAAGTTTTTTCAACAAAAGAGCAACCAAACAATCGATGCAACACTAACACAATAACCCGAAATAAATACAAACCACATCAACTACAAAAAAATTAACTATCCAAAAAAGTATCAAATGTATTCATGTTTAGAGCCAAAAAAATTGGCCACAAAAGGCTACCACTCGATGTATTCATGTTAAGTACAAATAAAATAGTCCGCAAAACACTACCGCTCATGATATAAGATTTGCAAATGTATATGTACGAATTTGTAACAAGTTTGAAATGTAGAGAACTTTAAAATAAAGTGGTTCATCTATATTTCTACACTTATAAAATTAATCACACCCCTTATCAACATCAACTACAAGAGTAATAACTATCCCTCTAAAGCAAATAACATATACCATTCTACGTTCACACCTTTGCATTGTACACATGCGATTGCTAGTCATAATTTTGTTTTTATAGTTGTGCTCTATCATATAATAATTTTGAATTTTTGAACGACACAATGTACACTAAATTTTATCAAACAAATTTGAATTTTGTCAAACTTTATTTATTATTTTTGCATAAAATTAGAACTTTTAACTATTTTTCTTCATGGAATCTTTTTGACATGGTTTTGCATTATTTTATAAATGTGTATATATACATATGTACCTCTTAAAAACATAGGATAAAAAACTCTCCAATTTATTCCTCTGATATATTTATGCATTTTTCAGAAAATACCAGAGATGGAAAAAAAAACATTCTTCAAATTTAAAGACTTTTGTTCCTAATTTTGAGACAAAATGTATCCTCAACAAACATAAACTTGAACTTTAACCTTATGACTTAGCATATAACATTGTTAAACAAGCTCAGAAGTTCTATCTTTTTTCTTTTTGCTCAACTTTCTCATCTTTAATATTCTTCACATACAAATTCTAGCTTATAGATATCATGGACCAGTCGAGATTGCATAAATCTAAAAATAGGTTATATATGCGATCAGATAAATAAATCTAATCGATAATAAAAACGAAAACAATGACTATAAATGTAAGACAAAGCAAGGAAAACCTAACCAGTAGAAAACACAGACTCCCACTCTCAACATTTACTCCTACATATGAACAGCACATCTTCTGATTTAGTTTAAAAATCCATCAGTCCTGTCAATTCATGAAAAATTGTGAGTTGGGAGTGTACAGTTTTTATGGCACTTAATAATTTTGATTCTTGAACCAAACACGTGACATAAAGGTTATGAACTGACTTAATTAGCTTTGTAGACATTTTGCATAACTTCCATTCCCCTGTACTCATAACAAGTGAATATTTTTACTCAATTGTTTATAATTTTTGAGGTGCCTGCCATCAAAGTATTTTCCTTGCTGTTCTTGCATATGCTGCCCAGATTATGACGCTGTCATTCTCATACCCCCAGAACCAGTAACGAGTGTTGTGTGCAATTGCCTTCCTCTATTTTGGTTCCTGTTTCTTGTTTCTGGCAACAGAGGATGACTGCATATATTTACATCAAAGGTATTTTGAACTAGCTATGTCTTAGGACTGCAATTGAAACTAAAAATGACCACCATGGTTTCATGTACTGCCCATCTTTACAAACACGAGACTTCCACAAGATTCAAATCAAAACTACACGATTTACAAGAAGTATGACAGCTGTTCCTTCTTCCGAGATTCACCCTCTCCGTACAACTCATTCCATTGCTTTAGCTCATTCATACAATCACCTTCTGATGCAAAGCTCGCAGAAACCTGTCCTGTGAATTAGTTTTAGTTTCCATGGTTTTGGATGAACTGTTCCGCTGTTCTACAAGAATTGCCAGAAAGGGCACATTGTGTGCACAATAAACTCAGAACCGAATTCAATAAACACAAACCTGATTCTTGGCTTCTTTCATATCCTCCATTGTCAGAGGCCGGAGTGTAATCCCAGTTTCAGTAGCATCATTTCTCAATGCAGGATGTTTCTCAGAAGAAAGAGTACCTTGTTTTTCCACTGAATTAACCTTGAGATTGTCTTTCTTCTTAGCCTGCAGAATAAAACACCCCTTGAGTAAACTGTAAAAGCATATCCAATAATTCTGTAATTGCTTTCATAACAAGAGCTAGTACAAATCCCACCATTTCTTTTAGTTTTTCTTTCTTGATTAGATCTCGAACGGGTCGGTATGCTGCTGTTGTACATATGTTCTATAGCACACAGATCAAAAGAAACTGAATTAGATACTTGTCACTGTGCGTAGAACAGAAACTATGGAAAAGGAATATAGTTTAGTTTATACCTTCAGGTCACTACCAGTATAACCTTCAGTTATTGTTCCAAGTTCCTTGAAATCAAATCCTACTTCAAGCTTCTCTTTTGCAAGGAGTGTCCGCAGAATTTTTTCTCTGTTCTCGACGGTAGGTAGTCCAACTATGATTCTGTTGAAAGACCCGTAAAAATCCCAACAGTCAGAATTTTTCAAACTAATCAAAGAGCTATAAAAAAACTATTATAAATCAATCTCCCTACTTGGCTGAGCCCTCCTTCCCTGATCTATACTTGTATGTATTAATGATGGTTCTACTCAAAGTGGACATGACCACTGGTGGGAAACAGTACAATACTGGATATTAGATTCTTGTCTATTTCATTATGATCACTATCAGTAATGCCTTGTGAAAGTGTGTGATATATGATGCATAAACAGACAGTCTATTTAAAGTGCCTTCTGCGTTCAAAGAGTCTAATAATAGCTTCATCAAGATCGAAAGGCCTATTTGTTGCTGCCAAGACGAGAATACGCTCTGTTGGTTTGGTTAGCAAGCCATCCCAATTCATCATAAATTCGTTTTTGATTTTTCTCATAGCTTCATGTTCACCAACCCTGGTCCTTTGCCCCAGCATACTGTCAACCTGCAAATTGAGAATAAAACGAAGGATAAAAGTAAAGAGTCTTCATCAAAGAACAGTGAATTATCTTGCTTAATGCACATGAGATGCAAATGGAAGGATGTAGCAAACCTCGTCAAAGAAGATTACAGTGGGAGAAACTTTGGCAGCCAAAGTGAACAATGCCTTTACATTCTTCTCATCTTCTCCAAACCACTGTAAAATAAAAACTCAGGCGAGTCAAACTCAAATGTTACAATAGTGAGAATCGGTTGCTAAACAGATTAAGTGGATAGACCTATTTACCTTTGAAGTAATTGTTGACATTGAGACATTAATAAAACTAGCACCAGCTTCAGTTGCAAGAGCCTTGGCAAGCATAGTTTTTCCTGTTCCAGGGGTCCAAACAATAGAATGCCTCTGCAGGGCTGGGAATCAAACTCAAAATAACATATATTAGTACCAACACTACTGTCTTTCTTTGCAATACCATGCAATAGACCTATAGTTAGCTTCTAATTTACCTTCAATAATCCTCCCTTGAAAAGATCTGGCCGTCGAAGAGGCAGCATAACAAGTTCTTGTAGTGCCTCTTTGACATTTTCCAAGGCCCCAATGTCAGCAAAAAAGAGACACCAGCTGGAATAACTGCTGGCCTGATTCGTTTCTCAAATTCATTGTCTGGAGCCACTTCCTATTAAAAATCGAAACAGTTAGCCTATTCCAACTCAAACTCTATAAATTCCTCCAAAAATTGAAGGCTTCACTTATCAGATAGAATTTCATTCCTCAAAATATTTAGGAAGTTGGAATAGAATATGTTCTGAAACTAATAATATTTATACAGCTGCTTCTAAAATATCTGCGCACACTTTTCTTCCTTTATCAAACAAAGGTTTAAATAATAGATAGCAGACTCACTGGTTTTGGAGGAGCAATAGGTGGAATCCCTCCCTCAGGTTCACAAGCTTTCTTAGAAGTATCTTCCACGGAAGGATTCCTTGCAGCATATTCAGCTCTCATACCCACTGATTTACATTCTGGTGTTGGAGCTTCACATTTTGTATCAGGCTTCTTACCCTCCTGCAAGGAGGAAAAAAATTACACTCCAATAGAGAACAAGCTCATGGATAAGATTTTAAACCAAAGAGTTCCTAAGAAGAATTAACAGACTTAAATACATAAGAAGCACTTATTTAACCTGCGATATCTTCTCACTGCCTTCCTTTTGAAGTGAAGACTTCCTAGATACTTTCTCTGCATTAAAAATCTTTAGTGCATGTTCCAAGCTATTCAGAATGCAATGTTCCACAACTAAGCATTGGATTGACTATGGCAAATTCCAGAAAAAAAAAAACCCTTTCAAAAGGAAACCAAACCTTTTCGATGAGATGACAAGCCGTCCTTCATGGTACTCAGGCTCAGGTGTGTTCATGAGGTGATGTGACATGGCAGAAACAACAATTTCCTCAATATCTAAGATGAAAGATTGTCATCTCTAATTTGAGAGGTGGAACAAACCAAACTACAGTAAGATAACGTGATAAATGAATCTAAAGGAAAAATCAAACTCACAATCACTAAGAAGAACATCACTGAAACAAATCGAACTTAAATCGTCACATTCCATATCATTTGCTGCAAGTACCTGCCAAAAACTATGTTCAGCTGGTTAACAGTTTAGATTTGACAACTAGCATCGACTATACATTATTATTATGTCTCAAAAAATATAATCCTAAAACCTTGACAAAAAAAAAAAAATTCAAGTTTATTTTAACAGAAGTGCAAATATCAATTAGTGGATGTTGAAAACTTGTGGATAATCTGAACAGCGAAAAAGAAAATTTCCATTTCATTGCTTTAGTATTACTCTGATGAATATATTATATATTTTTCAAGTAAAGACCATTTGAAAGGGAACAACTGTCATGTACATTGCATAGATAAAGTCCTTAAAAATATTTAGTTATAAATGGATCAGTAAAAGCTTTCAACTGTCAACAAACCTCCAAATAGACACAGCACAAAAGCCGAATCAAAAGCGAGACATCTAAAAGGTTGGATCAAAATAAAATTTCAAGGAAAAGTGATGTCCACAAGATCCAGTGGTAGTCAAAACATAAGCCAACAACAAATCTATCCTATGCTTTCAAGAAGATGTAAAGTGAAAATCTTCCCAAAAAGACTGAGGACTAATATAATTAGAAAAGGTATATGTCTGAATTGTATGCTTCATGCATGAAAACAGAACATTTTGTCCGACTACAAATGGAAGTGATGAAAAGCATATGGCTACTTCAGCCTGAAAAATCAGATGTTGTCATCCAAAATGTCAAGTGCTCAGCCTCGAGAAAATATGCACAATTTGTGAAAAATAAAAACACCAAATAATATTAACTATATTTTAAAATACAAATAATTTCATTTCAGAAGGATGACAATGAAAACATCCTAATCGACAAAGTCGAAGTTGTTTCCATTTTGGTCTAAGTGCATCTTTGCAAATCAATTCATTTCTAAAATTATCAATTATAATGCTAGTTCATTTAATTACCTCAGACATGTGGTTCTTGTTGTCCTGAAATTGAATTTCTTCGTATCCTCCTCCAGCTGACTTGTCCATCTGACAAGGTGCACATTGTCATCAGGAGGCTCTATGTCAATGTTATATGGAAACAACAATGTTAGTTTTTCATTGATTTTGCCCTGATTCTTCTGATCAGATGGATGAAATATTCTTGAACCTAAAATCAGAACTGGTCCTGAAATCTTTGTTATCAATTTGTGAAATAAATGATGAGCCTTCTGTGTCCTAAATACAAGTCTCTCGACATCCCGCAAATACAGAACCACAGGACCGGTCCTTGACACAGATGTCAAAACCTGCAGAATTTGTTGATATCATACGCAAGCAAAATCAAAATACCCTAGATAAAATGGAACATAATTAGCTTTGGAATTACCTTATAAAGTGACTGCACAAGAAGTTTGTCATCAAGAACCAATGCACTTAATGAATTTGAACGTTTAAGAGGTTCTGTAAGAGCAAAAGTAAATGTTGGATGGACTGTGGATAGTAATTTAAAAATCTTGAAACTAATCATTAGTATTTACTACCATTATGTAAGATTTGTAAAATATACAGTTTTTATTTTGATTTTGAGGCTCAAGGCTCAAATGCTACCCACACTTTTAAAATGCTTGAGTTTGAGCTCAGCTGTAGAGAATTTCTAACAGGGGATGTGCACTGATCGCCAAAGGTAGGTGATCCAGGTGACCCATGGTATACAAATAATTGCAAGAGGAATCACCAAGAACACCTCTGAGTACCCAGCAAGAGGGTTTGCCTTACCGAATTAGGTGTCGGCTCAAAGGTCAGATATGATCTATGAAAACGGATATGCATACAATAAAGTTACCAGCAACATAAAAACAACTAAAATAACAAGAAGATGATGTAAGGTGAGGTGACAGTAGGACTTATGTAAGCCTAAAGGGTAAAATCCATTTAATATTACTGAAACGAGACATTACTGTACATTGCTTTTTATATATAGGATTTAGCCAGAAAGGAAAATCCTCAATATAAGGAATGTTTTCTATTAGGATGGGAACTTAAAGTAAGAAGCACACCTCGCCTGGGAGTGGATGCCAGCCTGGATAAATCAGATTCTGACCCAAAGTTCTTCGATCTCTTAAGACTGCAATCCTCAGGAAGCCTGAAATTGTAAAATAAACAAAATATTAGCATGAGCCTGCATTTGACATCATAAACTGATAATGACCATGTACCAAATGTGAATTTCTAAAACATCAATGATTGTGCATACATTGCCTGCGACTCAACGTTACTGTTTTGTCTCAACAGACTACCTGCAATGAACAATTAGAAAAGGATGAGCCATTAGCTGCACTTGCTTCTTTGGCTTGAAGGGACCTTTCAGTAAAAAACCAAACAAAACAAAAACAAATATTGGATTGCTGAAAAAATTGGATACCTGATTCAGAAGTCTTTGGGGGTGAACGAGTCGGTAGGCTAGAAAAGGACCCAAGCAAACCAGTAACTCGCTCCAATGCAGCTTCACACAGAGATTTTGAAGTCTACAGAAATGCAACACTTTTAAATACAAGTAAAATTCATTATATGGAGTACCCACAAATAAATTTATTTCAAACAAAACAAAACCTTGTAAAGGTTCAGAAATTTACTGAATCTGATGGCCCGCCATGCCTGCTTTGTAACTGCAACAAACAGTAGGATGGTTCAAAAAGAATTAAAAAGACTGCGAAACTAAAAACCACCTTCTCAGCTGACTCTAAACATAATTTTAATTTACGTAAAAAGAAAATTAGAAATAAAAAATTGAATTGATAAGATAAACTACGTGTTTCCATTCACTGCCTAAAACAATAGTACAGTCTTTCTAAGTCTTGACCTAACAAGACTGATAAAGAGATGTACATATTAAATTCAAAATATCAGCTAGCTGCAAAAGGAGATGGGGGCAACAATGTTTGCACCCAAGGCATGTGGCTCAGCAGTAGGCAAAAAGACTTACTAATGCTGAGTCACAATTTTAAGTCCCAAGTAGGTTCACCATAAATCAATAGATCATTCGTTTGCTCAACTAATTGAGCATTAGCCATGCTTTCTTTCAAAGTGGTTCAGAGCTTCAATATTTAACATCAACCATGCCTGCTTTCAATTAAGTGAACATCAACCATGCTTACTTTGAAAGTGGTCCAGAGGGTCAAAATTGAATATCAACCATGATTGCTTTCAATTTAGTAAACATCAACCGTGCTTACTTTCAAAGTGGTTCTAAGCTTCAAAATTGAACATCAAGCATGCTTGCTTTCAAAGTGGTTCAGAGCTTCAAAACTGGATATCAACCACACTTGCTTTCAAAGTGGTTCAGAGCTTCAAAACTGAATATCAACTATGTTTGCTTTCAAAGTGGTTCAAAATTGAAAAACAACCACGCTTGCTTTCAATTAAGTGAACATCAAACCTACTCTTTCAAAGTGGTTCAAAGCTTCAAAATGGAATATCAATTACTATGCTTTCTTTCACTTCAGTGAACATCAACTGTACTTTCTTTCAATCTAGGTAGCCGGTACGTGGGTATGGTTCGGGTACGGGTACAGGGATCCGGTACGTTGGTACGGCAATTTTTTTGGGGGCCCGGGTACGGAAATACAATATACATATAAAATATTAAAAATATTTTGAAAAGTAACAAGATAAGCAAAATTCCAGCCTTACACATGCATAGATTAAACAAATCTGAAATATACATAGGTGAAATAGCGACAAAAGTTAAAACATATTGATAATTCATTGTTCGAACTTATAACCAGTACATTGTTCAAATCAAAATGTTACAATGTATTATCATTATCTAACATTGTAAACACAAAAATGAAGATACATCAACATTCTAATTAGTAATAGTCTAATGGCTCTGCATCTTCTCCAATGTCTTCAACGAGAGCATCACTACCATCACGTGGTTCATTAGAACCACAAGCACCAGGAGTACAACCAAAACTATCAGCAATGCCGCTCCCGCTAGCCCCACTTTGCAGCTCACGCAAAGTACTATCTAGGTCCGGGTCTAGCAATGAAAGTTGGGCAATGGGAACATCCAAGTTTGGAGTCTCTGGGTCTATATCCCAACACTTTGTTGGCCCTTTCCTGTACTCATCCTTCTTATGTGATAGAAGGCGCAGGTTAGAATGCACAAAGACCAAATCCTCTGCCTTTTTTGCTCCCAACTTGTTGCGGTTAACCGAGTGGATAAATGAATATGTACCCCAATTCCTCTCAGCTGAAGAAGAACTCACAACCTATTGAGGCAAGCCGCAAAGTCAATGCAAAATTAAAATTTTAAACTTATAAATATAAAAGTAAAAAAGAAAGAGTTAAGAAATTAAAAAAATTAAAATCTTACTTGTGATAAAACTTTTATTGCAAGTGGCATGAGGTAGGGGTATGCTTGTCCATGGAGGTACCACCACGAATAAGCATCCATCTTGTATTTGTCACGAAGAGCGCTAATGGAGTGATCCCTAGAGGATATGAAATTCACAAACTCACCTCTAACCATGTCTTCTACTTCTGGATCTGGGAAGATTCTAGCAAATGCCGCCTTATACCCCTCACTAACTTCAACATCCCTATATGGTGGGACCCTCCTAGGCAAAGAAAGGATCTTTGCACTATAGTATTTTGGAGTCAAGGCAAAAGCAAGAAGATGCAATGGAGTAGTCATTTTGTTCCACCTTTCAATGAGATGTGAGTGCACTTCCTTGAAGAAGGTCTCTGTAGGATCTTGCTCTTTGGCATTTATGATGGTCTTAATTGACTCAATCATTGAGTCAATTCCATCATAAATCTCACCCATGCATGGATGATCCATATCAACAAATCTCAACATACTCACGATGGGCTCAGTAAAACTAAGCAAGTAATCCACACGATCCCACCATGCTTCATCCAGGATCAACAATTTCACATTTCTAGCCCTCTCACTGTTTGCTTGCCTCCATATACTCCAAAGGTCACTGATAACCATGCCACTCAATGCCTCTCGCACCTTCACAAGCCGTCTCAAGACGAGCGTGTGCAAGGCAAATACGATCTCAAAGCAACCTAATAACAAATCAAAAAAATAAAATTAAGACAAGTAAATTTAAAACATTCAAAATTCTACAAGTTACAAACTTATAAAATTAATTTAATGAATTTTAAAAACTAATAATTATTTTAAAAAATTAAAAAGAATGTTACAAAGTTACCTTCAATAGTTCGTAATGTTGAGAATTTACGAAAGATGGCTTGGGACATGTGGTGGTTGCTGATGAACATTTGAATCTCACTTGCCTCCTCATATACTTGTTTGATCCAAGCAATTTTTGTGCCCAATTTTTGTAACATTAAGTTGAGGGAATGAACCGCACAAGGTGTCCAGAATATGTGTCCATACCGTGCCTCAACCAACAACCCTGCAGCTCTACAATTTTTTGCATTGTCCGTTACAACTTGGACAACATTTTGAGGCCCCACCGCCTCAATAGATTCTATGAGGATGTTGGCAATGAATTGGGCATCCTTCACTTGCCCCTCACAATCAATAGCCCTGAGAAACATTGCCCCTTTAGGACACACGGCAACCACATTGATCAATGGCCTATTTGTTGTATCTTTCCATCCGTCAGAAACAATGGACACTCTGTTTCGAGCCATTGATTCTTGATGGGTAACAATGAGTCTTCAACTTTTTTTCTTTCTTTTGACAATAAGGTGGTGCGCACCTTTTCATACCTTGGGCTAATGTACCCTTTAGGGGCTTCATTAATACATCTCACCATATCTTGCCAGTATGGTGATCTAACAACATTAAATGGGACACCACATGCATAAATAAAGCGTCCAACACTTTGGTTAGCTATGTCCTTGCTTTCATTCTGGAATGCCCTTTCCAATGGGCCTACATCTTTTGTTCTTTTATGAGAAAGAGGTGAATCCTCTTCCCCTCCGGTTAATAATAGGTGTAGACAAAAATGGGTGATCTGGGGCCACAACATCAACAGAAGGAGAAACAAGTGGCTTGCTAATGCTATGTGATCTTCCTTTTCTTGCCATAGGATGATTGGATTTTAATGCCATTGTTGCATCTGCTTCCTCCTGCTCTTTGATGTATGCAAGGGTCTTTGCATGTGGCAACCCCTTTCCATCCAACCCTCCACATGTTCTAATTCCGTGGCCAACAGCCCCACACAAATGGGCTTTCACCCGACTGTAGGAGCTCTTAAATTGCATATTACATTGTGAGCAAACCCAAACAAAACCCCCTCCACCTGGTAATTGTTCTAGTTGTTTGACATAGCTCCAAAGGGGGGAGGATGGATCACTTTTGTTAAGGAGACCTTTACTACCTTGACCCACAGAACTAGAACTCGCAGCCATTTTAAGTTTTTAACTGCACAATGCATTTAAAAAAATGAAAACAAATTTAGGCTTTAAAATGTTGGAAGTTTAAAATTTAAATTTAAATGAAATCAAATATAGAAAACGAAGCTTAAAAGTTAGAACAATAACAAAAACAAACCAAAAAAAAACTAAAAATAATAAAATATTAAATACAATTAAAAACTAAAACACTTCAAAAAAACACAAAATACTTACCTCAATACACCCAACACCAATAATGCACGCTCCTTGAACTCCTGGCACTTGTTGCAAGCTCCTTCAACTATATGGCACTTGAAATCAACCCTAAGCAATTGAAAATAGTGGAAAAATTGAAGGTAAGAGTCAAATATGCAAATAAGAGGCAAGAATGCAAATGTGAGGTAAATGACTTGTTGTTGTTATATAGTTGGGGGCACAAATTAGGGTTTAAAAGAATAATTTAATGTTTAAAAGTTGGTTTGACTTTTTTTTACCAAAAAAATAAAAAAATAAAAGAAGACGTCAAAACATGGTGGGTACAGTAAATGCACGGCAGTGGTTCTTCTGCGGGGCCGGCACGGCCAGTGCACGTCTATCCGCCGCGGATCGGACTGTACCTGCACTCCGTGCACGCACTGCACCCATACCCCTACATCCCTAGGGGACGACCTGGCTACCTAGCTTTCAATTCGGTGAACATCAAACATGCTTGTTTTCAATTAAGTGAACATCAAACATGAGCTTTCAAAGTGGTTCAGTGCTTCAACATTGATTATTAATTACTATGGTTGCTTTCAATTAAGTAAACATCAACCTGGTTTGCATTCAATCGAGTGAACGTTAACCATGTTTCCTTTCAAAATGCTTGCTTTCAAGGTCGTTCACAACTTCAAGATTAACTATCAAAACTAATTGAGTATCAACCGATATATACTTACTTTCAAAGTGGTCGAGAGCTTCAGAATTGAACGTCAAATTTATATGTACCATGTTTGCTTTCAAAGTAGTTCGAGCTTCAAAATTGAACATCAAATTATTTTATTGACCAAAAGCGTAAATATACCATGCTTTGCTTTCAAAGTGGTTCAACTAAGTGAACATCAATGGTGCTTCAAAATTCAAAGTCAAAATTTACCAACAAAAACTATATATATCCGTATATAAGTGGTTCAGCTTAGTAAACATCAACCATGCCAACTAAGTGAACATCAACCATGCTTGCTTTCAAAATGGTTCAAAGCTTCACCAAAATCTTGAAATTTTGACATTCAATTTTGAAACTTTCAAAGTGGTTTAAAGCTTCACCAAAAACTTAAAATTTGAATGTTCAATTTTAAAGCTTTGAACCACTTTCAAAGCAAACATGGTTGATGTTCATTTAATTGTATATGTGGGCTACATAAAACAAATCAATAGATCATCTATTTGTTCAACTAAGTTAGATAAACCAAATCAATAATTCATTTGTTTGCTCAACTAAGTGAATATGTATGTTGATGTTCACTTAGTTGAAGCGAATGATGGTCTATTGATTTTTTTCATGTTTGATGTAGCTCTGCGAGATCATATGCTTTCAAAGTGGTTTAAAGCTTCAAAATTGAATGTCAACTTTCTTCTATAATAAGATAGCGAAATGATTATCACAATAATGAATACTTCGGAAAATGTTGAAACATAAATTAACATAATCACCTTTTCAAATTTAAAATTGGAATGATTTTATTCATACCGAGCATGAGGATTCATTTCTAATGTGTGATGAGTACCATAGCCCATGTAATGTTGAAAATATCATTAGGAAATGTTGTCTTAACAGTTTGAAGGAAACGCTCCTCTTTATGAGGAAAGATTGGTGCCAAGTGGTTAGATAGGTTTCATCTTCATAGATCTATCGTAGCTCTTCTAGGTATAACATGTCCAACGTCCTTTTATCTTTGAACTAGAAGAAAGACTCCACAAACTTCCATAACATATAAATGTGAGAAAAAAATATACAACATTTGATAATAGTGGGATGCCTCTGAATCGCAACCCCTATATGTGGGAGCTTGTGAATACAAGAAGCAATATGAAACGAAACCTTAAATATTACATTGAATCTTTTATTCGCTTGCCTAGGCCCATATCTTGGATGGCTTTATATGGAAAATGTAAATAGAAGAATGATCTCTCCCCAATAGAAAAGCATAACTATTGGTTGAAATGCTAGATGCATGCCTCAAGAGAAAATTGTGAATTAAACTTGATTTATAAATAGATATACAATGTGGTATGATAATCAACTTAATCCTTAAAATAAAGTGGTATTAATTAGGCAATGGTGGTCAACAATGGTCAAATATGTAGCACATAGTTTCCTTCAATGGGATATGTAGTATTTAGCTAGCAAAAGGAGTGCATGTTTTAATTTTCCTTTTAAATGAAAGATAGCTTTCCAAATCGCAAGGTAAACTAAAATCTTAAAATCACATTTGAAGCATTGATGATTCAATAACCCCTTACATGTAGTTAGAAGCCACCTTATAAATTTAATCACTGCTTCACAGTTCTACAAATATATTGAGAACCCAATTGCACTATCATCTATTTACATGCACTATATACAAGTGTAGAGCCCTAATTTTACCAAGGGACCAGTTAATTGCTTTGGTGCTATGAATGTGTTTATTGATTATTGGTTCAAGTTAGGCCCTTCATGGTGTGAGTTTCTTGTGTTGTTCTCCTTTCGATTTGTTCTCTTTGTCTTGTGTGAGAATAACCAACTCTCACCTCGTAAATTCCAGATGGAGAGGCATGCCATTTGAGAGAATCCTCCTTGCCTAAGCTCAGAAGAGGTCTGAGTTGAAGAATGGAAGTTATTTGTTGAACTTGCTCCTCGGATGCTCCCAAAACATTCCAATCTCTCCATTGGAAAGGCAACCAAATAGGTTATGGAACAAGGTGCCTAGAAAGTTTTGGACCCTGCCTATTTGTTGACAAAAGTCTGCATTCAAATAGTTTTCAAGTGGTGGATAACCAGATGAAGATTCCATCCAAAAATCATTTTTTTCCCATGCCAATTTCCAATTCAAATTTTGCATAATAAGATTCCTGCACAAACACAAGAAATTCTAGATTCGGGACCCCTTTGACAGGTTTTGTGTGGTGAAGATTCTTTCTTTCGACATGGAATCAACATATTTAGATCTAAGGATTTTACACCATAATTGATCCCAATTACCAGATGAGATTTGCTCCTAATGCCACATTGTGTATCCTTTGATCTGTTAAATTAGTCTCCATGTGTTTTGGCAAGCATACTTTGTTTCAGCTTAAAAGGTGTAATTTCCTTTCATTCAACGTTCCTTACCATAAGAGGTTCTTCATCATTTTTGAGATTGTGGAAAGGACATTACTTGGAATCTAAAGGATTGAAACAAGGTTTTGAAGGACTGTTTTAATCATAGTCAACGTATTTGCTAAACTCAACCATTTCCCTTTCCAAGACAAAATTTCGCTTCCCAAGACAAAATTTCGCTTCTAACCTGAAAGATAAATTGTTTCATAACCTTTCCCTTGCTGCTCCTGTAAAAAAGGTACACCAAGTTATTTCCTAGAAAGCTGTCCAATTTTGAAGCCCAAAATTGAAGAGAGTGTTTGCTAGAGGTGGATAGGAGTTTTCAAAAAGAAGATTTTAGGCTTAGCCAAGTTAATGTCTTGGCTGAATATCCAAGATACTTTTGATATTATAAGGATGTGTCCCCATGGAGGGGCTTCCACTCTTTTTTTTGTAACAGGGAAGGACTCATGAAATTTTTAAAGCCAGCTATAGGAAAGGAAAGATTCTTGTCCTAGAAAATAGGACCTCCACTTTTTTGCTTGCTAAACTTAAGAGGTGGCTGGAGAGGGGTGCTAGAAGTTCCCCCTGTAATTTAGGGATTATATTTTCCACCGAGCATGTATTTTGCAATCTCGACATCATTTTTTTGGTGCTTTTGGAGGGAATTTTTTCTTTTGTGTTCCCATGGAGGGGGCGGCTTCTAAATTATCTCAGCCTGAGGTGTTGAACAAATTTTAAATAATTATCTCAGACTGCTGAAATGCCCTTAAATTTTCTCATCAACACCCACTGAGGAAATTTTGGAGCACCCCTTCCATGAGAACATAGCCTAAGCTTCCTAACATTTGGCTGTTAGAAGTAGCAACATGTCATCCTCAAAAGATGGGATAGCATTGTCACACCTCCTATTATTTTAATGCCTACCATTGAGCCATTGCTAATTGATGCTTTAAATGCTCTAGTGATTGTGTGAGAACACTTCTATGATCTATCAAAATTGAATATATTGGTTAAATCACATTAACCTAATTTTTTTATTCGTTAATACAATCCCTTTTTATCTCTTTTACAAAAAGGCTCAGAACCCTCCAACACCCCTTTAAGAGAAAAATCTAAGTATCTTGAAAAATATTTGACATTGCTACTTGATTACACACTAAAAAGGATCACTATTGCACATAAACATATCCACATACCTTCATCTTTGTCCAATTCATAAAAAAACAAAACAAACAAACACGTCGACTTTATCTCAATATGTTTATTTTTCGTTTCTTTGTAAAGACCTTTATTTTTAGTGGTGCCTAGAATCGTGTGGCGAACCTAGAGCATCACCATCAGAACTACCCTCACCCCATACATATAGCCAAAAAGGCCTTAAATTTGACAACTTAATTCATCAAATAAATATTTAATGATGGTAATCTTCAATATTAACTTTGAAATATGCAAAGAAAAACTATCACTAATCTTTGAAAGCCATACAATGGTGTATGGCTTTCAAGATTAGTAGTAATTTTTCTTTGCATATTTTGAAAGCCATACAACATGGATCAAGTCTTGAGTGCAACGGTTGAGGCCGAGTGCCCTCGTGGATGCCCCTTACTCGTAGCCGCTTAAGTCAAGGTGATCACTAGTTTAGTTGTACACTTACTCGTAATTGTAAATCCGCTATATGCTTCCTCTGAGGCATGAATTAAGATGCCGACAATCTATATAATCTAGTGCCCAAATGGAAGATCCCCAAATGGATCCTCGAGCAAATATAAATTTTCCCACTTTATAAAATAATAAAATATACTTTTGGCAGCTATGGGAAATAAACTAGGGCAACCGGGATTAATTTATGCAAAAAGTGACTAGGGTTTTATATGCAAACACACCCAAAATCAGCATACAATAATTATTTTTACTCCCAAACCCTTGGAACAACCCTAGAGAATTTATGGCGAAAATCAGATTCTACAACAACTGGGAAAATAATTTAAATCTAAAACCCTAACTGCTGCAATCTTCAAGATAGCATAACTTTCTCTACACAACTCCGATCTAGGCAAATGACATATGCCCGAACTTGGAAAAATACAAGGAACAAGATGATGTAAACCAAATTATAACAACAACTACCAAACATGCAGATCTGGCCCTCCTACTATTTCGGCCCACACATTTAGGGCATCAAATGAGCTCCAAAAATTATTTTCTCTATCCCAGATGCTTGCCTATATTTTTAGGAACTCATTCATATAAAAATCAGAATTTTCGAATGCCAAATCAACTCATAAATCAGATCTGAAATCTGATTATAAAACTGACAAATAACCCTCAGAAGAATTATGAAACTTGGGTATTTTCATTCACAGAAATTATGAGATATTAGACAATGATTTGCAGATCTAAATACCTCAATAATAATGCCCAAACAGTCCCAAAGTGAGTCGATCCAATAGAGAAAACACTGCTGCAATTTTATTCACCAAAATACTTCGAAAAGTCTTCAATAACACTGCTGGAAAAAGCCTGAAATAGACTGAAAATCTGATTACAATCAATGGGAATTTTTGAGTGAAAAACCCTCTCAAACTCTTGGGGTTTTCGTCCACAAGAGGTAGAATTCACAAGGGGTTTCGTCCTTGGAATTTTTTATGCAAAAGCTTAGAGCTCAAATGCAAGAAAAATATCATATAAAAATCTGATTTCTCTAAGCAAGTCGACTTGCTATATAAAGGAAAAACAACCCAACCACCACCTCTAAACTAGCCAATCACATTCTTTCTTTTCCCTATGTTGGTCGCATTTTTCCCTATGGGCTTAATGACACATTTCCCTATTTATGACTCCCATAGGCAAGTCGCACTTTTCCTCCTCTAATACAATTAATTTTAATTGTATTTTGATATTGACATTTTTAATTTATTAATAAGCTTTATTATTATCCTGCCGAAGGCATGGATATTGTCTTCACTTTAGCAATTAAACATTTGCATTGTTTTCAATCGTATTGTGACATGTGTATTTAAATGAGGCTGGACTATAGTTTTAGCTTTTGATTTTTTTATTCTGGCAACATTTTATTGGTCGTTGGCTTTATGTGCACTGTTGATTGAAAAAACGTAGCAGTTATGAAACATTAATGCATTGACTGTCATGTACAGATTAGGTCGCTTTTGACAGTTTTGAGTGGCTCAAGGGAAACGCATGTTTGTTTCTTACACGCTGTGTAATTTCTCATTTCGTCTGCGCGCCAGAGGTGAAGGACTCAAGAGCAAGGTGAGTTTTCATGGCAAGGCGATTTAAGCTTTCTGTTCTCATGTTTTTGCCTGCTGTTTATCTTTTAGTTCGAGTAGTTATTATATTGATTGACACTGTGAAAGTTCGACACAAGGAAACAGTCAAAGAGACAAATCTTGGTCGGAGACAATAAGTACTCCAAGTAAAAGATAAACAATAGTTCCTGAAAATTTCAAGTTCGTAGTTAATCTATTTGCTAGAACTATAACAATGCAAATCTGTGTCTCCTGTCATTTATGAGAAGTTCCCCGGTGCTAAAATTTGCTGCGGATTTAAATTGTTGCGATGCTTACAAGAGCAAGTTTTGTGGTCGTCTATTTAAGAGGGTAGATAGTTTTAAGGATTAAGAAGTATCCATTCTGTTAAATTCATGAAGAACAAGAAAAACATATGGAAAAAACTTGGTGCAGTATTTTCAACATCACAGTGTCACAATAGACAAGCAATACATGTTGGTATAAGAGGTTCATAGTTGACAGATGACATATCTGAGAAAAGAGACCAGTAGGACTCCTTAAATATATGTTTTCACATTGTTATCAGTTAAAATATAAGAAACAATAACAAGAAGAAGAACAAGAACATGCCTTAAAACTGCCCGAGTTTGTCCATGGCCAGTCTGACAGAACAGCTGATGATCTGAACATGATGACAACTTGAATATTGTAAATGTATAGCTACCCTATTTAATATTATAATATTAATGGCATTGTCAATAGTGCAAATTTAAACCACGATCACAATACTGAGAAATTGCAGTTTAGTAAGGCTGATAAAATTCTGTGTGAATAGTTCTCTGGCAATGACTGAACTGCAGAATTTGGTAAGATTCAGCTTGATGCAATTGATTTAGACAGCACCTGCTTCACGGCATGGGAATAAGTCTTATGCTGATAGGTCAAAGTAAACTCAAGCAGATCCAACAAAGATGTTTTTGGTTCCCATTCTGCACAGACATTCTAAATATTAATTGAGATTTAACTCCCTTGTTGGAGTGCTAAATAAATTGAGGACAATATTAAACCATGGAAATTTGAACTGAGCCAAACATACCAAGTTGTTGTTTGATAATAGTCATGTCTGGGATTCGCTTGTCACTATCATCATAACCTTCACCATAAAATTCCTTGGAGCTTATGTCAATAGTTGGCTCCTTAAATATATGTTTTCACATTGTTATCAGTTACAAAATAAGAAACAATAACAACAAGAAGAACAAGAACATGCCTTAAGACTGCCCGAGTTTGTCCATGGCCAGTCTGCCAGAAAAGCTGATGAAAACTCACCTTGCTCTTCAGAGTCCTTCACCTCCTGGCGCGCAGATGGAAATGAGAAATTGCACAGCGTGTAAGAAACAAACAGGCGTTTTCCTCGAGCCACTCAAAACTGTCAAAAGCAACCTAATCTGTACATGACAGTCAATGCATTAATGTTTCATAACTGCTACGTTTTTTCAATCAACAGTGCACATAAAGCCAACGACCAATAAAATGTTGCCAGAATAAAAAAATCAAAAGTCCATGCCGAAAACGCCTGTTTGTTTCTTACACACTGTGTAATTTCTCATTCCCATCTGCACGCCAGGAGGTGAAGGACTCTGAAGAGCAAGGTGAGTTTTCATGGCAAGGCGATTTAAGCTGTCTGTTCTCATGTTTTTGCCTGCTGTTTATCTTTTAGTTCGAGTGGTTATTGTATTGATTGACACTGTGAAAGTTCGACGCAAGGAAACAGTCAAAGAGACAAATCTTGCTCGGAGACAATAACTACTCCAAGTAAAAGATAAACAATAGTTCCTGAAAATTTCGAGTTCAGAGTTAATCTATTCGCTAGAACTATAATAATGCAAATCTGTGTCTCCTGTCACTTATGACAAGTTCCCCAGCGCTAAAATTTGCTGGGGATTTCATACTTGAGTTGTTCCAATGCTTACAAGAGCAAGTTTTCTGGTTGTCTATGACACTCAATCCTACATTTCCATATTCTTATCATCAATAAAAATCAGGTGCATTATTAAATTTCATTAAAAGAAAGGGAATGAATACCAACCCTCAGTCCCACCATGCTTGTTCCATATTTCTTGTACGGTTCTCTACAAAACTCTGTGACTTTGTTCCTGTCAACTCCAAGTCTCTTAACCGCATAATCTGTCATACGCACAATTCAGACTTCATCATTTCATTGAAAACAAACCAAAAAAATAGAGCAAGAAATCATCACAACTTCTGAAGAGGAATAATAAATTACTGAAACGTATATCATAAAATGCAGTTACCAATGAATTTTTCAGCGTTGGCATTAGCTGCAATATTCTTGGTCTGTGCTACAGCCAGTCGTGAACTTAGTGGGTATAATGTATCATCAAGATCTTTAAAGAAAACACGAACCAAATCAGAAATTGTCTAGAAAAATGGCTACAAAACACACTTCAAAGTCGGTATTGGTTTTCCAAAACAAAGATTGTATTTTTCTTATACTTACCGAAGAGAAGACAGTCATAACAACGCCTCTTGTCTACCACGCATTTCTTGTTATACATTTACAATGGAATATAGGAAGTGGAACACTGTGAACTTATATGTCATTCAATTGGTGTCTGTATTTCCAACTAGTTATTATAGTTGTTATACATTAATTATTCTAATTGGCCTGCTCGGTATGCTCAGTGAATTCTCTGGCTTCAAGATACACCAACTTCAAGTAGAAGCTCATTCATTCTTGATTGCCACTGCCAAATTAGCTAGTAGTTTCTGGAAGTTCAGCATATTTGAAGACAACCATCCAAGTTCATTTTTCAGAGAGAAGGCTCACATTGCATATAATATTCAAGTTGTCATCATGTTCAGATCATCAGCTTTTCTGGCAGACTGGCCATGGACAAACTTGGGCAGTCTTAAGGCACCACAGACATATGCCAAGAGATATACCTTCTAGCAAATTTATGAAATTTTTGAACCATGTCTGAATGAGTACATTTGTGACAGTCACAAAGACTTTTACAAATATCTAAAATGTTGTAACAGTTTTATATTCATTTGTTCAATCGATCTTAGGCTTATAGTGAATGCCCTATAAATAAATATAAACTGAAGCGAATCAACAACAACAAACAAGGAAAAACTGTGCGCATCAAGTTGACGATGTCATTCTCATTGCCACAATTCGAAGACAAGGTCAAACTGCATTTGCTCAAGCAACCTAAAACACATTTGAGGAAATGCAATTGGCAGGTTTAAAGGCGGAAAAATAACATTCTTTGCATGTCATGTATAAGAATTCCCTGCTTCTTATGTATACCGCGTGTAGAAGCATAGTGAAGGTACGTTGTCTAGTTGATAAAATGTAACCATATCGAACGCGAACTGAAAATGATTTGCTGCTTAAAGTGATTCTTTAACAAAATGACTTCTGAAAACATATCATATTTGAGCTACATTCTGTCAAGCCTAAGCTTCTAAAGAAACATTTCTTCACCTTAGATACTTTGCTTTCTCTATCAAAAAACTTGTGCACAACATGTGCATACAATATTGTTAAAAAAATGCTTTAAGCAGCAAGTTATTTGCACTTGACACTGGATATATTTACATTTTATCGAATAGTTTGCGCACGTTGACTATGCTTCGACATGTGGCACACATATAAGCAACGCAAAACTGTATTTGCTTAAATGTGTTCCTAGTTGCTTCGGCAAACACGCTTTCACCTTCGCTTTCAACCGTTGTGATGCACATGAAAGTGTAAAGATCATTAAACCTGCAATCATTTGCATTTGAGGAGCCTATATTCTGTGTCTTTCACAATACTCGAAATGAAAGGTAAAGAACAGGAAAAACAAAGCGGTAGCCATCATGTATAGCTAGATGCAATGCATAAGATCCTCATAATTGTTGTGCTATTTGCCTTTAAACTTGCCGATTGCATCTTCTTAAGTCTGTTTCAGAAATTTCATAACTATGTTTGAAGGCGCATCTCTTCGTATGTGTCTGTCTTGCCATGGTTTTAATTAATGGCTTCTTTTAGACTAGAGCATGAAAAAGACATGTTCACTATCCACTTTCAGTATTGATTTTGTTTATTTTCATGCTGGGCACTTGTGCTATGTACACTGCAATGTTTCCAGCACTGTTCTCGCAGTAGACAATGGCTGTTACTTTGTTTTAGCTACTCTTTATCTTTTATTTTGACTAGTTATTGTATTCATTAACATTGTAAGAGTTCCACACAAAGAAAGAGTCAAAGAGACAAAACTTGGTCAGAGACAATAAGTACTCAAGAGTAAAAGATAAAGAGCAGAAAAAAACAAAGTGCTGGCCACTATCTATTGCAAAAATGGTACTGCACACATTGCAATCTGCAGAGTGCACATGCTTTGACGCAGAATAGACAAAATCAATAGTAAAACTGGATACTGGAAATGCCTTCTCCATGCTCTAGTTTCAAAAAAGTCATTCATGGAAAGCATGGTTAGACAAAAAATAAACTGACCAGGTTTATAATTAAATTCAAATAGCATGCTGCTCTGACAAAGGCTCTTTAGTCAGCGCCAAAGACATCTGCCAAAAGATGTAGCTTCAAACATAACTCTTTAGTCGACACCAAAGACATGTGCCAAAAGATGTAGCTTCAAACATATTTACAAAATATTTGAAGCATGTCTAAATGAATACATTGTCTGAGATGTCCTTTTCGATTTAAAAAAGTATTCGCAATTAGCATCGATTTTTGCTTTGTGATGCTCTCCTCAACACTGTGCTTAATCGGGTTTCCATAAATGCAGGATTTGTAACCTGTTGCTTGATATATGCACTGGACACATGGTATCTTCGAAAATGAATACGTTGTCTCGTTTGCACAAAATTTGTTTCTTTTACTCTTTGTACGCATAAAACCCTGTGATAAATTAATTGATTAAGAAGCCGATCCTATACAGCATATTCATTCACACATGGTTCACAAACGCTGCCTAGACAAGCTTCGCTACACTAGTACACTACTCACATTTGATTCTACAACTGCTCAGTTTATTTTTGTGTTGCTGTGCTTTCCATTGATGACTTCTTTCAAAGTAGACCATGGAAAAGTCATCTTCGGTGTACAGTTTTAGTATTGCTTTTGTACATCATGGCTACCGCTTTGTTTTTTCTGCTCTTTACCTTTTATTTTGCGTAGTGCTTGTATTGATTGACAATGTCAGAATTGCTTTTGCTGCTATTCTGCTTTTGTCTCTGAACAAGATCTGTCTATTTGACTCTTTCTGTGTGTGCAACTTTCGCAATGTTAATGAATACAATAACTACTCAAAATAAAAGACAAAGAGCAAGTAAAACAAAGTGACAGCCATTGTCTACAGCAAGAACAATGCTGCAGACATTGCAGTGTACATAGCACAGGTGCCCTCAAACAGAATAAACAAAATCAATAATGAAAAGCATGGTGAGCCTGCCACATACCAACACATAAGCATGGTAAGCATGGTAAGCATTTAGCCTTGACTGCATGAGTAGACAGATCTGTTTCATGCTCTAAGATCAGTTTTCCAAAAACCGGCATCTGCAAAAAAACGTTTCTGCTTAACTAATTTCATGCTATGCTTCAAAGCACATGGCTTACAACATTTTTAGATGAAAGCTTCTGGGTCCTTTGCTTTCAGCATTCGAATATGCTGTTATAACTATTCTAATTTCTTCTTCCTATTTTCAACGCTCTACTAAGTTTATTGAAATACATGTTTTCCCTGCATTGCTTGTGTATTTGCATGGAGCACAATATAGATTTAGTTGATTCTACATGGCTGCAGCTACAAATGACTGCTTTTTCTTGTGTATTTCATTGCGCAACTTGCTTCATTGTATGTACAAAGATTCTTTTCGTCTCTACTTTGGTTTGCAACATTCACTAACTGCATAACATGTGTTGTGTGCATTTCAGATTCGTGACAAAAGCAGAAATCACAGAACCAAAGACATATAATTGCTATTTGCTTGAATTGCTGCTGCTCTATTGCAAAAGGTATAAACATTACTCTTCTTTTCTATATTCTGCTCAGAAAAGTTTTTTTAAATAGAGATAGAACAAACTGAATGCAAAAGAACATCCATGCCTGCGACGATAGTTGATGTTGAGCAATATACGTTGTCAGACAACATCGTACAAAGCATAGACAATGTCTTGCATAGGTTCAACCTTTTCCGAGACTATGCTTTCAAGTACGGTGTCGGTGACTGCTTGTTTGATTCCTTTGCAGTACTGCTTCATTTCCGATACACATCGCTTGAACTTAGAATCGGTGCCATTGAACACTTCCAGACTTTGCTCTCTGCCTCCAATCCTGAAGCATTGGCTTCTCTACAGTTAGAACTAGATCCTGAAAGCCTTTTTCTTATGCACGGTGTTCATAGCTGGGAAACATACTTACATCGCATGAAACTGTCTGCAGTGTACTCGCCCGAAGCTACTGAACAAGGCCTATGGGGCGACGTCTTCTGCATAAAATGGCTTTCCAAATGGCTGCACTTGCCAATATGGGTTTGGTCTGCAACAAGAGGCAGAAATTATCTCCAATTCATCCCAAATAGCCAGATACTACCATATTGTATTCTTTTTCATGATTCCAACCCTCTTAGTGGCCATTATGAACCCTTATTCTGGAAAAAAAATGCGCCTTGCCCTGAACCAACAAACAATGCTCATCTGATGTCCCGTCAAAATTCTGTAGAAATGCTTTGGAGCAGTTTATCTAATCAGCTACAGCAACTATGCCTTGTTAGGCTAGAGACAAATGACAATATCAATGTTGATAGCCTTTTCAGTTGTTTTTGCCACATTCGCAACAATGAATTCGACCTCGCTCGCAAGCAGATATTGCTCAGGCTTTTTGTAGTGCTATTCTTCGACAAGATCATGTAACTCTCCACTTCCTCCATACTTGGCTTCATCAGAACCCCATAACAAACATACCGCACATTGGCACATGGCAAGGTCTTGTGATAAACATAGCCACTTTCCATGACCACAACAATATACACACAGACGACTTCATTATTCATTGGTTATGTCTACTTTTTAAAATAAATATCCAATTGTGGGACTCGCATCCTTTCCAAGTTTGTAACATTTATTCTGGCAATGCACAACTTGGAAAAGCATATAATCTCATCCGATTTTCGCTTCCCGAATCACATTTCCACTACGAACTATTGGCTACAAACCCTTGCTATGTTCCAATACTTGGTGCCATTTATACATCGGAATATACAACTGTCCGCATGCATACAGAAACTCAAAGCATAACTTCGCACACAAATGCGCAAACCGCTATGCACAACCGAACAAGAAACCGTCAAAAAATTTCGCTTCGCTTGACAAAAAGAGATATACGCAAGCAGACACATAACAAAGCTGTAACAGATCCCAATGTTATACATTCCCTGCTACTGAAAGGCGATTCATGTGCCAATTTCTTCAATGCCAAAACAGCTCCTACGTCCACATCACTAAAAAGGCGATGCATATACAAAGATGATTTCATAGCTAAAAAATATTTTGGCAAGCCAACAATAAGAAATATGTTTGGCCTTGGAACTGCCCAAAGAAATGTGAAGTTAGACTCAAAATCAAGACTAGTCAATCACCCTTAAATCGTGTCTAAGAGAATTATGTTTGTCCCATATTAGAAACTCATAGAACACATTTCACACTGGGACAAATCCTTAACCCCCCAAACTTCTTACCATATCAAACCTACAATCTAAAAAATGGATAACAGCAAACGCATTCCTAGAAAATTTTGTATGAGCATAGATTAATGTTGTTAATATTCACTTTAAGATGAACAAGTTATACAAAATCAAGAGTAACTGCTAATATACAAAAAATGATGATACATTTCAGTAGATATGCCTGATAGACAACGTGATACACAAAGCAGTAACTGTCACAGTGAATTTCAAGATAGAATGAGGATACCGATAAACTAAGCAATTTTAAAACATAATCTGTCATTAAATATTGGCCAGGTCCGGTCCTGAGAAAGTGATATCCAAATACGAAAAAATGATAAATCCAACAGTCTAGAGTTTTGGCCTGCAAGGGACATAATATGAGAACTGAAATCATTGCATCCATATCAGTCTGTATTGTTATATTGTAGTGGTGACTTCTAATTATTGCTAAAAAGAGTAAAAGCTTGTTAGAAATTAGAATGATATCAGAATCAAAAGATAACCCTTTCATATTTCTGGATCCTCATAATGATACGTTTATGATTTCTTTAGGGTATAACTGGCTGACCCTAAAACCTTAATAGGAGGAACATATACATATGATTTCATCCGGTGCATATAAACACGTAAGGATTATATTGAGTCTTGAACAAATTAGGTCCATCCTTAAGAGACTGCACTGGGTTGGGTGATCCGCACCCTATTCAGTAACTTCAAATTGATGATATCATGGACACTCACACTGGAAAAGAATTACTTGAGCAAATATGATTATCTCAACAACCTAAATGTAATAATTAAACTTTGCAGGTCCGTCTAAGTGGTTGTCTTGATATATGCAAGCATTCTGACCTGGTTTCAACTGACTATTGCAAGGTGCTTGACTGTAACCATAAACTCTAATGGAGAGTAGAGGGTCTGGCGTGATGATGAAAACATGCTCTTGTAGGAAATAATGACTTTTGGATGAGCACAAAAGTAAAAGCTTCTATAAAAGTATATATACCCAAAATATCAAAACTCAAGGCCAACGGATAGAGAAAAACTGTTTCCACAGTTTATATGAATATGTGAACAATGACTAGTTGAGTCCAATATAAACAATCTAGTAAAAGAAAAAAATAGCCTATAGAGCAGTTCATGTGCAGTAAAGGGTGTAAGATGCTTACGCAAGAGGTGGTAGATCTTCATAGCCCAGAGTTGACATTCCTTGCCGTTGCTTGTGTTTGGGATTGGAAGAGCGCCAGGATAGATTTTTTCAAGAGCACGAGAAGCAGAAACATAATGGGGATTTCCTTTGGCTAGTATGGTTTTCACAGACTCTGTAAATAGAAATGTTACAAACCCAAACATTCTCTTCCGCAAGTAGGGTATTCTTACATCTTGTACAGACCCATAAGTCCTGTGATTGAAACAATTAATATTACTGCAATTTGTCATCACCAAATCCCCCTTTATAGTAGTTACAAACTCTGAACAAAATCCGTTTTCCTAGTTCAGATCAAGGAATACTCTTCCTACCTGAAATAATTTGATATATCTTCCTCTGTGAAGGTTCTTTCACCAGGAAAAGCCAAGTAAATTTGACGAGATCCTGCAATCACATATTAATGGATTAGTAATGTATTGAAAATACAGAGACGCATACCCTGAAGATGAAAATCAAAATGGAAAAGAACCGTAACCTGCTTGTTGTCTGGGAAGAGAAGAGCAATCACTATCAATAAAGCTGAGCAAGACAGGCTGTGCAGCAGAACCTTGAGCCCCATAACTAGACCTTTGGTGTCATGCACAGTGGCTGTCATTAAAGCAAGGCAGGACAATATTTTTCTCCCATCTACAGTGCCAAATAAAGGGGTAGACCAATTTGTAATGTGATAAGAAAATCTACGATCGAGTGCCAATTAAAAGTTCGAACACTATTTGCCAAAGACGTTAAATACAAACCGAACCTAGAAAACATCTTAAGATCTGACATTGGATACATCGATTTCAAAAAAATACGCATTTCCCCGGACTACATGCAACAAACAAGGAAAAACCTTTTTGCAATGATTCGACAACTCGGCCCACCTACTTTCTTTGCAACATTCTCAAGCGCTGAGCATTGTTGGCAGCCACTAACCGAGGCCCTCAATAATTTATACACCCAATATCAGAACAATGTCCCTTTACAAAAGCCAACACGTTCAGATTGCAACAACTCTAACTTTCTTGTTAAAAACGATCCCGTTACATGCACTCGTTACTATAAACATAGACTCTATGCATTAAGACAATTACTTTGCAAAGACAAATCCTTCTTTGGCCATATAGAAGATTTCTTTTGGGTCACGGAATTCCAAAATAGGGGAAATGCTCATAGCCATTGGCTGATTTGGACAAAAAATGCACCAGTCTTTGGAAACAATGCCAACGACATTATAGAGTCATACGTTGACCAATACATTACATGTGACACTAGCTCGTTCCCTGAACATACTGCTCAATTGCAATGCCATCACCACACACAAAGCTGCAGAAAAAAACAATCCAAGTGCAGATACAATTTCCCCCAGCCTCCAATGGCTCTGTACAAAAATACTTGAACTCGTAGAAGCAACCGATGCGAATTTGCTATTGCATTGCACGTTCGATTTTCATTGTTCTCGAGAGCAAACGATACAATACTTGCATAACACATGAAATGTTCCTCCATGAACTAGGTCTTGACGAAATAACATACATACAAGCAATACAAACAACACTAAAACAACCAACATTGCTGCTCAAAAGAAAACCAGCTCAGGCATGGAATAATAGCTTCTCTAAGAAAATGCCAATAGTTTGGCAAGCAAATACCGATTCTCAAGATGCGTCTTTGACGCTTATGCAAAGCGAAAGAACATATATTGCTGCTCCTACATGACCAAGATTGACCGAACAATGACAAAAGCATTCGCCAGAATTCGTGCTGAGCACCAAAAGATGCACCTAGATGCTATTCAAATGATACGAAGCCTAGGCAATGCAATGCTAAATACCCACCAAATGTCTGCACAACAAGCAGTCCACATAGTTCTTTCTATCCCTTTAAACAATACATCACGAAAATGTGTTTTCATAAACACTTCAAATCCCGAAGAGCGCACTTTCATTCTAAAACCTCCAACTGTACTTCAACAAGAACCAGATGAATCAACAAACATCATGTGCCGCACTATCATAGACCACTACATAAAGACGACCTCATTCTCTCGCATTCCATTTGCTTAGCTGACTTTGTTTCCATTCACAATGGCAGCAAAAATAAAAAACCTCGAACCAAGCCACTCATCATCAGATCTGTCAACTATAGCAAATATCTTGACGTGGACAACTATTGCCGTGAAAAGCTTTTGCTTTACATCCCTTTTACAGAAAATGAACACAGCCTAAAAACAAATTTGCAACTTGGAAAGATGCATATGCATTTCACAAACACACTATCCATTCCAATGAATCCAAATACCGCTACACTACTAACAAAGAAATGGGGTGACATGGACACAAAGAATTCACGATGTGCAATTGTCTCTTGAATCCTCTGAGAAAATGACAAACATAACTACACATAAACAGCCCCCCTTTGAAGACTATGACATACAACATGATTTACCTTTTCACAATCGACATCAACATTCAGACATTGCAAAGAAACAATTTCAACTAGCAAAACACCCTACCATCCAAGACAACAGAACATATTTCAAACAAATGCAACTTCTCAATAAGAAACAACAAACCATTTTGAAAGACATTTGCTTTAAGAAAAATAAAGACCCATCAATTCCTATCTACCTTTTTCTCACAGGAGGTGCTGGAACAGGTAAAACATTTGTTGCAAAATTGATATTTGAAACATTGGCTCGTATTTACGATAGCTCCATGCATAGCGACCCCTTGAAAATCAAAGGCTTGATCTTGGCATTCACGGGAAAATTTGCTTACAATGCCAGCGGAATAACACTCCATTCTGCGTTCCTCTTGCCTTTCAATCGATCTGAACTACGCCCGCTAAGCAATGAACGATTGGATTGCTTGGCAAAGCACTACCAACAATTACAACTTGCTCTAATAGATGAAATATCTTTGGTCGGAGGTCAACTTCTATACTTCACAGACAGATGCGTCAAATAAAACACATGCCCACAACTTGGTTTAGAGAGATTGACATGATCTTTTGCGGAGACTTCTACCAAGCACAACCAGTCAATGACTGTCTTGTGTTTAAAAACCCCAAAATTTCCAGAGAATTGATTGCCTATGACTTTTGGAATACACAAGTCAAAATATATGAATTGACTGAAACAATGCGTCAGAAAGATCTTTGCCTTTGTCTGTCATCCGAATGCAATTCGCATTGGACAACATTTAGACTCTGACCTTGCATACCTCAACCATACTTGTATTCGGCCAATCCCAGTTGATCCAACACTTCCATTCCTTTTCTACAAAAACATAGATGTTCTCCAACACAATAAAAAAATGCTTGCACTTGCTCCAGGCTGCAAAATTGTCATTGACTCTATCGATGAACAAGATACAACACTAGAACAAATGGAAAGCTACTCTAAAACAGTGGAATTGCCACAACATATAGAACTGAAAGTCAACATGCTAATTGAACTTTTCGCAGGGAACTACGACATCCAAGACGGATTGGTCAATGGTTCTGACGGAGTTTTCAAAACATATACAACAACAAATGGCTTTGATGCAGTATGGATAAAATTCAATGATCCTTGTATTGGAAAACAACAAAGATCAAAACATCCGCAATTGACAACAATGGCAACAGAACTAGATTGGACTCCTATTGTTCGAGTTCTTTAGACCCTTCGATAGAACATCTTGAAGACACCAAACCACAATAAGAAAGCAATTCCCTGTACTGACTTTGTTCAAAGACGCACAATCCACAGAGCGCAAGGCCTCACACTTGAACCACTTGCTTCCCGGCACCCCTTGGCGTGTCGTCCCATGGATTGGCATATCTTGCTCTATCGCGAGTCGAACCATTTCCAGTCTTTACTTGCTGTCTCTCGCTTACGAAAAAAAAATTCAGCGTCAAACAGACCATCAACACAGAAATGGAACGACTCCGAAATGAAGCTAAATGGAATATTCAGCATGAATTGTCCACAACTGATATTTCTTCATCTATTATGATTGCTTCGCTAAATACCCGAAGTCTTCATGCTCACAGAGAGGCCATTTTACATGACCATGAATTAATGCAATCTCAGATTCTCTGTTTACAAGAAACTCACATTGCTTCCGCCAATGCAATTGACTACCTAGACGGATACCAATGCTTATCTGCACACCATGTCCATGGTCTAGCAATTTTTATTGCAAACAATATACCTTTTGTAGAAAAACATTGCTTTCACGACGCACATGTAGAGTCACTACTGACAAAGATATTACTGCAACACCAGTGCATATCTATTGTCAATGTCTACGTTGCGCCAAATGCAAATCTGGAAAACATTTTCATTGTTCTCGACAATGTCTTCCGATCCCTTGATTTAAGCATTCCCACCTACATTTTTGGAGACTTCAACATCGACATGCAAAACAAAAATAGGAAAACAAGCAATGCTTTTAGCATTTATGCAAAAAAACAGTTTCAGTTTCCATATACAGCATTCAAGTGTCTTCACTAAAAACATGATCGACCATATATGGTCAAACACAATCCTTGAAACCTGTAATACATTCGAAAGATTTGCTTATTGGACTGACCACCCAGCAATTTTTGCTCTCTTCAAAAACACCAACAATAGTACTACACAATTGTAAGTGCATACACACTGTTCTATTGAATCAGGAAAACAAATATCTAGTTTCTTCATTCTTTTCTTTCCTTTTTGTTTGCGCTCTACAACAACGATTTACATATTTGAATACTTTGCAGATAGTTACATCCACAAAGACATGGAACACACCTCCAAGAACAAGGACATTGACAGCAACGATATTTTGCAAGAATCCTCTAAACGGTAATCTTTTCTAATGTTTCTTTACTTTCTTTTCATTATTAATTTATTATCAGACTTATTCTTTCAATAAAAGCATCCTAACCCCATTGTAAATGCAGTCCAAAACCAGCAACACAGCAGCCATCCTCCATACTTGACATTTGTGCAGTAAAGTTCAGAATGTATTTGAAGGTGACATACTCGTTGTCTATGGTCCAGCACATGCAACCAACATCTCCCCCTCAAAAGCCGAAATCCTCTATGATGATTTAGTTGACAAAAATGGTCAAATGACAATCACTTTGAACATGAGCAACACCTTTGTGCACAAATTTGCATCCACTTTGGTCGCTGGCAGCGGCCTACGTGTTATTGGTTTCACCGTCAAAGAGAAAACAAAGTACAAACGAGGAGATGCAAATTGTTCTTTGTCTGCAAATGCAACAACCACCATAGAAAACATACCCGCAGTTTGCAAAACACGAAAACTTACACTGACATGACAATAAGAGCTTCTACATTCAAATGCAACATTCTCTGTTGGGTCATTTGCACGCATGATTATAAATGAATCCACCACATCAACGACCTTTTCACCCTCTACGTTAAAGACTCGACGACCTTCGAAACCTGGAAAAGCAATGTATTTTCACTCCCTTCTTTCATTTTTAGATACATTGACCGCATTATTCGCCCAATTTTAACTACGCACCATGCTTTGTCATTGCGGTACATTTGGGAAACTTTCATGTTCCATTGTGTCATACAATAAGAGATGCCATTGCAGCAGGCAACATACCACTATTTCTCTTCAAAAACTTTATCAGACAAGGAATACAGGGTTCGCGTATTGTACGTGCAGGCCACTCATCCTTCATTGACCCATTAAATGATGAATCTACAAAAACATTTTCTGATCTCTCATAAACACAAACACAGAGGCAAGTACACTGCAATTTCTCTTTTTTAAATTATCTTCCATTGACAAATTCAAATCTATCAATTATCTCAACTTCATCTTCCTCATGACAGTTGCGGTATACTTTGATAAAGAACATATACCTTCCTCCTTTCCAAGCATTCTGTGTAGAATGTGACCGTCTCACGAGCCCGATCCAAATAACTCGAAACAAATCTCGGTTTGTGCAACTTGCAATACATCAAAACCATATAAATATAAGCATTTTCTCCATTGCTCCTGCAAACAATAGATGACTCCTTGCATCGCACATTGCGAGAGCCATTACCGCAAAAAGCCTTCCTTCTCCTTTCACAAACACAGCGATGGTATGAAGAATATCAACAAGACATCTCAAAGATCGTATTTCTTCTCCGTCAATTCCAAATCAAAGGTACATTCACTTTGATAAATGACAACTCAATATCCACAATCAAAGAAACATAGCTTCCTCTTATCTTTGGTAAGTATCGCATTTTCCATTTCTATGAATTACACATCGTTTAATTCTTTGTTTTAGTCTAACATACTCGTTTTCTTCTTTGCATTTCGGAACATTTTTGCAAGCCACTCACATACACAAACAAATTTGATAACGAGGCTCGCCTAACGGCAACAATCGACTATGCATACATGTTTCATGCTTTTGACAATACCAACAAACGATTTGCCTAGTCTACTTGTTACATATTATAGGCTTTGCTTTTGTTTTAGCATGTTTGTAATTACAATACTATCGACAATTAATACAACTTTTTTGTCTATTTTCATTACTCTTTACTTTACTTGCCATTTGGTTACATATCCAACTATTACTTATTGAAGATACCTTGTTTTTCACAAGATTTGGATACAAGCATCTAATATCTCGACTTTCTTCTTTTTATATCAAGACATTAATTCTTGTCACCTATTTTTTACTATACCGCCCTGGATGTTTGCTATATCTTAGAAATTTGTTCTATGTCTACTATGGCCATTCGTTCACCGCCTCACTTTGAAATAGATTATGTAACCAAATCCACAAGAATTCTATGCCTTGTCACGCTACCAAACCATGAATACTCTAGCAACATATGTTGTTTCTGTTTAAATCAATATATATGCAACATTGAAAACCATAAAATTGGAGTTTCAAATAATTGAATATGTTACAACTATGGGGTTTAATATTGATATCGTTTCTGTAATCCTTTTGTTTGGTTTTTGAAGAAAATATTCTATAACATACTAAGTGTGTTGTCATAGACTATAGTAATTGCAAGACATGCATGAAATGCATATGCTGAAAAGGCCTTGAAATTCTTCAAGTAAAATCGATTCAAAACAAATGTATATTTTCCTAGAACTCAATCTCTTTAAACTCCATGCCAGTAGTTGTAAAAAAAATTACTTACATTGACAAGAAATCAGACCATACTTGGAGTTGACAGGAACAAAGTCACAGAGTTTTGTACACAACTGTACAAGAAATATGGAACAACCATGGGAGGACTCAGGGTTACCATTCATTCCCTTGCTTTTAATCAAATTTAATAATGCGCCTGATTTTTATTGATGATAAGAATACGGAAATGTAGGATTGAGTGTCGTAGGCGACCACAAAACTTGCTCTTGTAAGCATTGGAACAACTTAAGTATGAAATCCGCAGCAAATTTTATCACTGGGGAACTTCTCATAGGTAACAAAGAAACATGATTTGCATTATTATAGTTCTGGCGAATAGATTAACTACGAACTTGAAATTTTCAGGAACTATTGTTTATCTTTTACTTGGGATAGTTATTGTCGCCGAGCAAGATTTGTCTCTTTGACTGTTTCCTTGCGTCAAACTTTCAGAGTGTCAATCAATACAATAACCGCTCAAACTAAAAGATAAACAGCACATAACAACTGTTATTCTCCTGAATTTGTTTATTAACAGCCATGGTCAAAGCTCTGTTCCAAGGCACATCTCTTGCTACATGTCAACTACAGTATGCTTTCGATTAATACCTTCTTTCAGCCTACATCATGGCAAAGGCATGTTCCATATTCAGTTCTACTATTGATTTTGTTTATTCTTTTGAGCACCGCACTATGTACACCGCAACCTTTGCTGACCCTATTCTAGCACTACACAGTGCCTACCACTTTCTTTTCAGTCCTCTTTATCTTTTATTTTTACTGGTTATTGTATTAATTAACAGTATGAAAGTTCCACACAGACAAACAGTCTAAGAAACAAACCTTGCTCAAAGACTCCAACTAAAACATAAAGAACAGCAAAAAAACAAAGTGCTGGCCACCGTCTCCTGCAACAATGATGCTGCACAAAATGCAGTGTGCATACCACTGTTGCTCAGAAACAGAATAGACAAAATCAATACTAAAACTGCACACTGCAAATGCCTTTTCCATGCTCTACTTTCAAAAAATCCATTGAACAAAAGCATGGTAAGACAAGAAAATAAAGCCACCGGCTTTATAATTAAATACAAGTATCGCATTGGTGCAGCCACTATTGTTTGGCCTTGCAATACCTTAAGTTTGAAACAGCTCAGCTATTTGAAAAAGTCATCACAGAAAGCATGAGAAGACAAAAACAAACTGGCCGGTTGTACAATCAAATACAAGTAGCGTACTGGTGTGGCAAACCTTGTCTACGCAGTGTTTGTGAACCATGTGTGAATGAATACACTGTGTAAAATGTGCAGTGCACATACCAAGCAACAGGTTACAAATGCCGCATCTATGGAAAGCCCAACAAGCACACTGTTCACAACAGCGCCACGTGAAGCAAAGAAAACAATGGTGATTGCTGATACTTTGTTTCATGGAAAAGGACATCTCAGGCAGCGTATTCATTCAGACATGGTTCAAATATTTCATAAATATGTTCAAAGCTACATCTTTTCGCACATGTCTTTCATGCTGACTAAAAAGGCTTTGTCATAGTACCATGCTATTTGTATTTAATTATAAACCTAGTCATTTTTTTTTTGTCTAACCATGCTTTCCATGAATAACATTTTTGAAACTAGAGCATGGAGAAGGCATTTCCAGTATCCAGTTTTAGTATTGCTTTTGTCTACTCTGCGTCTAAGCACCTGTGGCACACTGCAATGTGTGCAGCACCATTCTTGCAATAGATGTTGGCCACCACTTTGTTTTTTCCTGCTCTTTATCTCTTACTCTGACTAGTTATTGTAACCATTCTTACAATGTTAATGCATACAATAACTAATCAAAATACAAGATAAAGCGTAGCTAAAACAAACATTGCTTATAAAGAATCGCTTTAAATCAGCACTCAGAAATTCCTCTCAGAGTTAATTGAACCCGCTTCAGATACAGATACAAATACAGATCAATCAATTTGTACATAGTAAAATGAGGAGATATTAGGGTTACAAATTTATCTCCGTATATAGGCCTAATTTAACCCATAATGGTACTGATTTTAGGATGGCTATTAGTGAGAGATCCGTCTACCACATTTCCCATAACGTTGTTATTTATTTGATTATGAGAGTACAAAACCCTTCTTTACCATTGTTAATAATAAAGCGAGCTCGACTTACGCACTCACTTTGGAACTATCCAATTATTGCTAAATTTACAACGTAACTTGGATTTTAGCGTGGTTAACGCTCAGATGTCAAATAAAGTGCTTGTATTATTATGCAAAGAAAATAATTTTTTAGTAAGCACCGGAAGAAACACTTTTGCAAAACTAAAACAAACACTTAAATCTTTGCATCACTAGTCCTTTAGATCATTTCACTTGAAATGTCATTTCGTTCACCTTTGATCTCCATCTAATACAGACGAATCCTAAACCCGCAACCCCAAAATCATCCTCGTCCGTCTGTCATTTAAAACAAAACATATCTTTGCCTCCAAATACACTCACAGAGCTAAGCACACACAACCCGCATAAATTAATTCCAAACACTGCCAAATAGTAAAGGCTAAAAAAGATCAATGCCTTACAAACACAACCAACAAATTTACTAATCTCTTTTCCCTTACGATAACATTTGCAACGACATCTAAAAACGACTGAAAAAAATTGAATTTTAAGCTTTCTCTGAAATATGGGTATTCCAAAATTCTGATATTGCTTATTTCTGTATCAACTAACAATGTTATTCATCTCAGCTACTGGATAATGTTACTTACACCTTACTCTCTTTTGACCGCACATCCATCTCTAAACCAGAAGACCGTATTCTCCGTCTACCTGCATCGCCCATGACAAATTATATATAACACGAACCAAACTACAAATACAAAACTTCTTCAATTTACCAAGCTATTGATACGAAATTAGGTCTAACCTCGTTTTCAACTAAATGCTTTCTGCAAACTCAATCTAAGTCGCGAAAAACACAATACAACTGCACAACAAAATAATTTCAATGTCTTCTATTTACTGACTCTAAATTCAGACAATGGTAAAGCACAGAGACAGATAAAAACTCATCTCTACGATTATACTCTTTCCGTCCCCTGCAAACACAACTCCACAATTCCGCCATCACACACCATAATACCAAAAACAAGTTTTCCAAAGCATGACCAAAAACAAGGCACTGAATAACACGTATCTAGCCTCTCCCAACACCTATCATCACCATTCCGCCTTCTGCGAATGACAATAAATCCCATTACAATACAAGCGTGCGACTATTACTCCCGCCTTAATATCTACCTAATCCATCGCAGCCTTCTGAAATATCACCCAAAATCCATATTGCAATTAAAACAATAATAATCTTCTTCTTACGTAATATAAATAATCAAATCCACATCTAATTCATTTTTGCCAAATTCATCACACAATCCCTTTATATATTAATTGTTTTCAAAATATTATACTACTTTCAAAAATAATATGTATCACAAATACCATATTTAGACTTCATACATCTCTATTGAAAACCCTTGAATCATTTAAAATTGTGTAAACAAAGCTATCTCTTTATATTTTTACAAATCCTAAAACCAATCCCGCACAACATATTACTTCTCATCTTTTATTAATCCTTATACTCTACAACGACCCTCATTTTCAAACATGTTTCTCCAACATCGATCTAGTACCCTAAATTTGAATCCAACATACTTGCCGCTTTTCCTTTCCAACTCATCCTCGCAACAAATTACAGCCGCACTATCGAATAATGCTTCGCCAATAGTATTTGCCATCTTCGACCAACAACCAGCGCTTCCATTGTACAACGACTACTAGCAACAATGCAATCACACAATACTTCGCCAAAGACATCTCCAATCCTCAACAAAAGAGAAACAGCCTTGCCCCAGAACACACCCTGCCCAATTGCACTACATTACGAGCACCCTCATTTTCAAACATGTTTCTGCAACATCGATGTAGTTCCCTAAACCTCAAACCTGCATAATTGCAACTTCTCCTCTCCAATTCACACAACACTACAACAAATACAACGAGTACTACCAACAACAACAAAGCAAAGCCTTCGGCAGGATTTGCCATATCATGGCCTTGTTTATTATATGTGCAACCTATAATGTTATTTTAAAAACATGAGCACAATATAATAAAAACTTAGTCACCCTAGAAACCTCCTTTGACCGTCGGGTAGACAAAAAGGGCACAAGGTCTTCATCCAAGCTCATTCGGAAAGAAGGGACATTACACTAGGCTTCATTACTCCCCTTTGGCCCAAGTCGCCATTATCCTTTCTAGGAGGAATACAATATAATAAATCCCTTTACAATGACTTTTGCCCCTTAAGGCGGATCGTATTTTCCATATGGATTACAATTTATTTTTATTAAGCTAAATAAATTAACGTAAGTGCTTTAATTATTTTATTTTATTTTTTTATAGCACTTTATAATAATTTATTATAATTTAAGTCACCATTATATTTTTCCTTTGGCCGTTGGGTTGACAAAATGGACCAAAGGTATTCGATGGAAAAGGGGACATTACACCAAATGAGTGCACTACTCATAAAAAAACTACTACTAGTACAATAGTGATAACATTATTAAAGGCAACTATAATTTATTATAAAAGTTTTTAATAAATATTTATGCATAAAATATTAATAACTAGTACATTTTATCTTAAATACATCTATCTAAAATACTCGAGAGATTTCAATCTTGAGATTCTTATCTTGGATTTTTCACATATCACATTGATTAAAACTCCATTACCTTCTCCTCAATTTCCTATTGATTCATGAAAAATGATATTTATATAACTACATCATTGTGTCAAGCTCAAAAAAATCTTTCTAAGGAAAAAAAAGGCCTCGAAATCCACTCTTTGGCCATGATATTAATTGACTTCTCCATGCAAAGATAATAAATTTCTAAGTGACGGTCAAATGGACATCAAATTTAAGGTAAACCAAAAAAGTGAACTCACTCTATTACATTCCACCCGACTCCCATTGTAGAACATCTATGGCGTAAATTGTAAAATGATATAAAAGGCAACCTTCCATTTTTAAATATATATTTATGCATATCAACATAATTTGTAAATATATTTGTACAAAAATGACAATCTTATTTTATAGAAGTCATCAATCCTAGATAGAACATTATCTTTGTTGAGCCGAGTAAGTGGCCCCTTGGAAAATAAAAGTAGTCGAAAAGGATCAACGAATACCCATCGACCCAAAACTATGAAGCTCTAACACTCTAGGCTTACCATTGTGGCACAACCCTAAGGTCATCATATTCATTTAGTACTAAGGTGTTTAATAGTTGACCAACAAGAAAATGAGTAATAATAGTTGCAAACAAGAAAATGAGCTAATTTGCATATTAAGCATTATTTGGAGCTAATTTAAATCAACACGTAGAAAATCAACAAGAATATGCTCTTTTATTTCTCTACATGCATAATAAACAAGGCCATGATATGGCAAATCCTGCCGAAGGCTTTGTTTTGTTGTTGTTGCTAGTGCTCGTTGTACAATGAAAGTGTCGGTCGCTTGTCGAAGATGGGGAACACTATTGGTTTGTTGTTGTTGCTATTGTATTTGTTGTAGTATTGTGTGAATGCATGGTTGTTATTGCTCGTTGTGCAATGAATGCTATGCGATTGTATGAATTGGAAAGGACAAGTTGCAATTATGCAGACGGAAATTTAGGGAACTACATCGATGTCATTGCGTAAACGTGTCCGAAAATGAGGGTGCTTTGCAATGTCTTGCGATTGGGCGGGGTGTTTTTCGGGGCAAGGCCGCTTCTATTTTGTTGAGGATTGGACATGTCTTTGGCGAAGTATTGTGGGATTGCATGGTTGGTAGTACTCGTCTGATAATGGAAGTGGTGGTTGTTGGTCGAATATGGCAAACACTATTGGCGAAGCATTATTCGATAATGTAAATTGTAATCATTGTAAGGATGAGTTGGGAAGGACAAGGGCAAGTATGTTGGACTCAAATTTAGGGTACTAGATCGATGTTGGAAACATGTTTGAAAGTGAGGGTCGTTGCAGAGTATAAGGATTAATAACACAATTTTAAATGATTCAACGGTTTTGAATAGAGATGTATGGTGTTTGTGATACATGTTATTTTTTAAAGTAGTATAATATTTTGAAAACAATTAATATATAAAGGGATTGTGTGATAAATTTGGGAAAAATGAATTAGATGTGGATTTGATTATTTATAGGTCGTATTTATACGTGTTTGAAAGTTACGTAACAGGAAGATTATTATTGTTTTAATTGTAATATGGATATTGATGGATTAGGTAGATATTAAGGCGGGAGTAATAGTCGCATGCTTGTGTTGTAATGGGAGTTATTGTCATTCGCAGAAGGCGGAATGGTGATGACAGGTGTTGGGAGAGGGTAGATACGTGTTATTGTGTTCCTTGGTTTTGGCTGTGCTTTGGAAAACTTGTTTTTTGGTATTATTGCGTGGCATTGGCGGAATTGTGGAGTTGTGTTTGCAGTGGACGGAAGGACTATAATCGGAGAGATGAGTTTTTATCTGCCTCTCGTGCTTTAGCATTGTATCGAATTTAGAGTCAGAAATAGAAGACATTCAAACTATTTTATTGTGCGGTTGTATTGTGTTTTAAGCGACTTAGATTGAGTTTGCAGAGAGCATGTAGTTGAAAACAAGGTTAGACTTAATTTGGTATCAATTGCTTTGGTAAATCGAAGAAGTTTTGTATTTGTAGTTTGGTTCTGTTATATATAATTTGGTAGCTCGGATGAATAACATTGTTAGTTGATACGAAATAAGCAATATCAGCATTTTGGAATACCCATTTTCGAGAAAGGTTAAAATTCAATTTTTGACTCGGTTTTAGTTGTCGTTGCAAGCGTTATCGTAAGGAAAAGAGATTAGTAAATTTTGGAGGCGAAGATATCGGTGCCCAGATACAGTATTTTTGCACAGTTACACATGAGCATGTAATCGGGTCATGTATCGTATCTTCTTGGATACGATGTGTGGGGCATCTGTAGCCGTATCTTTTTAAAAGTTAAACTAATTTATTTGTAAAAATAAGTCTTGAAAACGCTAAAAGCATATCGAGTAAATTTGTAGCATTTTTGCGAAATCTGCTTTTTACCAAAGTGACAAGAGAAGGACATCGATGTGAATGAGTGCTGATTTATGTTTTCCTTCAAAATTTGGCATTTGCTTTGCGTTGCACAATTGCCTTTAAACTTGCCAATTATCGTCTATTTAAGAGGGTAGATAGTTTTAAGGATTAAAAAGTATCCATTCTCGTTAAATTATCTCGCAACATGTCATTAGCCAATCTCTCTGCAACAAAGGATCGAAGTACTTGCGTAAGCGTCGTCACCTTTGTGAGATGGTTGTTTGAGTTTTCCAGCCATGATCAAGTCATCTTCAACCTCCACGGCAAAGCATTATGTGCTTCAAGTAGACTTACTGTGTCTTGCCCTTCTTAGGCGATATCCAACTTCGTGCAATAGAGCGTTTATAAAAACGTCTTTTGATTTTCGTCGCTCAATCGCGAAGTGGGGATTTTATACAAAATCCTTTGGAACCTCGATAAAGTCCTGCATGTTCTTGTTTGGCTCTTTCTTCAATCTGCGTCGATTGGGTGATCAATGTCTTTAGCATCCTCTGCGAGCTTGAATCTTTTGATAAATTGTTCACGCATAGTCGCCTCAATCGGTTATGGTGCTGAGGCGGCCGATAGAACCATTCTCCGGCCAAGTCGTGTAGAGTTTCAATGAAGAGCCCGACCGAGACATCTTCATGCTCTCATGCAAAGACACCGCAAGATATGAAAAAGGCCGCCAAGTGATCATCCAGGGTTTTGTTTTCCATCTCCAAAGAATTTCGGAAAATTCTTTCTCGGATCCCTTTCGCGAGATCATGCCAGGTGGAGCCAAGTTGAGAGGTCCAAAAGCCACCCCCATGGAGAATGTATAATTTGGTGCGCCATGTTAGCTTCGAGCACGTCTCCTCCTTGTGTAGACTTGATAGACTTGATGGATAATTCCAGCCGCCGGATTATGCTGAATACGATCCGGATCTGGATGGGTGTGTACTCTCCTTCCTGGTGAGAGACTAGATCTGCGGCTTCTAACTTGAGGAGGATGATTGAAATTGAATTGCTCCTGCAGTCGAAAGAAATGATCAGTCCTTCCTTGCGCCTTCACGGATCGGGTGAATGGACGTTCACCTAAGTTGAGATTTGTATGGAAAACACTCCGATCTTCATGTAGAAAAGCTTTGATCTGCAAAGATAGTTGTTCCCCAGCGGAGTCGCCAAAAACTGTTGGCTAGATTTTTTGCATAGCATCAAACCTAGGCAGTCATGAGATAAATCTCCCTCATTTAACCGGTGAGGCTCCGTGTCGATTTGTCAATATAAATGTGTTTTTATCTATCGGGGTTTTACTTTAACCACTTAGTTCATGAACCATAACTAAAAAGTTCTGCAGCAAGTAAGTTAAAATTGTTCAAGAAAGGAAGTATTTTATAGAAGAAGAAAGTAAAGGAAATACAAAGAAGAAATGGGGAAGATGTGCATCCCAATTAGTAGATAAGCAGAGCTAATTGCATGCACATAGAAGAAACTTAATAGATATGAACACACAGAATTATAAAACAAAGGAAGCGCTAGATCTAGATCTAAAATAACACAAAGTTTATCAAGAGATCTAAGATTCAAAGCAAGAAACAAAGTACACCGTGACACAAAGTTCTCCAGGAAACTCCTGCTCCTTTGTATTCCTTTGCTCCAAGTTGCTCTCGGGGTTCAAAGACAAAGTCTAGAACACAAGATCGCGCGCTTACCAATTCGATTCCCTTTTTAACCCGGAGGTTCTTCTCCTACTTACGAGAATGTAGGAGGGAAAGTACAAACAGAAGACTTAAACCGAACTAAAGTATGAACAACAAGTAAAGATGACATTTGGCAATCATCCTTATCTAACTTCTTCTTAAGTGACACATGTATCACTTAACTAATAGAAAGGTTCCATATGACTTCAAGTAATGGTTCAGAAAACCAATAACTTAGAAGTTTACAATTTCATCCAGGGAACATAGAAAATAGAAGAAGAAAGAATAGAAGAAGTCGTGCCAGCTGTAGCATCTACATCTTCTTCTTGTTCGATATCGATATACTTGTCGAACACATAGTTTAGCATCCTTAAAATGCATTTTTAGCATCGCTTTCTTCTCATTCGATTGCAGCAACCCTTCATTCAACACTTTGCTGCATGCTTCCACTTCTTCCAAACTTGGCCCAAATCTCGCAATGTCTGCCTGCAGTGTCACCAGCCTACTGATAGAGTTCATCGTGAAAGGCTTGGTAGCTTTATCAATTCTCTTTTGTACCATCAGAAGAGAACTTTCCAGGGAATCATGCACCTCGTTAGAAACAATCCGCACGTATGAAGTAACACCTCCATCCACTCTTTCCTCAGTGAAAGAAATGATACTGTCCGGCAAATCTGATGTTCTACTCTCAAGCGCCTGCATCCTTTTCAGCAAAACTCTGCAGATCTCCAAACGGAAAGATACTGCAAACTCTAGCTGCTTCCCCTTCTCGACTGATCCATCCAGTACAATTTGTTCTGCAACCAACACATCTCCCGGCAGTTTGTTGATCTCGGCCAAAATACTCAGGTTACTCTCTGCAATTGTATTCATTCTTTCTATGCTTCTATCGGTTGCTTTAGTTGATTTCTTTGCATCGTTCATAACCTTTAAAGCGGTGGCACTTCCCAAGTGCACGAAGCTTGACGAATAATTAGATCTTTCCATTCGTCAATAGCCTTTACTTGATTGCTTTGCAGATCTTCCATTTCGCATAAGATGATCACTCACCGCTCTCTCAAATGGGTGAATGGAAGGTTTAAGAACCTTGGCTATGATCTCACATAATTGAGACACTTGCTTCTCGCAGCCTCTTCTTTCTCCGCCTTCTCTCTGCTCAAGCCTAAGGAACAAAGCATCCAACAACGTCTGCGTGTCCTGCTTCAATCCTTCAGTGGTAGCTTGACCGAGTGGTATTTTGGTCACCGTCACATCTTCTGCCGTGAGCTCCTCTTCTACCTTTCCTTCCGCCGGAATTGATATTTCAGCAAACTTCTCTCCCGAATATTTGATGATCAACCTAGAAGTTGCTTTAGCAACTTTAGGCCTTCTGTCTCTTCTGCTCAGATCCTGAAGTAGCTGCAAGTCATGTTCCTCTAAGTTCATCTCTATTCTTGTCTCTGGAACCAACTGCAAGCTAACCATTCCGAGAAATTACTTCTCGGAGAGTGAGAAGTTCTTGAATGCACTACCATCTCTCGCTCGCATCCTCTCCGCCGAAAGTGCCCATGTGTCATGGCTGCCATCTTCTCAAACGCCCAAGGATGCTCTTTCGAACTCCGTCATCTGCAGCTTCAACACCTCCTCCTCTGGAACAGTCTTTGAACGCAAGTGGCTAAGGAGAGAAGATGAATGTCGCTTGGATTTAGTGGAGGCATGGAAACATCCGCCTGTGCGGTGCAATGGTTGGTGACCTTCTATGTATCTTTGGAGAAATCGGAGTCAAAGCTATGGCCGTAGAAGTGGTCTTCTCTTTCTCTAGAGATCTTCTCGTGTACTTTCAACTTCTCGGACCTTCGCCGCTTTCTCCTTCATGCTTTCGCTTGAGAGAATCTCTCCCTGTGCCGAAGTTGCTCGTGATTTGATTCATCAATGCTTCATCAAGGCAATACCCTTCGTCAAGAACCGGGCTCAAGTATTCACCAACACACACTCAGATCTTTCTTCTATCAGGTCATGCATCGCCATCGCTATCCTGCAAGTAGAGCTTTATCTCCTCCCATTGATGGTAAGTGTCAAGTACCACGTTCCCATCATCTTTAAGATCCGCAGTATCCGCGCTAGTCCAAAGTCAAACACTTGCTTTGCCGATAGCCTCGCTGAAATCTTTCTTTTCGATCTCGTACTCACTTGTACTTCATCCAAATCTTCTAACAAAGGCACATGTGCGTACTCTGGGAGATTGTCTTCCGGCTATTCCGAATGGATCGAAATTAAGCCCGCAGGAAGAACTCTTGCTCATACTCGGACAACATTTGTGCTTCCATCCTCGAGCTCGTGAATGCCGTTGCAGAATCGTAATATCCCACGGTGAGTGGGAAGAAGCCCGTAGACTTGTGCCGCTTCGATGAAGGTCATGTAACTCCACAAGTTGTCTCCGCTCAACTCCATGGCGATCAATCTGTCACCGGGTACTGGGCATCTTTACGGGTTCACCGAAAAGCTCATAACCCCGAGGTATGTGAAATCCGCAAACCGGATGAATACATGCCAATCTTGGACACCGCTTCCCATGCTTCCTCGCTACCCCGTGGGTCTTCAAGTCTCTGTCTAACCCGCAAATGAAATCGTAGAAGAAGTCATCATTGATCACTTTCAAGTCCTTCTCGCACGCAGTGCACGTGCAGAAGTCATGGGTAGACTCGAAAATGGGATCCTGGAAAGAATACCACATCTATCCAACTTTGAAAAGACACACCGTGAAGCCGCGGCAAAGATATACCAAGTAGGAAGTCATCTTCGTCGAAGGTACGCTGACGCCCGCAGCTTGCTCACCGATGTTGCCTGCTAATAATTTCGACCTAATTGATTATAGAATCAACCTTGTTGATTTCAATGGTCCTGATGAAAGCATACATCCATGTCCGGAAAGTGTAGGCATTCGCTTCACCATTCAACCCGCATAGTAATTGACGATATCATCCGCCTCCCGCACCAAATGGATCGTGGAAGAGTTCTCGGGAACTGGAAGGGGATCTAGGCTTTTTCATGAACCGGCTATTCATGATGCTCACACAAATCACTCTATGCTTCTCCCACCTCATCGCGCATCCGAATGCTAATAGAAGTCACCACCTTTCGCACTGGAATCTTCAGACAATAATTGAAGAATTCTGCATCCAAACGAATTATTGTCTTTCCCGCAACATCACGCACTGATCTGGATGAAGGATGATAAGATCTAGCACACTCCATCACAAACTCTGGCAATTGGGCTGTACATGGGAAAGCTGCAGCTCGAATAATTCCGCTACTTTTGACCGCACGCATGAGTGAAGTCTTTCCAGCTCTGGATCTATCAATCAAATCAGAAAGAGGTTCTGGGCCTAGATCCGTGTCTCCTATGTCTGTAAGTTTGGAAGCAATGCATGAATCCATCGTGCTCTCTTTTTCATCTCCTTTCGCCATGGCTTTATCAATCTTTGTCTGAATAATTCTTTTTCTTCTAACTTGGCCGGATTTCTTCAATACTGGTGTAGATCTGGACAATTCTTCAGATTCAGAGGATATTTGCAATGTATTGGACATTGATAAAAACTCCTTTTCTTTTATAAAGCACACCGTAATGAATTCCGCAATTTATTCAGACAAAAAATGGCCACCGGAGTATGAATAGTGAATTTAAATTATAAAAATCTGCACTTTTCAAGCCTGCTGCCCCAAAAATTGGTGTTTAATTTGCATATAAAGAGAGCATGAATCCTTTCAATCAACACCTGAGCTCCTTTAACACCTGTGAAAACAATTGTGCAGACGAAGATGAACCTTTTCCAAAGCATGCGCCAAATCTGGAAGCTTTTAGCCTTTGTTAGCACTTTGTCTGTGCAAAATCCTTCCTATAAAGGGGGCGCACTTTTTCTCCTAGCTGCAATTCTTGACTGTGTGTTGAATAATTCATCCATATGGCTGCCCATGCTTATATAACCTTCACAATTCTATAATTAATAATTGCCCTAACAATTAAAGGCAATTAATTAATTAAAAATCATGCTTTTCTCTTTTAAAAATTGCATGTTTAAGGACAACCATCCAATAAATTAAATTAATCCAATTTAATCCTTCACACAGCACTTAACTTTAGCCTCACAGTGTGCTTTGACCATAGCCACTGAAAATAGAAATTAATTTAATGATTTAATGCATTTAAAATCATTAAATAACTCCTAAATGGGGCGCACTTTTTCCAAGGAGAGGGGCAGCCACTAAATAAATTAAATTTAATTAATTTAATTCCTTTCTTTTATTCTTCCTTTGACTTTTTGACCTCCTCAAGCTTGGGCGCACTTTTTCCAAGGAGAAAGATTATTAAAAATAATCAATTTAATCACTTTAATCCATCACCAAAGGGGGCGCACTTTTTTGCACATGTAATTCTATTTTTAAGAATTTTTTCATAATGGGATTCTTTACCCTGCCAGGCAGGCACCAAAATCCCATGATCCACTTAAGTGATTTGACTTTTGCAATGGGATTCTTTACCCTGCAAGGCAGGCACTAAAATCCCATGATTTCACTTAAGTCACTTTCCTTTTATAATATCATGGGAATTTTCACCTGCAAGCGCAGCAATAAATTCCCACCGCCTCGCACCTCTATTTTTCCCCACTGCAGCCTTAAGTGACTTTTATAACATGGGAAAAAGTACCCTGCCAGGCAGGTATACAATTCCCATCCTGCCTGCGGCTTATATTTTTCCCACTGCAGCTTAAATCCTTTATTTTCCAAAAAGGCGCCCATCCCCGCAGGGGCTTTTCTGTGCATGACTTCGCTTTTTCCCAGTGATCCAGACCTCCGATGGCGACTTCCTCCGGGCAAAATGTGCATGTATGTTTTCCAGCTGCTCCAGGCCAAAAATCGGGCTTACCCGGCGAAGGAGTTGTTCCAGAGAAATTTTACAGAAAACAGAACGGGACACCACAAAAACACGAAAAATTGCCAAAAGTTACATATAAAGCCCAAAACTTAAAATAAGTTAAAATCCTTCTGGTACATAGGAATAATAACATATTCGCTCATGAGTTAAAACGGAGCGCAAATAGCCTCATACGGGGCTCAAAATAATTAAATACAAATTTCTCGCAGACAAATCCCGACGACGGAATAAAACAATTTTGGGCATCTGGGTATTTGGCGAAAAGGGCTAATATGGCTCTTTAGGATTATTTTGACGCAATACAGGAACTTTCAGGCAATAAAAACAACAAACGACCCATTATTTTAAAAGTACGAAAAATTTTCGGATAGGGTAGTCGCAGATTTCAGGGTGAAATCTGAGTGACACTGATACATTCTTATTTTGGGTAATATTAGATTACAAATGGAACTTGTGGCTACAAGCACAAAAAGGAAAAAACAAAAGATACGAGTGCATCTTCATGCGGATCTTGTGTCTGCATTAGACGTAATACATGTTGCTATAAGAGGTCCATAGTTGTGATGACGTATTCGAGAAACAGACCAGTAAGATGTGGAAGCACCAATTATCGCTTCTTTTTGTGACACCGCTTAAATATATGTTTTCACATTGTTATCATTGCAATATAAGAAACAATAACAACAAGAAGAACAAGAACATGCCTTAAGACTGCCCATGTTTGTCCATGGCCAGTCTGCCGTAAAAGCTAATGGTCCGAACATGATGACAACTTGAATATTATATGCAATGTCAATCGCAAGTAACCCGCTGCTTAAAGCGATTCTTTATAAGCAATGTTTGTAGCAGTGTTTTCAAAGTGAGTTGTGGCTGTTGCTTTGTTTTACCTACTCTTTATCTTGTATTTCGATTAGTCATTGTATGCATTAACATTATGAAAGTTCTATACAAAGAAACAATCAAAGATAAAGAGCAGAAAAAACAAAGTGGTGGCCAGCATCTATTGCAAGAATGGTGCTGCACACATTGCGCAGTGTGCATAGCACATGTGCTTAGATGCAGAGTAGACAAAAGCAATATCTTCATGTTGTAGTTTCAAAAGAGTCATTCATGGAAAGCATGGTTAGACAAAAACAAACTAACTAGGTTTATAATTCAATACAAATAGACGGTACTATGACAAAGCCTTTTTAGTCACCATGAAAGACATGTGCGAAAAGATGTAGCTTTGAACATTTTTATGAAACGGAGCAATCTTTGTCGTGAACAGCAGTGTGCTTGTGGGGTTTTCCATAGATGCGGCATTTGTGATTTGTTGCTTGGTATGTGCAGTGGACATTTTATATAGTGTATTGATTCACACATGGTTCACAAACACTGCCTAGACAAGCTTCGGCACACTAGTACGCTTGTTGTATTTAATTGTACAACTGGTCAGTTTGTTTTTGTCTTACTGTGCTTTCTGGTGACGACTTGTTTCAGACAGCTGAGCTGTTTCAAACTTAAGATATTGCAAGGACAAACAATAGTGACCGCACTAATACGATACTTGTATTTAATTATAAAGCCGATGGCTTTTTTTTCTTGTTTCATCATGCTTTTGTTCAATGGCTTTTTGAAAGTAGAGCATGGAAAAGGCATTTGCAAGTGTGCAATTTCAGTATTGATTTTGTCTATTCTGCTTTCTCGGCAGCAGCTGTATGTAGATTGCAATTTGTGCAACATCGTTATTTAGAGACGGTGGCAACCACTTTGTTTTTTTGCTGTTCTTTATGTTTTAGTTGCAGTCTTTGAGCAAGGTTTGTTTCTTAGACTGTTTGTCTCGTGTGGAACTTTCACCTTTGTTAATTAATACAATAACTAGTAAAAATAAAAGATAAAGAGAAGTGAAAAGAAAGTGGTAGGCATTGTGTAGTGCGAGAATAGGGTTGCAAAGATTGCAGCAGTGTACATAATGCAAAGCGTTGTGAGAAAGAATAAAGAAAATGAATAGTAGAACTGAATATGCAATATGCGTTTGCCATGATCTAGGTCGGGAGAAGGTATTAATCGAAAGCATGTTGTAATTGACATGCAAAGAAGAGATGTGGCTTGAGACATATATATGAAGTTTGTGAAAGATATTTTAGGAAATGCAATTGCAATGTTTAAAGGCTAGTTGCATGGGATTTCGACCATCTTGGCATGTCCTTCAACAAAACAGAAGTTTGGAACAGAGCTTTGACCATGGCTGTCAATAAACAAAACTCAGGAGAATAACAGTTGTTATGTGCTGTTTATCTTTTAGTTTGAGTGGTTATTGTATTGATTGACACTGTGAAAGTTTGACGCAAGGAAACAGTCAAAGAGACAAATCTTGCTCGGAGACAATAACTACCCCAAGTAAAAGATAAACAATAGCTTCTGAAAATTTCACATTCGTAGTTAATCTATTCGCTAGAACTATAATAATGCAAATTTGTGTTTGCTGTTACCTATGAGAAGTTCCCCAGTGATAAAATTTGCTGCGGATTTCATACTTAAGTTGTTCCAATGCTTACAAGAGCAAGTTTTGTGGTCGCCTATGACACTCAATGCTACATTTCCGTATTGTTATCATCAATAAAAATCAAGTGCATTATTAAATTTGATTAAAAGAAAGGGACTGAATAGCAACCCTGAGTTCCGCCATGGTTGTTCCATATTTCTTGTACGATTCATACAAAACTCTGTGACTTTGTTCCTGTCAAGTCCAAATATGGTCTGATTTGTTGTGAATGTAAATAAATTTTTTTTGCTACTGGCATGGAGTTTAAAGAGATTGAGTTCTAGCAAAATATACATTTGTTTTGAATTGATTTTACTTGAAAAATTTCAAGGCCTTTTCAGCATATCCATTTTATGCATGTATTCAAATAACTGATCTATGACAACACATTTACTATGTTATAGAATATTTTCTTGAAACCAAACAAAAGGATTACAAAAACGATATCAATATTAAATCCCATAGTTGTAACATATTCAATTATTTGAACCTCCTATTTAACGCTTTTGAATCTTGCATATATATAGTTGTTCAGAATCGGTTACATAACCTATTTGAAAGCGAGGCAAATGAATGAACTTATAGCAGACATAGAACAATTTTGTAAGATATAGAAACATTTGTAGGCGATATAGTAAAAAAAGGTGGCAAGAATTAATGTCTTGATATAAAAAGAAGAAAGTCGGATATATTAGATGCTTGTATCCAAATTTTGTGAAAACGTGGTATCTACTGGTGAAGTAATAGTTGGATATGTAACCAAATGGCAAGAAAGTAAAGAGTAATGAAAATAGACAAATAGAGTTGTATTAATTATGCGATGGTATTGTAATTACAAAAATGCTAAAACAAAAGCAAAGCCTAAAATATGTAACAAGTAAACGAGGCAACTGACTATTTGTTGGTATCATAAGCATAAACGGTAATAGTTGATTGTTGCTTTGGTTATACGGGAGCCTGCTTATCAAATTTGTTTGTGTACGTGAGTGTCTTTGCAAAAATGTTCGAAAATGAAAGAAGAAAACGAGTATGTTAGATCGAAACAAAGAATTAAACGATGTGTAATTCATAGAAATGGAAAATGCAGATACTTACCAAAGATAAGAGGAAGCTATGTTTCTTTGATTGTGGATATTGAGTTGTCATTATCCAAAGTAAATGTACCTTTGATTTGGAATTGACGGAGAAGAAATACAGTCTTTGAGATGTCTTGTTGATATTCTTCATACTGTGTTTGACAAAGGAGAGGGAAGGCTTTTTGCAGTAATGGCTCTCGCAATGTGCAGTGCCAGGAGTCATCTATTGTTTGCAAGGAGCAATGGAGAAAGTGCTTATATTTGTATGGTTTTGATGTATTGCAAGTTGCACAAACTGAGATTTGTTTCAGTCATCTGGATCAGGTTCTATGAGACGGTCACATTCTACACAGAATGCTTGGAAAGGAGGAAGGTATATGTTCTATGTGCGAACTATACTGCCAATCTGTACAAGGAAAATGAAGTTGACATAATTGATAGATTTGAATTTGTCAATGAAAAATAATTTAGAAAAGAGAAATTGCAGTGTACTTGCCTCTGTGTTTGTGTTTATGAGATCAGTAAAAATGTTTTGTAGATTCATCATTTAATGGGTCAATAAAGGATGAATGGCATGCACGCATAATGCGTGAACCCCTGTATTCCTTGTCGATAAAGTTTTGAAGAGCAATAGTGGTATGTTGCCTGCTGCAATGGCATCTCTTATTGTATGACACAATGGAACATGAAAGTTTCCCAAATGTACCTGCAATGACAAAGCATGGTGCGTAGTTAAAATTGAAGGGAATAATGCAGTGCAATGTATATAAAAATGAAAGAAGGGAGTGTGTCAATACTGTTGCTTTTCCATTTTCAGTGTCAGAGTCTTTAACGTAGAGGGTGAAAAGGTCATTGATGTGGTGGATTCCTGTTACAATTGCGGCAAATGACCCAACAGAGAATGTTGCATTTGAATGTAGAAGCTCTTCTATTGTCATGTCAGGTGTAAGTTTTCGTGTTTTGCAAACCGTGGGTATGTTTTCCATGGTGGTTGTTGCATTTGCGGACAAAGAACAATTTGCATCTCCTCGTTCGTACTTTGTTTTCTCTTTGACGGTGAAACCAGTAACACAGAGCGCAGCCAATGACCACAGTGGATGCAAATTTGTGCACGAAGGTGTTGCTCATGTTCAAAGTGATTGTCATTTGACCATTTTTGTCAACTAAATCAGCATGGAGGATTTCGGCTTTTGAGGGGGAGATGTTGGTTGCATGTGTTGGACCATAGACAACGAGTATATCACCTTCAAATACAGTTGCAACTTTCCTGCACAAATGTCAAGTATGGAGGATGGCTGTTGTGTTGCTGGTTTTGGACTGCATTTACAATGGTGTTAGGATGCTTTTATTGAAAGAATAAGTCTTATAATAAATGAATAATGAAAATAAAGTAAACAAACATTAGAAAAAGATTACCGTTTAGAGGATTCTTGCAAAATATCGTTGTTGTCAATGTCCTTGTTCTTGGAGGTGTGTTCCATGTCTTTGTGGTTGTAACTATCTGCAAAGTATTCAAATATGTAAATGGTTGTTGTAGAGCACAAACAAAAAGGAAAGAAAAGAATGAAGAAACTAGATATTTGTTTTGCTGATTCAATAGAACAGTGTGTATGCACTTACAATTGTGCAGTGCTATTGTTGGTGTTTTTGAAGAGAGCAAAAATTGTTGGGTGGTCAGTCCAATAAGCAAATCTTTCGAATGTATTACAGGTTTCAAGGATTGTGTTTGACCATATATGGTCGATCATGTTTTTAGTGAAGACACTTGAATCTTTGTATATGGAAATCGAAATCTGCTTGTTTTTGCATAAATGCTAAAAGCATTGCTGTTTTCCTATTTTTGTTTTGCATGTCGATGTTGAAGTCTCCAAAAATGTAGGCGGGAATGCTTAAATCAAGGGATTGGAACACATTGTCGAGAACAACGAAAATGTTTTCCAGATTTGCATTAGGCGCAACGTAGACATTGACAATAGATATGCAATTTGGTGTTGCGGTAATATTTTGTCGGTAGTGACTCTACATGTGCGTTGTGAAAGCAATGTTTTTCTACAAAAGGTATATTGTTTGCAATAAAAATTGCTAGACCATGGACATGGTGTGCAGATAAGCATTGGTATCCGTCTAGGTAGTCAATTGCAATGGGGGAAGCAATGTGAGTTTCTTGTAAACAGAGAATGTGACATTGCATTAATTCATGGTCATGTAGAATGGCCTCTCTGTGAGCATGAAGACTTCGGGTATTTAGCGAAGCAATCATAATAGATGAAGAAATATCAGTTGTGGACAATTCATGCTGAATATTCCATTTAGCTTCATTTCGGAGTCGTTCCATTTCTACGCATGATGGTGTCTGTTTGAAGGTGAAATTTTTTTCGTAAGCGGGGACAGCAAGTAAAGACTGGAAATGGTTCTGACTCGCGATAGAGCAGTATATGCCAATCCGTGGGACGACACGCCAAGGGGACTGAAAGCAAGTCGTTCAAGTGTGAGGCCTTGTGCTCTGTGGATTGTGCGTCTTGAACACAACATGACAGGAATTGCTTTCTTATTTCGACCGGTGTCTTCAACGATGTTCTATGCGAGGGTCAAAGAACTCGAACAATAGGAGTCAATCTAGTTCTGTTGCCATTGTTGTCAATTGCGGATGTTTAGATCTTTGTTGTTTTCCAATACAAGGATCATTGAATTTTATCCATACTGCATCAAAGCCATTTGTTGTTGTATATGTTTTGAAAACTCCGTCAGAACCATTGACTAATCCGTCTTGGATGTTATCGTTCCCTGCGAAAAGTTCAATTAGCATGTTTACTTTTAGTTCTATATGTTGTGGCAATCGCATTAGCTTTTAGAGTAGCTTTCCATTTGTTCTAGTGTTGTATCTTGTTCATCGATAGAGTCAATGACAATTTTGTAGCTGGAGTAAGTGCAAGCATTTTTTATCGTGTTGGAGAACATCTATGTTTTTGTAGAAAAGGAATGGAAGTGTTGGATCAACTGGGATTGGCCGAATACAAGTATGGTTGAGGTATGCAAGGTCAGAGTCTAAATGTTGTCCAATACGAATTCTGTTCAGGACAAAGACAAACGCAGCATCTTTCTGACGCATTGTTTCAGTCAATTCATATATTTTGACATGTGTATTCCAGAAGTCGTAGGCAATCAATTCTCTGGAAATTTTGGGGTTTTTAAACACAAGACAGTCATTGACTGGTTGTGCTTGGTAGAAGTCTCCGCAGAAGATCATGTCAATCCCTCCAAACCAAGTTGTGGGCATGTGTTTTATTTGACGCAGTCGCTGGTCTGTGAAGTATAGAAGTTGACCTCCGACCAAGGATATTTCATCTATTAGAGCAAGTTGTAATTGTTGGTAGTGCTTTGCCAAGCAATCCAATCGTTCATTGCTTAGTGGGCGTAGTTCAGATCGATTGAAAGGCAAGAGGAAAGCAGAATGGAGTGTTATTCCATTGGCATTGTAAGCAGCTTTTCCCGTGAATGCCAAGATCAAGCCTTTGATTTTCAAGGGGTCGCTATGCATAGAGCTATCATAAATACGAGCCAATGTTTCAAATATCAATTTTGCAACAAATGTTTTACCTGTTCCAGCACCTCCTGTGAGAAAAAGGTAGATAGGAATTGATGGGTCTTTATTTTTCTTAAAGCAGATGTCTTTCAAAATGGTTTGTTGTTTCTTATTGAGAAGTTGCATTTGTTTGAAATATGTTCTGTTGTCTTGGATGGTAGGGTGTTTTGCTAGTTGAAATTGTTTCTTTGCAATGTCTGAATGTTGATGTCGATTGTGAAAAGGTAAATCATGTTGTATGTCATAGTCTTCAAAGGGGGCTGTTCATGTGTAGTTATGATTGTTCATGTGTAGTTATGTCACCCCATTTCTTGTTAGTAGTGTAGCGGTATTTGGATTCATTGGAATGGATAGTGTGTTTGTGAAATGCATATGCATCTTTCCAAGTTGCAAATTTGTTTTTTAGGCTGTGTTCATTTTCTGTAAAAGGGATGTAAAGCAAAAGCTTTTCACGACAATAGTTCTCTATGTCAAGATATTTGCTATAGTTGACAGATCTGATGATGAGTGGCTTGGTTCGAGGTTTTTTATTTTTGCTGCCATTGTGAATGGAAACAAAGTCAGCTAAGCAAATGGAATGCAAAGAATGAGGTCGTGCTATGTAGTGGTCTATGATAGAGCGGCACATGATGTTTGTTGATTCATCTGGTTCTTGCTGAAGTACAGTTGGAGGTTTTAGAATGAAAGTGCGCTCTTCGGGATTTGAAGTGTTTATGAAAACACATTTTCGTGATGTATTGTTTAAAGGGATAGAAAGAACTATGTGGACTGCTTGTTGTGCAGACATTTGGTGGGTATTTAGCATTGCATTGCCTAGGCTTCTTATCATTTGAATAGCATCTAGGTGCATCTTTTGGTGCTCAGCACGTATTCTGGCAAATGCTTTTGTCATTGTTCGATCATGTTCTTGCTGCATAAGCATTCAAAGACGCACTGAGCATCGGTATTTGCTTGCCAAAGCATTGGCATTTTCTTAGAGAAGCTATTATTCCATGCTTGAGCTGGTTTTCTTTTGAGCAGCAATGTTGGTTGTTTGAGTGTTGATTGTATTGCTTGTATGTATGTTATTTCGTCAAGACCTAGTTCATGGAGGAACATTTCATGTGTTATGCAAGTATCGTATCGTTTGCTCTCGAGAACAAAGAAAATCGAATGTGCAATTGCAATAGCAGATTCTGTCGGTTGCTCTACAGGTTCAAGTATTTTTGTACAAGCCATTGGAGGCTGGGGGAAATTGTATCTGCACTTGGATTGTTTTTTTCTGTAGCTTTGTGTGTGGTGATGGCATTGCAATTGAGCGATATGTTGAGGGAACGAGCTAGTGTCACATGTAATGTATTGGTCAACGTATGACTCTATAATGTCGTTGGCATCGTTTCCAAAGACCGGTGCATTTTTTGTCCAAATCAGCCAATGGCTATGAGCATTTCCCCTATTTTGGAATTCCGTGACCCAAAAGAAATCTTCTATATGGCCAAAGAAGGATTTGTCTTTGCAAAGTAATTGTCTTAATGCATAGAGTCTATGTTTATAGTAACGAGTGCATGTAACAGGATCGTTTTTAACAAGAAAGTTAGAGTTGTTGCAATCTGAACGTGTTGGCTTTTGTAAAGGGACATTGTTATGATATTGGGTGTATAAATTATTGAGGGCCTCGGTTAGTGGCTGCCAACAATGCTCAGGACTTGAGAAGGTTCATGAAAAGAAAGTAGGCGGGCCAAATTGTCAAATCATTGCAAAAAGGTTTTTCCTTGTTTGTTGCATGTAGTCCGGGAAATGCGTATTTTCTTGAAATCGATGTATCCAATGTCAGATCTCAAGATGTTTTCTAGGTTCGGTTTGTATTTAACGTCTTTGGCAAATAGTGTTCGACCTTTTAATTGGCCCTTTCTGATTCTAAGCCATATCGAACGATTGACTTGGTCAATTAGTATTTTTATCGCTTTGAAAAATATATTTGTTATGTGATAAGAAAATCTACGATCTGAGTGCATTAACTCCCATTGTGCTATTTTTTGATATGTGATTGTTTTTGTTGTTGTTTCATTTCGAGGTTGCCCAAAAAACAAAGTTGGGAAATTCATCTCTTCTGAGAACTTGTCTTGAAAAATACCCAATGGTGTAAAGCCTTCTGCAGGAGCAACATTTATGATCTTGTCTTTAAGGTAGTGGATAGTGGAGGAGTCAGTGAAACCATGAATTAGTGTGTCATGTGCATTGTCATTATCGATGTCATCATCAGATGAGCTGTTTTCGGAGGAGATATGTTCATGTTCTTCATTGTTAATTGTTTCAAAGTTGACTGTTGTAGACAGTGTTTGATCCCAGTCATGGTTTAGTTTGATTTTATGCATAAGATATAATGTTGTTGCACATAATTGTTTAAGAGCTGCCATAATGATTATGGGGCGCACATTACCTGAATGATATGCTTTTGTGTATTCAAGGCGTCGTTTAAGTGCAACAACAATTGTTTTTGTTTCTTCTGGGTATCTTGGCAATGCTTGTTGGATTATGTCAATATTTGTTGGAACATTTATTATTGCTCCCTTTAACGTGTATTGGGGACGTTTATGGCTTTGGCATCGTATCTGACCAAATGCAAGTCGCAGAGACACGAGTCTCTCTTCAAGTTCAGAAAGCATTGCCACAGCTGGAAGCATTGGAATCAGTTCAATTCGCTGAGGGCATGTCAATTTTGGCAACTTGGCATTCAACAAGCTTGTTGAACATGGTCGACAAATTGTATTGGACTTTGGCATTGTTTTTGTTGATGTCAATTGAGCATATGTTTTTTTAGTTGAATTTGTAAAATATGTCAGATTGTGCTTGAAGTGGAGTTGGTTACAAATACCGCATGTATGGATTGGTGTGTCATTTGTTCGGGCATGAAAACGGGCAATGAATTGTGCAGAGCTGCTCGTTTGTTGTGCATGTTTACGCATAACCTTTTTTAGCTTTCATGAGGACAATTCCGGTATTGCGCGGGGTGCATTGTTTTATGGCGGATGGCATTTGCAGACCGCATGAAAAGAGTCTTTTGCTTTTCGCACTGTTGTTCCAACGAGAGACAATGCCATCATTGCGGTCTTAAGCGATGTGGGCATAAGAGGTGTTTTGGCATTGAATAAATTGGCACATGAATTGCCTTTGAGTAGCAGGGAATGTATGACATTCGATGCAGTACTGACTTTGTTATGTGTTTGTTTGCATATATCTCTCTTTATCGAGCGAAGCGATTTTCTTGACGATTTCTTGTTCCGGTTCTGCATAGCGGTTTGCGCATTTGTGTGCGAAGTTATGCTTTGAGTTTCTGTATGCATGTGGACAGTTGTATATTCTGATGTATAAATGGCACCAAGTATTGGAACATAGCGAGGGTTTGTAGCCAATAGTTCGTAGTGGAAGCTTGCTTCGGGAAGCGAAAATCGGATGAGATTATATGCTTTTCGAAGTTGTGCATTGCCAGAATAAATGTTACAAACTTGGAAAGTATGCGAGTCCCACAATTGAATATTTATTTTTAAAAGTAGGCATAACCAATGAATAATGAAATCGTCTGTGTGTATATTGTTGTGGTCATGGAAAGTGGCTATGTTTATCACAAGGCCTTGCCATGCGCCAATGTGCGGTATGTTTGTTATGGGGTTCTGATGAAGCCAGGTATGGAGGAAGTTAAGAGTTGTATGATCTTGTCGAAGAATAGAACTACGAAAAGCCTGAGCAACATATCTGCGCAGGCAGCGAGGGTCAAATTCATTGTTGCGAATGCGGCAAAAACAACTGAAAAGGCTATCGGCATTGATATTGTCATTTGTCTCTAGCCTAACAAGGCATATTTGCTGCGATCGATTAGATAAACTGCTCCAAAGCATTTGTACAGAATTTTGACGGGACATTAGATGAGCATTGTTTGTTGGTTCAGGGCAAGTGCATTTTTTTTCCAGAATAAGGGTTCATAATGGCCACTAAGAGGGTTGGAATCATGAAAAAGAATACAATATGGTAGTATCTGGCTATTTGGGATGAATTGGAGATAATTTCTGCCTCTTGTTGCAGACCAAACCCATATTGGCAAGTGCAGCCATTTGGAAAGCCATTTTATGCAGAAGACGTCGCCCCATAGGCCTTGCTCGGTGAGCCGAGGCGAGTACATCTGCGGATAGTTTCATGCGATGTAAGTATGTTTCCACCTATGAACACCGTGCATAAGAAAAAGGCTTTCGGGATCTAGTTCTAATCGTAGAGAAGCCAATGCTTGAGGATTGGAGGCAGAGAGCAAAGTCTGGAAGTGTTCAATGGCACCGATTCTAAGTTCAAGCGATGTGTATCGGAAATGAAGCAGAACTGCAAAGGAATCAAACAAGCAGTCACCGACACCGTACTTGAAAGCATAGTCTCGGAAAAGGTTGAACCTATGCAAGACATTGTCTATGCTTTATACGATGTTGTCTTGACAACGTATATTGCTCAACATCAACTATCGTCGCAGGCATGGATGTTCTTTTGCATTCGGTTTGTTCTATCTCTATTTAAAAAAACTTTTCTGGGCGAAAGAATATAGAAAAGAAGAGTAATGTTTATTCCTTTTGCAATAGAAAGCAGGAGCAATTCAAGCAAATAGCAATGAAATGTCTTTGGTTCTGTGATTTTGCTTTTGTCACGAATCTGAAATGCACACAACATATGTTATGCAGTTAGTGAATGTTGCAAACCAAAGTAGAGATGAAAAGAATCTTTGTACATACAATGAAGCAAGTTGCGCAATGAAATACACAAGGAAAAGCAGCCATTTATAGCTGGAGCCATGTAGAATCAACTAAATCTATATTGTGCTCCATGCAAATACACAAGCAATGCAGGGAAAACATGTATTTCAATAAACTTAGTACAGCGTTGAAAATAGGAAGAAGAAATTAGAATAGTTATAACAGCATATTCGAATGCTGAAAGCAAAGGAAGCAGAAGCTTTCATTTAAAAATGTTGTAAGCCATGTGCTTTGAAGCATAGCATGAAATTAGTTAAGCAAAAAGGTTTTTTTGCAGATGCCGATTTTTGGAAAACTGATCTTAGAGCATGAAACAGATCTGTCTACTCATGCAGTCAAGGCAAAATGCAACAATGCCCTTAGCACAAGCTAAGAAAAATTGCCTAACGCTAAAATGTTTCAAAGGCATTTTGACAAGTGATTGGAGTCAGCCACAAACATTCGCAATGCAAATTAATCGACTATGCAATGCAGCAAGAATGTTTAAGCAATTGTTCGTTTGTTTGGCCAGTGTTATTTTAGATATTTATAAGAGACTTTTTGACTCTTAGAAGGTTTCAAATGAGTGTGCGTAGATTGTATTTTGGTGAGGAGAGAAAGTGAAATAAGAAACTGTAATAATCTTGAAAAGTAACTTCTATCTTGCAACGAGGTAGAAGAAAATTGAATTTTATCAAATGTAGAGTGCATAAAGAGCAAAAAACACTGTTGTAGTGGTGTCCAAATGAATAGAATGCAAATGTTAAGTAATAGAAGTTGCAAAAATTCATGGTTGCCTTCTATCATATAGATCCAATGTAGAAGATGCTCATCAATGTTGTTATACATTAATTATTCTACTTGGCTCGCTCGGTATGCCCAGCAAATTCTCTACCTTCAAGATACACCAACTTCAAGTAAAAGCTCATTCATTCTTGATTGCCAGTGCCAAATCAAGAGCAAACCAATCTTTTTTTTCTGTGCAAAAAAGTACTGAACTTAGGCAACCTGTGTGGGTGGGATGAGGGCTCCATTTCCTACAGTGATCAAGCTCAGTTTCGTAGAGGCGATCCAGATCAAGGCACCCTCACCCGCCATTCTGCTCTGCAGAACTTCAAGGAGATCATTTGCAGTTATAATGGCGAAAAGGGTGACTTCCCCTACAGGTATTGCCTAGTCATAGCAGCTCTGAGATATGTTGATTTATGTTTTTGTTTATTTGAAGGGTTTTAACCCAGAGGTTCTCTCTTATTCTGATTGTGTGTTCCTACGGGTGAGTTGAAATGTGAAGTTTTCCGTTTCTTTTTAGAGAATTTTAACCAGACGTTCTCTTCATGGACTGCGAAAGCTTCATGGCCTGTGAAATCTTGTAGTAAGTTAATGCATATTGGTTGTTATTAGTGTGGCTTATTTAATTCTTGTGCAGAGAGAGCCTGATACACAATCCCAAATTCATGCTAGTCTCCATGGAAGGCATTGATTCATTTGACAGAGAATTAACCAAGAAGATACACAAAGCCCCGCTGATTTTTAGCCTCTGGTTTGTTTCTGAATGTCATTTTATGCTAAGGGTTTTAAGATTTCAATATCATGAAAATAGGGGGTTTGTTGTACCGTGTGTGTTTTTGTTTAAGGTCAACAGTTTCTTGTAAGTGTTTAAGGATTCGAATTGCATAAAAATAGGGTTTGAAAAGGGGTTGTGTTCTGGTCTGTGGGCAGTTCAGAACTGCTGCTTCCGAAGTCTCAAGCGCGCTCAAATCAAAGCTGCCTGGAGAAACGGGTGAAATGGAGGAGCCAACGTCCGGAGAAGTGCAAATTTTTCTATGTTCCAACGAAAATGTTATATCAATGAGATCCCTCGGTGTGAGTATTTGAGCAGGGAAGCATTTTGAGGTTTTATTCAAACTTGTGTACCAGCACGTACTAATGGCAGCAAGAAATGCTCTGTTTGTAGGCGGAGTTCATGTCAAAGCTTGTGAAGATCTCTGGAATAGTTATTGCTGCATCCAGAATCAAGGCCAAGACTACACATGTTGCTTTGCTCTGCAAAAATTGTAGGAATGTGAAATCTGTTCCTTGCTGTCCTGGATTGGTTGGTGTCATAGTGCCTCGTTCCTGTGATCATGTTCCTCAAGTGGGTTCTATTGTCTTCTAACTTTTGTTCATTTGGCCTAGCTTTTTAGTTTATTTATCTCATTGGCTTGATGTATATGATTTTCCTATTTGTATATAGCCTGGGGAGGAGCCTTGTCCAATAGATCCTTGGGTTATAATTCCTGATAAGAGTAAATATGTGGATCAGCAGACCTTAAAGCTGCAGGAGAATCCAGAGGTGACACAGTTATAGAACGATGTTCTTATACCTTGAGATTTTGCATATATAATGCAGGTGGATAATTTGATTAAATCTTTGAAATGCATATTGGACTGTTTTAGATCGAGCAATATAGCATTTCCAGTTAGAAATATCCACTTCAAAATTTCCAGCAAGGATACAGTTAAATAGTAGTAGTGCAAGTTTTTATGGGTGTATGGCTTACTATGGCTTAGAAGCTCATCCATTCTTGATTGCCAGTGCCAAATCAGCTAGCAGTTTCTGGAAGTCCAGCATATTTGAAGACAACCATCCAAGTTCATTTTTCACAAAGAAGGCTCACATTGCATATAATATTCAAGTTGTCATCATGTTCAGACCATGAGCTTTTCTGGCAGACTGGCCATGGACAAATCCGGGCAGTCTTAAGGCATGTTCTTGTTATTGTTTCTTATATTGCAACTGATAACAATGTGAAAACATATATTTAAGCAGTGTCACAAAAAGAAGCAGACAATTGGTGCTTCCACATCTTACTGGTCTGTTTTCTCAGATATGTTATCTGTCAACTATGGACCTCTTATAGCAACATGTATTGCTTATCTAACAGACACAAGATCCGCAAAGAAGATGCACTGCTATCTTTTGTTTCTTCCTTTTGTGCTTGTAGCGACAAGTTCCATTTTGCAATCTAATATTACCCAAAATAAGAATGTATCACTTTGTGACACTGTAATGTTGAAAATACTGCACCAATTTTTTTCCATATGTTTTTCTTGGTGTGTGCCAGGTTTACGTGGTTTTCATTATTGATTTTGTTTATTCTGTTTGAGGGCACCCGTGCTATGTACACTGCAATGTCTATAGCATTGTTCTTGCTGCAGGCAATGGCTATTAGTTTGTTTTACTTGCTTTTTGTATTTTATTTTGAGTAGTTATTGTATTCATTAACATTGCGAAAAGTTGCACATAGAAAAAGAGAGAAATAGACAAATCTTGGTTAGAGACAAAAGCAGAATAGCAGGAAAAGCAATTCTGACATTGTTAATCAATACAAGAACTACTCAAAATAAAAGATAAAGAGCAGAAAAAACAAAGCGGTAGCCATGATGTACAAAAGCAATACTAAAACTGTATACCGAAGATGGCTTTTCCATGGTCTAGTTTGAAAGAAGTCATCAATGGAAAGCACAGCAAGACAAAAATAAACTGAGCAGTTGTAGAATCAAATATGAGTAGTGTACTAGTGTAGTGAAGCTTTTCTAGGCAGCGTTTGTGAACCATGTGTGAATGAATATGCTGTATAGGATCGGCTTCTTAATCAAATAATTTATCACAGGGTTTTATGCGTACACAGAGTAAAAGAAACAAATTTTGTGCGAAGGAGACAATGTATTCATTTTCGAAGATACCATATGTCCAGTGCATGTATCAAGCAACAGGTTACAAATCCTGCATTTATGGAAACCCAATTAAGCACAGTGTTGAGGAGAGCACCACGAAGCAAAAATCGATGGTAATTGCCAATACTTTTTTAAATTGAAAAGGACATCTCAGACAATGTATTCATTTAGACATGGTTCAAATATTTTGTAAATATGTTTGAAGCTACATCTTTTGGCACATGTCTTTGGTGTTGACTAAAGAGTTATGTTTGAAGCTACATCTGTTGGCAGATGTCATTGCTGCTGACTAAAGAGCCTTTGTCAGAGGAGCATGCTATTTGAATTTAATTATAAACCTGGCCAGTTTATTTTTTGTCTAACCATGCTTTCCATGAATGACTTTTTTGAAATTAGACCATGGGGAAGGCATTTCCAGTATCCAGTTTTAGTATTCATTTTGTCTATTCTGTGTCAAAGCATCTGCGCTATGCAAATTGCAGTATCTACAGTACGTTTTTTGCAATAGATGGTGGCCAGCACTTTGTTTTTTCCGGCTCTTTGTCTTTTACTCCGACTACTTATTGTCTCTGACCAAGTTTTGTCTCTTCGACTCTTTCTTTGTGTGGAACTCTTACAATGTTAATGAATACAATAACTAGTCAAAATAAAAGATAAAGAGTAGCTAAAACAAAGTGACAGCCATTGTCTACTGCGAGAACAGTGCTGCAAACATTGCAGTGTACATAGCACAAGTGCCCAGCATGAAAATAAGCAAAACCAATACTGGAAGTGGATAGTGAAGATGTCTTTTTCATGCTCTAGTCTAAAAGAAGCCATTAATTAAAACCATGGCAAGACAGACACATACGAAGAGATGCGCCTTCAAACATACTTATGAAATTTGTGAAACAGATTTAAGGAGATGCAATCGGCAAGTTTAAAGGCAAATAGCACAACAATTATGAGGATCTTATGCATTGCATGTAGCTGTACATCATGGCTACCGCTTTGTTTTTCCTGTTCTTTACCTTTCATTTCGAGTATTGTGAAAGACACAGAATATAGGCTGCTCAAATGCAAATGATTGCAGGCTTAATGATCTCTACACTTTCATGTGCATCACAATGGTTCAAAGGCAAGGCGAAAGCGTGTTTGCCGAAGCAACTAGGAACACATTTAAGCAAATACAGTTTTGCGTTGCTTATATGTGTGCCACATGTCGAAGCATAGTCAATGTGCGTAAACTATTTGATAAAATGTAAATATATCCAGTGTCAAGTGCAAATAACTTGCTGCTTAAAGCGTTTTTTTAACAATATTGTATGCACATGCTGTGCACAAGTTTTTTGATAGAGAAAGCAAAGTATCTAAGGTGAAGAAATGTTTCTTTACAAGCTTAAGATTGACAGAATGTAGCTCAAATATGATATGTTTTCAGAACTCATTTTGTTAAAGAATCACTTTAAGCAGCAAATCATTTTCAGTTCGCGCTTGATATGCTTACATTTTATCAACTAGACAACGTACCTTCACTATGCTTCTACACGCGGTATACATAAGAAGCAGGCAATTCTTATACATGACATCCAAAGAATGTTATTTTTCTGCCTTTAAACCTGCCAATTGCATTTCCTCAAATGTGTTTCAGATTGCTTGAGCAAACGCAGTTTGACCTTGTCTTCAAATTGTGGCAATGAGAATGACATCGTCAACTTGATGCATACAGTTTTTCCTTGTTTGTTGTTGTTGATTCGGTTCAGTTTATATTTATTTATAGGGCATTCACTATAAGACTAAGATCGATCAAACAAATGGATATAGAGCTGTTACAAAATTTTAGCTACTTGTGAAAGTCTTTGTGACTGTCACAAATGTATTCATTCAGACATGGTTCAAATATTTCATAAATTTGCTAGAAGGTACATCTCTCGGCATATGTCTCTGGTGCTCACTAAAGACAGTTCGTTACACTAGTATCCTACTTGTATTTAATTATAAATCTGGGCAGTTTATTTTTTTGTCCAACTATGCTTTCCATTAATGGCTTTTTTGGAAATAGACCATGGACAAGGCATGTTCAGTATGCAGTTATAGTATCGTTTTTTGTCTATTCTGCTTCTGAGCACCTCGGCTACGCACACTGCAACATGTGCAGAAACATTCTTGCAATAGACGGTGGCCACGATTCCGTTTTTGCTTGCTGTTTATCTTTCACATGGAATAGTTGTTGTCTTTGAGCAAGATTTGTCTCTTTGACTGTTTCTATGTGTTGAACTTTCACAGTCTCAATGAATACAGTAAGCAGTCCAACTAAAAGATAAACAGCAGGCAAAAACAAAGTTTCCTGTATTTTCATTTTGTTCAGAGGGCTTTCATTGAGTCTATTGGTTGCAAAAGATATTATTGATGTCTTATGCTATTCTGGAGCAGTGTTTCGATGGAAAAACCATATATATATATAGTTTAAGAGACTTGGAGTTGACAGGAACAAAGTCACAGAGTTTTGTAGAGAACCGTATAACAAATATGGAACAAGCATGCTGCGACTGAGGCATGGTATTCATTCCCTTTCTTTTAATGAAATTTAATAATGCACCTGATTTTTATTGATGATAAGAATACGGAAATGTAGGATTGAGTGTCATAGATGACCAGAAAACTTGCTCTTGTAAGCATTGGAACAACTTAAGTATGAAATCCCCAGCAAATTTTAGCGCTGGGGAACTCGTCATAAGTGACAGGAAACAAAAATTTGCATTGTTATAGTTCTAGCGAATAGAATGGATACTTCTTAATCCTTAAAACTATCTACCCTCTTAAATAGACTTGCATTGTTATAGTTCTAGCAAATAGATTAACTACGAACTTGAAATTTTCAGGAACTATTGTTTATCTTTTACTTGGAGTACTTATTGTCTCCGACCAAGATTTGTCTCTTTGACTGTTTCCTTGCGTTGAACTTTCACAGTGTCAATCAATACAATAACCACTCGAACTAAAAGATAAACAGCAGGCAAAAAACATGAGAACAGAGAGCTTAAATCGCCTTGCCATGAAAACTCACCTTGCTCTTGAGTCCTTCACCTCCTGGCGCGCAGATGGAAATGAGAAATTACACAGCGTGTAAGAAACAAACATGCGTTTTCCTCGAGCCACTCAAAACTGTCAAAAGCGACCTAATCTGTACATGACAGTCAATGCATTAATGTTTCATAACTGCTACGTTTTTTCAATCAACAGTGCACATAAAGCCAACGACCAATAAAATGTTGCCAGAATAAAAAAATCAAAAGCTAAAACTATAGTCCAGCCTCATTTAAATACACATGTCACAATACGATTGAAAACAATGCAAATGTTTAATCGCTAAAGTGAAGACAAAATAGACCATGGACAAGGCTTCTTCACTATGCAGTTATAGTATCGATTCTATCTATTCTGTTTCCGAGCATCTCCGCTACGCACACTGCAACTTGTGCAGGACCATTCTTGCAGTAGGCGGTGGCCACAAAAATGCCTATATGTACTCTATCCACATACACAACCGCTGTGGGCTGTTGCGCCCACGGGTTTTTTTTTTTGCTAAAGTCTCAAAACTCTTATTTGTCTGATCCAAGATAAAACACTGAACATTAATAGTTCTCTGTCTGTTATATCTCAGTCAAACAGTTCGAACCTAACACGGGTTTTCATTTATGCTCAGAATATATGTTTTCCATTACAACTACTCCTCGATCTGCCGTTTTTTTTTTTTTATTATTTTGGGTTATAATCACATTGCTTTTGGTGGATGTATTGTTGTTCTGTATTTTAACAATGGAGCTCGACAAGAGATACGTGGTAGGCAAGAGGCCTTGTTATGACTGTCTTCTCTTCGGTGCGTATAAGAAAAATACAATCTTTGTTTTGGAAAAGCAATACCCACTTTGAATTGTGTTTTCTAGCCATTTTTCTAGACAATTTCTGACTTGGTTCATGTTTTCTTTAAAGATCTTGATGACACATTACACCCATTAAGTTCACGACTCACTGTAGCATGTACCAAGAATATTGGAGCTACTATCAGCGCTGAAAAACTCATTGGTAACTGCATTTTATGATATGCGTTTCATAATTTATTATTCCTCTTCAGAAGTTGTGATGATTTCTCGCTCTATTTTTTTGCTTTCTTTTCAATGAAATGATGAAATCTGAATTGTGGGTATGACAGATTAGAACAAAGTCACAGAGTTATACATTTACAATGGAATATAGGGAAGTGGAGCACCATGAACTTGCATGTCATTCAATTGCTGTCTGTATTTCCAACTAGTTATGATAGTTGTTATACATTAATTATTCTAATTGGCTCGTTCGGTATGCTCAGTGAATTCTCTGCCTTCAATATACACCAGCTTCAAGTAGAAGCTCATTCATTCTTGATTGCCACTGCCAAATTAGCTAGTAGTTTCTGGAAGTTCACAATATTTGAAGACAACCATCCAAGTTCATTTTTCAGAGAGAAGGCTCACATTGCATATAATATTCGAGTTGTCATCATGTTCAGATCATCAGCTTTTCTGGCAGCCCGGCCATGGACAAACTTGGGCAGTCTTAAGGCATGTTCTTGTTCTTCTTGTATGCTTTTGAAAATCTGAAATGCATTATTTTAAGTTTTAATTTGGTTACTATCTCAAATCTGGCCAAAAAAATTGCCAGTATTTTATCGATTTCAAATGCTAAAGCCAAATCTGTTCAATATTTATTTTTGGTTTTGGCTATTGCAGATAATCAATCTAGCTGCTATCTGCAGACCAGCAGATTATAATACTCAACCCCTCGATACAATTTACAGCAATTTCATAGATGCTCTCCCGGTGGTAAGTGATTTTGTTAGCTACAACGCATTAGTGTATACGATTTTTTTAACAAAAGCAGTCATTATTTGCAAAAACTGGATAATAAATTGTAATGTGGGTGGTAGGGTTTTCCTTTCAGAACCATTAAACCCATTTCTTACTATCTTATCATATACATTTCTTACTATCTTAATATACACTGAACAATAAAATTGTGATTGGAAGAATGTAACGAATAGATATAAAATGTTATAGTAAAGTTCTTTTTTTGGTCCCGGCCTAGTCTGCACGATACCTTGGTGTATGAGACCAGCATAATTCAGGCTACTCGAGCCCATGATCTAGATTGGGAGTATATCGAGCCTTACCAATCCACCTGCACAAAGAGATCGATCATTTTTCTGAAAGATTGACCTTGTTGGTTATGTGCCTAGGCAAAATACTGCTCAGGAAACAACAAACGTCTGATTCGCTTTTCTACATGCAAAGTCTACGGAAAGACAATTGGAAGCTTTCTTCCAAAAGACCATCCCTTGTGACAGGTATACCAAGGAATCATACTTCACTACTTATTTTAACTGATTTGTCGCTATTCCTTGGATGCAATGATGTTTTTCAGTGGATTTCCAGTGACAAAATGTTTGGTGTGTCCTAGGACCCTGACTTTTACCTCCTTAAGGAGGACAAATCTCCTTGTATTTTTGGCCCAATTGAGAAACAACGATGGTCTTATGCATGTGCAAAACAGCTGATTGAGAGGCTTGTTTATGGTAAGAAATATTTTAATGACTATTGTTTTTATTTTAGTCCAAATGATAATAGTTCCAATCCTAGCAATATATTTTGAAAATACTATAAAGAATTGTTTGTATTTATACAGCTGAGGGGGCTGAAAATGGTCTTGAATTTACAATTGTGAGACCATTCAACTGGATCGGACCAAGGATGGATTTTATCCCCTGGAATCGATGGACCAAGTGAGGGTGTACCAAGGGTTCTTGCCTGTTTTAGCAATGTAAGTTTTTCTATACACATGTCGCATCCTTTAGAATATGTATGTTAAATATTGAGTGTCTATTGGTTGGTGAAATTATGTTGACAAAAATGAGACTGCAAATCAAATTTGCATTTGGCTTATAACACTCTGATTTTGTAAGTTATCTTGGTGAATGTTTTACATACTGTTATAGCTGCTGAAATGAAGGCAAACATGTTAAGATATGTACTGATCTTAAGAGAATGTGTTGCTAATTTGGATTCTTGCATGCTGTGATTTATTGTATGGAACAGCAAAGTTATCGTACTTGTGTGTTTGCTGATGTGACGACAAATTGTCGTATACTTGCTAAACCCTCTTTGCTGATTGACAGCATACCTTGAATCAATTCCATTGATCCAAGTATGCTGAGGTCCTCTTGTGATTTCTGTGTCGATTCACACTTGAACCGAACCCGAGATTGTTATGAACGTGCAGCGCCTGATTGCAGGTGTGAGCAGCTAGCACGTAGATGCCAACGACAGGGGTTCGATTCTTGAACCCTGTACTGTCGAACTTGGGACCTCATGAGGCAAGAAATGCCTGGACACGGGTGGTCTTGGCACGTAACCCGAAGGACGGAACGTCCCGCTCGCATTAACATGAATGTTAGTAGGGGGAGGTGGATGGAAGTTGTTAGTGTTAGTGGTTAGGAGTTAAAAACCTAAACTAATCCTAAGTCCTAACATGCATCCTACACTACTATCCTAAGTGGATTTTTAAATTCAAAAAAAAAAGGGAAAAATAAACCTAAGTTCTAATAACCTAAGGCTAAACTAAGACCTAGGTTGAATACTATATGCAACCTAAACTAATCCTAATCTAAGGGGTGCGCAGACCCTTGGAGGGAAGGGATAAGGATGAAGGAAGGGCATTCATTGGCATTTAATAAAACAGTCCATACGTGGACAGCGCCAGTTTTGGCGGGGCAGGTAGGAAATAGAGGCATCTATTTAGAAATAGAGCCAAATTCGATTTTGCATGGGAAATTTGAAATTTAAAAGCTCGCCAACTCAAGTGGCGGTGGCGTGGGAAGTAAGGAAAAGGCAGAGCCTTTAATGCATTGATTGTTCTTGGTCCTCGCGACCAGTTCGCCGTGGAAAGTGTATGAGGGAAGTTGATTTTTCATTGTTTTGGTTTGGTTTTTGGCAAAGTTGCTCTGCATTTGGTTTTTAAGTGCAGTTCAATCAACCAGCTCTTGGCATTGACATTTTCTTGGAGATTCGAGAGGCCGTTGTTAAGCTTTGAAGAAGAAAGGAGTCTTTGGGAAGTTTGTGTTGTCATCTGTGGAAGGAAAAACGCGGCAAACAAAGTTTTCTTCGAGTTCAGGAAAAGGGATTTCAGGCATGTTAAGCCCTTCTCTTTAAAAATCTTTGCTTTGATTAAGTGTTTCATTAAAACAACCCTGCTCTTGGGTTTGGATTGTGTGATTGCTGTTGAGTCGATTTGAATTGGATTTTGTTGGTTCTTGCTTTCTTTTCTTTGGGAAATGATAAGAAGAATTGCTTCTGGTTGCTCGGCCTTGATGTGTTTTTGCTCGAATCGAGTTGGAATATGAATTACTGTAGTGGTTGTTGACTGTATTGTGGAATAAAATAGACCTTTTCTTTCTCTGTACATGTTGTATGAAGTGGAACAGGATGTTTAATCATTTCCTTATAGTGTAATCGTTTTCTTTGCTGTTGTGCTTGAACGCCTTGGCATGTAAAGAGGAAATGGAATTACAGTCGTGTTATATTGCTGTCCTTTTGGAAATAATGGGGAAAAGCTGTTTCCTTGCTGTTGTGATTAATCTGTCCTTACATTTTGATTGGTTGGAAACACTTCCACGACGTGCTGGTTTGTTGACAATAATGGAAAATTTGTCTTGTGTATCATGGGTCTGTACATGTTATTTGAGTTCTTCTCACTACCGAAACTATCGTTCTTTCGTTGACAAAGAACTGGAATGAGGGAAACGATAGTTGTTTGAAGTTGTCTCTTATTGAAATTTTTATGGAAACAGATTCTCTTCCTTCTACTGTTGCCTTGAATTTTAATGGAAATGGCATTTGGGTTTTCTTGAGTATTTGAACTCGAATTGAATGAAGTAATAGCAATATTTCCATTGCTGTGCCTTTTCTTGTTTAGGAAATGAGCGAATACGTTTTAGTAGTGAAAATAGGAAAAAGTTAACTGTTTTTCCTTCAGAGGTTATTGTTGGATTGTGTTTCCCTTGCTGTGAGGATAAGATGGTTTTATTGTGTTTTATGGATCTTGCTTTCGGTCTTCTGTTGGATTTTGTAGACACAATTATAAATTGGTTTTGTATTTTGTGCAAGGAATGATTATATTTCCTTCTTCTGTGAAGGAAAGTTGATTCCATGGCGTCTTGTGGTTGAGGTTTGACCTTCTGATTTGAATTGTCTTGTGAATGCGAACTTGACTTGGATTTCTGTTTTAATAAATGGAAAGTGTGGGAATTAGCTTGTTTTCTGAGTCTGCCTTGACTGTACCAAGCTTATGCAATTAACACCCTAAACGGGTTTGTCTTTATAGAGGTATTGATATATGAATGTTATATTTTGAGTTCTGTACCTCATTAAGAAAATGGAGAATGTTGTTTTGGAGTTAACGGTTGATCGAGATAGAACTCGAGTTGGATATTCATTGTTGTGGCATGTTGGATTGAAACTGTACAGGCTATGTGAGTTGCTTTTCAATGAGAATGAATGTTTTGTTATCTTCATAAGTTGAGCTGTCATGCTAAGATAAACACGATTTGAGTGTTTTTATTTCATTCGGAACAAATGATTGTTTCTTAGTGAAATTAAAGGGAAATGAATTCGTCTTCTGTTGCTGTTCTGACTTGGTGAAATTCATAGTCAATGTGAATATTGGATTTGCTGTAGGTAACAGCAATGAATAATATGTTGTTTGAACGGGATACGTTCATAGGATTAAGTAATCATGCGATTTATTGACTGCATGATTGGAATACTGTTTGTCTGTTTAGCATACAGTGAAAGAAATATAGTTTCTTTTAGTATGATAAAAATATGGTTTGCATCCTTGTACTGTTTAATCTTGGATGAACATAATGTTGTACTAACCTGTTTTGGATTTTCATATGAGTCTGATTCAAATGAAGTATGGATATGGATCATGAATTCTTCCCTGTTTTCATTTAAAGCTGATTATAAATGAAATTATTCTTGCTGCCGGAAAGTGAATTCCGAATGGATTTTGTAAGTTTCACTCTGAACTGTTATCTTGATTTGTCTTTCGTTTGGATTCCACTGTTAGGACAGTCATGTGGAAAGAAATAGAGATATGAATGAATGACTTGGAAAAATGATCTTTTCTTCTTTCATTCAGTTGGAAATCTGGAATTCGTGAATAATGAATTTTATAGTGCTTAGATGGGAGCAACTATATGCATTGCTGTTCGCTTTCTTGTCTGTACTTGATTGCTTTGAATTTAATACACGAACTGAAAGGAAAGTAATGAGTTTACATTTCAGTTAGTTTCATCCTTTGCATTTATTATTAATGAAAGGCGTGGAAAGGATAACAGTATGTTTAATATTATGTGGAAACAGGACAGCAGTCTTATTGCTGATTGTGATAATATTTTGATAGTTCAGTTGTTATGCTGATCTTTCTTTTGTGCCTATTTCGTGATTGATGTTTAACTGTCGTTTCATAAAAGCAGGGTTCTTTTATTGAGACAGTTAGTTGAAGCACCTTATTTTAAGGATAAGTGCTTAATATGCTCAGTTCATTGAACTGACCCGTGCAATTCATTTTGCAGATGGAATTTGATTAGAATGAAGACTTGGCTGTTTTCTGATGCTTTTTGATTTGATGATGTATTGAAATTGTTGCTTTTATTCCTCTTCGAGGAATTGTGAAAAGAAGAAAATATATTCTTCTGTCCATGAGTTGTATGGGTGTTTTGTATAAAGCTGTGCCCAAGCATTTGGATTGGCAAATGTACAGTTTATGACTTGAAATATTGAATACAATTACAAGTGTGATATTTTCAATAGTTATATCAGTTTGATTTTATTGTCTAATCTGGAAATATAATGTTATTTCTCGACTAGGACTTGTTTATTTGTCCTTGGATGGATGCTAAATGGAAATTGATATCTGTTCTTACTTAAACGCAACTTTTAAGTTGAAAAATGCAATTAGTTCATACTTGGGTAAAGATGAATTTTTAATTGACATTAAAAAGGATTAAGAAGAATATGATTCCATAATCGGAAGGTATTCAGGATTAGCTTAGGAGCTAAGGAATATCAATCAACTTCGGAGTAATCGAACTTCGCTTTCGAACTCCATTAATGATCCCGTTTGATAAATTCAGAATAAAGGATATAGGATAAATATATCCATAACTAATGGACCTTAACTATATAACGTTAAGGAGAACAAATGAATACATTTCTTGGGAATTAGGCCTCGTTTAAGCGACGTCTAATAAGTTAGAATTCTGAATCTAGTTGCAGTTGGAAAATCTTGGCTAAGTTTAATAGGTTAAATTTATCACGTCCGTCGGTACGGACTGCTTAATCCAATGATTAAGAAGTGAACCAAGTAAGGAAATGCAGCCCTTCGACACGAAGGAGAAGATGCATAACCGGTTAATGGACGGATTTAGTCCCTCTTAGCTCTGTCAACCGTGAACGGAAGGCGAGGATCGAGGATCGGCATGAATGTTGAAAGTTGATTTTAATTATTAATTCGTGGCTAAGTCACTTGAGCAGGATGTGTATTCTCGATGGGTGGATTACGCAGGACCTTGGCATACGCCGGCCATTTACGGAAGGTGTCTTCATGAAGACGGGGTCTTAATGACGACACAATGTTGCGGTGACATATATAAGCAATGCCCTCCCGAATTAAAACATTTAGAATACATAATTTGAATGTGTAACTCTTAGCGGGGGATAGAGTATGATCAAATATACGAAGTGCCTTCTTATATTCATTCATATTCTAATTGGTTAAATTGAAAGTTTAAAACTGACCTTAAACGAAGAGGACTGGTAGGAACCAGGAAAGACCATTCTAGATAACAGGTGAAGTGAGGTGAAGGACGTATTCCGTAGATGTGTATCACATCCGGGGAATATGATCATGCAAAGCATGTGAAAATCTTTGGCCAAAGTATCGCAATTGCTGGTTGCGTTGTCCTTATCACTTAATTTAAGATGCAGGATGTCAGATGAATATCAGTAACAGATATTCAGATAGGCTTCTTAAATGGATCACTTCGATAACCGGGAAAGGTTATGAGAACAAGTATATATAATATACTATGCATAAACGAACATGAAGGATTGGTTGTTGCCGAGTCATGAAATGAAGGATCGTTGAAACTCCGAGCCATGAAAATGGAAGATCGGCAGTTCCTCGAGTCATTTAGCAAAGACATATAGAATCTGTTATAAGATTGAATGGCATTGAATGTGTGTTCCATATTGTAAATATGCGAACAGGGAACATTCGTTTTAAAAAGAAATTGTGTGATCCAAACTGTGTTGTTTGGGCAGAGAACAATTATTAAAACTTGAACGTGTGTTTGAATTTTATAATTCATAACAGTGAACATTATCAAAAAAATAATTCCCTTGTTCTGGTATTTTAAAATAGGGATGTTACATGGCTAAATGATTGTCAAATAGGTATTTCATATAGTGGCCACGATAAAAACTATGAACCTTTCGGGGTTTATTGCGGGGTGAGCCACTAAAACTTGTTGATGGAGGACAGTCACAGCGTACATTTGTTTACATAAAGGATGCCATTGAGGCTGTACTTGAATGATTGTAAGTCACTTGGTTTTTGCAAAAGTAAACTTTATCTGTGTTTTTCAGAACTTGATTTTATTTCATCTCACTCATTGTTTTTGTAGAAAAACCCTCAAGGGCAAATGGTCACATTTTCAATGTAGGCAACCCTAACAACGAAGTGACTGTGAGACAGCTGGCTGAGCTGATGATTGAGGTGAGTGTTACGTAAAATTGTTTGAACTATGTTGCATTTGAAGACATATGTCATATACATAGATTTCATGAGATGTTACCAAAAATATGAGTCCTGACTCAAGTCGCTGTAAAACATAGAGCCCAAGGTTCAGCACTGAAGCTATGCAGAATAGCTTCAGCTTTTTTGGCAGCCCGGCCATGGACAAACTTGGGCAGTCTTAAGGCATGCTCTTCTTCTTCTTGTATGCTTTTGAAAATCTGAAATGCATTATTTTAAGTTTTAATTTTGGTTACTATCTTAAATCTGGGCAAAAAAATTGCCAGTATTTTATCGATTTCAAATGCTAAAGCCAAATCTGTTCAATATTTATTTTTGGTTTTGGCTATTGCAGACAATCAATCTAGCTGCTATCTGCACACCAGCAGATTATAATACTCGACCCCTTGATACAATTTACAGCAATTTCATAGATGCTCTCCCGGTGGTAAGTGATTTTGTTAGCTACAAGGCATTAGTGTATACGATTTTTTTAACAAAAGCAGTCATTATTTGCTAAACAATAAAATTGTGATTGGAAAAATGTAACGAATAGATATAAAATGTTATAGTAAAGTTCTTTTTTTTGGTCTGGCCTAGTCTGCATGATACCTTGGTGTATGAGACCAGCATAATTCAGGCTACTCGAGCCCATGATCTGGATTGGGAGTATATCGAGCCTTACCAATCCACCTGCACAGAGAGATTGATCATTTTTCTGAAAGATTGACCTTGTTGGTTATGTGCTTAGGTAAAATACTGCTCAGAAAACAACAAGCGTCTGATTCACTTTTCTACATGCAAAGTCTACGCAAAGACAATTGGAAGCTTTCTTCCAAAAGACCATCCCCTTATGACAGGTATACCAAGGAATCATACTTCACTACTTATTTTAACTGATTGGTGCTATTCCTTGGATGCAATGATGTTTTTCAGTGGATTTCCAGTGACAAAATGTTTGGTGTGTCCTAGGACCCGACTTTTACCTCCTTAAGGAGGACAAATCTCCTTGTATTTTTGGCCCAATTGAGAAACAACGATGGTCTTATGCATGTGCAAAACAGCTGATCGAGAGGCTTGTTTATGGTAAGAAATATTTTAATGACTATTGTTTTTATTTTAGTCCAAATGATAATAGTTCCAATCCTAGCAATATATTTTGAAAATACTATAAAGAATTGTTTGTATTTATACAGCTGAGGGGGCTGAAGATGGTCTTGAATTTACAATTGTGAGACCATTCAACTGGATTGGACCAAGGATGGATTTTATCCTGGAATCGATGGACCAAGTGAGGGCGTACCAAGGGTTCTTGCCTGTTTTAGCAATGTAAGTTTTTCTATACACATGTCGCATCCTTTAGAATATGTATGTTAAATATTGAGTGTCTATTGGTTGGTGAAATTATGTTGACAAAAATGAGACTGCAAATCAAATTTGCATTTGGCTAAATGATTGTCAAATAGGTATTTCATATAGTGGCCCGATAAAAAACTATGAACCTTTCGGGGTTTATTGCGGGGTGAGCCACTAAAGCTTGTTGATGGAGGACAGTCACAGCGTACATTTGTTTACATAAAGGATGCCATTGAGGTTGTACTTGAATGATTGTAAGTCACTTGGTTTTTGCAAAAGTAAACTTTGTCTGTGTTTTTCAGTGCTTGATTTTATTTCATCTCACTCATTGATTTTTGTAGGAAAACCCCTCAAGGGCAAATGGTCACATTTTCAATGTAGGCAACCCTAACAACGAAGTGACTGTGAGACAGTGGCTGAGCTGATGATTGAGGTGAGTGTTACGTATAATTGTTTGAACTATGTTGCATTTGAAGACATATGTTGAAAAATACAATCAAGATCAAAATGTCATGTGAATCTATTAAGAGGCGCAACATAGAATTGGCATGTCAAAATGCAATGTGAATAAATGTTTGGTGGGTAAGATAATAGCACACATCAAACGCATTTGTCTGCATTTAATTTAGCACACAAATTAAACGTAATAGTATGATTTGGGTTTAAATTCGTAATTTTGAATCGGGACAATTTTATTTCACGGTTGCATCAAATATCTAGCTACTGTTGCGTCAGTTTGAAATGAACAAATGACCTTATGGTTTTTCTCATTTGGCAGAGAGCTTGTCCTTTGGAGAGAAGGAAGGGCTGCTTCAGTTGCCTTGACAAGGCTTTGCTAGTTGATCCTAAGTTTGCACCCTATGTGCACAAATATGCTCGGGTATGAAATGTGTGCTGCTGTGGAAAAGTCCCCAGTTTTGTATTAACTATTCATATTAGAAATTTCATTTTGTTGTTTCTATTGATGAGCGGGATGAAGATGCTTTCTTTGCTAACTATCTGAGGCCCCTGAAACTTTACGAACTTGGGTATGTTTCTATATGCCTTCGTGTCTTCTTTTGTCATCTAAATGAAGGTGAACATTGTAGAAAATCTGCAGTCTTATACAACAAACAACATAAAAGAAATAAACAGAATACTTATATAACTTGCATAAACAGATGAATATTCGAACCAGCACTGCTGTGCATAATCTCCATTAATAAAAGCTTCATCATACTCAGAGCTTCAGCTCTTTACAATCAAGTTGTGCGTGCAGTTGTGTGCTTTCAATGCACATCCTTCCTTGCTTGTGCAGATTTCACACCTTTGTGTGTGCATACAAAGCAATTACAATTGTTGTTATTTAAATAGAATAACTCACCCACTAATGACTCTTCAATTTGAGTATTCTAAATCTAAACTCATGCTTTAAAGCATGTTGCATGCTATGCATGATTTAAAACAGATTTATTTGAATTAAATCTAATGATAAAAATAAGATAAAGCTAACTTAACTAAAGCAAACTAAAACAAGACTAAAGCTAAAATTAGCTTTCCTAAAAAAACTACAATTGGAATTAAATATGCATCACATGTATATTTCAACACTCCCCTTAATTTCAAACTTGTAGCTTTCACTCTTCTAGACTTGTGTTTGCTTTTTCAGATCTGCCATGTGCGGGATCACATACTCCCAAACAATCTCTCAAATATTCGAAAACTTCTTTTGCTAAAGCCTTTGTAAAAATGTCTCAAACCGATCTTCGGATCTACAAAATTCAAGATGAATTTCCTTGTTTACCAGCTCCCTGATGAAATGATACCTCGTATCAATATGCTTGTTCCTCTTATGAAAAACATGATTTTGGACAACGCTATGGCTGAGTTGTTATCACAAAAATCTGCGTAGCTTCCTCTTGTTTCTGTTGTAAATCATCGACACTCTTCTCATCAAATAGCTTGACATGCTGCTCTGTTGCTGCTACATACTCTGCTTCTGCTGAAGATAACGTGATAATGGGTTGCTTCTTTGATGCCCATGAAACCACTCCTGTTCCAAAGTGAAAAGTATAGCCGGATGTGCTTTTCCTGTCATCTATACTTCCAGCATTGTCACTATCTGTATAACCCTAATGAGTTTGAACTCATCTGAACTTGAATAAAGAATTCCATGATTTCTTGTTCCACGTACATACCTCAAAATTCTTTTCCGACTTGCCAATGTGAATCTTTTGGAGATTCCATGAACCTTGATATGAGGCTCACACCATACATGATATCGAGGCCTTGTGGCCGTCAAATACATAAGACTTCCAACCAACTTTTTAAACAAAGTTGGATCCACAAACGATCCTTCATCCTCTTTGCTCAACATCAAACCTCTGCCAGTGGTGTGGTCTTTGGCTTACAATTCAACATGTTAAACCTTTTCAAAAGCGTCACTTGCATACTTTGCTTGTGAGATAAAAACTTCACCTTTTAATTGTTGAACTTCAATACCCAAAAATAATGCATAAGACCAAGATCTGTCATCTCAAACTCCTTCTTCATGGCTGATTTGAATGACTCGTAGATAGATTTCAGTAATGATCAAATCATCTACATATAAACAAACAATTAAAATTTTACCTTGTTCATTTATCTTGGTGTATAAGGTAGGCTCTTGCTGCTCCTCTTTGAAACCATTTTCAATCAAATAAGAATCTATTCTGCTTTGTACCAAGCTCTAGGTGCTTGCTTGAGACCATAGAGCGCTTTCTTGATCTGTATACTTTTCCTTCATGACCTTGATCTCATAACCTTACGGCTGATTTACATAAACTTCCTCTTCAAAGAATCCATTTAAGAATGCTGATTTAACATCTATCGATAAATAGGCCATTTGTTTTTAGCTGCTGATTGCTAAAACCATTCTTACCGTATCAAACGTCTTTCTTGGTGCAAATGTTTCATTGTAGTCAACTCCATATTGCTGCGTAAAACCTCTTGCGACCAGCCTTGCTTTGTGCTTACATACTTTTCCATCAGCATTGTATTTTGTCTTGTAGACCCACTTGACTCCTATCACGTCCTTTCCTTTTGGAAGATCCATTAGCTCCCATGTCGATTCTTCTCTATAGCATCAATCTCATTATCCATGGCTTTTTCCCAAACTTCATTCTTTATAGCCTCTTCGTAATATCTTGGTTCTGCTGAGCTTGAGAAAATAATGCAAAAACTGAAAATGAATTAGTTGTATCAACATTATAAATCTCACTTAAACTTCTTGTTTTCCCTTTGCGTAGGAGCATTTGATGCGGGACTACTTTTTGGTGATGGAGTACCACGGTTTCCCTGTGGTGTCTCTTGCATGGTGAAGATGGCTGAAATCTTGGTGACCTCCTAGCTGTAGATGGCGGTGTAAGCTTGTGCTTCTGACTTGTGGTGCATGTCCAAAATTTGTAGATACTGTAGCTTGTTGCTCTAAAGTTTCATCTGTCATATCATCATGTGGAATAAATGTTGCTATACTCACTTTGTTTTCTCTATACTTCCATCCCATGCTTCATTCTCGATAAAGCTGTACATCCTGCTGATCACAACCTTTCCAAAGTGATTTGGATTGTACAACTTGTATGCTTTTGTATTCTCGAATACCCAACAAAAATACATTTTCTCCTTTGTTGTCTAACTTCTTCCTTAGCTCATCGGGTATATGTGCATATGCTACACAAAGAAAAACTACGAAATGTGAAACACTCTTGTGTTTCCTATTAGTCCATGCTTGTTGAGGAACCATGTTCCTAACAAGTTTTGTTGAACACCTATACAAAATATAAGCGAAGTTTACTGCTACGCTTGATACTCATTTGGAAGATGTTTTGCCTTGACATGCTTCTCGCCATCTCCATGATGGTTCTATTTTTCCTCTCGCCACACCATTACATGTTGTGGTGTATACAGTAGTATGCTTTGCTTGTGTACCATGATGATATCTGCAAAAATTCATAAATTCATTAGAAACATACTCACCTCCTCTGTCCATTCTAAGAAATTTGATGTAGTATCCACTTTGCTTCTCCACTAATGCCTTGAGCTGCTAAAATGTATCAAAGGCATTTGATTTATTTCTCGAGAAAATAAACCCATGTCTTCCTTGTGTAATCATCAATGAATGTCATAAAATAAATACAACCTCGATAGAAAGTTATCTGCATAGGTCCACATAAATGCAATGTACAATCTCAAGTGGTGCACTTGCTCTTGTTGTTTTGCCAGTTTGGGAATGAATCTCTGTGTTGCTTTCCCAAAATACAACCTTCACATACCCTTTCCAGTTTCTGAATCAATGGCAAACCTTTAACCATATTTTTTCTATATAATAAATTCAAACCTCCAAAATTCAAATGTCCATACCTTAGATGCCAAAGCCATGTTTCATCCTTCATGTGAATGAAAAGCTGATTGTGTTCCTTAGCGTAGGACTCAACTATATTTACGTAGGAATCAACACAGGAATTGCTTTATGTAGCGCAGACTTGATTTTCATTGGCGCAGGACTCATCTGTTTGAGTGCAGGACTCAACAAAAGACTGATTTGGCTTAACGCATGACTTTGCTTTGCAAAAGCAGATCGATTTCTTCTTCTTTCGGGTTTCAAAATCAATGGAAACATCCTATTGCTGCTCATCTTCACTTTTCGCGATCAAGCTGAGTCTTAGGAGCTTAGCTTTGTCACAATCACGCACTCATTGTCTTCCATATAGACTCGGTATCCTTTACCATACCGGTTGTCCAATACTCATAAGGTTATGTTTGAAACTGCTGACATAGTAAACATCTTGCATACTTGTTTGCTCCCCTGTCTTGTTAGAATACTAACCATGCCTTTTCCTTTCTGAGACACAATATTGTTATTTCCAAGAGTTACATCACTCTTAGCTGAATCATCAAACTAGAAAACAAATCTAGATTACAGCCGTCATGTGATTCTGCAACTTTGAATCTAAATACCATACATCACATGGACTCTCTTTTGACAAAGTACATTGATAGGGGATAAAGAAGGTATTGCTTGGCATGCAATCCTTGTGCATCTGATAAACATAGGTTTAGAAATAGAACTTCCGACCTGATTTTGATTTTGTCTCTCTTGATCATATTGCTTTTTCTTGCAATCATAAGCATAGTGCCCATACTTCTTTGCAATAATGACACTGAACATGAGACTTATCTTGTCTCGACCATAACTTTGTTCTTGATTATGTCCTCTTCCACTTGAGTTTGATGAACCACTACCACGTCCTCTAGATGGACTTCTTCCTCTGCCTCTTGGGCTGAAACTTCCTCTTCTTTTGCCACGATTACCTGCTGTCTAAGATGCAAAAGCCTGATCTACACTTGCATGTGATCTATTCATCCTCTGTTCATGATTGATTAGTGATGCATGCAACTCATCAATAGAAAACTGACTCAGATCCTTAGTTTCTTCAATAGCAACAACTAAAGGATCAAATTTCGTAGGCAAACTTCTAAGCAATTTTTCAATAATCCTTCTGTCCTCAAGAGTCTCACCATGAGATTTGATTTGATTGACTAAGCCAACTACATAAGTAAAAAATGATTCTCTGAGAATCGAATCTTTCATTGTTAAATTCTCAAAATCTCTCTGAAGTGCTGTAGCTTAGCGGTTTTACTTTCTCCTTACCTTGATATGCGACTTGTAAAGTATCCCATGCAGTCTTTGCTTGGTATTCTTTGCCACTCTTGGAAGAATGCTTTCATGCATTGCTGATGAATATAGAAAAGAGCTTTGCCATCCTTCTTTCGTAACTCCTTTCAAAGTATCTTTCTCGCTTGAGAAAGTGCAATATATGTTGCTTTGCATTTGCGGGCTCTGTGTACCCATCTTCAACGATCTCCCACACGTCTTGAGATCGAATAGCGCCTTCATGGTCAACGACCGATTCGTAATTCTTTCCATTAAATTGCGGGTCAATGCATGCCAGATGTAGAAGCCATAGCTTGCTACCAATTTAATAAGCTGCTGGAATAACCTTGCTCTGATACCAATTTGTAGAAAATCTGCAGTCTTATACAACAAACAACATAAAAGAAATAAACAGAATACTTATATAACTTGCATAAATAGATGAATATTCGAACCAGCACTATTGTGCATAATCTCCATTAATAAAAGCTTCATCATACTCAGAGCTTCAGCTCTTTACAATCAAGTTGTGCGTGCAGCTGTGTGCTTTCAATGCACATCCTTCTTTGCTTGTGCAGATTTCACACCTTTGTGTGTGCATACAAAGCAATTACAATTGTTGTTATTTAAATAGAATAACTCACCCACTAACAGCTCTTCAACTAAGTATTCTAAATCTAAACTCATGCTTTAAAACAGTTGCATGCTATGCATGATTTAAAACAGATTTATTTGAATTAAATCTAATGATAAAAATAAGATAAAGCTAACTTAACTAAAGCAAACTAAAACAAGACTAAAGCTAAAATTAGCTTTCCTAAAAAAACTACAGTTGGAATTAAATATGCATCACATGCATATTTCCAACAAACATCAACTCTGTATACTTATGTTTTCTATGTGTTTTTCTTTCAGGTTTTTGAAGCATAGATGCATTCTCGAGGAAGCATTCTGTTCACCATTTCAAGGAATTATCAGTCAGCAGCCAAAGAAATGTATCATCTTGTTTTTGGGTTGCAGTTTGTTTTCTAGATTTTTAGGTGATGTAGAACGTGTAAAATTTTGGAGTTATTTTATCTAAACATGCTACTGCTGATACCTAATTTTTAGCACATGAAATAAAATGAACATGGATTTCATGGAACAAGTTTTTTGAAGTTGTTTTGTATTGAAAATCTTCCCGAACCAGCCAGCATCATTTCTCTTTATCGTTTTGTTTTATACAGAAAGATACCTCTTTGTTTTATACCTTCACCATGTTTTCTTTTAAGTGGATTTGGATTTTCTATAGGATACATAGTAAATAATATGCTCTTAAACCCGAATAGTCACTAAATGTTATAGTTCTAGCAAATAGATTAACCACGAACTTGAAATTTTCAGGAACTATTGTTTATCTTTTACTTGGAGTACTTATTGTCTCCGACCAAGATTTGTCTCTTTGACTGTTTCCTTGCATCGAACTTTCACAGTGTCAATCAATACAATAACCACTCGAACTAAAAGATAAACAGCAAGCAAAAACATGAGAAGAGAGAGCTTAAATCGCCTTGCCATGAAAACTCACCTTGCTTTTCAGAGTCCTTCACCTCTGGCGCGCAGATGGAAATGAGAAATTACACAGCGTAAGAAACAAACAGCGTTTTCCTCGAGCCACTCAAAACTGTCAAAAGCGACCTAATCTGTATGACAGTCAATGCATTAATGTTTCATAACTGCTACGTTTTTTCAATGAACAGTGCACATAAAGCCAACGACCAATCAAATGTTGCCAGAACAAAAAAATCAAAAGCTAAAACTATAGTCCAGCCTCATTTAAATACACATGTCACAATACGATTGGAAAAATGCAAATGTTTAATTGCAAAAGTGAAGACAATATCCATGCCTTCGGCAGGATAATAATGCCCACATTATTCTGTTTTAAATTTTAAAAATTAAAGATCCATTCTAAAAAAGTAGAAAACAGTTTTCATTTATTTTTATTAATAACTCACAGTTATTGAGGTTTATTTAACCCATGAGCAGCCCCCTACAATCTGCGTGGAGTATAGTGGACCACTCACCACCCCACGGTTCAATCCGGTGCTAAACCGACAGTTATTGAGGTTTAGCCCAGGTGCGCCCCTACAATCTGTGTGGAGTATAGTGGACCACTCACCACCCCGCGGTTCAATCGGGCTCTAAACCGACAACCAAGGCCACCTAAAGCGAGACTAAGTGAACCAACCCTGATGGTCAAATATTAAAAAAATAAAAAAACCTTAACCTACCTTCAAGTTAAAAGCTGTTGCGTCAAGAAGCAACAATTTGGCCTCGAACAAGTGAGCTACGGCTTTAGCCAGCATCTGATGGTATGCTTCTGCAACAAAATACGCACCCAAAAAGCAATTGATAGAATGACCAGGGAACAGCTCCGTAACAGAATTTGCAACGAAAAAGCTAAATAGGCTTGAAATATTTGTTACGAACCTGCAGGTCCCGAGAGCAAAATGGCGCGATTTCCCGGAGACAAACCTATTGCATGCTTAATGAAGGGCTCTTTCTTTAGATGTAGGAAACCCGCGTTGGTTAACAGTACTCTTGTCTGCTCGCTGTCAAAAATAAATATTCAGATCAATGAAGCCAATTATTTTAAGCAAAACCGAAACATTTTCCCCAATTCGAATCCTAGCAGAAGAAAAATAAACAAAAGGCAAAATATCATCCAATTGAAACCCTCGGAAAAAAAAACTGAAGAAATGTGCAAGCATAGATAAATATTGCAAATTCAATCAACAGTAAACCACAATATTGAAGTTTCCGCGTAAACGATTTATGAAAAGATTTTTTTTTTTTTTTAAAGCATGTAAAGTTTCAAAGAAATTTGAGTCAAATCCCTTCATTTTAACAGCATAATTGTCGAAACCTACATACCTGAGATAGTAGGGGAACTGGTCGAAGGTAACGTTGCTCTGTTTACCGTCAATAACCTGTTTCCTGAGCTCAAGCTCGCTGAGCTCCCTTGACTGCGCTGAAGAGGCGTCTGTGCTACATTTCTCAAACTACCGGCTTCTTCCGGTGGCCGCAAACCCCAGGCCAAGGCCGACTCCAAACCCCAACCCCAGAGCCGAAAATAAAACCCGTTTGTCCTCCATATTTTTCACCCTCAAAACGCGAAAATCTCTGCAAAATTTCCGCGAACCTGTTGCAGTTTTGCACGTAAACTATTATTGTTTGCTTCCTGTGAAGTAAATGAGCAGGAAATCTGAGATCTTTGGGTGCAAAAGACGGTCGGGAGGAATCGAACCCTGCTTGACACGTTGCTAAGCAGGAATAAGTTTAAGAGTTATGTCGGTGCAGCTGATTCTGTCACCGCTTTCCTAACAGGGCAGTTTCCCTTGTGCAGGCCCCAGGGTCTGTGCACATACACATTTATTTCTATTTTTAGGAAATCAATTACATTTTCCTGAATTCTATCCATTTCGTGGCTTCTAAAATTAAGTTTCTTTCATCTGACTCGTGAGAGGCTCGAGTCTCGAGCTCACCACCTTTGCCCGCTGTCTCCTAATTTGGAAAATAAATATGGTTTTGGACCAGTTCCGTTGAGTTCTCGCTTTCGGTATCTCCTCAGATTTTTACGGGGGCAAGTCTAAATGAAAAGGTAATTTTATTATTGAACCGAGTCTCGATCTAATTAGTCTCGATCTATTTTGTCTCTCTTAATATCGAATTATTTTGCAATTTGCAATTGTATTAAAAAAAAGGTGTAATGGATATGTCGAAGGAGATTTACAAGGAAGGATGGAGGGCAATGCAAATACATTCACGGTTCAACCAAAGCATAGGAGGAGGTTTAAGATTCCCTTGTATGGTTACGAAGAAATTCATGCATTTTCATAATATATGAGATTTATAGACGAAACTTGTGTTTGGAGGTCAAAGATGAATGTTCGAGAGAGGTTGTAAGAAATTTAGGTCCTTAAGGCAACACACATAGGTCTTCTATCCCTCATTGGGAATCAACTCTTTGAAGAAGCAAACATTTTGAAGCCATAATTTGGTCATATGAGTTCTATCTTTTCTCATGTTTGAAGCATTAAAAAGGTGCCACGATTTGTATTATTGGATAAAGGTTGTTTGATATCTTTGATAAACTTATGTTTCATCATCATGGGATGCTAATATATGCTCAATGCTTGAACATGACATGTTCAAAATTTAACATTCATGAGTGTTTTTTAATGATGAAAAGACAATTATTATATATGGAGAGATGATGCATAAGATAAAAACAAAGAGGTGAACCTAAGATGTAGCCAAGCTATGCATCTCATGAGGAAGACCTTAACAAATGTGCCACGGACATGCATTAAAACACCAACAATGAGAATGCGTAAGGGAAAAACATCATAAAAGTCAAAAAGGAAGTGATGCGATTCGGTGAACTAAGGTATTGGTGATTGTAGTGTTGTTATTGAAGTGTTAAGAGTATACGATACAACGAAAATGAATGTTAGTCTATAAAGAGAACAAGGATGACGGGTATATGTTAAACGGAAATGTTACCATTGAATGAGCAATGTGCTAAGAAGCACCAAAAGTAGAACGAGTTATTCTGAAACACGTTAAATGTTAACTTGATAGCATGGGTGTTGTATAGTGGTGAAATTTATCTCCAGTGGTGAAGATTTACAAAATGGATGAGCGAAGAAACAAATAGACACCTAAGTTTGCGACATACAACGTGCTTGAGGTGAAAGGTGACAAATCAAGGCTAAGAGGTGAAAGAAATTGGGTGGACATGGTTTGCAAAGCAAGCTCATAAAAGAAAAATTCAACAAAGATCAAATGAGGAACTCGTATGCATGAAGGAGAAAGTAACTAGCTAGACTCCTGTAGACACCTATAATTTAGCTCGAGCAATTTATATACTTAAATTGTGCTAATTATACTATTTCCCCAAATTGACGACATATCATCAATATCGCACATTTTTCTCCGCTATCATCGTTAATTAATTACATTAGGTTAGTTAATTAACTCTTCTATCAACAATAGCGTCGATTAACGACCTTAGTTAATTAGCCCCCTTTCTATCTAGATTAATTAATTATTTCTAATTAATTAAGTCTCCCTTTCTATCTACATTAATTAATTACTTCTAATTAATTAATACCCCTTTCTATCTAGATTAATTAATTAATTATCTCTTTTATTTAATCAATAAATCGTCATTTATTTGATTAAAATCCTCTCATAGTCTAAATCATGCTAACTATTCCTCTAAAAAGCTTCTATAAGCTTGCACACCTATTAATTAATCACTTTGGTTAATTAATAAATCCCCTCAAACCTCATGGGTCACTAAAGGACAAAATAAACTCTCTTAAGGTTGACTCAACCCTTTCTAAATCCTTCCTTATCCACTGACCCACCGAACCTCTCCATTTATCCCACATGAAGAGGGATGTAGAGATTCTTCTATCCATTGGGCTATATAAGGAGCCCTCCTCCTACCTTTCTATTTACACCTACATTCCTAAATGAGCATAGAGCATACACTATAGCCATTTATCATCTTTGAGCATTCTTCCATTAGAAGAGTTTGCCTTCTCCATTTCTTGTATTCATCCACCCAAGTTTTGAAGTCATATGGAGATATGTCAAATGGTCTTGTAGCCATGATTTGACAAGACTCCATTCTTAGAAACCTTGGGATTTCAATCACATAATCAACTCTTTGATTGTTAGAGGTCTACCAAGGTTCAATCTCATCTTATTTTTGGCATTGATAAGATATAGAAGTTCATTTATTTAGCATATTAGCTTGAAATGTTCATTTCATGTTTAATGTAGAAATGTTGATAGGTTAGCTTTGTTTAAGCTCTTAGCATGATGATGCATAGGTTTAGTTTAGTATTGTATTGAAGAGCCACTAGGTGTTAGTTTCAAATTTACTTGCATTACTAACTATTTCATGCATACAACTCCAACAAGGCCGAGTTGGATTAGTTTGAATCCATGTAAGAAGTGTAGTAAAGGAATATATGCATCTAAAACCTAAATCAATGATGAATACATGTAGAAAGAATAAAAAAACTTATAAGTAGGTGGTGTTTGAATCGTCATTTGAATAAATTGAACTTGAATGGAGAAGGCACGTCAAACAAAATTTATGGAAGCCTTACAAAACAAGGTAAATGAAGAATAAACATCTAAAGCTACAAAATAATAGAGCGAGATTTATCTCATGAGTTGTAAATTTGGCTACAAAATTATATAATCACATTTCTTTATGATTATTTTGTATTTTTAATATAATATATTGTGTGACGACCCAATTTTTACACACATAAAAACAATAGCACTTATACCGGGATAAAAAAAAATTGACTTACATTGCTCACTACACAACACAGTTAGGGCTCCAAATATAGAATACTCAAAGACGCATATGACACTTACAAGTCATCGACTCACATAGACACATGAAAACACCATAGGCATGTCGACGCCACACTTTTCCCAATGAATGAATACTAGCAATGACCCAATAACAAGAAAAGTACTCAAGCATTGGCAAACCCACAAAACATCATTTCTTTAATTGCATTTTAGTTACGATCAACATTCCAAGAACATTATTGTGCAAGGAAAACTTTATCATTTTTCCATCTACAGATTCTTAAGTTCATTCCACATTTAATTTACAGTTTGACCATTTTAAGTTGGCTTTTTATCCTTTACAGAAATTTCCATAACTTACATACTTATTTGGCATATTATTCATGTCTACCTTTTATTACACTCTAGTGAATGCGACTTGATGTCGAACACAATAGTAGGATTTAAGGGAGATTTAGATTAAGAATAGCTTTTTCCCAAAAACATTCTTCGACCACGGTATAGTTATTTCCTTACAATAGTTATTCTAGTTCAATGACTTGTGGAATTCCATTTTGATATATATATATATATATATATATATATATATATATATATATATATATATATATATATATATATATATATATATATATATTTATTTTTTTCTTGAAGTTTGATCACACCAAGGCAATTCATATTCTTTGTAACTCATGAAAATGTTTAATTAAGTTATAAGGACTCCAAGAGTGGCATTATTCCTAACCTCAAATCTCGTTTTCATTTTATACTTTACTTTTTCATCGCATTAAGGTCTCATTATTACCATCGCTTTATAACAAAAGAGTTATAAAAGTACTTATCTGACATCTTAAAGAAGTACATGGTTAGAAGCATTATAAACTACACATGAACCACAAGTGGTTTGTGTTCAAGGTAAGGTCCCATTTTTCTGAATTTCATGATTCCACATGTGAAATATTATTTATTTATTAATGTCATAAACGGACATAACAAGGTATTACGGGACAAGATTTGGTTTCTTGGGTTCTCTAAAGTCAACATCTTTCAAAACAATTTTGTTTTGCAAAGAGTTACTTATAATTTTCTACCCACATGTTAACCTCCAAATCAACTAAGGTTTAGCTTAATTCCAATTTTCACCCAGGGCTTTAATCCCTATTATAGATTAGATTAAGGTTAAAATGTATTTACTCTATAAACCCTTCGTGAGAGATCAAGGAACTATATTGTCACAAGCCAAAGATAAGACATTTAGCTGCGAGGGACTAAAGAGTTCACTAACAAGAATGCAAGACATAGAACAACTATATCCCGATCTCCATTTATGTCATTTGAATCCAACAAGGATTTCATTCGATGAAGAAATTTAATTTTAAATCTATCTTCGGAAGACAAGGTAGTCCACTAGGATACAAAGGAGGAGTTAGCTCTACATACTCCAAAAAAAGTTTGACTGTGTCACTCCTATCTATCAGGTTTATGACAATGTCACTAAACATACTGACTAAGACGATAAACCCATTCTTGGGCTCTTGTTTACCCAAACTAGGAGGTTCCATCAAGTGCAGAGTTTAAGTTCATTCTACGGTTTTCAATGTCTTCTACGGTAAAAGTATCACACATGAAGACATGTTATGCTCAAATATTATACAAGGGTTGAGTATTTCGATTAAATCTCTTTATTACGTTTACAAGGTAAGAATACAACAAGCTAATTAATTAATCATTTATTGAACACTGAATATGCACTACAAGATATATATATATATATATATATATATATATATATATAATCTTTTTACCATACATACTATGAATCAAATTGAACCTATGATTAAATACACATTTCCTAGATGTCCCTAAAAACTAGCATCTCATGCATATTAACAAATTTTGAATATAATTTTCTGTAACATGAGACTACATTATACATATATTCATTTTACAATGAACTACATAAATTACAATGATAAATAATGAATTACACATCACCTTTTCGCCATCATTCTTGTATCCTGCAAAACCACGTGAGCATGAAATCAACGATAAATCGTTGGCATGACATCCACCCTAATCTAACATAATTAACATTTTTCAGTTTCCCATTTACATATAATAATAATTACAAATTGCAATCAAAAGAAAAGGTTTAGGGACATGTATTCATTACATTTCATTTCACTTCATCTTGTAATCCAAGGAGAGAGAAAGAGAAGGGAAGAGAGAGAAAACACCATTTTGTCAAAAGCTCTATTTCACACAACAAGTTACACTATAGAGTTTTTAAACAGTTATTTACATGTGTCAAAAGTTTCCATGGTGGTTTGGCAACCTAACGAGGGTCCCACAATTTTCTATTTTTACATTTTCTTGCTAGCTACAAAAATGTTCAAATCGGGTTCAGAGGCTAAGAATCCACTTTCAAAAGTTGTATTCCGAAGAGCAAACACACCACGGTTAAATTCCTACGTGTACGCTTATATACCAAGAGTTCATAGCAACTGACAGAATTTGGAACTGGCGAATGAGTTCACGTTTGGCGGCTAGTTTTCGGAGCCATTGGTCGTAATTGACCCAGTTGCAAAAGAATAAAAGTTAGCTCGAGGGCTCAGAAAACTACGTCCAAAACTAATGTTCGATGGATGAATGCGCAACGAGAAACTTCCTACAAGTTCCCCTATATAAGGAGAATTCAACAGAGTCGCGGAACTCAGAACTAGAAAATAGTCTTCAAACGATGACAAGTTTTCTAAAGCCACCGGTCCTAATTGGTCCAGTTTGACCTAGTCAAACTATGACCAGAGGCCTACAAAATGCCATTGCCAAACTATCCAAGAAAAATGTTTTTCCCTAAACTGAAAGTTCCATGTAATTTTCTAGTAAAAACACTAGAGGTTTGCGAAGACAGATAATAATTTCTCTATCCAGGTTTCAAATGGTGGTTCAAAATGAAAGCCAACTTTATAGTTTTAGTAGCTTCTTACAACTACAAAACGGTGTAACATTGCTCCCAATATGGCATCAAAATATCACAAATGTTCATTCGGGGTCAAACCAAAGGTTAAGGTGACTCCTCACATAACCAGGTACATGAATGAAGCTTAACATCCCATTTTTGAGTTACGAAGGGTACTTAACGAGTCTCGAAAAATGCAAAATTATCTATTTAAACAGGAGATGGTCAACATTTTTACTAGGAAGTCAATTTTGTCTTGTCGATAAAACAATATTGTAGCGATCTAGTTGGGTAGGAAGTTTTCTAAATCACCTCAGAATGAGGGTTGAAGTTCATGGTTTAATACAAAAGGGTTATTTTGATTTTGTGAGTTATGACACGACATTTTATTGTTTTGCAACAAGTTAATATAAAACAATTAAATGTATTATAATCCTAATATTTTAAAATTATATTAAGTTGCAAATGAAAAACTAAAGTATGAGAGTTATGAGAGATAAGGGGAGATGAACCATGCTTGGAAATGAACTGGTGAGGCAGAAGTTGGGGAGTTGACATCGCACCCATTGATTGCACTTGCTTGCAGCCACGAAATGAAAACCCGAAAATAGCATCCACAATAATGTCAAAATCAGTGGCCAGTTCTATTGGAAAATCCTATGGTGGCAAGAAAGGAACAACAAGTGCCTCCAGCTAAGTAACAAGCCCATGGTAAAGAGGCTTATTAGTGCATTTGGGATAGCAACCAAATGCCATGTATCCAAAAAGATAAAGGTGGTGTGCAACCACCAGTCCATTACCACCATTGTTGTTAGGGCCACAAATAATTAGCACCGGTTGTACTCATTCATTTTGTAAACCTCTGCTATGGATGTTGCAACACTGAGGCCTGCCAACTCCATCAACTGGTCTACACTAAATCCAAGAGGGCTCATAAGGAGTTCATCAATCGCAACAACATATTTCCGTGAAAGGTATGATATTACTTCTAGATCATGAATGTGCGTTGAAGGGACTGAATAACTTTTGTTCCCATTTCTTTAGATCCGACCATGCTCTGATGACAATCACATTTAAAAGATGAAAATCTAGAACATGTGACTTGCACTGAGAGCTCTAGAGGTAGCTACAACATTTAGAAGCCAATATGTGGTGAGCTGACAAAGCTAAATTTACAGGCCCAAGCCCTAAGGATGTCTTTTCTCTCCCGATTACACTGAAATCACACCAACATTCGTGAAAACAAAACAGACATTTGGGGAAAATACGAGAAAGAGGAAGCTTCAACAGGATGACCATCATTCCCGCTAACTAATATCATCCATGAGGCCACATTATGGGCATTTATTCGAACAACTCACATGCCAAGCGCATGCTTCCACATTTTGCATTCACATATACCAGAGCATTTGCAAATACAACATCTGACAAAATTCCTCAATCTTTTATGCTTTTTGGAAGTTCATCCCTGTCCCAGAACTCGCATTTGGCACAGGCCGAGAAAGGTGGGCAAGGGAAAGTCATATTTTCCATTATGGTTTGATGGATGTCCTCTCTGTACTAAGCCCGCATTTTACATAGGCAGGGAGGTTACTTGCAGGTTTCTAAACCTTTTCAACAAACCCATTCTATGTATATCCTACATTCATTACATTTCACGAGCCCTTGATTATTTCCAAAAATTCTGGCGAACAGTTTACTTGTCTTACGCATGTTTCCACATTCTGCAGGCATATGAAGGGACGTGACAAATTATAATGGAGGTTGAGTTGTCCACGTTCCCCACCTACTCCATTATATGCACTTTCTGAGCAATTCACTCCTATCATACTCGATATCTGCTCTCCCCACATCTACTTTCCACCAAATGCACTTCTGGTTTTGATTCGAGATCCAAGAAAATTGTTTGTATTTAATGTGTACATGATGTGACAGGTCTAGGCGACTATCTAAAAGGTGTCGCTCTCTAGGTTCTTCCACATGTAGGCCCCCTACAAAGGTGGATGCCAGGTATGGGCACTACATCTCCCTCTCCTTATAAGAGCATCATCCTCGATGCGATATAACACCAAGGGTAGAGAATTCGCTAATCAATGAAGGAAGCTAATGACGATAAATTCCATCGAAAGATAATATCTCTTTCATTAGAACACGACCATAGGGAAGTCAAGAAAGTTTAACAATTTCATAAACTCTTAATGTTATGTGAAGATTGGTAATTCTAGTTTACCTTATTACTTAGTTAGTCTTCCTTTACAGTATTTCTTATCTCAAGATTATAATATTCATTGTTTAGAATTTTTCAATTTTCTTATGTTCATGGGTGCCCAACAGTAACTAACATCATGATGTCCCACAAAATTATCACAACACAAATAACCCACAAGACACCTTGCTACATACTTTCATGACTATAACACATCACAAGACCTTTAATTCCTCCATGGAATGACAACAAGTAGTCCATATAACAAAGAATTTCCAACAATTATGTCACAGACATAGATCCAGTACATGATGTGACTGAAAAACAGAATCATCACACGTTGATACATATACAATGAGTATCACAAGACCCAAAAATCCATGACTGTACCAACATAGTGCCAAGACAATATCTAATAGTTCATACCAACCAAGGGAAGATTCAAGCCTCAAACATAACAAGGTGTCAAAAAGACTCACAAGGGTACACATAACTCACTATACCAACTCCACACATCACAAAATATCAAGAAATAACTCCATATATCTCTTGAAGCATCATAAACAACTCCATATACCTCCCAAAGCATCACCAAACAACTCCATATACCTCCCAAAGAGAAAGAATCACATAGTGATAAAACCAAGCCGGGTCACTCAACCATAGAGCCCCATCAAGAATATCAGGTCACTCAACCATAGAGTTCCATAAAGAATATCGGGTAACTCAACCATAGAGCCCCATCAAAATATCAGGTCACTCAAGCATAGAGTGCCATAAATAATATCGGGTCTCTCAATCATAGAGGCCCATCTCCTTTCTCCATTTAAATGAGGTTGGGTCACCCTATGGCCCTAGGCACATAGAGCCCCGTCACCCCCACCCAAGTGGTGTAGTGGCCTGTAGTTCAAAAACTACACGACGCTATGACCTCCTTGGGGCATACCCCCATACAATGAAGCGGGCCCATAGGTTCCACCACCCCATGGTGAATCCCATGACCCTATTCCAAAACATTACGACATTAGAACCAACATAACAAACCATTCAAATGCCAAGTGGCAAGATCTAAAGCCTTGGGCTAGGCTATAAAATTTTAAATATGAAAAGAAAGCTTTAAAACTAAGAAAAACAAATGGCTAATTAGCCATGGTTAGTGCAAAATCCAAATGTTAATGCAACAATCAAATAAATGCCCAAAATATAAGAACATGTCAATCAAGAAAACGACTGGTTCTAGTAGAAAAGAAATAATGATCAATTTACGAATAAAATACGTATTGAGAAATAGCACATTACAATCACTATGTGGCCTCATACCGCCACCAAAGGGGTACTCATCAAGTTGCTGGCACTCGGACATCGAGCCTCACTCGTAAAAATATACAAGTCAAGTAATACAACTGTCATCATCTCTATCTAAATCATCCCTCCAAACTCCCACAAGGATCAACATAGTCAAAATTACATGGGATTGTTCAATGAACAATCCAATAGGAAAGAGCAGGAACTCTAGTTGCATAAGTTGAGCCTAAGGTGGTGCGCACCCACAATATACTAACAAGCTCGAAGTATACTAAACAAATAAAAGTGGGTTTTCAGTCTATATAAGACTCCACTTCCTCACTCGTACTCAGCTCAAGATTATGAAAACCTGGTCCACGCCTCCTCTCTCCACACATACACTCTTGACAATTTCTCCCCTTAGGTTCGTCTAGTGTAAGTTTCACAACATACACAAAACTACATCACTAACACAATGGTGATTCACACAAATTAACCATAGTGTCTTACGCATGGTATTTATACGGGGTATAACACAATCATTACTTTCACAAGTTACGATACATCACATTACCACATTTTGTAACCAAAGTGCAATCACTGTACAATAGGGATCATACGCTCACCATATGCCCCTAAATCATGATGTAAATCATCACATATTACACAAATCATATGTATGATGAACACAATGTCTAATATTACAACATATAGTCACTTGCAATACAACACAGTGATACACACGATCCATAACAACATGGTGACGACATCACAATATGATCCAATTCACTTTACACCAACCTTTTCATACAACATATCATCACACCTACATATCACAAAATGCCATAATGCCCCAACACTTTGTAATCAACAATAACATTTTTTTCACACACAATAAGGTGGTACATCACACATGGACTCTTCATAGAATCTATGAAATGGAGAGAGAATAATCTCATCACAAACACATCAACATGATAACAAATACGCACTAAGTGACATACACAACATGTGCATTCAATAAGGTCACAATTACAACATTGTTCACATCACACTTACATCACATTACTCTTCCAATATCCACCACCATCATGCAGAATTATCACAACTCCAATCCATCCCAAAGGTTCGAGAGCATGAACCTCCACTGATACCAAATGTGACGACCCGATTTTTACACACACAAAAACAACAAAGTAATTATACCAGGATAATTTTTTTGACTTACATTGCTCACTACACAACATAGTTAGGGCTCCAAATATAGAATACTCAAAGACGCATACGACACTTACAAGTCATCGACTCACATAGACACATGAAAACACCATAGGCATGTCGACGCCACACTTTTCCCAATGAATGAATACTAGTAATGACCCAATAACAAGAAAAGTACTCAAGGATTGGCAAACCCACAAAACATCATTTCTTTAATTACATTTTAGTTACGATCAACATTCCAAGAACATTATTGTGCAAGGAAAACTTTATCCTTTTTCCATCTATAGATTCTTAAGTTCATTCCACATTTAATTTACAATTCGACCATTTTAAGTTGGCTTTTTATCCTTTACGGAAATTTCCATAACTTACATACTTATTTGGCATAATTCAAATTGCATATAAAGTCCTCAATTATCTTGTTCTTATGTTAAGAATATTCTTCTCGAACATTTATTCAATGTCTACCTTTTACCCTTACAACTCTAGTGAATGTGACTTGATGTCAGAACACAATATTAGGATTTAAGGGAGATTTAGATACAAGATAGATTTTTTCCCAAAAACATTCTTCGATCACAGTATAGTTATTTCCTTACAATAGTTATTCTAGTTCAATGACTTGTGGAATTAATATATATATATATATATATATATATATTGTTTTCTCGAAGTTTGATCACACCAAGGCAATTCATATTCTTTGTAACTCATGAAAATGTTTAATTAAGTTATAAGGACTCCAAGAGTGGCATTATTACTAACCTCAAATCTCGTTTTCATCTTATACTTTACTTTTTCATCGCATTAAGGTCTCATTATTACCATCACTTTATAACAAAAGAGTTACGAAAGTACTTATCTGACATCTTAAAGAAGTACATGGTTAGAAGCATTATAAACTACACATGAACCACAAGTGATTTGTGTTCAAGGTAAGGTCCCATTTTTCTGCATTTCACGATTCCACATGTGAAATATTATTTATTTCTTAATGTCATAAACGAACATAACAAGGTATTACGGGACAAGATTTCAGTTTCTTGGGTTCTCTAAAGTCAACATCTTTCAAAACAATTTTGTTTTGCAAAGAGTTACTTATAATTTTCTACCCACATGTTAACCTCCAAATCAACTAAGGTTTAGCTTAATTCAATTTTCCACCATGGCTTTAATCCCTATTATAGATAGATTAAGGTTAAAAGATATTTACTCTATAAACCCTTCGTGAGAGATCAAGGAACTATATTGTCACAAGCCAAAGATAAGACATTTAGCTGCGAGGGACTAAAGAGTTCACTAACAAGAATGCAAGACATAGAACAACTATACCCCGATCTCCATATATGTCGTTCTAATCCAACAGGATTTCATTCGATGAAGAAATTCAATTTTAAAACTATCTTCAGAAGACAAGGTAGTCCACTAGGATACGAAGGAGGAGTTAGCTCTACATACTCCAAAAATAGTTTGACTGTGTCACTCCTATCTGTCAGGTTTATGACAATGTCACTAAACATATCGACTAAGACATGTATAATTACAAGTGCAATATCTTCCACATTAGTATTTATTATTTAGAAAATAATTTAAAAATCGAGTGCCCTTGTGGCTTTTTTTGGGACCGTGAATTTTCGATTCGCTTGAGTTCTAATGTAATTCTCTTTATTTTAAATTAATATAAAGTGCGTTTCAATAGTTAAATTGAAATATAAATGTTCGGGCCACTTTCTTAAAGGATAGATTTATCTTGCACAAACAACTTTGAAAATATTACTTATTGGATCGATTCTTTTAACTCTCTTAAACCTAAATTTGGAACAAGACACATTTAATGTTATATTTTTACAGAAACAAAACACCTAATGTAAATGTCTTACATCTGATGAAAAGTGTTGTAAGGTGAAAGGAATGTGATTTTTGATAACCAACATAAAATGGGTGTTGGTCCTATCAAGACCCATGTCGAATATCAATTCAATCTTTTTCATTGAAGTACAATATGGATGCTTGTGGGGCTAAATTTAGTGCATGATTTGTACTATTTGAATGATATATGCCATAAACAAACAAACAATATTATAATTTGAGGACGGTTTGATATTTTTACAAACCTATGAAATATAGTTTTCTAAAACTACTAACTACGCCAAATTTAATAAATGATAAACCACGAAACAAAAGTCACAGAGATAACAGAAATAGAGGAAGTGAGAAATTTTAATTAGTCACAAAGAGAACATTTATAAATTCTCGGTTATTTTAATTAGACAACTACATTCATTTTGTTATTTGTAGACTATAAATATTTAAATGGCATGACCCTACTATGAAGCACTCTGAAAGACATCCGCACAACCATAAAGTTTAATCGACATTTGATGATAAATTTTAGAATCATCAACATACCCACCATCTAAAAAATGTCGCAACATATGTTCCTCTTTCAAACAACTATCTACAAGCCAAAGAGATTACATACATTACCGCAATATTATCGCCTTCTCTGTTGTTCCGGATCTTCGTTATTGCTTTTTCTCACTGCTACAAAAGGTATTACAAGAATCCTTGTTCCAAATCTTTCGCCAAGTGTAATGTTCCTTTTCTACGCCAAAGGCCTCGGGGCGGAGTCGAGTCCAAGTCGTGGTCATACCCAAGGGGTGTGGACGTTGGGAGCTATTGGGAAGGGGCCATGTGGTTCTTATATTCAAGTTTTACGGTTGGGGGTCACTTTTGGACCATGGCGACTTAAAAGGAAAAATTAACTTTAGTTACTTTTATTTTATTGCCCCCTCCATGGAATGAAATGCGTCTAGGGTTATTGGGGCTCTTTTTAGTGGAGAAGTATATAAGGAGTTGGGAGAGAAAGGAAAATGACTTTTTGCATACATTTTATTCTCCTTCACGTGTAATTGTTGTTTGCGCATTTACTGACTTGTGGAGTAAAATCCCACAGGGACCTTAGCTTGATGGTGAGAGACTCGTCCCTACTATTTAGCAGGGCATTCTTCGGTAGTGAGAGATCTACCCTAGCTTGTCATTTTGGAGCCGCTTTTTGGGCTGTGTGACAAAGATATTATCAGAGGTTTGAGAGGAAGGGTTTTGAGGGTTTTGGGCGCTTTTGGGGAAGATAACCAGAGGGCTTTCAGATCAGATTTACAACATCCGTTTGGGCAGGGAGCATCATCATTTTGGAGGCATCTTCATCAATTTCCAACCCTTTTCCAAGCTAGGTGACTTGCAACCTTTATTTGGAGGGTTTCCAGTTGGCCCCTTTCAGATCTAAAGGTTGAAATGTCATTTCCTATATTTGCTAATGTTATTTCTAAAGACTCTTAATTTTTGCTCTTGTATTTAGAGAGTTACGAACCTTTGAAATTTTCCATTTATCAGGGCACGTTGTGCTTTTACTGGCAGCATTTTTAATTTTTGTAAAACTCCAAAAATAGTTTTATTATGTCCTTTATAATAATATCAAGCTCTCTTCAAATTTTCAAGTAATTCGAGTGGATATTTTGGGAGATATTAATTTTCTTTAGTTTGATGTCCTTATTGTAAAAATCTGCAAAAATCAGTATTTTATTTGGTTGCAAACTTTCAATATTTGGTGCATTTTAAGTGGTATCCCTGAGGGATATTTCAGTGGTATCAGAGTTGTTGTTCCTCCAACTTGTGTGGATTAAATATGGTAGTTTGTAAAGATCTCAATGTGGGTTTTATGAAGGAAATGTTCACCAACATGGTGAAACAACAGGAAGCCACTAACCTTTATTTGAGCTAGACTCACTCAAAATTTGAATCAAAGCAAATCTTGGGACAATAAGGAAAAAGGTGAGAACAATAATAAAGGGCACCCAATAGAGGTGATTGATGAGGATTCTTGTTGGAGGAAATACCAATCTTTGAGTAAGGGTTTCAGAGATAATATGTCATTTCAGATTATTGCATGATGAAGATTGGTAGCAAGCCCAAGCAAGGTCATCATATGTCGGTACCTGAATTACAAAAGAACTCATTTGAAGAAGAAGCTTCTAGACAAAAAGGTATGATTTCCATTGAGCAAAATAATTGCATTAGTGAAACTTTGCTTGTTAGAGAAATTATTCCACATTTCAGGAGAAGAAATTTGTATATGCAAGCAAGGAGGATGTAATGGAAACTCTTAAAAAGTGTGAGGAATGGAATAGTAGAGCTAGAGCTGCTAGGTTGATAGCGACTCAAGCAAGACAACACTTATAAGAGTTCAAGGAAACGATGAGGGCAATTAATGCAAGGAAGTCTACATCCATGAAAGAAGACTCTATGGAGCAGTTGGCACATGAGGAGGAGCCTCACATGGACACTTGTGTGGAATTGCACGTTGTTGCAATTTCCAAACTAACAACTCATGATAAGTTGATTTATGAATAATTTTAGCCCATTGTAGACCAAAATGCTTAGGATTTGTGGCAGAAAAGTCAAGTCATTTTGGAGACCAAGCTTGACGAGGATACTCCAAGGGATGGTGTTTTGGAGGTTTCTAAATCAGCAATAGAAGGTGAACCTTTTGATGATATTCTTTATAAGGAGGTTAGTAGTAGCATGATTTATTTCATCATCTTCATCCTATATCATTACAACAATTTTATCATGATGGTATTTAGCCTATTGTCGATAAGAATGCTAAGAATTTGGTACATCAAAGTCAGTTCATCATGAAGACAAAGAGTGATGATCTTATTTATGAGGAGATACAAGAGAAGCAAAGATGGAAGACCTTACATGATACAAGGGTTCATGGGCATTATAAGGTATGGGATCCTGGTAATATGTGGCAATTATCCAAAACTATCAATTCTGATGTTGAAAACTTTATGACTGATTTCATAAGCCAAAGAAGGAATTCAAATGTGTCTTTTGGGATTACAAGTGTTGGCAAGCATGATTTCTTCATTGGAGACTCCAATGCAAGAAGGGAGAGTACCTCTCAAGGTACTAGTGTTGGTTTTATGATTGCTAAAAAGGGTAAGAGAATATTTTTAATCATCTTGACTGTTGGGTGTGTATAACAGTAGTCATAATGAGAGGAGAAAATAGCAATATGGGACAACATGGGCAAAGAGATGAGATTGGACATTCGGGGCAACGGCCTCCCCATTCTTTTACCAGGCCTTTGGGGCTTCACGAACCGTCTTTCTTGAAGGATCCGGAAGTTTCACAGGTACACTAGCCAACATATATTTTGGATGAGGAGTCTTGTTGGGAGAGGTACCAGACCTTGAGTGAGGGATTTCGTAACAACACGTCATTAGGAATATTACAAAATGAAGATTGGTAGTAGACCCAAGAGAGATCATCAGATATAGGTACCAGAGTTATAGAGGAGATTGGGACATATATCCATTCCACACTTCGATGGTTCTAAGAAGTGTCTTGCCATGATCTTGGGTTGAAGTTGAAGACATGCTCTGACTTGAATCATATGCATGAGGAAGATGCAATTAAGTTTGCAATCTTACATCTTGAGGGAGATGCTCATGATTGGTGGCATCATGGGTTGATTACACAGGGACGCATACACATTACTACTTATGCAGAGTTTGTGCAGAGGTTGGTGAACTGATTTGATAGGAGTGACCCTGACAGGGACTTCAGGGAGTTGACTCATTTGAGACAAACCAGTCCCCTAGATCAGTAGATTGTAGATTTTTCAGAGATTATCAGTCATGGTACCTAATGTCACAAAGATGAGGTTGATTTCATTGTTCATAGCAGGTTTGACAGATACTCTCGCTAGGTTTTTGAAGGCATTTGAACCTTCTTCCTTGCACAAGGTTGTTAGGAGAGCTCGGGACTTGGAGTTATCCACTCCAAAGTCAAGGGTTCCACCTCGCGTTCAGCAAAGGGAACCTCCATCTGGATCAAATGAACTTCAGCAGAGGGAGCCTCCACCAAGGTAGGAGGTGGCTAAGAAGCCAATCATTTCCTGAGAGGACAGAGATGAGTTGAGGCGAAAGAAACTATGTTTTGATTGCCACACACCTTGGGTTCCGGGACATGGTTGCAAAGGTAGAGGAAGGCGTAATTCATTGAGGTCTTCGAGGAGAGTGAGGGTGACGAGAGGTGAGGAGTTAGACACTCGCGAGATGGATGATGGAGATGGGGTTGCATTGGATAGTGTTGATGTGGGGTAGGAGGAGGAGACTTTTCCTCAAGAGATTATAGCCACATTGTCTAGTACTCTATTATCTGAGGCATTTAGGATTATAGGAGTTATGCAAGGTCAATGAGTTAGGGTACTCATTGATAGTGGGGCAAGCCACAACTGTATTGATGCCTCATTGGTTGAGAGGCGAGGATTACAAACAAAGGATTTTGAGGGCCTCAACGGGGTTGTAGCTAATGAAGAGTCTATGAGGTGCACACGACGGTTTTCCCAAGTGAGCATAACGATGGTGGGTGACTATACTGACTAACCGATGATTTCCACATCGTTGGTATGGGAGTGACCAACATAGTGTTGGGAGTGCAGTGGCTTCACTCTCTTGGTGAGTTTCGGACTAACTTTCAGACGATGGAGCTGAAGTTTAAATCTGAGGGAAGGAATGTGATTTTGAGGGGATTATCTACAAGAGCACCTAGGGTGATTAAAGCTGAGGGGATGGAGAGGATGTTTCGGCATGGTGAGGATTTTTATTATTGCGGATCGATGCGGAGTATGATGGGTGTGGATGTGACAAGAAATGTTACACATGAGATAGTTCTGAGAGATTGGGGTTACGGAGTTCGGCTCATCATCGATTTTATCATTATGTTGGTTATCTAAGGGGTGGTAGACTAGAGATCTCATTTATTTGTTGAGTACTCCAAGAGACGAGACACACTTATGAGATTCTTGATGGTCACACACTGAGGATGACACCTACAGATTGGAGGATGAGATGATATTCTATCATGGCAGATTATACCTTGTGTCGGATCGGGGTTGAGGATGGAGATATTATGACATGTACATTGTTCTTCCGTATTTGGACACTGAGCTTGATGAGACCTGAGCTCATATCGAGAGAGGTTCAAATTGCATGGGTTGAGGGAGGATATCCCCAACTTCATATAGGGATGTACAGTTTGTCGTTATAACAAATCAGAGCTTACAGGTTCATCATGTTCTGAGTCAACATGGGATAGCACTCCTATGTATTTTACTACTTCTAGGCACGGTGGGCATTTCACCCATGTGTCAGTTAGTGGAGGGATGGAGTTGACTCAGTTACTTGGTTATTCAGTAGGTTATCACTCATCACAGAAGGTGAACTATGTGGAGTTGACATTGTCGATTGACGATGTACTGGAATCTTGGGATTTTTCCCCCACATGACACATTGAGATACATTATGAGGAGTTGTACTCTCACACCAATGTGGGTCATGTGGGAGAGTTGGCACACTTTGTGTGTATACAGGTTATTTCACAGGTTGATCCAGGGAATTCTATAGGATTTAGAGTGGACTTTCGTACCAGGAGTTAATCGAAGTGATAGTGACGAGTCCCAGGATGATGGCATCAGAGTGGCATGGATTGGATAGATTGGCAATCCCGATGTGGGTACCAATGGAGAGTCGGTTTGGGTATCATTATACTTCACGGACAACATTGCTCTCGATACAATATGGAGGTCATGATGCCTACATGGGGTTTCCTAGTTTGCCGGATTACACCGATCCTTGGTTGACGATAGGGTGAGGTGGAGAAACTTACGGCGTGGTATTCGGCTTCGCGGTAGGACGAGAATAATGCTTGGGGTCAAGCATTTCTCGGGAAGGGAGGATTGTAATGTCCCCTTTTCTACGCCAAAGGCCTAAGGGCAGTCGAGTCAAGCCATGGTCATACCCAGGGGTGTGGACTATTTGGGAGCTATTGGGAAGGGGCCACATGGTTCTAATATTCAAGTTTTACATTTGGGGGTCACTTTTGGACCATGACGACTTAAAAAGGAAAAAGTAACTTTAGTTACTTTTATTTTATTGGCCCCTCCATGGAATGAAATGTGTCTAGGGTTATTGGGGCTCTTTTGCCTTGGAGAAGTATATAAGGAGTTGGGAGAGAAAGGAAAAGGACTTTTTGCATACATTTTATTCTCTTTCATGTGCAATTTATTATTTGCGCATCTACTGACTTTGGAGTAAAATCCCATAGGGACCCTAGCTTCGGTCATGAGAGAGACTGTCCCTAAATTTAGCAAGGCATTCTTCGGTAGTGAGAGATCTACCCTAACTTGTCATTTTAGAGCCGCTTTAAAGTTTTGTGTGACAAATATATTATCGAGGTTTCGAGAGGAATGGTTTTGGGGGCTTTTGAGGAAGATAACCGAGAGGATTTCATATCAGATTTCGTCGATCGTTTGGGTAAGTGCTGACATCACTTTGAAGGCATCTTCCCATTTCCAACCCTTTTCCAAGCTAGGTGACTTGCAGTCTTTATTTGGAGGGTTTCTAGTTGGTCCCTTTCAGATCTAAAGGTTGAAATGTCATTTCTTATATTTGTTAATGTTATTTCTAAAGACTCTTAATTTTTGCTCTTTATTTAGAGAGTTACGAACCTCACGAAGTTTTCCGGCTATCTAGGGCACAATGTGCTTTTACGCGATATTTTATTTTCGTAAAACTCCAAAAATAGTTTTATTATGTCCTTTATAATAATATCAAGCTCTCTTTAAATTTTCAAGTAATTCGAGTGGATATTTTGGGAGATATTAATTTTCTTTAGTTCGTTGTCCTTCTTTGTAAAATCTGCAAAAATTGGTATTTTATTTGGTTGCAAAATTTCAATATTTGGTGCATTTTTAAGTGGTATCCCACAAGGGATATTTCACCAAGCCACTTATCTCCACCATGCAACAACAAGAGTAGGGAAGATTAAAAACCAATACAATTACTTTTGGAGTTCAAACATTTATAGCTCTAGGGAGTGAAGACATTACCATTCACAAGGTAAGTGCACCAAGTTGGGGAAAAAGTAGACACAAATATGATTTTAATTGAAAACGTGAGCGCATTTTGGGAAAGCGTGATCGCATTATAAATTATCAAGTTTGGTAATTACAAGCACGAAATGCGAGCACGTTATAACGCGTTCACGTTCATGTTTGGTATGTGGTATATGTGGTTTTGGGAGGGATATATTTACTAAAATAAATGGTTAAAGTATAAGTTTTTCAGTAAATGTAAGACGTTAGGGTCACTCTCGCACCTTCCGGAACTAGTCTCACAACTCCATGAGTCATGGTTTAGAAAATAGTTTTTCATATTCTAATCTGGTCAATACATAGGTATTTTTCAAGATTTCAACATTCAACCTAAAGTTTTTAGGGTTTAAATTCTATAATCGATGTCTATTTTGGGAAAGAATATAGTCATTTTTAGGTTTTGGGGCCTTTTGGATTGTTTATTGACATTTTTAGGAGTGTTAAATGTGTCAAAACTATATTTTATAAACCTCACAACTCCTAAAGGTAGCAACAATTGCTCAAATATATGGACTCATGAAATTCCTTATAACACATAATAAACCAAAACACATATGTAATTTTTTATCAATTTAAATAATCAAGGGAATGGTCATCATGAGGTCTTTGAAGGATCTGAAACATCATGAGGAAAATGGGTGTAATAAGAAAAATCATGAGGTCTATGAAAGAGATCGAAACATCAAGAGCTTCATCGAGATTCAAATCATCAAGGGAATGGTCATCAGGAGCATGATAAGAGAAGATCACCATGAGTGATGGTGGAAATCATCTCAGGCTCAAAAACAATGCATATTTTATGAGAGTGTTTCTAAACACTTAATCAATGTTTGGTAATGAACTCACATCTTGCAAGTCAGGGAGGTGGAATTTACAGTGTTTCAAAGATAGTGTGGAGGTCAAGAACATGGAATTCATTATCAAACATTCCTCCAAGTTTCATTTAGGATCAATCCTTCTATCATGAGGAGGAAACCTATCTCCATGAGGATAAATTGAGAAATAGGGTGTCCATACATCATAAGCATGCTTCCACTCATGTGACATCTTGGGCAGGGAGGTGAATTATGAGATTAAAAAGAGATCATCATGTTCAAAGGTGAAAAGTGAGGCTCAAGGAGTGAATTAATGATCATCATATCCTAACTCTACCATTATGTCCAAATATCTTGAGAAACAAATCAAAATGAGCTAGTCAGATCTTCGAGGCATCTAAAACCATCATGTGTGAAGGATCAAAAAGTCACCTATTCTCATGAGAGGGATATGAGAAAGAAGTGTATGAGCATCCTAAATCTGATTCCATTCAAGGAGGATTTTGAATCTTGGAAGGGTAAGAGGATGATCTTCATATGGAGATTTTTTCATGTGAATTGAATAACCCTAAAATGCAAAACTTAAACCATGAAAACCAACCCACAATGTGAAATATTTCTCCCAAATCTTCTTGAATCCCTCTCCAGGCCAACCTGCCTCCTGTGTCATGATCAACTTGTCCTTGAAGGTATTCTTAATGCATTGGGTGAACATGTATAAGTTTGCAAAAAAATTAACAAGGTCCATTATTCCATTCATTGAAGTGCAGTAAAAGACTAATTCTTTGGCAAGCCTAGAAAGGCCAATTTTGGCCATTTCGAGCCTATGCGCATCCTCGAGAGGGTTATGAAAAGTTATTAAGTATCCAAAGGTGGTATTTGAAATCCTTGAAGGTGTTGGAATTATTTTAGGAATATTTAGGAAAGTTTTGATCATTTAGGGATAATCTATTCAACAACGGGTTTTCAAGTGCAAGGAATGAGTAGTCAAATTGTGAACCTTGACTTCTTGATTGATTCCGGTAGCTCTGTAAGGAGTTAGGAGGAAAAAAGTAGGCACCAGAAATCTTGAATAATCCTTTACATTGTGGGAGCATCCATTTTGATCTAAGGCCACCGAAGGTGATGATAGAAATCATCTCATACTCTTAAGAAATACATACCTCCCAAGAGTGTTTCTAAACACGTAATTAGTGATAACTCTAAAACATGTAATGAGCTCAATACATTGTGGAAAGGTCGGGAACATGTAATTAACCTTCAAGTTCTAATTCCACGTGGATAAAATTGATCAAAAGGGTGTGCTCCACAATGGTATCAAAGTCTTCTTTGCATCCACCTTTCAACCTTGCATCCACCTTTCAACACACCCATACACCTTACTCAAGCACACCTTAATGCTCCATTACTCCTTTATCCATCATCTTGCTAGATTTTCAATTTTTGGATTTTTAAGACTCTTGTTTATTGAATCTCAAGGATTCAAAACATTCTAACACCACTCCTCAATGATAGATACAACTTCCTTATGAGTTTCTTTCCTAAGACAACTATTTCTCAAGGTTGGTCTTGACATAATCACAAGAAATAAACATGAGTGTACATTGATTCCTTTACCTACTAACCACTAAATACTCTATCCTTATGCCCTAATTTTATGAGTCCTTAATGCCCTTAGGTCTTCCTCCAACTTGTCAGAGACTTCACCAACTTCAAACACATGTAATAAAGACTATTTTGTCTAAAAGTACATCCTTCCTAGCCCTCAAACTGGGAATTAACAATGCTAGACTGTATTTTCACATTCCTTTTCTTTTATTCTTATTCTAACCTATACTAGGGATTTTGAAACTCTTGGTCTTCTTATTACCTTCCTACACACTTATCAAGGACTCTACCAATCATAAGTATTAACTTTTACAATGAATATTATACTCTAGGCCCTTAAGATTGGGCACACACATTTAGGATTGTGAACAAAATTTAATTTAAGAAATCCTCCTTTAGATGGCTTATTACCTTTTCTTGACTTTTGCAACACCAAGTCCTCGTGAATAATGCCCTAAAATAGACTCGAGGATTCCATTGAATCATTATGTTCATGTTACATACTACTAAACTTCAAAAACATGGTATAGTTTGGTCTGAGTAAGTCTTTCTATCTATTTTCCATTCCTTTGACACTCTGAGGGTTACATGAAGCCTTGAACACCATTATAGATAAGAAGAAAACCCAAAACAAGATATTTATATGTGAAAATTATTTGCAAAATAGTCTCTAACCTCCAAATCCAATATCTCGATTTGAGAGGACTATGCAACTTAACACCTAAGCCTATAACATACCTAGAGCTTGTTCAAATATTCAAATTATACATTTGGAGGGAAACTCTCTATTCGTTCTATGGAGTCCAAACGGACTAGTACAAGCTATGATCATCTCAAGTGGACCCAAACGTCACCTAAGAAAGACAAAATTGATTATTAAAATGATGCTCCTTGTTGGCTAGATTTCACGCATAGCATCAAAAGCGATCATGAGATAAATCTCCCTCATTTAATCGGTGAGGCTCCCGTGTCGGATTTGTCAATAAAAATGTGTTATTATCTATCGGGGTTTTACTTTAACCACTTAGTTCATGAATCATAACTAGAGAGTTTAGCAAAGATATGCATACACAAGAGTAAGCATTTGTTTAAGAAAGGAAAGTTATAGAATAAGGAAGTAAAGGAAATACGAGAGAAGAAATGGGGAAGATGTGCATCCCATTAGTAGATAGCAGAGCTAATTGGGTTTCTAGGCATAGAAGAAACTTAATAGATATGAAACACGGAATTATAAAACAAAGGCAACTCTAGATCCGGATCTAAAATAACACAAAGTCTATTAAGAGATCTAAGATTAAAAGCAGAAACAGACAGACAGTGACAGGCTTGAAAGTTCTCAGGAAACTTGCTCCTTTGTATTCCTTTGCTAAAGATTGCTCTTAGGGGTTCAAAACAAAGACTAGAACACAAGATTGCTTCTCACAAATTTGGTTGATTATTAACCAGAAGGTTCTTCCTCTACTTATAGAATGTAGAGAGGCAATTACAATTGGAAGCTTTAGTTGAATCCAGCACACGTAGAAGTCTAAAAAAGAAGCATTTACTAGCAATCTCCTTCCTGGAATTCCCGAATTCCTTTGCATGACATGTATGATTTCTGTTGAAAATAGAACCTTCTATTTTCTTTCCTCTACGCCACCTATCTCAAGTAGTTGACTTCTTCAAGTAATGGCTTTTAAACCAATCACTTTAAGTTGTATAATTTAATTGATCGCTCAATTACTTTTCATGGAAGGAAAGAAGAAGGAAGAGGAAAGGTGACTTTGTCGGAGGAAAGAAGAAGGAAGAGGAACTCTGACTTTGTCCTTTTTCATACTCTCCATGCAAGTTTGATTCGATCACGATTTCTCAGTTATTTTGTGGATCTCGAAACAAGCTTTCTGAAATTGCAAGCGTTGGAATTGGAAGCAAGTGGAATTAGTTGGATCTTGAAGCGTTTTGGAATTGGAAGCAAGTGGAATTTTGACTTTGGAATTGGAAGCAAACTGGAATTTTGCCTTCGCATTGTCTTTCTTTTATCCTTGAAGCTTTTGCAGTTCTTTTTGTACATGCATCGGCTGAGGTTGGCGTAGTAGATGACTCATCATCCTTATTTTTAATGCATATGAGCAATTAAAAATTTTGAAAGCACTCGGGGTGAATGAAAATTCAATGAAGGCTTATTTGGAAGATGAGAGCACATATTACAGGATCTTGGAAGGAATTTTCCACGCACCTTGTCTTCTTCACGGCTGCATTCGAAACAAGAGGATGAAGCCTTCGTCTTTGGAAGCTTTGCAACTATGAGATCTGGATCGGATGCATATGGATTTGCATGCTGCATGCGTGCATCTTCATCTGGATATGGATCTCGCACTGCATAACAAACTTTGTGTTGTTGGGCTATGGATGGAAAAGCTGCAACTCGAATAATTCCATTGTTTTTAATCTGCACGCATGAGTGAAGTTTCTCCGCACGCATGAGTGAAGTCTTTCCGCTCTGGATCTCGTCTATCAATTTAGTAAGAGGTTAGAGCCTAGATCCGTGTTTCAATATCTGCTAAAAATTTAGAAGTGATGCATTTGACTCGTATTTGTGCTTTCTTTTCATCTTTCTTCACCATAGCTTTGTCTATCTTTGTTTGAATATGTCTTTTTCTTTTTATTTGATTGGAATTCTTGATATTGGTGCAGATCTGGACAATTCTTGATTTGGAGGATATATGCAATGTATTGGACATTGATAAAAGCTCATTTTTTTTAAAAAGCACTTTCGTAATGAATTTTGCAATTTATCCAGATAAAAATTAGGAGCATGAATAGTGAATTTTAATTGTAAAAATCTGCACTTTTCAAGCTCTTAATTAAAAAAATGGTGTTTAATTTACACATAAAGAAGCATGAATCCTTTCAATCAACACGAGCTCTGTAACATGTGAAAACAATTATGCAGACGAAGATCAACCTTCTCCAAAGCATGCACCAAATCTGGAAGTTTTTAGCCTTTGTTAGCACTTTGTCCGAGCAAAATCCTTCCTCTAAATGGAGTGCACTTTTTTTCTCCTTGCTGCGATTCTTTACCCGTGAATTAAATTATTCACCCATATGTATAACGCCCATGCTTATATAACCTTCACAATTCTATAATTAATAATTGCCCTAACAATTAAAGGCAATTAATTAATTAAAAAAAATCATTCTTCTCTTTTAAAAATAGCATGTTTAAGGACAACCATCCAATAAATTAAATTAATCCAATTTAATCCTCCACACTTCACTTCACTTAACTTCAGGGTGCTTTGACCATAGCCACTAATCATTTAATACTTTAAAAGTATTAATTCCTTCTCAAAAAGTGCTGCATTAAATAAATTAAATTTATTTAATTTTAGAATTCTATTTCCAATTGATTTATTCCCTTTGCTTTTGTTGACTTTTCCACAAGCCTAAGGTGCGAAATTGGGTGAATAAATATTAACAAATATTTATTTAATGCATTATTATTCACCCCAAGTGGGTCGCGACTTTTTGCATAATAGAATTCTATTTTTAAGAATTTTTGACAATGGGATTTTTACCTGCTGATGAAAAGATCGCCGGAAATTCCATGATCACTTAAGTGATTTGACTTTGACAATGGGATTATTTACCTGCGAAAGGCGACAATAAAATCCCATGATTTCACATAAGTCACTTTCCTTTTATTATATCATGGGAATTTTTACCTGCAAGGCGAATAATAAATTCCCACTGCTGCAGCCTCTATTTTCCCACTGCGAGCTTAAGTGACTTTTATAACACGGGAAAAAGTACCTGTGGGGGAGGCACATAATTCTCATCCACTGCGGCTTATATTTTTCCCATCGCAGCCTTAAATCCTTTGTTTTCCAAAAGGCGCCCATCCCGCATGTGGGCTTTTCTACCGCACGACTTCGCTTTTTCCCGGTGATGACCTCGATGGTGACTTCCTCCGGGCATAATGTGCGTATATGTTTTCCAGAATCTTGCTCCTCTCAGGCCAAAAATCGGGCTTACCGTGAAGGAGTTGCTCCCAGAAATTTCACAGAAAACAAAAGGACACCACAAAAACACGAAAAATTGCCAAAAGTTACAAATAAAGCTCAAAATTTAAAATAAATTAAAACCCCCTTCGATGCACATAGGAATAATAACATATTCGCTCATAATAGAGTTAAAACAGAGCGCTTGAAATAGCCTCATACGGGGCTCAAAATAATTAAATACAAATTTCCTCAGACAAATCACGTATTTGAGAATAAAACAATTTTGGGCATCGGGTATTTGGCCAAAACGCTAATATGGCTCTTTAGGATTATCTTGGATCCCAATTCAAGAACTTTTAGGCAATAAAACACAAAATGACCCATTATTTTAAAAGTACGAAAATTTTCTTGGATAGGGTAGTCGGAGATTCACGGGGTGAAATCTAGTGATACCACTCTGCATCAACATAGGAAGATTTCATAGTGACTCAGAAGCCTTATTTTTAATTAAGGGCTTAGTTGTCATGCTTCAAAAAATTCAATTTCCCCATTTTTAGTTATTTTGGCCATTTTTGAGCTAATAAAAAACCCTCCAGGAGAGTTTAGGAAAGATATTAAGCATCAAGAGGTGATGATGGGGAATATTGGAAGCGTTGAAGGTAATTTAGGAAGATTTAGGAAAGGTTTGATCATTCAAAGACTATCTGCTCAACAATGGGTTTTCTAGGTGCAGGGAACAAACACTCCAATTGTGAAACTTGACTTCTCTATAAGGAGTTAGGAGGAAAACAAACAGGCATTGAAAAGTTACGTGAATCCTCTTCATGTTGGAGACATCTATTTTTCTCTAAGGATTCAAGGTGTCATGAAAAATTTTGTCTTTCCAGTGAAGTTGACCCTTTTGGTTCCAAAACAACACTTCACCAATACAACACTTCATGACACCAAAATAGGGAACTTACAATCAACCTTCATGCTTCGTGATGATTGAAACCTTGTGTTGACTCCTATGCCACCTAGACACCCTTTTCCATAAATGCAACTTGAAATTAATGACAACACAATGACACTATGTCTAACATATGTGTTTTGATTTGTTATGTATTATAAGGCATTTCATGAGTGCATATATTTGAGTAGTTTTGGTTTCCTTTGAGAGTTGTGAGGTTTGTAAAATCTAATTTTGACACATCTAACACTCCTACAAATATCAATAAACAATCCAAAAGGCCCCAAAACCTAAACAATGATTATATTTCTTTCCAAAATAGACATCGATTGTATAATTTAAACATTAAAAGCTTTAGGTTGAATGCCAAAATCTTGAAAATTACCTATGTACTAATCAAATTAGATTATAAAAATCATCTCCTAAACCGTGACTCATGGAGTTGTGAGACTAGTTCCATAAGGTGCAAAGTGACCCTAGTTTCTTATATTTACTAAAATAAATTTAAAGTATATACTTAAACATTTATTTTTGTACATATAAGAAAAACTTATACTAACACATATAATGTCTATACTCTAAGAAATGAGAGCTATGTTATAACGCGCTCACGTTATAGCGCGCTCACGTTCCCTTAAATTATGCCCCCAAACCAAGATTTTACAGGCTTGGAATTGCTTTGGTTTCCCAAACCTACGCCTTGGACCTATAACAACACAACAACCTACGTGTTTTTGACAAAATATGCAAAAACTCACCTTCCACCATGCTAAATCCTACAAAAATGTTTTTTATCTTTCTTAAAAAAATTCCTACAACGTCAAGAAAACTATCCTCTTTCTAAATATATACTTTTTATATTTTTCTAACTATTCTAAGGTTTCCATTTATATTTATTTCAAACTATGTCTTTTATACCTCTATTTTAAGGGATTGTAAATACTTATCTTTTGTCATGTATCTTTTGATTCACTCATCCAAATTGAATAAAAATTATACAGTCACAAACTAGGACTAATTCTACACATATTAAAAAAAAATCTAAATTTCGATATTTTTGAGGTAGTTAGGGGGGCACGGTTGGTTATCCCTTATTTTTCAAAATTTAAAATATTTGTACTTGAAAAATCATAAAAAATTAAATACTCACTAAAAAAATCTATAAAAAAATCTATCACAAACTAGATGCTCATATTTATCTTTCTACCAAAGGGTTTTCAAAAATACTAAATAGTGCTAAAAATGGGAGGGGGGCACGACCAAATGTTTACTATGTATTTTAACAAAAACAGAGAACCTGTTGGTATTTTAGTTCTTTAACCCACTTAAAATTAACCATTTTCAAAACAAATTAGTAGCTTAGAAATTAGACTCAAAATGCTACGATTCATGTTCTTATAACATCTTCCAATTTTGAGTGTAACTATTTCAAATAACTCGTAGAAGTTGAAGATTTTTATTTTTATAAAAAAGTGTTCACTTAAGACTCCATTTTGACCCCCAACTTGTTGCACTTATCCCACACCTACAGTTTAGTACTTAAATGTTTACACAATAGAAACTCGTATTAGGTAAGAGACGCTTAAGCTTATTTTTGGTATGTGTATTTGGGGCATAAAGATATGATCAAAACAAGAGACGTTTAATCTCATGTGTCCAAGTTTTGTTACAAGTTGTCCCCTATTTGAGAAATGCAATAATAAAAAATATTAGCAGAGGCTAAGAATTTCCTTTCGTCTTTCTATATTTGTTCTGTTTTGGAATTTGCATTTGCTTCTTCATTAAGGAGAAAAAAACACAGGTGTTCCTTTTATTTCACCAATCTTGATTTAGTTTTCTTGATTCAATCTTGGAAGTTCATGTGATCCAAAGCTTACACATCAAATTAATTCATGATACTATCTTAAATGATGTGATCTTAAATTTCTAAATATTTGAAGCAGTTGATAGTCCGAGAGAGGATTCTTCGAAAGAATGCAACTCGCTTTTTCCTTCTTTTCAACTACTCGTTGGCCTTCGTTTATATGATTGGGAAGTTAGAACATATAACATTATATCATTTACTCTCGAACTTCATAAACAAGGGTTGCGGTGCATCAATAGTACCTGCCTTTAAGGATGATTGCATTAGAGATAGGGAAGAAAGCATAGTAAAGCTATCTTGAAATCACAACCAATGAGGTTGAGTGCAAGTCCAGCTAAGCTAAACGTTAACAATAAATGAACCAAAGGTTGGTTGTTAAGGAATTTAGGAAAGCCAGAGGCCATATGAACTTCTTAAGTAAACTTGAGAGAAGAGACACCTGCAACATGTGGCATCTTTGTTGAACATCACTATGTAAATAAAATTTACCAATTAACAAAGCAGAAAACTAAATTGGGGGTTCATTTTTGGAAAGATCAAAGCTTTCGTAATTGAAGGAAACCAAATATGACTGATTGCCATTGAAATCCAGAAATATAAACTAAACTAAAAGCAGAATCTAAGGTGAAGTAAAGAAAACAATGAGCTTGAAGGATTTTAGAAAAGCCAATACATGTTATGTTCGTCTACAAAATTGGCTCCAAAAGTTTTTGTTTTAAACGATCATAATGCCATGGACTATAGAAGCTTAAAAATCATTAAACAATATGGTTGTAGTAGTTAAAACAAGGGGGAAAATCAGCCATCATTCAGAGTTTTGATAGGAGTTGATATGAAAACCCAAAAATAACTAAATCTGACTTTAATTTGGGAAAAAAAATTATAATTAAAGCCCAAATTGAGAGCGGTGATTTGGCGAAATTAAACTGAAGCAAATTGTAGGATGAAAACATGAAACTTCAATATAAGTGATGAATGCAGTTGCTTATTTATTAGCCCACATTCCTAAATTAGCTTTCTTGCATATGCTTTGGAAGAGGATATGGACATCCATCAAAGCATAAAGGATAGAAGAAATGTCCTGGTAGACATGTATGCAAAATGTGGAACCGTAGACAAGGCACGTAAACAGTTTGACAGAATGCCTCAAAAAAATGTGGTATCGTGGACAGTAATGATTGCAGGATATGCCCAAAATGGATTTGTTGAAAATGCATTATAATTACTTACAAACATTCATGCAATTGCAATTGGCAGATGTGAAGCCAAATTCCACAATCTTTGTCAGCATCCTCGCTGCCTGTGCCAAAATGGGAGCTTTGGAATAGGGTATGGACATCCGTCAAAGCATAATGGATAGAGGAATTTTGACTGATGTAGTTGCAACTGCCTGGTACACATGTATGCAAAATGTGAAAGCATAGACAAGGCACGTGAATTGTTTGATAAAATGCCATGGTTGCAGGATATGCACAAAATGGATTTGTTGAAAAGGCCCATGAACTGTTTGATAGAATGCCTCAAAGAAATGTGGTCTCATGGACTGTTTGATAGACTTCTGAAACAACCCACTCAGGCAAGTCAAACAATTAAATTATTATGTACAGTTTAAAAATGCATACACATTTAATATTACATATTGATTATGCATATGACAGAGATGCCATGGAGCGAGGAAGAGCAGAGACTATTGACGGTAGTATACACGATAGCCTAAGCCTATTTATTCTAGAAGACAATGATAGAGTTTAACACATTCATCCCCTCAGACGGAGCAGCAGATGAAGAATGCATACCTTCTGCATATTGTAATCAGTCCAAGCTATGCATATCCTCCAATTACTTTTGGAAAAACTGAAAGATTTTTCCAAGAAACTAAGTAGTGATCATATCATAGTAGAAAAAAATCATTGCTTGATACTTTACGAACATACAATCAAAGTAATGTATACATTCCATAAATTATAAATTACTATCAGAGTTCCATTTTAGACAAGGATGAAGAAATGAAGTATAGCTTTGCAAGTTTTCTAAAAAGGGAGAGCCATAAGCATGAATAAATGAAAAAGAAATCAAGATACAAGAGTACAACTATTCAGAGGTTTATCATATAATTAAGGACATATTTTGTTGCATAACTTGGGAAAATCATCATGTGAGTACAATATCTATAAAAAAATTACAAAGATGATCAAAATGACATAGCATTTAAAGAGAACAACATGGATTGGAGTTTTTACAAACTTAAAAGTGAAAAGCAACAAATATCAATCATAAATTTAGTCACCAACACAAGTTTTCCTTCTATCAAAGACAATTGGCTACATATGGAAGTACTATTTTTGAAGGAACAAAACTCACACAGATGCAGAGTTTCAAAATTTAATGATATCAGGAGCCAAATTAGAAACAACGAGAATAAGGAAATCTCAAAGTTATGACTATCTACAGAAGTATAGCATGTCTTCAAGTTTCATCTTACAATAGATTCTCAAATTCAATTCTGCAAATGCAAATGCATACTAATGAAAAAATAGAAAGTTGTAGCTGAAGTGAAGGAAGTGAAAGTCCTTAAAGATTCTTAAATACAAGTATCAGTTCTAGTTTTTGAACAAAGATTCTAATGGAAAGGAAACAAATTTTTGTTAACATGATCATTTCAAGCCAACAAGGTTTGCATTATTGTACATGGTACTTGACTACAGGGAACACTTCAATGTTCCAACAAATCTCTATAGTCAACAAAAAAATTTCAGCTGTAGGTTGAAGTACTCATCAAGGAAAGGAACAATAGACATCATTTATCTACTTTCATTCAAACTATAGCCTTGTCAAACAATATTCAGAAAGCATTAGCATGAATAAAAGGAACTTAAGGATGGATACATAAAATATTATGGTACATAGTTACTGAGAGACACCATCAAGAAGTACTCAGACTTCATATCAATAAATTGCAACAAGGATTAAAGAGTACATACCGATAGAGTTTCAGTCCACATTGAGGTAAAAGCCAAAGAAAATACATATCTAGAAAAACAAAGCATAAAGATACTGAAGGATGTCATCAATAAAAGATCAAAGTAGAATTAAACCCATTCAAGTTTATCTTTAGTTTTGAACTACCTGAAAAGTAACTTATTTAAGTTGTAAAATCATCAAGGATCAAATGGATCAAACTAGTTTAGAATGTTTCATTCAGTATGATATTAATGTTCATATCACATGCAATAATGTAGTGAAAGATGTAAAAAGAATCACAACATGAAGAAATCAAATAGAGGAGATTATTTTGACATTGGCATGAAGACACATTTTATATCAAAGGTGCAGAGAAATCAACTTTCGAAGTTACAGTTTAATTCATTCATATATACATCTGGGAGATGAATGCAAAAGTAAAGAAAAGAAAAGAATTGGTAATACAATATCAAGGTGCAGTTCAGCTTAGTAAAGCACAAAAAAATAATCTTTGAGAACAAAATGAGATGATTTTTCAAATGCTTAGGGTTACAAATCAAGAAAACATGACAACTGATAACATTTTAAGGCTGGGAAATGAGACACCAATATTATGCAGAAATTTTTAAGTGAAGATCAAATTACAAAGCTTCTGAGTGCACTGAATGAGTTTCTAAATCCAAATAAGAGACAGTATATATATATATATATATATATATACTACAAGTAGTTCTTCTAAGAATGTACTATTCACTTTAAGTAACCAAATCTAGATGGAGTTGTCTTGACATCATCATGTGAGTACAATATCTATCAAACAAAACTAGTTATGAGGTATTATGACCTCCACCAGAGTGCAACACAGTAATAAAGGGAGCTCGAAACAAGATAATGTCAAGTTTACAAAGTCGAGCAAATTAGATATAGTGGAAAAAATCCCAGAACGACTTGAGGATAAGTTAACTGGAAGAGTAAACACGACTAACCAAAACCTTAGAATAAGCAAACTTAATTTTAGGTTTTCAAAATTTATAAAACAGATAGAGTTAACAAGTTTAGAACACCAGAAAATTACAACCCTCCGGCCGGAATGACAAACGAGTACACTCAAGGAATAAATCTCTCAAAGGTATAATACTAGCACAAAATGTTTTGAAACCGTTAGAGAATGTAAAAAAAGAATAACAATAATCCTATCTATTATAAATACAAGTTCCAGAAAGTGCAGTCGAGAATTTTTATGTTTCAAAGCAAGAAATTATTTTTATGACGAACGTTCTAGGTTCATAAAGTTTTCCAAGAACTCAAGTAATAAAGGAGAACTTACCACTTCCCAGTCGAGTTTATTCAAAGCCTCAAAATACAGAAGAGAAATATGAATTCCGAGAATGATTTTGGAACTCAGTATAACAAGAAAACACACAACAAAGCAACGAGAAGATGTATTAGTGCAAGGGAAGCAAAATGACAAGGAAGAATTGTTATAGTGCTGAAAAATGATGGATTTACTTTCTTCTTTCTCAAGTGACGAAGAGAACAAAATTATCTCCAGATGCCCAAGAATGGCAGCCAACTCGAAATAAGAATATCGTAAAGAAGCAGATAGGCCATATTATTCATGCACAAAGAAGATTCGAATACAAAATGCTTGACAATGACGGCTAACAGATTAGCTTGAAACTCAAAGTAGCGGCCATATCATAGATAATTAAAAAATTAATCACACTGCCTTTAGAATTCACCGAAAATCTCATAGGTTCAAAAATCCAAAAAATAACAAGTATTCAGGACTTGATTCAGGCTCGCAAGCACCATAAAATCACAGGAAAATGCAAAGTTCTCAAAATGTCAGAGATGGAGAATATACAGAAGAAAAAGCTCACGTAACTCCAGAAGTTACAAATTTAACGAAGTGAGTGCTCACCCTTACCAAGAATGAAGGTCATTTCTTCAATAAATTCATAGTAAAGCTCAAAAAGTGCAACAAAAGCACATAGTTCTTCTCTACAAAGAAAACGAGTCGCAAGACTATCAATGACATCCAAAGAAGATTCCTACATGTACCAAAATTTAAAATGCACAGAGCTTTTATGACATTTTAATGTTGTTCCCAGCCTGATTTCCATGAAATTACTCTTTGAGCAAAAAAATAAAATGTCATATAGATCTAATGAAAAGTTATGGAATAGGGATATACAATTGCTTTATTCTCTCAACAATTCTTGATTAAGAGGGGAAAATGGTTAGATTTAGGACATTTCTTGCGTGTTAAAATAATGTTGACTGATACCAGTTATGCTTCACATGTTTCCTTCGTAGTTTGTCACTACATCGTCCAAGTTGCTTATAAACACATCTCTTTGACAATTCTTGTTCACGCAACAGATAAATAGGAACTAGCATCTGTTCACATATGTTCAGAGGGTGATTTAATTTTAACTGGTTCCTAGGATCTGCAACAATATCCAGAAAAGGTGTTCAAAGCACATGAGTTTTATCCAACATGGACAATGAAATCAGTAGAACTACTTTAAGAGAAGTAGTTCAAGAGGAAAACCCTAACTCCAACCATGTGGAGGTCATGCATATAGCTAGTGACCGAAAATATGATGCACAAATGAGACTGGAAGATCATGTATATAAAACAACAACTACGAATAGATATGCAATTATTTCTGACAAGCTAGAGACTATCAATCGTTAATTTCAGAAATTTACCTCTCATTTTTTTACAGATTTCCAAGCCCTCATTATAATCGTAAACCCTAAAGCAGATATCAATAATTTCTGAAATCCCTTCATGGCCACAGTTGAAGACAATGCAAACAACGGTTTGGAGGATATAATCCGCCAAAGCAAAAACAATAGTCTTTTTGCAGGTTTATGATAAACATGCGAGTAGTCTTTTGGTGAAGGGTCCAAATAATTGGCCACCTAAATGCTTAGCTCCTCAACAGTCACAACGATGCCCTTTCCCAAAATCCACAGGCATTTTGGCTATACCCGATACTGGGAAACAAAAATTTGTCCCCTACGTTGCAGCGCCAAAATATTAGGGTAAATGCCTAAAGCAAGAGAAACAATGGCATAAACAAAAGAAAATGGACACCTCTCCCGAAGCATCTATTTATCCATGCAAGAAATAAACCATGATGAATAAAAATAACAAAAAAGGCAACCTGAGCACAATCTCTAGCCATATCCGCTATCTAGACCCTGCAAACGCAATCATGTGGAGAAAACAAAGACTTATGAAACCCCTGCAACTATGCGCACAAGCAAAAATAATAAAACATGAAGAAAACCTTGGGCTGAGGCAAGTGGAGATCATGCATAGACCCAACTGTCCACAACACAGAGGAACAACAATCAGCTAAAACAAATATATGTAAAATAAAATATAAGGCCGGTAATGAAGGAAAAACAACTACCAATGAAAAGCACAGAAAATAAATCATTAGGCCCAAGCAAACTATAGTCTTCGTAATACATGGAGTGTGACCTTAGAGAAAGCCAAAGCATTCCAAAAAAATTAGCCACTAGCAACCCACCGCCCCACTGCATGGAATTTAATAGCAAAAGTTGAAAACAATAGTCCTCTGCCTACGACAGATACTAAAAATTGGCAACATTATATATATAAAAGACTCCCATGGAATGCATTTTTCAATTTAAGAGAAAGTCACATAAACTAAATCAACATTCATAAAATAAAAGAAATTAAAATGTGATAAATTTGAGGTTTCAAAGAAATTTCATTCGTACAAACAATTATTTTTGTTTCTATCAATTCATTTTAGCCATAGTGTTATGTATGGAAAGGCCTATACCTTACCAACACAATACAAACTTATCCATATATATCGATGGTTGATTCTTTGATATAAATTGTATAGTTCATAATGTTTAAAAAATGTTATAGTTATTTATAAAATATATTTTTAAAGTGATACCAAGATAATTGTTAATGTCTTCTTAGATTAAATTGATCTGTGGGATTAATTTTAAATGTGAAAAAGTGTTTTTAAGATAATATTATTCTAATTAGTTTTAAACGCATATAAATCAATAAATTAAATCTAGTTATAGAAAATATTTTCTATGAGTTTATTATAATGAAAATATTAAATTATTAGGAGAAAATATACTTTTAGATTGATTTGGGAGTCTTCAATCATTAAATAAAGATTATGTAGAATAAGTTTCGACAACAAAGCAAAGTAAAGATCCATGTCCTTAACACTACCCTCATAATCTCAATCGGCCGCTCCTTTTCATGCTTCACCACTTCCTTTCGTCCCCAGATATTTTCCACTACTCTCATTCCCACTACTTCTTTTTGTACTTCATTTTCGAGTACAAATATCATATTACCTTGTTGTATGTTTCTTTTTCCTTCTTACGTCTCCCACATTTTGCTTTCGGCATTAACATCGCACACCTCACGTGTCATTGTTAGTTAATACTTCTAGATAAGGCAAAAAATAGAAGTGACGTTTGATTATAATTTTGGGTGTCATTTTGACAGTCTCACAAAAATATTACACGTCTTTAAAAACGGTTTTTTAAAGCAAGAAATTGTTAAAAAACGTTTTCCCAGTCAAATCTCATCTTTGGCTTTTTGTATGTGAAAACACTCATCACTCAGGAAGTTGTGGACCATACTCCACAAGGATTTTGCTTTTTATTACGCCAAAGTACCACAAATTGACTTCTCAATTAAATGGTGTTCGTCTTTTCTCAATAGAAAAATGATACGTTGCCTAAGAATATTGTATATTCTTGACTCATTTTACTTCACTATTTCCCAAACGTAACCATCTCATATGTAATCAAATTAAAATATTATATGTCGACGAATGCACGGTTGTAAATTTCCAATCTTCGTCGTCCACATCCTTTTTGGTCACATCGAGGGGGAGGCCTCATCCAATTGTGAACGCCTTCGGCATAAAAATATCAATAGCTCATGCATCTAAATGAATTAAAAACCTTAAAAAGATCAGTTTATTTTTTAATAAAGTGGGTGCGTGGTTTTGATTGTTCAAATATCAATTTCTTGGCTTAACATATTTAACGAGATAAAGTTTCTATTTAATTTGTAGTTTTCAAAATTCTTTCTATTTAATTTGTAGTTTTCAAAAATCCATTATTAAAAATGAAATTAGGGGTCAAATTCAAGACCTCCCAAAGGATTTCGACCCTAGTTTTCAAAAATCCATTATTAAAAAATGGAATTATGGGTCAAACTCATGACCTCCCATTATATCGAGAGGTCAGGAATTTGACCTTAATTCCATTTTTTAAAGCTAAGAATGAGAATGGACATCGTTGAGATGTAAGGCATGTTGAGTTGCTTGAGGACCGCCACTATTAGGTGGAGGAGTTGGGCTAAGTGTGATGTTTGACCCTCGTCAAAAAAGAGGAAGCTCAAGATGGGTTTGGATGAATGCCCACATAAATAGTGTTTGCAAGACTTGTCAACGCCAAGGTCGTTCACACGTAAGTCATGTTTGGAGTCAACTGTTTGCTTCAACGCAAGTCTCAATCCCGAGCAATAACGAGAGATAATGAGCTCAAACAAAGTAATGCAACTCACAAGTGTTGAGTCCAAACACAAGTAGGGGATGTCACCGAGTTAGGAGAGCTCGATCCAACAAATCATTGTTGATGCGGTGAAGTGCAAGCACAAGATTGAGGCAAAAAAAGAGTTGAGTTCGAGTTGAATCTCGGTGCTAAGATGAGGTTGAATGGGCCGAGAAAGACCAAGTGTTGTATGTAGCCACCAGGCAAGAAGTTAGTGTTAGAATTGAGTTGCAAGCCATGTTGGTCAATGAAGGTGCTTAGTGAATTATTGATGAGCTTACCAAGTGTACAAAAAAATATTCTTCCAACTTGCACACAGGTCGAGACCGTAATTTTTATTTTCTTTAAAAAAATCATTTTCTTGTATTTTAGTACTTGTAGGGCTCACTTCCAATTGGGGCATAAATTTTTAATATATTTTCATGTACCCTTATTTGTTCCTCGCAACTTCAATGAAATTTCTACTCGCAAATTTTAATTGTGTACAATTTGATCCTACAAAATTTATTTCAACATGCACAATTCTTAAAACCACTTAGCTCGATACCATGTCAGAATAATTAAGGTTTGGAAATTATGTGTTATCCAATAATTATGACAGAAATTAAACAAAATACATATTTGTGGAATATGAAAATATAGTAAATGATACGAAATTAAAATGACAATGAACAAAATATGTAATTTGGGAAAACCTTTACAAGTAAAAAAACCCACGGAAATGCACTATCCAATTATATTAAAAATTCAAATAACTTCCAAATTGTCTGATAATTTCAAATGTGTTAGATTATTACAAGTCAGGAACCCAACAGATATTCCACCTCACTTCTTATTACGTGATAATAATTTCAAATGTGGATTGTAATCAAAACATGTTTGTCCATCGATGGGAAAATCACATTCTAAAGGTGATGGATCAATTATAACCGTGAAGGTTGTACTCAAATCACTTTTCAATTAATCATATTAGTTGACCCACATTATATTATTTATATAAATTAACTTAAGTTTATACTATAAAGTTTTATGTCGATATGTGTTTGTGGTTTATGGGCCACAATAAGTGTCCCCACAAACATTACATGCTTTGACATTTAGTTTCAACTTTGTTGACATTGGATTTGCCTTCATAATCAGGGTTGTCTTGGAATTTAGATGTAGATGCATTAGGTTGGGTAGACACATACTTAAGTGTCTTCAATGTTAGGAGCTTGACCTCTCATTTTTTAAAAGTATAACATAACTCATCAAAGGATTGAATTTTTTCAAACATAATAGCTTCTTGCAAAGGAGAGAGGAGACTTTGAGTAAATAGATCTTGAAGCTCATTGTATACAAATATATAGTTCATTTTATTAAGTGTTGTTTTACAGCGCACACTAATGACTGATGGGTTCATGAGAGCCTTGTTGCATCTTAGTTATTTAAGCATATGAAACATTATCACCAATATTAATGGAGAAGTGGGCAAGAAATTGATTGGCCAATGGATTGAAATCCCTTACAAATTGAACACGTAGATCATAAATCCATTACAAAGCATAATCCTTCAAATTTGTAGGAAAAGGAATTAGGAAGACGTTGTCATTATAAGCATAGCCTAAGCAAGAAACATGAAAATATCGAAGATGTTGCTTAGAATCTCATTTATCTTCATCGATACAAAGCTTAGGAGACACAAACCCTAGGGGTAAAGGACAAGAGGCCACTTGTGGGCGAGTGAATTATGAAGCAATTAATTAGATTTCATGATATCGGAAGATCTAGATGCACATTGTTTCAATTGTAAAACCTTAGCTTGTAAATAATGTATAATATGTTGAGGGCATGCATAGTAAATGAAGAGTGTGATGCCACATGGGTATGTGCGATAGATGTAGGAATAATAGTAAACTTTGGGATAGACATTGTAATATCATGAAGGGGGATATTGGATGCCCCTATAAAGATAGACATAGTGGAGGTGGCAACAATAGGTGCAATGATAGGAGATGAAACCACGGTAGATTCAAGAATATTATATATAGGACTTTTAGAGGTAGCCAAACATTTGTGTTCATACCTAACTACATAGACTAGTGCATCAAAGTGTTGAGGATTACCCTTTAGAAACTCTACATGTTCTTTCTCATCGAGCTCGTCAAAGGGGTCAAGAGGTGGATTAAAAACATCAAGGGAAGCTTTTCCTTGGGAAGGGTCAATAGAGATGGCTATAATAGTATTGGAAATGAGAAAGGATAAAGATGTGTTAAAAGAATAGTAATACATAAAGTTGAAGTGAAACCTAGGATTTTGCAAAGAAAAACCTAAGTTGGAATAAGGTGATCTAGGCCAAATAGGTTAAGGATTTGATTAGTAAGCGGGTTCACCAACCGATTACACTAAAAATAAATGTGGAGAATGGGATATAATTCTTCTACTTACATAATTTTCATATCGGGGTTAGAAACATTATGTATATTCGGTTTATAAATTAAGCATCCAAACTATAATATACATATATGACAATTTAAGATTGATTAATTTGAATATGCGCTAGATATAATAAAGCATGAGAAAGCAAGAGCACTTAGCTATTTAGATGACTTGAAGGTGATCTAAGGGTGTGAGAATGAGGAATATGATGAAAATGTCTTGTGAACACTTCATTTATGTTTTTGAAAGTGTAGATTGTCAGACTGGGACCAAACCATTAAATACGAGACCAAACAACCAAATAATGTTTGGCTCTTCCGTCCTAACTAATGTTTTCTTTCAGGAGGTGTTGGGACTCAGTAACTTTTTGTGTCCTTGTAACTAACTAAGATATGCTTTGTTGTAAGATATTAACTCTTACAAATATGTGAAACCCTCTCGAAGTCAACCAAAATTACCCAAAACTCTAACCATTGGTGAAACACCTACAAAAAGGTTATTGTTTGGATTGAAGTGCAATCCATACACCACCTACATTGGCGAGTACTTTGAAAAGGCCTCAAACCGCAAGTAGTTCTCCACATAGAGATGTGATTTATGTATGGATGTAATTGTAGTGCCCAACTATTTTGATTCCCATTGTAATGCCCCTTCCAGGGACATCGAAAAACACATCAATAATGACTAGAAATTTTACGGTAATTTTTTTTTTTTTATAGTGTTTAGTTAAATACCGATACATCCTTTGTATCTTTTCCTAAAGAACTACTAATTCTATATCGTTTATTTATTTATTTATTTTTAAAGTCTAAATATTCACTAACCCTTACTCGAAAATTATTTACTTAATTACATTTTAAATTGTACTAAGGTTCTAAACGAATAACTCTAACCTCTTTTATTTTAAAGCAAGATGAGGATAAGCTATGGAGCCCCTTTTTGTAAACCCTAATTTGTAAATATATAAATATATACCTATTTATATTTCTTAGGTAAGTATTATTCTTGTATTCTTTTTGGTTACTAACCCTAATCAACTAGAACAAAGAACCAACGTATGTAATTGTTTGTTGTTGTTTATTGCTATATTTTCATTTTATTTGGTTGAGTTTGCAAGGGGGCGGATCTGTGGAGGAGAAACGGTGAAAAGGGCGAGAGGAGTGATGGCGGGTTGGGCGCGGCCGGTTGGGATGCGAGACAGGCGACGAGGTTGGGCAACTGGGTCGTAAGGGGGGCATGGGTGGAAGGGAGGGCAACGGCGAAAGGGCAGAGCGCGGGAGGGGGTGGCCGTGGGGCGCGTGGGCGGAGGAGGGAGTGCGAAGGCCGTGCCGGGAAGGCGAGGGGGGGGGAATCGGTGGGCGGCGTGAGGAGGAGGGGCAACGGCGCGCCGCCGCATGCATGGCCCAGTGGCGAGGGGGAAAGATCCGTAGAGGGGCGCGGCCCCCACGGTTATTACAGAGGTGCGGGGGGTTCGCCCCCCCACATTAACATTTAAAAAAAAAAAAAAAAAAACCTTGCACTGATCCGGGGGAAGGCGACCTCTCCCCATTAATATATATATATTTTTTCAAATATATTAAGATATTTAATACTAATCGCTTTTTTTTTAATATTTATTTGTATATATATATATATATATATATATATATATATATATATATATACACCGTTATTTGAGTAAGTATATTATTATATTTGTAGTGTGTTTACACAATTAAGCATTAATATATATATACATACATAAGTTTTACAACCGGTAAGTTTTTCATATGAGCAAAACAAATAATCTTTGTAAGTTAAAACCAAATTTGATATACAAAAACTAAGATTGGAATCATACTTATTTTGAAAATCGAATGCAATGGACTTATACATAGTGTCATATGTTGATTTCCTTTGAAATAACACAAGTAAAAATGATTTTCACATCACTTAGTGATAATCATATATATATATATATATATATATATATATATATATATATATATATAATAATAAAATGAGATTTATTTCCATCTAAAGAGCAAGCACAAGTAAGAGTACGGTTTCAAATATAAAAACCAGCGGTGCTTAGTTATTACCGCCCATATGCATTTACTCTTACAATATGCATTGGAAGGAAAACAAACCATTTTTCAATAAAAGGAAAAACTTATTTCTAAAGGAAAATTTATCAAACAATATAGGGTTGCTTTCTAAGCAAATCACATTAAAACTTCTCTATATATTATTATTTCCAAGTAGCTATAGTAAAGGAAACTAAAGATAAGATTTCTTTAAAATAAAACCCAACAACTCTTTCATTTCAAAAGAGATTATCTACCATGTTTCGTGCTTAAGAAACCAACCATTACAATACTTTATTTTATCTTCTTGTTCAAGTACACGTATGCCACAATACATACCCACCCAAAAAGGGTTTAATACAATATCCTTTCAAGACAAAAGAAGCTCACACAAGCCATTCTTTCCAAGAGACAATGAGCAAAAGAAGAAGTCCATGAAATGGTGAAGGAGACAAGAAGAAAATCCAAGTAGACAAGGGTCTTCATACATCTTCCAAAGGCTTCCCAACTCCAAAATCTTTTCAAGGCCAACACAATGAGAAAGGGCTTGTTTAACCACCCAACCTTTAGGCATCATCACATGCCTATCCCAAGGTTGGGATGCATGCTAGCCTCCCCCAAGCCCATGGGAAAGAGGATAGCTAACCAACACTTGCACAAGGTGAAGGGTAGAACAAAAATGAAACAAACACACAAACCTAAGACTCACAACCACAAGACTCCAACATACAAGAAGGAGAACCCATGTTCATCCCCCCAAAATGGGGAAGAGAGGAGAAAGTTCTCCTAAAATTAATCATCAATATTACTTGTACAATGAACACAACTTCTTAACCTCCTTATTGCTCCTTAATCACAACAAGACCCTCCTTATTCCTCCCCCTTTCTCCAAGTCCTCCTTGGAAGGATTTTCAAACCCCAAAAGAGGTTTCTTACAAGGATGGGGAAGGAGATTCAAGCCAAATGAATCCACTTCCCCACCTCAACCATTCGAGAGGAAAAATAATAAGACCCTACAAGGCTTGACCATCAAGCCTTGAGGGTTGAGAGGGAAAATTCCCTCTCTCTTCCCCCACACTCCAAACTCCATCATGCCATATGATGGAGGGAGTAAAAACACACACAAACAACACTAAAGCTTCATTCAAAAATAAGAATTTTCAACAATCAATCTAACAACTAAAATAAAGCAACACAACTACAAGATCTAAGAGCCTACCTCAAGGAAAGCTCTCCAAAAAGCTTCCTAACTTCAAGATTTCCACCCTTAGCTCCAAGCAAATCCCAAGCTCCAAAATCACCCAAGCATCCAAGCAAGAAAATCCAAGGAAAAAGTCCATTTTTTTCTCCATGAATGAGAATATGAAGAGGAGGAACCAAGCATCCTCACAAATGAGGGGGTGACATGTGTCACCCTCTCCCTCCTTATGGTCAAAGATGCTAAGACAAAAGAGAGAAAGGGTAAAATTATCTTTTTACCCTCTTCTCCCAAATTTCCTCAAATGTTAGCAAGACAAAACTAGTTGCACTTTTGATAAACACACAAATCCACATCCCTTACATGGATGTGACAAAACAAGGGTAGAAAGGGAGGGAAAACTCCCTCTAGCCTTGAAAACAAGCCCCCCTACCCATTAGGTAGGGTCCAAGGGCTCATTTTTGTGATAGGGGGACTCCCAAGCTACAAAGGGGTCCCCAAAAATGCCCAAAATACCCTAATTTCGGGTTTTGCATTTTGGCACAAGGGTAGAGGGTGTGGGGACCACCCAAGGGTCTCACATGTGACTCTAAACCCTTGTGAGTAAGAGACTAATTAACAAAAATCAACAATTTAAAAACAAGTGGGATTATTAACTCCCAAAACAAGTTTACAACTTTACTAACAACCCTAAACACAATTAATAAATTAAAGCAAAATACTTTACATACATTGGGATCACTCAAAGTGCCCAAAATTAATAATCATCTATCCTAGGGCTTCACACAGTGAACATGGCTAGGACTCAGCCCGTGGGCTGCTTGTGCAAGTGTTGAGTAATTGGCCTGAATCCCACGTTCTCCTGTAAACCTGTCACCTGCACACTCATTGCACACATTAACCGCACCTGTTCGATACAATATAATTAAGTGACATAGTAAGATATCAATGCATGCTAAACTAACCTAACATCCTACTGAAATCCAAGATGCCACAACGTGCACAATTATATTCCATATTCCAAAAGTTAGACAAGATGATAAAACGACATATAATCCCACCATGCAACAACTATCCATCAATATAATTAGGCTCCAAGCACATCATATTTCATTAGTTTCCATGTCATAACAAGAAAATGCGACAATAAGGAAATTAGGCTAAATTGGCGCTATACGCCTGCATGTCACACATGACTAATATAATCCAATATCTAAATATAATGTCCATGATATCACCAATCACTGTCAAAACATGTCTATGAGCAAATAAACAACAAACTACTGAGCTATAAAAAGTGTGGGCACTACATCCCCCTCTACTAAAATTAGACTTCCTCCTGGAAGTCACTGAAAGAGGTAGGGATATCTAGCCCTCAAAGGTATCGCATCCTCCCAAGTAGCTGTTGTCTCGTCGTACCGGTCCCACTGTACTCTAACCTGGTCCAAGTCTCGACCCCGAAGGGCCAACCTCCGGTGCTCCAGTATGCGTACGGGCTCCAATCTCCACTGTCCTCCATCCTCTACCTGTAATGCCGACCAATCCAAGACATGAGAAGCATCAGGTACATATCTACGTAGTACAGAAACATGAAAAACATCGTGGGCCCATGCAAGGCGTGGTGGCAAAGCTAGGCGATAGGCAACTGGACCGATGACCTCTAAAATATCAAAAGGCCCCACAAAACGAGGCGATAGCTTAGAACCCTTTCCATAACGGATAGGACTCTTATGCGGACGAACCCTCAAGAAGACTTTATCACCCACTGAGAAGTGACGATCGGTCCTCTTAGTGTCTCGCATACGCCTTTTGGCGTGCTCGCTCGCTCAAGACGCCGTCTAATCAACACAACCTCGCCGCTCTAAATCCCAAGGTAGGTGGTCCCAGAATGATCCTGTCATCTAGTCTATCCCAACTCAAAGGTGTCCTGCAAGGTCGTCCATACAAAGCCTGGTAAGGAGCCATACCAATGGAACTATGATAACTGTTGTTGTAGGCAAACTCAACTAGATGCAAATAATCCTCCCATTTCCTCTGCTGATCCATGACATACATTCTCAACATGTCCTCTAACACCTGATTAACCCTCTCTGTCTGCCCATCTGTCTCTGGATGATAAGCTGAACTGAAATTGATCTGAGTACCCAGAGCGGCCTGAAAAGAAGTCCAGACATGAAGTGTAGATAGTATCCCTGTCATTAATGATGGTCTTCGGAATCCCATGCAACCTAACAATGTCCTCCATAAATACCTTGGCAATGGCCTGTGCATTATAGGTGACCTTGGTTGGCGAAAAGTGCGCAACCTTAGTCAACTTATCCACGGTGACCATAATGGCGTCATGACGATAAGAAGACATAGGAAGTCCAACTATGAAATCCATGGAGATCACATCCCATTTCCACTCGGGAATATCATGAGGCTGTAAAAGTCCTGCGGGATGAGAATGCTCTGCCTTGACTCTCTGACACTCAAGGCAACGTGCAACAAAATCTGCTATGTCTCGTCGAAGACCTGGCCAATAATATAACTCCCTCAGATCGGCATGCATTTTCTTCACTCCTGGATGTGCCGCATATGGGGCTCGATGAGCCTCTGTGAGGATGAAGCTACGCAGATCACCTGACTTAGGCACGTAGATGCGCCTGTGAAATCGAAGCAAACCATCTGTCTCTAAAACACACCCAAAATATCTGCCCTCTAATGAACCCTGAGACTCTAACATCTGTTTAGCTCCCTCATAAAATCTGTCCTCTAGAAGGTGCTCGAGAATCCTACCTCTCAAATCTGACTGAAGTGTCAAAGAAGCAAGCACATGTCGTCGTCTACTAAGAGCATCTGCAACAACATTTTCCTTCCCTTTGATGTACTGAACCTCCATGTCATACTCACATAGGAACTCCATCCAACGCCGTTGACGAGCGTTGAGGTTCGGCTGTGAGAAGATATGCTGCAAACTCCGGTGGTCTGTCCTCAAAATGAAAGGCCTACCCAAAAGGAAATGTCGCCAACGCACTAGAGCATGAACAACTGCTGCAAGCTCCAAGTCATGAGTAGGATAATTAAGCTCGTAGTCCTTGAGCTTACGAGACTCAAAAGCAATAACCCGACGCTCCTGCATAAGAACTGCTCCCAAACCCTCTAGTGATGCATCAATACAAACAACAAAATCCTCTGTCGGGTCTGGAACTGCTAAGATGGGTGCCGTGGTTAACCTTTCCTTAAGCAACTGAAAGGCTTGCTCACATTTCTCTGACCAATCAAACTTCTTCCCTTTCCTCTGAAGAGAAGTAATAGGGTGAGCAATCCTAGAAAAGTCCTGTACAAACTGCGGTAATACCCTGCCAAACCCATGAAACTCCTCACCTCAGTAACTGATATGGGTGTTGGCCAGCCCAAGATGGCCTGTATCTTAGAGGGATCTACAGAGATACCCTCGCTTGAAATGATATGACCCAAGCATCGTATCTGCGTCTCAAAGAAGTTGCATTTTCCAAGTTCCCATACAACTTCTGCTCTCTCAAACCCGAAGTACCTGCCTCAAATGCTCCTCATGTTCCTCCTCGGAACGAGAATAAATCAATATGTCATCAAGGAATACTAAGACAAAGCGATCCAGAAATGTCCTGAATACACCATTCATGAGGCTCATGAAGACAGCTGGGGCATTGGTCAAGCCAAATGGAACCACTGTGAACTCATAATGCCCATATCGTGTGCGAAATGTTTGTCTTATGGATGTCTCGCAGATCCGAAATGCGCAATCGATGATACCCCGACTTGAGATCAATTTTGGAGAATACTCTCGCTCCCCGCATCTGATCAAACAAGTCATCAATCCTAGGGAGCGGATAACAGTTCTTTATTGTGACTTTGTTGAGTTTCTGAAGTCTACACAAAGCCTGAGAGAACCGTCCTTCTTCTTCACAAATATGACCGGCGCGCTCCCAAGGAGATACACTAGGCAAATGAGACCCTTATCCAACAAATCTCTCTGATTGAATCTTGAGCTCATGAAGCTCTGGTGTCGTCATCCGATAAGGTGCCCTAGAAACTGGTGCTGATCCAGGTACTAAATCAATGGTGAAATCCACCTCTCTACGGGGTGGTAACCCTGGAAGCTCACCTGGAAAAACATCTGCATACTCCCTCAAAACTGCATGATCATCTAAAGGTGAATGCTCTGGAATGCTCTCAGATCGATCACTGATGGTGATAGCAAACAACTGACAACCCTTACGCATGCTCCGCTTGAGTTGCTTAGCCGATATCATGCGCAAGGAGATAGGTCTCTGCATTCCTGATATAACAACTGCACTCCCAAGATCATCCTGACACTCAATGACCTTATTTCTGCAATCCACCTTAGCTCGATGAGACTCGAGCCAATCCATGCCCAAAACTACCTGATAGGAACCTAGAGGAATAACTCGAAGGTCAAGAGTAGTGGAGAAGGCTCCTAAATCAAGTACGCAACTCTCCACATACAAGTCCACGGCGAGTTTGGCTCCAGAAGCCAACTCAACCTGCCAACTATCTGGCTGCCTAGCCACCACTAGCCCACACTGGTCCACTATAGAAGGTGATATAAAAGAATCTGAAGCACCTGAATCAAAAAGTACAGAGAGAAATACCCCGATAGTACTGTTGTCTCAATGACCGTGGCACGATGCTCGGCCGGCGGTTGTCAATCGCCGCATATACACGATGGGCGCGTCCTACATCACCCACCGTCTCGCTCGATCTAGCAGCTCTCGTGCATCCATGGTATTGGGTTTGTGCGGGCACATGCGCACATAGTGATCTCGGAGATCCACAAATGAAACAACCTCCCTGTACCCTCCGAGATGGGGTCCCTCCTGTACTACGGTGTACATCGATCTGCTGGTCCAACCCTAGCAGACTCGCCGAGTGCGAGTTGGCCGTGGTCTCGCCGAGTGCCCCGCCTCCTATCTCTCGGCTCCACTAAAACCACCTCTAGAAACACCTCTCTACGAAATCCCCGTATCCGCTAGCCCCTGCTTTGCGGGTGGCCCCGCCGCCGTGTGCCGCCGAGGGTGCGGTGGAGCTCTCGTGGCTGTTGGCGGAGGCCAAAATCCTCCTCTAGGGGGTGGTGCAGAACCTTGTGACCTCTGACTCTGAAATGCCTGTATCCTCTCCTGAAACTTGCTCTTGTTCCTATCACAATGCTCCTGTGCCTTGGTCCTGTTCTCCTCTGCTAGGTAGGCCTTCTCAACGGCCTTCTCAAGTGTGGGAGGAGATAACATCCTAACTGCTCCTGCTATATCTGCATTGAGCCCTCGAATGAACACGTTAACTCGCGATTTCTCATCTTGCAGGTAATCCACATATCTTGCAGAAGATCCAAGAACCTACTCTCATATGCGCACACGTGCTGGATCCCCTCGTCGTAAGTCGTGAAACTCGTCGATCCTCTTCTGAACAAAATGCTCTGACATATATCGCGCCCTGAAATGCTCCTCGAACAACTCCCAAGTCACTGTCTCTCGGGTCAGATGGAGCTTCCGCTCCTCATTCCTCCACCAAACGCCTGCTGCGTCTCGGAGGAGGTGTATGGCGAACCTCGCCTTGACGTTGCTCTCATAAGAGTGCAAGCCAAAGCAACTATCCAGCTAAGGAGCCATGACTCAGCCCCAAAGCCATCTGTAGAGCCGGTGTAAGTGGGTGGCTGCAAACGAAGAAGATCCCGGATCACACTGCCTGTATCTCGATCCTGGCGATGTAGTCCTACAGGCGAAGGGAGTCGCCTATCCTCGAAGGGTCCCTCGAGACTGTGTGATCGGCTGCGACGGAATGAGGCTGCCCTCTCGTGATGAACGGAAGGGCTGCGTGACCTCTCCCGCCTCGGTGTGTCGTGCTCTGGCGGCTCCGAATGCGCGTCCACGCCTATCGGCTCCTCGTCTCCCAAAGATGCCTCCACTCTCGTCTCCTGTGGCTGTGGTAGGCGCTGCTCCACAACGCCTATCAGCTGGCGTAAGGCCTCTAATATCCGAGGCCCAAAATCGGGCGTCGTCGGCTCCTGCGTAGATGCGCTACGCCCCATACCTCTGGCTGATCGTCCTCGCTTAGGCGCCATCCTGCGCACGAGGTGAGCGAGCAATTTATTAATTTAAAATTTAATGGAAGTGGGTGGTTTATTTTGTCTGTTTAGTTTTATTTATTTAGTTAATTTTGTTGTGTTAAAATTGACATTAACTATTAATTACCCAGTGGTCCGCGAGTGCGAACCCCAAGCTCTGATACCAACTGTAATGCCCTTCCAGGGACATCGAAAAACACATCAATAATGACTAGAAATTTTAGGGTAAATTTTTTTTTATAGTGTTTAGTTAAATACTGATACATCCTTTGTATCTTTTCCTAGCAACTACTAATTCTATATCGTTTATTTATTTATTTATTTTTAAAGTCTAAATATTCACTAACCCTTACTCGAAAATTATTTACTTAATTACATTTTAAATTGTACTAAGGTTCTAAACGAATAACTCTAACCTCTTTTATTTTAAAGCAAGATGAGGATAAGCTATGGAGCCCCTTTTTGTAAACCCTAATTTGTAAATATATAAATATATACCTATTTATATTTCTTAGGGTAAGTATTATTCTTGTATTCTTTTTGGTTACTAATCCTAATCAACTAGAACAAAAAACCAACGTATGTAATTGTTTGTTGTTGTTTATTGTTATATTTTCATTTTATTTGGTTGAGTTTGCAAGGGGGCGGTCTGTGGAGGAGAAACGGTGAAAAGGGCGAGAGGAGTGATGGCAGGTTGGGCGCGGCCGGTTGGGACGCGGGACAGGGCGACAGGTTGGGCACGGGGGTCGTAATGTGCCATATTTTTTCGGAGCTCACAATCTAAGCATTTACAAAAATTATAATAAAAATAAATCTAGATAAAATGGCCAATGAAAGCCATAGATCCATTGGATCAACTTGAGAGAAATAGAAACTCGGGAATGAAACCCTTGTGAAAAAATTTCATCTATGTGCACTTAGAAAAGAGTTAAATATGCAAACAATTAATAAATGTGTTGAAAACCTCCTCCCATTCTTGTCATGGCTCCTCCTTTGCCTCCATTCTCTTTGCAAAACAAAATAAAGAAAAACACATGAATAAAAATGAGAGAAGAAATGAAATGATAAGGCTAAGGTAAAATATATTCTCACATTTGAGTTTTTAGGGTTAACATATGCAACGGTATAAGTTATATCAAATCTAGGGCCCTGATTTAATTAGATTTTTACTTAGGTGAATAAGGTTGCATTTTAAAATAAATGTATTATTATGTGTTTTAATGTGAAAATGACTTAAGCCCTATAGTTGATCTTTATTAGGGGACTTTAAATTTAAATAAAAATTTTGGGGAAGGGACTTAAGTTGTGTAATAGAAAAATTATTAATTAAATGGATTAATTAACCCTCCACCTTGAGAACCATGATCATGATTTTATCCGTGGAATATAAAAATGTCCTTATTAATTTTATTTGGAATAATTTTTAAAACGGGTCGAAATTTAATTAATTGGTAGAAATTCAAATAAATCTTGTTTTACTATCCCGAGCACAATCGTGAATTGCTAATGGGTATTTCAACACTTATCTCCGTCATAATATAACTATCATCAACGTTATTATTAGCATTCATCGTAAAACATACCAAACCGTGGAAGTGGTGTTATGCCAATTCTTCAACCGTAGCCATGTTTGCGACACGGTCACCACAATGTGATAACTTTAATTCCAACATGACTTGTTTCGCGAATGTGGTTTGGTGTCGTCCGCTTTCGTCATCTAGCGACCTTGTCATCCTAAACCACCCTTAAAGATTATTATACTTACACTTTTAATAACAAAAAACAATTATACCTTTATTATTGCCTTTACCAACTGGACTTTGGTTTCATAGTTTTTTTTTATCAATTTTGGAACTCACGTTGAGTGAGGTGCGGCGATAATTATATTTGACAATGATCAATTGACAATGTTTTGCAATGGCTTGCTTACTTAGTGCTTGACTTGGCTTTGATGGTCTTTGGCTTTGGAAGCTTGATTGTAGAACTTGATTTGGAGTGCTTGGACCTAGGTAGGCATTTTTACTAATGTGTGATGTTTAAGGGAAATTTAGGAGAGCTTAAAATATCTTTTGAGTGATTTGAATTTGAAGAGTGCTTGAAAGTCTCTACGGAGTAAATGAATGTGTTTGAATTACTTATATAGGGTTTCGTAGGTATAATTTCACACGTTCGACCCATGAGGAAACAAACGAATCATAAGATATCAAATTGAAAAATTGATCATTGGAGACACTGGGATGAAACCCACAATTTCAAATCAAACCATTTGGCAGTTTGGTCCATGTCGATAGTTTGGTCCTAAAAGAGTGTGCAATGTTGGGAAGTTTTCTACATGCAAATTACGACTAATAGACTTCTTTGGATTGATTTAAATTATTCTGTGAGTCACTAAGTAGTGTAACAAGAAGAGAAAGTCTTGCAATAAGACTAAGGATTTAGCAGTTAGGCTCAAAATGGGCACACAAGTCATAATTTAGAGATTAAGTCAATGTTGATATTATCAAATGATTAGATGTTGGGAAAAATCAAGTATTACCAAATTTAGGTGTCTACAAAAGGTAAATGAAATCAAGTATTATATGTTGGGAAAAATATTTTCATACATAAAATTGAATATTGATTACTCAATGGCATATAATGATGAACTACTTAAAGAAAATAACCAAAAGGTACGAGGCATTGGAAATATCTATATGAGCCAAAAATTAAAAAGTTACAACTTGAACAAGACGCCTTGAAAAGTGATGGAGCGATAAAAGAGATGTTAAAGGCTACCGAGGATTCATCCATTGTGATTGATTGACAGTGTGTTTTTCAAGGATAATGTTTAATTTTAAAAATGGCTGATTTAAAATCCTAAGAAATGGCAGTTTGGAAGAGCTCATAAAATGGAACTAATGGAAGGGGCATGCAATGGGAGGCCATGTGCAAATTATTTCAAGCATAGAATGGAAGGGAAACAAAACTCGTGGGGGTCTTTAGATATATTGATGTTGGCTTGATGGTAATGCTTTATAATCAACACAATCTTATTATTGCTATTCAATATGAGACTACAACTCTATTGAAACTTGAATAGTGGTACTATTTGTAATTTTGGATCTTGAATTTTGTGTAATTATCTCATTCTCTAGCTTTTATTGACAATGTTTATTTTAGATTGATTAACTTTGAGATTTAGTAATTATTTTAGTTTGTATATTACATTGTTTAAAGGGCATACCATGTTGTGAACTTTGTTGGTGTTGTTTATAAGATTTTTGTGATACTTGGTATGTTCCTAGCCTACGCTAATTTAATGTTGTCTAAAAGTATATTTTTGTTCAAGTCCATATATACCTTGCTCAAAACATTTACAAGTGAATTGTCATATAAATTGAGTTATAAGATATGATGCCATTGAAAATTAGAAAATCACAATTATCAATACTAATGATATAGTTGTCAATGATATTGGAAAATATTTATTTCAAGGTACTTAATTTTAGGATTTAGTAATAAATTTAGTTTGTGTATTACACCATGTTTAATGAGCAAACCATAATGTGAACTCAGTAAATGTTTATAAGGTTTTATGTGATACTCCTACATTCTTATTTGTTTTATCATTAAATTCTTTTGAATATGTTGTATAGAGATTTAATTTTACAAAATAAGGTTCCACGAATTAGTGATATTAAGAATGTCAATGGTAAGTTCCGCATCACAACAAATCCAGAGTGTCAACTCAAGGTTCCCTATGTGAGCCTCATGAATAACTTTGCAAATAACTATTTAGTGTGAACCATATTCGACATCTTTAGGAAGAAGAACAATATTGATTGTTGGTATAGAACAGCCACAAAAATGGTACAACAAACTAAGCTTCTCATTGCCTTCAATTTTATAATCGACACGAGAATGGTTATTGCTATTGTCAAATCAAATTTTAGGGTTTAGGAATGTGATTCATGACTTCCTTCGTTATTGCAAATATTTCAAAGGAATTGCATCATCTTCAATCTCATTAGTAGCCACAAATGATAAATATTTTACTACTACAAATTCAACAACAATATCAGCGTTTTGTGGCTTCTTTTATTATTGATAAAACTCTAAAACAATGGCATTATCTAAAATCTCAATAGCATTTACACTGTCACAATTACTAGCAAATCATTTTACATCAAATCGATGCATGCTTCCTCAACAACTTCTTGTGATATTGGATTATTGTTGCGGATAGTAATAGATGTTGTTTTGAATTATTACCCATGAGTTCATAAAGAATTTGAAGGCATTATATTATGACATAAGTTAAAAAGTAAAGTTATTGACCTGTTTTTTCCCAAACAAATAAAAAGTAATAAAAAAGAAAATGAAATTAATGACATACCTCAATAAGAAATAACATTGGATTAAATTGGTGCACGAGATAGTTGAAGCTGCAAAAATTAATAATGAACAAGAAATGGTAATAATGAATGATGAGTGTATTAAAAAAGTGTTTGTATCTTGATCCAAATCTAAAAATAAAATGCATCAAATAAATAAAATAACAAGGAAAATACTTAAAGGGGGAAATAAATATTGATTGATCTCTCACTGCAAAAATCTAGATTAAGCCTAAATAAAATTTCAAAAAAGACAATCTTATTTTCAAACTAAGTTTTCTATTAAAAAATAAAATACAACAAAAGAATTCCGCAACATACCTAGGTTTTTTCTCTACATGTGCAATCTGAGCAATAGTTCTCAACTATGAATTTGCTTTGGTTGTGGTTCTTTTGGTGTGAATCTGCAATGTGAAAGAATTTTGAAAATTTGGTTCTGTTTTGTTCCTTAGAATTCGTGTGGTGGTATTTTTAGTTTACATTATTTTAAATATGGGGGAAGACTTATTTCTAAAGACTAGATGACTTATTATTGGAACTTCCATTTTTTCCTTTTTATGGGAATTGGCAACTTAATTTGAGTTAGGATATTGAGACGGAAATATTTTCAGGTAGAAAGGTATTACACAAAAATAACATTAAATGTACAATAAAGAATGCAAATATAATCCATTTGACTTTATTTTCTTCAATAGGGGGATTTGGGAGTTGCTAATTTCTTATTATGTCAATTCTTATATTTAGTGCAAATTGTCAAAAGCAAACTGTCAACCCTAATACACATGCTTATAAAACAAGGAAAACCTAGCAGCCTATGAAGAAAAGAAAATGCAAAAATAAAATAAAAAATCAAACCCTATAGATTTATAATGGAAAAAAATTTAAAAATGAGAAACCTCAATATATACTCTTACCTCTTAAATCCTCGTCAAAATCCTTTATAACAACTCGTAAATAATGAATTTTGTTTTAGTAGAACAAAAAAAACAAATGCAAAAGTGAAAATGATGTTTTGTCGTTCATGACTTTATTTATTTAACAAAGTTAGTGAGTTTTAAGCTCGGACTTGCAAGTGCTAATTACTTTGTTCACGAGTTACACGAAAATTACTCGTCTGCAAGTTTTCCAGCAATTACCCGCACTTAGTCATGATTTTTAAATCTATGATATAACCCATGAAGATAATGTCACCAAAATAATGCAAAATATGAAGTGGCCCAAGATTGACAAATTATCCACGATAGCAATGTGATGGAAAAAGAACTTTGAGGGGAATAGTATATTCTTAAGGTTAAATTAAACAAGACCACACTAAATATATGCCAATCGGACCTATAGCGACCACTTCGGATATTAGACAAAATTTGGCCAATAGCATATACTAGTACACCGCCATTTAGGTTTAGGGTGCACTATAGTTTTCATGTATTTTTTCTTAGGTGTGTGACTCTAACCATGTACACAAGTGAACCCGATCAAAGTGGAATTGGAAAGAGAGTTTCAAATTATACCCAAATGCATACTAAGGAGGAAGATCATGATATTGTGGAACAAAGCAATTGAGTAAATCAAGGTCCAAGGAACATAGAAATTCTAAGATGTTTTTAAGAGAATTATACATTCTCTTTGAATTACATGCTCACATGTGGCCTATGTTACCCCACCGATAGTTTTTAAATACCAATGTTAAAAGCATTTTGTGACATCATAATTTCAAAAAAAATAAGGTCAAGTGGAAAGGGCTTGTTCTAGAATGCGTCAAAGCGTGTTGTAAATACCCACGATGCCAATTTTACCAGTTGCCCTATTTTGCCAATATGTCTTAAACCCATCAATATTTAAGATTCCAATATTTTAAGATAATTAACAAGGTGTGTCCTATGGCTATAGGGATTGTGAAAAACTATTACTTTCTTTGGAGAAGTTCAAAATAATATGAGAGTACTGCCTCTTCAAACATGCTTATGTAAACAAGTGAAGCGCAAAGTCAATAGGGCACAAAGAAATGTTACGCGGGGATGTGTCCCGGCCATTTTCCTCACATCCGGGACATCCAGGAGACTTGGGAACAAGGATGGGATGTTTCCCCGCCGTCCCTAATTTCCAAGAAAAAAGGGGTGCGTCCCCCACAAATAGGGGACATACCCAAGACGTCTTGAGTGCAAACGATGAAAGGGGACGTTGTTGGGACATCGTGACGCCCCCGTGGCGTCACGGGCGCCCCGGGGCGCCACGACGCCCTCAACGTCACAACCTCTAAGCAAATGTTAAAACACTTGAATTTCCTCATTTTAATGCTTTTTTATATTTTTTAACTTTAATACTTTCTAATTAAAAACAACATGCCCTAACCCTAAAAGCAACAAAAAAACTTATAAAAAGAGCATTTCACACTCATTCTAATCACACCAAGCAAGAGTAAAAAACGAGAAGGCAAGATTGATGAAGATCAGGAGCAGCGAGGATTGGTTGATATCTCCTTTGCAGATGCAAATGATGCTGATACAGATACTTCTAATAAGGAGGAGCGGTTAGCAACTGTTCCTTTGGAGGACTCTGATAGCGATTTTTGAGTTGTACTTGTCACTTGTCATTTTGGTTATGTAATGTCATTTTGGTTATGAGTCATGACATAATATTTCATAGCATATGTAATGTGGGTGTAGTTGTACTCTTCTCATGTTGATTATTGAAGAGTAAGACTTGTTTTTTATTTTCAGCTTTAGTCTTTCATTGTCATGTTGAAGTTTTGAACATTGAATATAATATATATAGTATTTTGGGCCTTGGCTTATGTGATGAATAATTGGATTAATCATTAATGGTTTCAATCTTCAAACTTTCAATTTTAAGTCTTAGTTTATTGAATTAGTCATGTTATATTTGTAAAATTAATAAAATAAAATAAAATTATTAGTAGTCCCCCACCGTCCCGAAATTTTCAGAAAATTTTGTCGTCCCGGAGTCTTAGGTAACTATGGCACAAAGTGAGTTTCTCCTAGGCCTTTACTTGGCCATCAAATGTAATTTAAAATTTTGCACATGAGAAGTTAGAATTTGTATCCACGTCACAAGAATCTTCTTTTATAGGTTTACGGTGTACTTTTCTAAGTCATGATTTGCTGGGGGGCAGCATGCACTTGTGCAAAATAGGCTCTTCCCTAGTTGCCAAAATGAGAGTAAAAATGAATTATATCCTAGGTCCTATGAGTTAAGATTATTCAAGTTTGTGCCTCTATCCTCATATCTATGCCCCAGCACCTGGGTCACTCTCTCCTTGTAATAGCACATTCTTAGATCAAGCTCAAACCCTCAGTGATCTGGTTTAAATCTGTTATTTAACCCAAAAAAGCATGTTATATTGATTGATATTTAGTAGATTTTAAAACCAGAAACTAAAGCATATGACATGGACTAAGACTTGCAGCCAATATTGTACTACATAAGCAAACACGGGGACTGTTTACTAGAAGTCTAGCAGATAATGACAAGGAACATCACTATATATGGAAAATACAAACAAAATGTCCTTCAAAGTAAAATAACACTCATTTGAGCAGCTGCCAAGTTATGAAACAATGTACTTCCTGATTGTCTCAATCTTTTGCATTTTCAGCTGCTACGATTTCAGGCTGTTATAGTTTCACAGGGCATTGTCCCATGTTTACCAAACATGAGGAAGTTCCACAGAAGCTTATGTCAAGTCATCATTTGAATACTGTTGAAGAAGCTGCTAATTCTGCCTTTCGTTATCATGCCACACATTTACCCTTTCCTTGAGATCACTTGATTTCGAGAAACCTCGCAATGTTCATAGATTTTTTGTAGTTCCCTGAATCACTTCACCGAGCATCTTGTTAATATTATCTCGATTCTCCTCCCTTCTCTTCTTTATCATTAAGTATCTCGAAGTAGATACCCTTATTGTAATTAATCTCAAAACGTCCGAGAGGATGCAAAGGCTGAAATTGGGAGTGTGTTTGGAATGTTTGCTCGAATGAAAAAAAAGCAGACATTCTAATTTCATTAGGAGTTGGGTTTTTAATATGTGCTTGTGAGATGAAACCACTACTAGCAAGGATAGATTGAAAGGCCATGGTAAGGTTTAGCAAGGAAATAGTAGCTGGATTTTATGCCACTATGGCTTGTGGCTTATAAAGTGCAAATTTCTGTTATGAAAGATATTGGGACTCATTGGGGAGGTGGGAGCAGATGGTTGAGCAGGGCTTTGTAGTTGTTGAAGGATGAATATCTACTGTGGAAGAGTTTGAGCACAGACAGAACGTTGGCTGTTGGAGAGGAATGGGATTGGTAGGAATAGCTAGGTGCTGATTACTATGTTCCCAAAACGAGGAGAGGGCTTATCAAAAGTAGGAGTACTAGAAAAATATTTATGGGCATGAAGAGAGGCAGATGATACACTCCCTGTCATCCATCTGGTAGGAAGAGAAAAATTACCAGATAGAACAGATTGCTGGTATGAAATGTTTACCTGTTGGAGTAAACTGTTCAGGTGGATATTACCTACAGAAGCATACTGTTGCATCTGAACACTGAAATTTCCTGAAAATTTTTAAGACAAATCTGGAGCATCATCCAGACTCTCTATATTAGAAGATCTAGGGCAGCAAAGAGTGTGACGTTCAGGTCTGTAGGGTTTTATTCATGCGTTGTGGTAGAGACTTGTAAAAGAAGATGCCTTTGAGATTCAATGTGTGGGACCGCACAGAGGCTCGCTGCCAAAAAAATTACTAGAATAGCTCTCTAATACTTTGAGTGATTTCTACATCCCCATTCTAGAATACAAACAGAACAGATGCACTTTGAAGAATTCTGGGGCCTTTTTAACTGCACTTCTTGAATCTTTGGCTGAACCTGTGTCAATGCCATAAGTGCCATGGTGGACTTGGTCTGCGACGAATCCAAAATACCTGATTTCTGCAGCCCCGAAAATGTTACTGAAATTATTTTTTGTGCATTTGCAGATTAACAGTCAAGGTTTTGTGAAATTTGAGGAAATGCAAAGAGCAGCAAGGCCCCAAATGTTATTCCACTTTCTACATACTTTTGTGAGATTATTATAATATTTACAGACTGTATTTGTAACTTCTCAATATTCACTTTTATTTTATGCATGGTATGATGGTAGTATAGAGCCATTTAGAATGCATGTATTCTCTTATATGGCTTCTATTATATACATGGTATAAGAGAACTCTGCATTCACAGTAGTGAAAAAAGGCGTCAATGAAGAACTGGGTCCTACCAGTTCTTGATGCCAAATGGTGCTACATCTTGCCATGACCCAGGGGCTACATTGACAATTCTAAGGCATTCTTAAGCAAAAGTTCTAAACATGCCCGTGTTCATAAATTAAGTTACCTTCTATCTCACTTCCTTCTTTCTTTTTCTGTGCTTTGCTTGATTCAGTGTGTTTTCCTCTTTCTTTACCAGGTATGAAGCCCAAATTTCATCTGAAGGAGGTGGTGGCTGAACCCAATGGGATGGAATACGACTGCCATATAGACACAAAATCAAAGTAAACACTAAAAAAACACATGCAAGACCTAGAGTTGTATATCACATAGAAAAATCTCCAGAGGCATGATGAAGGCATATGAACTTGCCTTCCTCCAGGCCTAATAAAAGCATCCCACATTCTCCTAACCTGCATGAAAAATGCATACAAACTAAGAATACGTGCAACATATCCTGATCTTTAGCTACTAATTAATTTTGAAGGTAACATATCTTCAAAGCATCATCAACATTACATGATAAGAATCACGGCATGTTCAAGGATAAAACATCAAGATGAACAGGATTAACAAAATTACCTCAATCAGTGTGCCCATGTCTGCATTGCTTCCATAGTAGTAATGGTAGAACTCAGCAGGTAAACTGTGGGATGCATCATGCACCAAATTTTTATTTCCTTCAGGTTCGTGGTTTCGATCATTTGCAGGTGCTGCATCTGACTTGCCTGGTGCCAACGGACCTTTATCAATAATGTTCTCTACAGTTGTATCTCTTTTATTGAGATTGCTTAGTTCCTCTCCATAAGTCTCAGTTCCAACAGTTCCCACAGCTTTTTGAGACTCCTCAGCACTAGCAATAGCATTTCTTGCAGCACATGTATCAGCTGCAGCTGCTGCTTGTCGCTCCTCCTCTTCTACAGCTTCCTGAACACGTTCAAGAAACTTGTTGTCTTCATCGGGAAGAAAATGACCTGTGCAGAGGCAATTATCCAACAAAGGTCAATTGGAAGCGAAATGAAACTAGTTTCATAACGTTTGTAATGGAGAAAGCATTAGATCAGGCCATCTAAATAAAAATTAGTCTCTACACTCAGACCTTTGACGTTAGGTTTTAGCCAGAATCATCAATTAGTACACAGACCATGTATGAGCATTCTAACAGCAATGCACATACACTTTGCTAAAACTACAAGCTCCAAAAATGAGTATCTAAATTTGTCTCGGCGTGTTTCTTCCATCTAATTCTTATTTTCAAGTATTTGCTGGGCTGTTAAAAGCCCTAAAGGCTAAGAATGCAAATTCAAGATTAATCCTGGGGACTATTCAGGACAAATTTATTACAGCTATGAATGCCAACAAGAAGGAACAAAGTGTTAACCTATAGCCAATGGAAGATCAGAAACAAGTGGAAACTTAGAAGAGCGGGCAGCAAAGATCCCTCAAAGCCTTACAGATCGAGTTGAAGAGACTAGGACACATGTTACCAAAGGAAGAATTCCAAGATAGATAGAACCTACAATGTTCAACCAGAGGAGGAAAATAAGGCAGACCATCCAACAAAAGGAACCCAGACAGGTGGGCTCTAAAGCCTAAACTAAGTCTAGACAGTACGTTAGGTAATAGCCGGATTGTAATATATAAGAAGTGGGACCAAAATGGTCTGCATTCTCTCCATGCACGCTTGCTCCGGATGAAAAAGAACAAAATTCCAGACATCTAGCTGCTAGAATACTATTAGTTTCCAGAAAATGGTTTTGAAGTACTGTCATTCAATCACTTCTAGTGAATCCTTTGCAAATGTGAGATAGTGACGCAGGTTTCAAACTACTAAAATGGTTGCTGAACTACACTGCCCAGTAGTTTTAAGCTGTGATATCAATCGCTTGTCCTCTTCACAAATTAAGACTGGAGAGGCCTCCCTAGCGTGATTGAAATCCATAACCTTTGTCCTTACCAACATTCATTATTCATTTCAGTTCACAAACAAACACCAAGGAAAAGTCTTTAACATCCCTTCAGAAAAGAGGCTAGGAGGGTCACATAAGCAACAATAAGATAAAAAGGCATTGGCGTGATGAAAAATATAATCATCAGCCTAGTTAGTCTCTTTAAAGTACTGCTACAACTCAAACGTTAGACCAAAAGGAGAGGAGAGAACATTTCTGATTAACCCCAATCATACTATTAATATAGTTTTAGAACAGCTGGACCATACAAAAACAACCCATCATTATAAGAGCAGCCACGAGAAATTTAAAAACTACAATGGCATGGAGTTGTTAGAAAATAAATTATTGTAATTGAGTCGAAAGAGTTCCTTAAATTCACTAAACAATGCTAGATTTCTGTTGATTCATGTTTGCCTTCCTCAATGATGCTTCGAAAAAAATATGATCTGCTGTTTGCCAAACTTTCTAGTACCTATACTGACCTTTGAACTTGAGCTTCCTCTTCATCTGATGATATTTCTAGTACCTAAAATGAACTTTGACCTTGAGCTTCCTCCTCTAAGATCAGCACAATAAGAGTGTTGCTAGCATAAATTCCCATCCAAGAGTACTCATTCCAATGGATCATGCACGTATGAGAACACTTTTTAGAACTCTAAGAAGTATGCCTATTGGAGTGGTCCACAATCAAGGATTGGGACTGGATAGAATTGAATGCACAAAGAAAAAATTTGTGTGGAGTAGTGAGATCCAAAAACACTCAAGGGAAGAAAAAATCTTCATTCATTCATTCATGCATAAGCCCATTAGCCAAAATATGCATAGGAGGTTACATTATATAGTGAGAAATTAGGTCACCCAAAAAGGTAACCAACTCAACTCACAATTAGAAAATGACTTAAAGTACATTCCCTAATAACCTATGATTAACCTAAGCAAGCTAATTAGACCATGTAGGTAAAACCACATAGTGGGAAAAATCCTACACCAACAACCCCCTTAAGCATAGCTTAGGTGGGTAGAAAATGTGGGTCCCGGCAACAAGGCCTAATGAGGTACCCACATACAATGCAAATCACTCAAATTGTAGTTGAAACTATGTGGCATAGACAAAACTGATGAACAATTGATTCTTTCCATCCTTGCCAAATTGGGTTCCAACTATTTTGTCTTCGTTTCTACATTTCACGCCACCAAGAGTGTCATGAGAGCTACATGGACCATGTCTTCCTTGGACAATTTTGTTGCTAACTTAACTCAAGAGCAAGACAAGCTTATTCAAATGGGTGCATTGAAGTCCTCTAAACCCCATGCTCTACTTGTTGGACATGAGAAACAGAAGGCTTCAAACAAAGAGAAGAAACAAAATAACAAGGATCATGAGAACAAGAAGGATCAAAATGATCCCACCTCCAAATCAAACTTTGGAACTTCCTCTTCCAGTGTTAAGTCCAAGAAAGAGAGGATCAAATGTGGGTATTGCACACGAGCAAGCATGATGAAAGCAAATGTATGAAGAAGCAAATTGACCACCTCACGAGTCTTCTTGAGAAGAACAACATAGGTGTCCCCGAGTCTATTAAACCATGAATCCTCCAAGGTAAATGACAATGGAAAAGAGAAAGAGAAAGAATCAAGAAAAGAGAACAAAGGGGAGAGCCCTAGTTATAGTTGTACCACCAACTCCTACATGGGTAATTGATTCTGGTGCATCACATCATATGGCCTCTTCACACATGGAGTTCACTTCCTTGGAGCCATGTGACATGTCCATTATACGATTGGGTGACAACACTTCTGCACAAGTTTTGGGAGAGGGTTTGTTGAAGTGAGTGGAGGAACATTCAATAATGTTCTTAATATTCCCTCATTGTCAACTAATCTCCTATCAGTCTACCAGATTACTCACCTTGGTCAGGGCATGCATGTTGAGTTCACCCCAGATTCAATATATGTCAGAGAGTTGTACAGTGACGCTATCATTGCAATGGGTGTAGTCGATCATCGGACCTGGCTATATTCTTTCTCTCACTTTATCCCTCTTTCGGATTCTTCATCGGATTCACCTGTACTTGATGTCATTTCTGATCCTAAGCACATTTCTAATGATGAGGACTTCTCTTCTAGAACAGATGACTACAGTAGTGATGGGGACCCACCTCCACCATCTCCTTATCACCTTCCAAATCTTGAGATATTTCTTGATCCACCTACTTTTGGTCCACCGTTGACTTTTAGGGAGCATGCGCCTTGATTCAAGACTCATCAGACATCGAGCAGTCTAATACACAGTTACAGAGGCCTTCCACATTCACAAAGAGTTGCACAGTGACGCTATCATTGTAGTGGGTGTAGTCGATCATCAAACCCGGCTACATTCCTTCTCTCACTTTGTCCCTCTTTCGGATTCTTCATCGGATTCACATGTACTTGATGTCGTTTCTGATCCTGAGCACATTTCTGATGATGAGGACTTCTCTTCTAGACAGATGACTATAGTAGTGATGGGGACCCACCTCCACCATCTCCTTATCACCTTTCAAATCTCAAGTTATTTCTTGATCCATCGACTTTTGTTCCACCGTTGACTTTTTAGGAGGCAGACGCTTGATTAAAGACTCATCAGACATCAGGCAATCTAGTACACAGTTGCAAGGCCTTCCACATTCCTTCTTTACTATTGCTTGGATACACCATCCCTTCATAGAGCAATTGGCTCTTCTACTTTGCATTAGGAGCATAGTTCCTTGTCAGAACCACACCTTGGATAGAGATCCATTAGCCACTTGGCAAATTCATTCACTTTTCCATGGTGATCCATTCTTCATTGCATCTAATTCTTATCCTTATACCTCTCAACAAATATATCGATGTTGTCCCTGAAAGACCTTGTGATCCGAAAAGCAATGTTGTTATGTTTTGGAACATAATTCCAAGCTTTGGAAAATCTGGCACACTCTTCACTACTTCTATTTCCGATTCACTGGGAGGCTCCTTTGCAAGATACAGGGTGGCTACAAGCAATTGTAGCTTTGAGTGGGGCTTTCTAGTCCTACCTTCTTTTCATTTCTCTCTTTTGGGGAGGAGTTTTTCCCACTGGGTTTCCTTTTTCCTCCACTTTATGAGAGATTTGCATTGTATGTGGGTACCTCATCAGGCCTCATTGTTGGGACCCACCTTTTCTACCCACCTAAGATACAGTTAAGGGGAGGGGTTGGTGTAGGATTTTTCTCATTATGTGGTTTTACCTACACAATCTAATTAGTTAGCGTAGGTTAATCATAGTTATTAGGGCAATGTGTTTTTAGTCATTTTCTAATTGTGAGTTGAGTTTGTTACCTTTTTCTGTGACCTAATCTCTCACTATATAATGTAACCTCCTATGCATATGTTGGCTAATGGGCTAATGCACAAAGAAAAAATCTTTGTGAGATCCAAAAACACTCTTAAGGAAGAAAAAAATATTCATTCATTCATTCATGCATTAACCCATTAGCCAAAATATGCACAAGAGGTTACATTATATAGTGAGAAATGTAGGGCCTTCCATGTTCCTTCTTTGCTACTGTTTCGGATACACCATCCTTTCATGGAGCAGTTAGCTCTTCTACTTTACATGAGGAGCATAGTTCCTTTTCTAAGAACCACACCTCGAATAGAGATCCATAAGCCACTTGGCAGACTCATTAACTTTTTCATGGTGATCCACTCTTCACTACATCAAATTCTTATCCTTATACCTCTCAACAAATATATCATTGTTGTCCCGAAAGACCTTTTGATCCAAAAAGCAATGTTATTATATCTTGGAACATAATTCCAGGATTGGAATTTGGATAGACTTAAATGCACAAAGAACAAATCTATATGGAGTAGTGAGATCCAAAAACACTCGATGGAAGAAAAAAATCTTCATTCATTCATGCACGCATTAGCCTATTAGCCCAAATATGCATAGGAAGTTACATTATATAGTGAAAAATTAGGTCACCCAAAAAGGTGACCAACTCAACTCATAATTAGAAAATGACTAAAAGTACATTACCCTAATAACCTATGATTAACCTAAGCAAGCTAATTAGACCATGTAGGTAAAAGTAAAACCACATAATGGGAAAAAACCTACACCGTGCCATCCTGAAGACATTATTTGTAGATATTGGTGCAAATCCAAACCATGATTGAGAGTTTTTCTTTGCAAAACATATTTATTTATGCATTGTTATTGTTTTTGTTTAAGTCTGAACCACAATTTTTAGATCTTAACCATGATATTCAAATGTGAGCCATCATAGAGACATTTCTTGCATATTTTTCTCAAATTTGAGCATAAGTTTTCAAAGCTGAGCCATCCGTAGGACATTTCTCACAGATTTTTGCAGAACAAAGACACAATTTCCAAATTAAGAATTTTCTAAAACAGGTATTGCAAACAAACAAAATTTTAACATTTCTTGTGGTAGTAGTTTGGGCTCTAGAGCTCTAGCCTCATTGAGGGTAGACAAAGTCAACCTCCATTAGAGCAACTCTAAGTTTCTCCCTTGAACTTTTATGTGTTTGATATGAGTTGTGTTTGAGAAAAGCTTTCATTTGACCCTATTTTTGTTTAAGTTTGTGTCTATCTTGGTCTTCATTTGTCTTTGTGTGTGGCTCCAGTGTGCAAGTTTATTGCCTGTTTGTAGTTAGCTCCTTGGGAAATGTGCCCATGCTTTTAGTGTTGCTTGTATTTACATTTCCTTTGAGCCCCTTGGGAGGAGATAGATGAAGCATCGATAGGAGGTACGGGCAACATCAATGGTGGTAAACAAGGGGCTTACAGTGGAGAGAGATATAAAACCAATGGGACGAACGAAAAGGATTCAATATCAAACCCATTCATTTCTTTTCAAGTTGAGGAGGACCATCAGTGCAACAGGTCAAATGGAAAAAGATTCATTTAGATATGCAGCCAAAGGGCAAAAACTGTTACAGATTCATGATGCAGAATTTCAGGTTGCAAGGTGTGGACGCTAAACCTATGAAGAGAGTGAAAAGGCACATCAAGAAAGTGAAAGAGAGGGAGATATGTGTATTCTCAACCCCTCCCCAAACCCTTACATCAGTGATGAAATTATTTCTTCTAGGAGATTGTTTTGATGATTTGGTCACAAATATTTTGGAAAAACTAGGATTTTATCTAACGTTCAAGTAAAATGATTAATGGATCTTTCTGATTTTCTTTATATCCCTAATATGGCTAAGAACATTGTAGAAAGATGATTTTGGAATGTTGGATTAACTTTTTAAATCCCTCGCTTGGTCTCTTGAATTTGATTTTGCCAGAGTTAAAATTGACGAACCTAGATGAGTAGAAATTTGTGACTCCCACCCCTCCTCTCCCCGAGTATTTCTGCCATATCACAAGCCTTGAAACCTTGGGATCCATTGGGTCAGTGTTGAGAGTTGAAATGTACTACTCTTACACATGAGTTTCGAGGATTTTTTTGTTGCTTAATCCATCGAATGTTCTAAAGACTATTATTGATTTTGAAATTAATGGAAAAAGAGTTTTGCAAAAAAAATGGGCTTGGAGGTTTGTTTAAAATAAGGATGGCCATTTGCGAAAATATTGTCCCAACTTGGCGGTGAGTAGGCCTAGATTAGAAGGAAGAAATAAGCCCATGGTTCAAAAGACTGTAGATAAAAATAAAAAAACCCCAAGTTGAATAGTAATTCGAAAGCAAAATGGAGTTTAAAAACCCTAGAGTTGAGACCATAGTTCAAAAAATCATTATTTCAATTAATCAGTAGGTAAAATTTTGACTCGAACATCAAGAATCAACAATTTCTCAGCTATTTATCGGCATTAATCGACAACTTTATCACTACTTTAAAAAACATTTAAATTCATAAAATAAACTTAAATTAAATGTAAAACATTGTTAAATGACATGAGAAGTGAATCTATAGAATGCCATAGGCCCATAAGTATATTTTCTATTAAGTTTTGACCAAAAAAGAGTACAAACTCAAAGTACAAAGTTTGCAAACTACAATGCTCATAGAGTCATGTGACTTTTGAAGTATCAAATTATCAATAATATTCCATTTCATCAGGCATGCCTAAAATAAGTTTGTTGTGGTTGCCTCGCGGAAGTGGAAGGTAAAGATTCTTCCTTTGCAACACCAACATCGTCATCTGCAAAGATATCATCTGGATCCTCACCAACTCCTAATGCCCTTGATGTTATTGTTTCTTCATCTCCCTCTCCAAATATGTTCTCCTCCATAGTAAACATAGGCTCCACATCATCAGCAATCTAGTCATCATATGGATCGATGTCATCCAAGTCAATTGCATCATAACTTTGTGCCCCCTCTAATTGTTTCACACAAAGGCGAAGATTGTATCACACAAAGACAAGGTCATTGAGGCATTATGTTGTCAACTTGTTGCGCTTCTTTGTGTGAGCACCTTCGAACATGCTCCAATTATGCTCACATCTAGAAGCACTACATGGCTGGCACAAAATGGGGATCGTTAGCTTCTAAAGATTTGGTGTTTTTGCACCATAATCTTCCCACCACAAATCTGTTAGGAAATTAGTGCTCACATTATTGTTTGTAATAGTTAAATGTAATATTCATATATTACATTAGTAAGTTAGTGTGTTAGTATGATATTAATATTGTTATATTAATATCATATTTGTGTGAGAAAAATAAAAGTTTGTAATATTATTAATATGAGTTATTAATCAATTCATTATTAATAATATAGGATAATATGTATTAGTTGTGAGTTTGTTGAATAAACAACTCACATAGCTATTTGGGAGTTGTGTGAGAGATTGTTGGGTTTGGGAGTGATTATAGGAGAGATATGTGAGGATATTATGGGATTAAAGATTGGAGTTGAATCCTTGTTTTAAGGAGTTCATTCTCCTATATATTGTAAGCTCTCTCATCATGTAATTGCTCAAGTTTTAATCTATCAATTATTTTCTATATTTTATTTGTCTCTGGATTTTTCCTATTTTCATGTGCTAATCTCAAATTGTTGTTGCTAAATTTTATCATCAAATCTAGAGTTTTGTTATCAAAATCTACAAATAAAATATTTATACTTTTGTAAGTTAACTAGGTTTGAATAAATGAAAGAATTCTAGACTTCTAGTATCTAGTTCTACACGTAACGAGACTAAATACAAATGACTCAATGTGTTTTTACAGGTGAGTAGTGTTTCTATTTTTCACACAAAGAGCCAAAGAAAAGAGCCCCCCTTTGTAGTCTTATAAATTTGCAGCTCATCAACAATTGCATTTCTAATATTTTCATCAGATACCATCCTCCCTATGCATGTATTAAGGCCATCCATAACCTCCTCATCAACCTTAACTGATGGGGAATAGAAAAACTTTGGATTTAGGTAGTACATAGTTGCATGTATATGTCGATAGAGTGTCTTGTTCCATCTCCAATCAATTATGCACCAAATGGGTTCATATTTTCGTTGATTTTTCCCATAATATTTAGATATGGCCTCTTTGGCCACGTCCATAGCCTCATACAAATAACCCATTAGGTTTTTCTCCCCATCCACCATTCATAGAACTCGAACCAAAGGCTCTGACACCTAACAAAATAATACATAAATTTATAATCAAAATTAATAAAAAATATATAATAAATGATAAATAAACAAATATTTAAGTTTAGGTTACTTTCATGATTTCTTCCATTTGTTTTGCAAACATATCATCGAAAATGGTCTTCACGACCCTTTCCCCTTCGACCTTTCTAGCATAGGAGACTCCAACCATCATGTGCTCACAAACATCTGCTTAAGGGATGTTAATGAGGTTGCGAGTGCTCTCTGCAATGTAATGAAGTTTGTGGAAAATCGTGTGACCCCGATCGCACAAGCTCCTTTCCATTGGTGTGCTCTCTTATCAAGTTTAGCACCCAAGTGTGATTGTAGATGAACTTGGTAATATTTCTTGCATCTTCAACCACATTTTTCGCCCATGAGAGTTTACATGTCCTTTAATAAGATATTCAAGCAATGGGTTGCACTAGGGTCCCAAAAAAGTGTAAGTTGTCTCTTCTCAAGAAGTCTCCCTGTTGCTACATATGTTGTCGTGTTTTTTGTCACAACTTGGATTACATTCTCCACACCCACCTCATCTAACATATCACATAAAGTGTTTGCAATTTTCACTGGTGGGAAGCATCAATTGACTTCAAGAAGACCTAAGTTGCCCACTTGAAGCCACTAAAAAGTTAATCGATGTGCGGATTTTTCCATCCGTCCACCCATAAACAAAATGGTGCAGCATTTTTTTGTCATGCCTTTTTTGCTCTTCTACAAGAGTTTTGGTATGCATGACAGAATCCTCTAACAATGGGCCACTCAAATCATGGGGAGTAGGAGCCTTGAACCCCTTCTCGACAATAGTCAATATAGTGACCAAATTCTCCCAATATGGAATTTTCACCATATTGAAAGGAATGTTGTTGTAGTACCAAAAGTTTACCACAACTATTCTTGTTTCATTGTGCATTTATTTATTCCATGCGGTACCTTCGAGTGAAGGTTGTGACTTGAGACTATTTCGAGGATAAAAAACATAGTTGAACTACTTTTAGTGGATGAGCCTCGTCCCAATGTCCGACCCCCTGGAGTTGGGGCAACAAAAAATGCCTCAATGTCAAAATATTCCCTCGCTGCCCTCCTAGTCACTAGGGCTGCAATGCATCGAGTTTTCTCTTTTTCTTCTTTTTCTTTGCATAAGCCGTAAGGAAAGCAAACAACTCTCTTTGAGCCTCAGGACATGCTTATGTGCGCACCGTCACTTCATTCCCTGATATCCATGCAATGTGGAACTTAAGGCAACAAACACCTCTACTCGTCTTTAATCCACAATAATTGCATACAACACAATTGCCTTCTACTTGTTCACAATGCTTCCAAGAGGGGTATTTTGAGTTAGGCTTACTAAGAGCAAATGAGCTTGAACCAGATGCCGACGCCATTCTAAAAAACAAAACAAAACAATTTTGTCTTAGTTTTACAAGTCTTAGAAAAATCAAATTGCATGAGGAAATTAGGAATAATATTACAAATTGCATGAAAAATATTTACAAATTTACAACAAAGGTATATATGTTTTAACTTTTCTGACTCGTCCCTAAACAAGATGAAATTTGTTTGGGAGCTATAGGAAGAGGTTAAAAATTAAAATAAGGTTTTCGGTTTTCCTCAAGCCAAAGCACAAAATGTCTTACCACATAAATGATTCTTTTGAGTTTCTTCCTAAACAAATGTCAAAGTAAAACAATTTGTTATTGCCAAGGCAAACCAACATACTAGAGAGAATCAAGCAATCGTGTCTTTTTACCATGATTGCCTTGAGGATTTGATTGTTAATTTGGAAAAAATAGAGTCAATTCATAATGCAATAGTCATGCAAACAGTCTTCACTCTTACACCCATGATAATGTGACACAACATAAAAAGCAAGCTAACTTATAGTAACCAAACATCAATACCACTTCTTACTATTTTTTACTTTATGCCTTGGAATGGGGATATGACATTTATCTACTCACAATTAGCTTGCACATCGGACTCATACAACACAACTTTAGACCCAAGGCATTTTTTTGGTGCTATTTGATTCAACCAAATTAAGGGAGTATATTTTTTGGGGGTGATGGTTCATGGACAAAAGTGGTTTGTAAATGCACTTGTTGGATAAGGATTTCAACCCGAAAAAGGAATCCTATCCAAGGTTCCTCTACTAACTAGATTATATGGCCTTTTAGCAGAATTTTGGAAGTCTAATATCTTTCTATAGATCGGTGATAATTCAAGGGGCTACATTTGCCAAACAAAATTCACAAAAAATGGGCCATTGTGACTCTGTGAGTATACACCAGAATTTGTGTAAGAATTCATTTAACAAAGTCATCCACCATTCCATATTGCTTGAATCTAAAACTCGAGAGAGAGTCTAGGAAAATGATTATGAGAACATTCCATTAGGATGTAGAGATCGACTGGGAATAAATAAAGGAAAACGCAGAAGAGTGTGACTGTGTGAGGACCAGATCGACTGGGAATGAATGCATGAATCATTAGAAACGTCTAAGGAGATTCGAGAACATGAGTTTTTTATTCGTCTTTACTTGATCACATGAAGGAAAACATGAAAGACAAGATCTCCATTTCTTTATTTCCGGACATGTTTTGAGGTTGTGAAGCACTGAAAAGACATGAAAAGCAATAGTTAAAACTTAAACATGTTAATCATGTTCAAAACCTGTTACTCCTGATCAAAACCCTAGCAAAACAAGTATCATGAATTCCCGCAAGAGAAAACTGCCACAAAACACTTCGAATTGGCCACATTTTTTCTTGTTTTGGCGTTTTAAACCTAGCAATCGATTTTCCACAATTTTCACGATTTTCATTGGTTTTAATTGTTGGAAATCACCAATAAATCGGAAGAAGAAAAATCACAATTTTTTCAGTGATTACTGTTTTCCTGTTTGCATACGATAAATCATGATTTATCGCGATTTCTATAACAAAGGTTGAGACTTATAAGGTTGAAATTATCTATTCTAGGACATTTGATAGTTCTCTACAACAAGTTACACACAACTTATCAAATAATTTATCTCAAATCTCTCAAGCCATGTCAATTTGGCATACTACAATCTCTTGGAAAAAAATTCAATCTGCAAGAGGGTGAAAGATGAAAATTTGATGTCTGCAATTAGTGTAGTATGCCCACCCCTATTATGAATAATGAAGGACATAACAGCAAACCCGCAACAATGGAAATCTTGAATTCTTCTCCTCAAGATGAGGCTCTTCCGGTAGATCTTGTTAAGATTGTTAATAGCCCCCTGTAAAAGGCAAAAGATTGGAGAGAAATCCTCACCTTTTGTGAATAAAGAGATGAATTTGGCTTATGAATTGTAATTACATCTCCAGGTCAATGGCTAATGAGGAAGAATAGATGAGTTCATGAAAACATAAGCTTGGTTCCAAAACTTACATAAGGAAAGGTAATAAGAAGTGCAACAAAATGAATCATCTTGGATATGTTAATAATAATAGAATATATAATTTTAAACACACCTCCCAAAATTAATTATGAAAGTCTACAGTTGGAATGTTAGAGGGTTAAAAGCCGCTAACATGAAGGCCGTTGTTCGTGTGTTTAGAAGGTCTAGGGAGTCTCTTGATTTTCTTTTATTACAAGACGTCAAATTGGTTGGTTTTAAGCCTCGGGCAAGAAGCTATTTGCTTAATACTTGTAAAGGCAGTGTCGATATCATGAAGGATAAATCCTCGTTTGGCACTATTGTTAACTTTGGCATCTCCTTGTGTAATAGACTAGTGCAGGTCATTCTTCAAAAACAACAATTTAAATTTTCGGATATATGTTTGTATGAGCTTCAAGTGGCTATCAAGACAAGTCTGCTCTATGGGATTGGAAGGCACTGAATCTATAAAAAAGGTCCCTAAGTTGTCGGACAGGACTTAAACATGACAGAGGATATGCAGGATAAATTTGGAGGCTTTGCTTTTGCCTAGAAAGGAAATTAATAGTTCTTTTGGTGCACAATAAAAAGACATCTGGGACTCATTGATGCAATAGTAAAAGAATTTGGTATACTTGATGCAATATTCAAAAAGGAGTGAAAAAACCTACTCTGCGCTTGAAAATTCCTTGCAAAAAGAGAGCACTTTGTTGTGTAGTCTAATTTTGAGAGTGCAGGTCCATCCTAATATTCTTTCAAATCATCATCCTATTGAAATGTCACTTGCATGTCTCTTCCCCTTTTGTTAAACACCTCAAATTTAAGGGATCTTCGAACTTAATGTTTCCCACCTAAAAGACCAGACGTTTGGATGGTATTGAGCCCCTGTGGAAGCTAACAAAGGCTACAACTCAACTCCAATATAATACACAATCTTGCAAATATGCCGTCCACAGTTATAGATTTTCTTAGAGTGTATGGTAGAACTAAAGCATGTCATTGAAAGAGGCTCTATAGAAAATCCCACGAATAATTCATCAGGGTTGAAGCTGCCCTCCAGTTCAGCATACAGATTTCAATCTTTTGAAAGTTGCTGTGAAAGCTAGAAATAACATTACAACCCAACAGTCCTTTCTTGCTAAGGGGGCTAGGATTAGATCTAGGACCACTTGGATCGAAGAAGAGAATATATGCTTTACGTATTAAAGAAGGCTAAACAAATTTAAAGAGAAGGTTTAAAATATTGATAATGGGGGAGCAATTTCTTCTAATCCTGATGTCATAAGAAAAGCCTTTTATGGATTTTATAAAGATCTCTTTACCTCTGGTGAGCTGGATGAGACTAGTGCTTATTGCAAACAACTTTGTGAGCAAGTTGCTCCCAAAAAAATTTAAGCTCAACAAGCTGCACCAAGTAACAGTAAACACATTTTCTTTGAGTGTATATTTGCGAGATATGCATGGGAAAAGAATCATTCATGGCTGGAATTTTATTGCACACAGAAACGTCTCTTCACAAGACAATTGGAATGGTTATTTACCAAACGTTATATTATACTAAATTTAAAAAAAAATTATGGCTTGTTACCTCTACTGAAGTGATGTGGTTCATTTGGAAAATCCTAAAAAGTGTAACTTGGACATATTTAAAGGGGGTTAGATCACCTACACTTCAACAATGAAATCACTTTTTACATTGCATTGCAGGCTACCATTGAAATGAAGATTCCGGAAAGTGAGCTCAAAAAACTATAGGCTGCAGGGGTCAAAAAACACTGCCAAGGCAAGTTAAAAAGTACTGCCTTCTCCTGCACCTGATTCTTCTCCTCTTGGTGAGTATTTTGATAATGGAGGGTGGGTAAAAGCATGCAATCAATTTTGGGATCCTGTACAAGGGAGAATTATTGAGAGTGATGGAGTCCACCATTCTTGAGAGAGATTGCAATCCAAGGCAAGAAGAAGATGCTGATAGTGTTAAATGGCAGTATGAAAATAATCAGAATGAGAGATTCCTCTAATTGTAAGTAATAATCTTGTGAATTTGCAATCTGTCTTTGAGTAAATACACATAGATGCTGAAAATGGTCAAGGTAGTAATGAAAGTGTGGTATAAGGTAGCAGAAGTGGTTAGGGTTTGGATGAGCCATCTGGGTTTGACAATGGTGCGCAGGTGCAGAGAATTGTTCAAGCTCCTTCTGCATTAGAGGCCCAAGCTCCAAGTGGTGTTCAGGCTCCTCGGTTGATGGTGGCTTCTAGCAGTGGCTCCCATGAAACCTCTGAAGGAGTCTAATAACAGTTCGATCTCAGGTGAAATAGAATTCATGCCTGCAAAAGAATTCAATAGGCGGAATGTGGATGTTATTCGTTTGAGTGCGGGATCAGGAGCTGGTAAGAGCTCATAACAGAGTTAGATCTATGTTTGAACCAATCTTAAGGAGGTTTGGTAAGGAGAAAGGAAATGCAAAAGAAATGTGTGAAGTCATTCCCAATAAGGATGTTGCCTGTTGGTATATATGATTGTTCAGTTTGCTTATAGGGCAAGGTTTTTCTGAAATGGTAGTGATATCTGAATTTGATCAGATCAATATTAAGGGCACTTCAAAAGGTGAATCTTTCAAGAAGAGTTATTACCATGGTTGAAGATGTCAAAGACAAAGATCCAACTCCTATTGATGCAGATGATCACATTGTTGGCAATGAAGAAATGGCTGATGCTGAATAAGTGCTCTGGGCTGGCTCTGACAATGCTAGTTTCAATTTGATCTGATTGTAGTTGAGGATCCTGTGTGGCCTCTTATGTGAAAATCGATAATGTTGATATTATAATGATCAGATAGTATGGCGGATGAACATAGCTGCTGATACTGTTTGGACTCTAGCTTTTGTTTTGTTGCCAGTGGGTGATACTATGTTGAAGATTGCAATTGAAATTTTGAAAGGCCCCTTTAAGGGCTTATAGATAGATATACTTTATTACAATATTAAAAGAACAGGCAATGCACATTTCTAGGTCGTGACTTTGCATGCCTGGAGACATTTCCCTGGATCACAACTTCCAAAGCGTCGACCAACTTCTAAAGAAAACATTTTTGCCAATCTATGCCGCCACCTATCTTGGACCATTTTATAAGAAGACATTCTATCAGAAAGAATTCTGTAAGATATAGAAAGAAAATCCTTCCATAATATTTGGGAAACACAAGGAAACTAGGTCCATTCCCTCTGATATCCTTCCAGAACGTAAATCTATCCAGAAACTTGTACAAGGATTTTCTGCACAAAAGTGTAACAGATGGAAGACCGTCCCAATTTATCTGCAGGATAAGACATCTAGAATTTTGTTCATGGTTTTTCAATAAGAATAATGACAGCTGGGGGCAATGCAGGGGCGGAGGCAACGGCTTATCTACAAGAAAAGCCTCTAGAGTATTTTGTGGGCAAAGAGCAGGAGGGATATCAATGTAAAGATACGTCTCTGGAAGAAGAAAAATGCAGGAAAACTCCATATGCAAAAGAGATATCATGGGCTAACTCTACAAACAGGTTTAATTTTTGAAAAACACAGGACATTTTACTTTTGAGTAATAATTTGCAGTGTGTTATACAGTTACGGTTTTCTGGAATCAACTGAATTGGCTTTGATCTCATCCCTGATGATGGGTCCTGCAGAGAGACCTGAAACTTTGGACCTTATATGTACCATGCAGTTGATTCCAGAAAACACTCACGACATGGGAAATCAAAGGAGAAACAATAGTAGGAGATGGGAACTGAAGCAAAGCCAGTTACAATAGCAAGATGAAAACAAAAATGAGCTCCAACATCTAACAGAAAATGAACTACATGATACAAGTTGACAGAAATCTTCTTGCTGGGCACCTAGAGGTGACGGAAATTGGTGTTTACCGGGCACATACGGGAGTAACCTTTAGCGATGGACCCACTTTTCTGGTATATGTCAAAAATCCTCAAGTCTCACGGAATCGCATGCAGGCCGGGTGCGACCAAAGCAGTAGCGCATGCGGGAACAGCGAGCTCAATGGTTGTGGTTAGAACTCGGAGGATGTTAAGAAACATGTGCATGTGGTGTGCCTTGAGCATCACCAGCTCAAAAATAGTATAGGCATGACTACTAAATTTAAGAGGAGTCCAATCAGACACGTGGAAACGCCCAACAGGATATCTTATTTAAATAATCAAAACCATTAAGCTCACCCAACGCAAGTAAATGCCTCCCATAAGAGAAATCGGACATTCTTTTCCATAAAACAAGGTTCAGGCCAAAATCCTCAGCAAGGAACCAAGATGAAGGTCAAAAAATACATGAAAATATAGCACTGAATTTATATCTAAGTGGTATTAGAGAGATGAAATTATGAAATCAAACTAGCAACTAGAAGTGACACTAGAACTTGTACTTGGTGAAAATGTCTTTGTTGCATATGATGATATGCTTGAGTTTTAAAATATATAAATCAATTGAGATAATGAATGAGGAAATGGAAAAAATGGGAAAATACCCTAATTGTGGACTATATACAGGCTCCTCTATATATCTGTGCATCTAAAGAACTGTTTGTCAGATTTAGGTTTACCCCTCAGATATAGAAAACTTGCAACAGAAATTCTTACCTTGTTTTTTTAATTTCTCAATTCGGATGGAACGAAGTTCTTGCAGCTTTTCTACAATCAAGACAAGTTCCAACTGCAAGCACAGTAGCACACAAAGGAATACTGAGCACTGAAGTGTTTCCATATGAAGTAGATTGGTAATCAAACAATGCACAAGGAAAAAACTATAATAGTATTGTAAAGGAATTTACTATCTTCATCCATGAGCATTGCTTTCAAGAGTTCCGTATGTAGCGGCATGTGTAATCCATTGATGCACAAGAGCGAGATATACAAATACTCCAAAGGAGTTTACCATCTTTATTCATGTAAATACTTCAGCAAATGCCATTATTCAAACTCCCGACATACCCAATGCCAAATCGAAAGTATAATCTAGTTGTTCAAGTAAAGGATAGAACCTGAAGATCTCGTTTATTATTAAACAGAAGAAAAATAATATTTGAAAATTACAAATTTATTGAGGATGCACAAAACATTATACAAAGAGATTTGATTAAGGCAATTTTATCCAACAAATCACGAACAACTAAATTTAAAATATTTCTAAATTTTAAAAATTTCAGAAACTTACTTCTGAATGGTAGGTTCATTTAGTCAATTTTGCCATCTTTCTTTGTACCATTTTTTGTCATATAGACGCTTGCCATTTTTGTTAATCATGAATTTTGGAACATTGAAAGAGGAGCTAAAAACATAACAGAACCCACAAAATAGACTTTCATTTTCTGTTTTCTATTATATAACATTTTCTTATATCCCTCCTTTTAGTGTTTTTAATCTACAAAGTATCCTTTCTTAGAGAGAGTGTGCCTAACCTCTGATTCCAGCCTTTGCTTTTCCTCTTTGGCTTTGATTTTTGCAATCTCCTTCATCTTCTCCACCTGCAAATAGCATCCACAGCAATGACTTAACAAGATTTAAAACCTAATGTAAACAAACAAATAGTTTGCAAAAACATGAGGCAATGCAAAAAAAGAGTAACTAACTCCCTGACCCTAACTACTTTTCCAAGACCAAAATTGTCTTTAGAGATATTTAAAAAATCCTACCAATGCTCTGGATAGAATCATTGTGAAGGATGTCAAATAAGTGGTGATTTTTCTATTTGTTCAAGGGATATTAGAGGTGCTGGCCCCTCAAAGTGGCATCCCCATATTGGGAGATCTTGTAGAGTTATTACCTCCTAGAGTATTGTCTGGCATTTCCCTAACTCAAGGTTTATTATTCTTTTTCTAAATATAATGGATATTAGAGCATTTCGGCCTACAAATATATTTTATGTTGTGTGATCTTCATTATATTCTGCATATTGTTGTGATTATTTCAATTATTTCTATTATTATGTGAGGATCTTATTTAGTGTGGGTGATTTGCGTGGACAAGTGGTATCATAGCTCTTTCCAAGGCAAGTGGGGATTTTTTTGGAGATATTGCAGATTTTTCAGAAAAAAATGTCTACCTTGCAGAAGATCATTCTCCTCAGACAAATGCTTGATTCAAACTATTTTTCATAGCTAGAAAGAGGACTTCAAAAGCTTTCTGAAAAGTGGTCATAAAAAAAATTGGAGCAGTATTGAGGGAGACATGGCAATCTAAAGTTGACCCTGTGAACTTGATTTTTGACGAATGTTTTTGGTCATGACCCTAGAAAAAAACTCTTTTATTCTAGATAATCAAATTAAGTGCTAGCATTTGGAACAAAAAAACAGATTTACTTGTTTACAGATTTTTTTCAACTTTGTGGTATAAAGGTGAAAAAAAGACATTTGAAACCCTCGTTTTTGTGGATCATGCATATATCCTCTACAACCATCCCTTGGATCACTCCAACAAACCACCGCTCTTAGCCAGCTCTGTTCAAACTTGGCTAAAAGTGATTGGAATCCACTTAGCATTTGATGACTAAAGGAATCCCATCCATTGCCTTCCTTAAACCTCCATAGTTGTTTGTCTTACCAAACTTCTGCAGATATCCTCTACAACCATCCCTTGGATCACCTACTTCCCTGTTGTGTAGTCTTTGGATCATGGTGTTTACCAACTTACTCTAGAGATGGTGATATAAATGCTAGAGAAAGGTGGCTCCAATGCAAGGATACCGCTTCTCATGACTTGTGGAAATTTCTGTTTCATCTTAGAGGTCCAGTATGGAGACGATTCAATGAGCTCAATAGGCGTAGGCTTGATTGGTCTACATAGAAATTGGAAAAGGTTTTCTTGGCTGAATGGACACAAAAAGAAACGGAAGAGGAAGAAATAATGATGAGGTGGAAAATGAGGATGATGAAGAAGAAAAACAAAATGACAAGGATGATAAGGGTTCAAGTAATTTATCTCCAAAGAAAGAAGTTACATTATTTCAATTTCATGGATGCATTCAAAGGAAGGTAAGGATTTATTTACCTTCCATCTTCTAAATTTGATATTTGTTCTTGTCCATCTTGAAGTGTGGTGTTCCTCTCTCTTGATGTGATTTCCCATTTAACTTGCCAAAACTAGATTGATTAAAGTCATGATCAAATCTCTTACGATTGACCCTCTTCTTTGGTTTCTTTCCACTTTCTCACCTTGGTGCCTTTCCTTTTATCTCAGCTATTCCTCTTTGGCCCCTATGCTCTGATAAACATGCTTGTTGTGTCCATAAACCCTAGCAACAAATATAATGTCATCAACACTGGATCAACATCTACAGGTTCAAGCAAAGAATATCAAGAAAGCTCAAGTAGAGGATAAGAAGATTAAAGTGTTTGAAGACTTGAAGCTCATTATAGACATGTTTTGCATTCCTATTTTTATGTTTTGGATATGGATGGTTTGGATATTGTTCTACGATATTCTTGGTAAGAGACTTTGGGAACAATCAATATTAATGTGCAAAAGAAGTTCATGAAGCTTTGGTACAAGAGAATGAGGGTCATTTTGTAGGATATCGCACTTGACGAGAAATAAAGACAAGTTGTGGTACGACAAGAGGATGCATTTAAAGATGGTGAAGAAGAGCATAAGAAGGATTCAAAAAGTACAAGAAGAATGTGAATGTAATGTCCCTTTTGGGGGACTTCGGAAATAGCTAGCGGTAACCAAGAAATGACTGAAATTAATTATTAGACGGCTGAAATCAAACTTCCGAGGACTGGATATGACTGAAAATGCACACAAAAACCTGTAATTTTTCCCTTCCTAGGGCAGCGACCTATTTTGAGAACTCTCAATCACTTTTGGACGCCCTAAACTTGCTGAAATATGCCCAATCAAGCTCAAAATTCTGATCAGCAATCAAAATATGAAGGAAAACTAATTTTTTTGTGCCCTAGAATTGAAGATATGAATTTCTATAAACCCTTGTCTGCAAAGTTACTTTTAAAATTCATAACTTTACCTAAGAAGCTCCAAAATTCATAAAACTTGGAACTTGGGGTTTAAAAATATGAAGAATGCAAATATCAACTCAACTTGCCCAAACATCCACTCAAACATGTCAAATCTGACCTACAAGCAATTTGCCCCTCTTGGAAATAATGAATTAGTGGCTCAAACATGCAAGGAAATGATTGCTTTCACCTTTAATAATTAGTATAAGTCCATCCATGCAAGAAATCATACCATACATCCATCAAAACATATCCAACATGCTCATGATACAAGTCGCCTAGGGCTAGATAGAAAGATATCAACTCCAAATTCCTTGAGATATTCAATAATTTCAAATATCCTTGCTTGAGGGTTTTCGTCCCCAAGACAAGTTCCACTATCAAGGGTTTTCGTCCTTGAAGTGGTCTCAAACAAGGGTTTTCGTCCTTGATGAGAGAGAGGAAAGGTACAACCTTTACCCAAAAGAAATAATAAGATTCAACATATGACATAATGGCCAAGCATCCTCCTTTTATAACATAAGGGTGTTACATCATAACTTATGGCCGACCTTATAATAAGTACCTTTTAATTATCTAATTTGTATTTAGAGCCTACATGCTCAAAATACTTTATATTCTAATTAAATAACCTTATAATAAGTACCTTTTAATTATCTAATTTGTATTTAGAGCCTACATGCTCAAAATACTTTATATTCTAATTAAATGAGTTATTGGAGTGTTTGGCTTCCCAATAGGAATACATGATAATAATGAAAATATCTACTTAGAGAATGTCATCCAAGTCTTCCCCTTGCTTCTTTCCTTAAACCCACGGGGAGGAAGAATGGGTTAAGGTCTTCAATTCCACTAGTCTCCAAAAAGGGACATGACAAGGAAGAAAAAGTACAAGTAGAAAATAACACTTAATCTACTCAAAAGACAAAGGCACTAGCAAAAGAAAAAGTGAAAGAGGATGAGAAATATGAAGAAAAGGTTGATAAGGTCAAGGATACTAAGGTTGAGGCATATAGACACCCACATCATCATGAGAGGCAACAATCATGGAGGCATGTCGGGAGTGTCATAGTAGCAAACAATATAGTTATACAGGAAATCAAAGGAGCAATCACTAGAGCTATAAATGGAATCAAAGGAGCAACAAATATGGAACATGGAATCATTAGAGTAATAATATGGTTGTGTGGAAACCAAAAAGTAACAACTATGGCCATGAATAGAATTAGAGTAACACAATAGAATCAGAAACCAAGTTCAAAGAGTTATCACCCGCCAAGATCACATATGGGTGATTGGATGATCAAGCATGACAGCAAGTGGGAAATGACTTCAAACACTCATTACTTGGTTTCTTCTCATGTTTTGGGAAGAAACATGTCAAGGAAGGATGGCATGTTATGTACCTAGGGATATGATATAATAATGTGTATGAGTTGATGGAGATGCCGACATGTGGCACACATCCCCCTTAGTTATATGGGTCAAATAGGTAACTTGTGGAATTAGTTATATTGGGTAATGAATTGACCTACATTGGGATTAGGTGTTACCCATCCATTAAGAGTAAGAGAGGTCTATACACGGGAAACAAATATCATTGTGAAGGATGTCAAATAAGTCGTGAGTCTTCTATTTATTAGAAGGATCTTGGAAGTGCCCCCTCAAATGGCATTCCATTTTGGGAGATCGTGTGGAGTTATTGCTTTCTAAAGGAGTATTGTATGGTGTTTCCCTACCTCAAGGGTGATTGATCTTATTTCTAAATATATTAGATATTAGGTAATTTCGACCCACAAATATATCTTGTGTTGAGTGATATTCATTATATTTTGCATATTGTTGTGATTATTTATATTATCATATGTAAGGATCTTAACAAAAACATGTATCACCTGTTTTACAAATTTCCCTTATCAGTGCTTGCAATGAGAATAAAATTACATTTACGAAATTGTCCCTATCTTGCAACCCAATGTTTGTATCAAAACAAATGCAACATACATTGAATGAATATCTTGATGAAGGCAACATGGATGCTGAATTACACATCCATCAAACCAATAAATATTATTGCAGAGTGTTACACACTATAGGTGCACTTCTCACCTTGTATTAATGACTTGATGTCATGCCATTTCCTCTCCCATTATGGAAGAACAGTTGGACTCGTGTACATGCTTCTAGATGCCCATCAATGTGCTTTTACCAACTACTATCATACCAAAATTTGTTGCAACGTGAGTTAACATGAGACACCTACAGTCACCCGTGCCACACGCGCGTTTCAAAAAAGGGAATGGGTACGGGTAAGGCTTTGAAATACCTTCGAATCACCGAACAATCTGGGTGCATACCGAAAATACAGAAATGGCTCTAAGCTTCCATCTCATTTCCGATAGAAACAACTAGTTAAGAACGGGAAAAAAACACTCAAAACAAAAACCAAATAAAGTGTAACCCTAATATACCTACCCTAACTTGCTAAAGACACTTTCTAAAAGCTATATAAGCACACCTTGGATCCATTACAAAACACTCTCATTTGTTTGTTGATTTTCAGTTTTTACAAACTTTCAACATTAACGAGGAGGAATCTAAGAGCAGCTTCAAGGATGAAGTTAGGAGCTATTACAAAGAGCAAGGAGAAATCTATGAACAACTTCAAAAGGCAAGGAAGGAGCAACTTGAAGAAGAAGAAAAATCCAATTTTTCTCTTCATTCACACTCTTCTTTTCTATTTATTTTAAAGATTGTTAATGTAATTAATGATTATGAATGATGTGTACATAATGCACACATCATTCATGATCATTGATCATGATATTTAAATTTAAATTCTATGAAAAAAACATTTCTTTCGTATGTACATATATATACACATATATATAATATATAATATATATATACATATATTTATTTGTTTGTTTGAATAATTATTTTTTTTGTTTTTTAAACATTTGAACTTTGTGTATGTTCTCAACTCACACTTTTGTTGTTTTTAAACGTTTGAACGTTGTGTATGTTCTCACCTCACACTTTTATGGTGAATTTGGTGAACGGAAGCGAGAAAGGATGCCTAGGGTTTAGTTTTCTTTGTTGTTTTTAGAGTTTATTTTGCTATTAAAAATCTGAAATTTGTGTATGCTCTCACCTCACACCTTTATGGCGAACTTGGTGATCAAAGCAAAAAGGATGCACAGGGTTTTAGTTTTCTTTGTTGTTTTTTAGAGTTTATTTGTTGTTTAAAAACAAATAAAATCCAAACTCTGTGTATACCCTCATCTCGCACCTTTATGGCAAACTTGGTGATCAAAAACAAAATATGATGTGTAAGGTTTAGTTTTGGTTGTTTTTTAAGTTTCTTTTTACCATCGTAGGTTTGAGATAAAAATAAATAAGTAGAATCAAGTTCAGCTTTAGGTGGAGGGTAAGGGAAAGCAAGTCGAGAGTAAGGCCCACAGGGAAACATTTTGGTTCCCATGTACATGTATTGAAAAGCATTGTTTGTGATAGCTCTCAAACTTGGGTATGCAACGATTGCAATGTGACTTTAAGTCCTCATATACCCGATACAAAACTCATTTAACCAAGTATTAGGAATGGGGATCAAAAAGTGTACCAAGGTTGAAAAGTCACAAATATTGGCGTACTTGAGAGAGCAAGAGAAAGTCGACTTGTAAGTTGTGGGAGCTCAATTCAAAATAATTCCTTTACAAAGATTGTTTTAGGAAAGCCACTCACACCTTCAAACATCCTTTCATTGAAACTCAGACTCAACCACTTAAAGTTGAAACTCAAACTCCCTTTGAGAAAGAGGCCACCACACGAAAGAGGCCAAAAGGTCCATTGGAACAAGCATTTAACATTGAAAAGAGAGATATTGTTGACAAATTGGTTACTTGATGCATTTATGCACGTGGGTTGGCTTTCAATGTGTTGAGTTCACATATTGGCAACAAATGGTGAAGGGAATTAATGAGGCACCACAATAGTACAAAGGCCCTAGCTATGAGACTATTCGCACATCACTCTTGACAAAAAAAATGAAGTATATACAAGCTTTTTTGCAATCGATTAAGGATTCGTGAAAGACTTCAGCGGTGTCTATTATTTCAGATGGATGGAAAGATGCTTGAAATGACCCCTAAGCAACATTGTTACAATGTGCCCTAAAGGGCCATTGATTGTGAGGGCCAAGTGAAAGATGTTTAGTCTATATCTAACATTTTGGTTAAGGCTATTGAGTCGGTGAGCCCCTAAAACATTGTCCAAGTCATCACAAACAATGCAAAAAATTGTATTGCAGCAGAATTGATTGTACAGGGGAGATACAAACACATATTTTAGATGCCTTGTGTAGTACACTCCCTCAATTTGATGTTGTTGAAGATTGAAAAAATCCCATGGATAAAGCATATTTATATAGAGGCAAATGAAATTTAAATCTTTGTCACAAATCATCACATGTCGCAAGCCATCTTTAGGAGATTCTCGAAGTTAGCGTTGTTAAAGGTAGGGGAACAATTTATTAAATACAAATTTCTAGGTTCTAACTTTTTATAGCTTGAATTTTTTTAATTTGTACCTTATTAAATTGTTTTTATTTCCTTTTGTAGATTGTTGAGACAAAATTAACCTCTCACACACTCGTCTTGAGACAACTTGTAATGGTAAAACAAGACTCAAGCAATATGGTGATTAACAACATTTGGACCATGTGATGGCAATGAAACACAAAATGAGCCCAAAAGGTAAAATTATTGATCCTGATGATGATAATTGGTGGGCTGAAGTTGAGTACTTACTAAGTTGTGCGGTCTATTCTACCCATGATCGATATACAAACAAAGATAATGTTTGCATAGAAAATATTTATGATAAAATTAACTCTATGCTTGAAAACATAATAGAGATCGTACCAAAACATAGAAATACCTTAAAGAAAAATTCTATAATGAAATTAAGAGTGTGGTCATGACGAGGTGGAATAAAATGACTATCCCATTACATCTTTTAGCCTATATCATGGATCCCAAATATTATAGCATGAGATACTTGGGTTATGTAGACACTAAAATCTAGTAACTTGTCCTTGTGCAATGCCAAGTTTGACCTTGTATCCTTACTAAGACAAATGCTCACATTCAAAATCCAATCTTCTCATCTCTCTAGTCATTCTACAACTTGCTTATCTTTACACTATGCTCTGTCATCAATTATGGAAATATTATTCAATCAAAGCAACATAAAACATCTGATATTCAAGACACAACTTTCAATTTAGATGTTTCTCTCCTATCCAAAACTGTATGGAAAGGTCAAGATGTGGGGTCCGGTCTTAACCAACTTGTATGGTCTCGCCCCTTCACAATCACCAACTCTAATTTCAATTCTAAATCATTTTTTGGTCATTTCATCTTCTTAGGTCGGCCTTATCATAATATCTCACTTATGGAAGACTATATAAACAAGTCATTATCACATTATAACTCACTTGGCATTCTTACAAACTCCTATTGCAAACATCATTCCAAAAGCATTCAAAGGGTTCATTAGTCTACTCAAATCAATTGTACATCACCTACGACAATCCCTAATACAAGTCTAAAGTACTCAACCAAGTCAAGGAGTCTAGCTTCATCCATCTACAAGCATGCAAAGATCATAGAGCCATGTCCTAAACAAAAGCAAAGTCACTCAAAGCATTGTATAAGGGTTTCAAATCAACATGAGGGTTAGGTCACATAGTTGAGGCACACCATATCTCACTACTACCACACTAAGTACATTTTATACTACGTAGTTAGCCCACTATCTCGGTGTCAAAAGACAAGAGGGCACCCTTAAGGAGTTGGTTAGCTATACCATAGTTCAAAAAATCGTTATTGGCGATTAATCGGCAGGCCAAATTTTGACTCGGAAATCGGGAATTCGCAATTTATCAACATTAATCGGCAACTTTATCGCTACTTTTAAAAACATTTAAATTCATAAAATATACTTAAATTAAATGTAAAAACAATGTTAAATGATGCGAGAAGTGACTTTGTACAATATACAGTATACTATTATATTGTATACTAGTATACTATTATAATGTTAAATGATGTTAAATGTTAAATCGTTATGATGTTAAATGTTAAATCGTTATACAAGTATACTATTATAATTTTATAGTGTATATTGTACAATTAACTATAAATTTATAATAATGTACAGTATATACAAAACGTATAAAATTAAATTTATAGTGTATGTTATAGATTGTATAAAATTAAATAATGTATTTTTATAAATGTATACAATGTACAAGTATATTGTATAAGTTGTATATACTCTAACTATTAAAAAGATTGAAATATATTAATTATTAAATATATACAAAACGAATTAATATATTATATAAATAATATTAAGCATTAATTATTTAGTGTAAAGTTACAAGCCACAAACCGCCACGAAATAAATAATAACTATAAGTATTAACCATTAACTATTAACTATTAACTATTAAAACAAATAAATATTGTAATATTTACCCGCTTAAGGCCACAAAATGGACATGAGTTGCTAGAAAATAGATCTGGAAACCACGGCGAATGCAGTGTATTTACGTGCCCTTGAAACCATGTTGAATGCCCACAAAACCACGTCAAAGGCCCTCTTACGTGATTCGAAATGGAGAAAATACAAGTCGCAGAAGCAAAAAGCGATTCAAGCGAAGAAAGCAGAGAAAAAATCGGAAGCAAAAAACAAGAGGAGGAGGAAATTGAGCGATTTTCCATGATTTTTGACACAATTTTCCACGATTTTTCAGGTTATTTAGTGCCAAAAATTGCCGATTTATCGGCAATAAATAAATCGCAATTTATGGAAAGATATATCATTTTGCATGTGAAAAACAATTTATCGCAATTATCGTCCGAGTAATCGCAATTTTTAGAACCAGGAGCTATACACACTTGCACAAGCACTTAGGAGAATTACATGAGGCTTGATTTTCGCAATGAGGATACGTTGTGCAACACCGTGATTAGTTCGAAGCAACTAGAAGTTAGACTTCCCAGGGAGGTCTAGCCTTAAATGCACACACATGTTTTTCTCCTTTTGTTAGTTAATGCTCTGATGAAGGGTTCGTGATTTGTTAGGGTTTCTAATTTGTTACGAATCTTCACAAGTCATCCCGAGGTTTTGCGAACAAGAGCAACATATAGCGAGTACCATTTCTAGACATGCGAAGCACCTAGAAAGTTTCAGAGCCTGATTGTCTCCCGATCAAAAACAGTACAATCCTTATCGTCGATTGTACAGCGCATGCTAGGCCATACACATTTGTATAGTCCTACACCCGCACATTCTCTATTTCCAAAATCTTTTGTGCACAATTCAAAGCTCTAGATCTTCCTATTCCACTACCCAAATCATTCCAAAATCATCATAAACTCTCCTCTCATGTTTTGAACTAGTTGCTTATTATTTATCAAACGTTAGTTGGGATTCAAGTTTGAATACATTATTTTGGTCATGCCTAATTGATGTTAGAAGTTAATTAGATCATAATAGTCTACTTGTTGTTAGGCCTTATACCCTTCTTAGTTGTTATATAATAACACCAACATAAATTAATTAGGGTGTAAACAATCACCTAATAGGGAACCACCATATGATGACCAAGAAGTTGCAAATGGAACTAGGGTTGCATTCAAGAGGCTTTTGTAATACATCTCGTAGCTAGTGCCATCCGCAATGAAATGAGGATGTTTGTATCTTTAGAAGGCATCATGGGATAAATTGAGGCACTTTGTGATAAGTTCACCATAACTTCAAACAAGTGGCGGTATGTACATGGCCATGATGCCAAGTACCTAGGACTTGTTGTCATTAAAATTCTCACATGTATAAATTTTAATTAAAAATTTGTTGTTTATAGATTAAAATCTAAGTTATTAACACACTTTTTTATATTATTGTTAAATTGAAATTTTCAATTTTTTTGTACCAAAGGGCTAGTAATTCTAAAGTGGAGCGGAATTGGGGTACATATGCCTTCATCCACTCAGCTTTATGATACAAGTTGGCATCTAAGAAGGCTGAAAATTTGGCAGTTGTACATTCCAATTTGTGCCTCCTATCGCAAAACACTGGAAATTCATCTATAGACAATTGACTTTGATGCTTCTGCGGCTATTATTGCCCAAACTTTCACTCCTTGGTATCGATGATGACAATCCAAGGAGTTCTTCACAAGGGGTGGAGAGTGAAGCTAATGAGAGTGGAGCTAGTGGGAGTGGATCTACTAATGGCATTCACGGAACTGATTTTGAGGAAAATCTAGATGATAAATTCTAAAATATAAATTATATTCATGTGCATATGAAACTTTAAGCATGTTGAATGCTTTGAACTTTCATGAATGCAATATATTTTTAGTGCTTTATCTTTTATGGACTAATAAAGTCTTATGTATTTTTATATTTTTATTAGTTTTTCTAATATATTGCGTAATCATTTCCGTGTCATTTAGCACCCAAGGGTTTTGAAAATAGACGCGTTTCTGCGTTTCGGACCTATACCAGTACCCGTTTCCGTTTCTTGGCAACCTAGGTAGTAACCATATTCCATATGCATACAGCAATTCAAAATGCATGTTACACACTTGTTACAGCTGTTACAATTTCTCTTGTACATACCACAACCACCATACGCACGTTTTTGAGTATGAAAACAGGTATCATATACCTTCATGCTACAAACCGTGTAGTTTATAGCTACAAACATTCTATGCTACATCCATTAGGCTCAAACACTGCTTAAAACAATATGGTAGTTGCAAAATCACCCCTGCTGTTGTGAAACCATCCCAATGGTTGTGAAACCTCCTCGTAAGGATGCAAAACTGCACCGGCAGTTGTGAAACTACTGCTTAATTCAGACCAATTGCTTCGTCACTATACAAAGTCCTGCAACTTCCGTGGCCATAATTTTTAGCATACGGACTCGAAATCAGGTGCCATTTATTAAAAGTGCACAAGCTTTTGAAGAGAATCCAAATAGGTAATCTAAAATCATTTTGAATATTTTCCCATGATGTTTTTACCTCTGCACCAAAACCTATCTTTATTAGGACTTGACATGTTACAGCCACTTCCTGAATCTCAATGACAATCGAATAACTCAACCAACTAATTTTGATGATGTAAATGACTCAATTTCGGATCACTTACAAATAGGATTACTAGAGGTGTCCTTCTATGCACTAAAGGACCTCCAAACACCAAGGAACTTGAAGAGACATGGACAATAGGACAGAACTGTCATGCCACATACAAAACTGCCATGATGCATTTGAAACCTCCATGTCAATAACGCAACCACCACCCTGTTGTATCTGATGGTTTTGTCATTGTACAAAATGATCTTTGATTCTTTTCTTTGTTTCTGATGGAATTCTTGGTTTTGTCATTGCACATCAAAAGCATTTTCAAGGGCATTATCCAAGTAGTTTTCCAACAAAAACAACCATCAGCCTAGTCATACCTTTGTTTTAATATGGAGATGTCCATAACCCCTCAAACTTTTGAACTGTTGTAAATCAACCCCCTCCTTGTAAAATTATTTGAAATTGTGGTAGAACACATTAGCAAGAATTGGGCGACCATAGCATTCAAGAATAGATCTTACGTCACCCTCAAACACTTGATCAACAAATAATCAAATCAAAAAGAAGTTTATTGCTACTTATAGATTTCAACAAAGCCTTTGACACAAACCTAGAATAAAGTTATGGAACACGACTAAGAAACTTTGCATACCAAATAAATATAGAGCAGAAATCCATCATTTAATGAACAACTCCTAGCCAAAATCAAAATAGAAGTGTTGTTAGAATGCTAGAATGCTTTGGAAGTGACATGGGGGTCAAACAAAGCTTACCCTTACCCTCCATTTTGTTTGGCATAAATATTTATTGGTTGGAAGAATGGATAGAAAGAACGGGGGAAGAAGGTGTACACTTAGCTAGCTATGTGGTGAAGCTTCTCTTATATGTTGATGACCTCATCTAGATTGGGAGGACAGCCCAAAGATTGAGAAACCGTTTGAAGCCCCTAGAGGTCTTTTTGTAAAAGGCAGGGATGCGAATAACATCAGCAAAACTGAGACCCTGGTCTTCTCCCTTGAAAATAAACAGAACAATTAAGCCTCCAATTCAAGGTAGTTACCCTCGAGATAGTAGCAGAATACAGATATGTTAGGCTAGATTTTCGCAACAAACTCTGCTGGGAGACATGCAAGAGAAGAGGACACAGGGTCCATGGGAGGCACTTTACTAATTACAAAATACTAAAAAGATGCATAAACACACAATGTAGAATTGGAAGACCACCAAGCTCTTGTTTGGGTTACTTGCCATGCCAGTAGTGTTGTATGTATGGATTGAAATGTAGACAAAAAGAAAGGATCAAAAAAATGCCTGATCACAAACAGTTTCAGAATCAGCACATCAGACCGGTAGTAGATTTTATTTCAGCAACTAGGCCACCTAAAGAAAGTAGAAAAGATGGAGAGTAATAGGTGGCCTAAACCTGTAACAAAAGAAAAGTTGAATAGCAGAAAGGGAACTTGTATGAAACAAAATAAAAAATGAATGAATAAGTGGGGAAATAGCTTACATGAATGCCCAAACATTAAACAAGAAAATAAAAAATTATGTGAGAAAAAATTAGGTTACCCATGCAGATAAAAGACGTTGGAAGGTAAAATCAATACTACTTCATGGAATTCAATCCAACTTACAAACACTGTCGAAAATATTACATATGAGAGGAAATCAAATGAAAGGTGAAGATGCTCATAAGCACAATTGAGGACTAGTTTAGACCATCTCAAGTGTGAAACTGGGAAATGGAAAACACCTACGGAGGTTTGGGAAAAGTAGTATTGCGTATTTAGTACAATAGAAATAATGGAAACAGAGAGGCACTTTTTATGGAAAGCACAGTTTACAGTGACATATGGGCCAGATATCCAACACCTTAGAGTTTGACTCTGTGTTGGAACTATTTGAATTTTGAATAGACAGTGCAGGGGAATTTCTGATTAGAATCAATAGCAGAAGAACCACCCTTAAAAGGAATTGACAAGGTCTGGAAGTATCTTTCTACTCCTGTCCACTTATGGTTTTGTAACTGTGTAGAAATGCCCACATGGGGGTGTGGTTTTTTAACCATGTGATTCCATATACTGTTTGGTCTCGTGGACGTAATTAAAATCATCTCATTTCATTTCAGCTTTTAGCTTTTCTCCTGTTTGTGGCTTTATCCAGCCTGTGTGCCTCCTCATAATTGTACTTCTATTTATTCCATGCTAATGAAGTGTGTAAACATAACAGTGTTCTGAGTGAACTATATCACACCATATCCATTTCTCCACTTCACCAATGTTGTTACTCATAAAGAATTATCATAGCATACTCTGAAAAAAGCATAAGAGGCAGATAATTTAATTCCAAAATTCAGCATTGTACGTCAGGACATGTATATAAGCCATAACACAGAACTCCTGAATTCCCATCAGATAAAGTTAATTTCAAGGAGAAAGATACTAAAATAGAAACGATTGCAAGAATAAAAGAAAAACCACCGATCAATGTAAGCAAAAGTGACTATTGAGTAACTCAACAAAAGGTAGCAATAGGGCAAGGTTTAATATTAGTCAATGCTTGGAGAGGAGACTTGACAACAAGTGGAAGGTTAAAGCAATGGATAGAAGCAGGTGGTCAGTTTCGGGACAAAACCATGGGAGTAGAGGATAGGAATAGAACTTAGAAATCTATGAAAGATGAAAGGAGCAATGTTGGAGTGTAACAGTTTGCATTAATAGCCAAAAATCCATCCTTATTATATCAAGATCACTTGAAAGAGAGTATGAGAACTTTATGAGGTTGCATTCTTGCAAAAGTGTTATTATTGGGGGTAAGAAAAAGAGGCAAGATGCCGAAGCTAATATTTTTGGTGTTGATGAGACAGTGAGCAAGGAAATGCTCCAAGGAAATCCCGCATAACATCAATAAATTACAGAAAGAACAGGGACAGTTGCAGGAAAAGAAAACTGCAGAGATAGCAGGGAGGGTGAAGAAGGTGGACCTCATTATCAAGGAGGCAATAGATAACTCGAAAGTAAATAGGAAGGAGAAAAAGAAATCACACCAAACATTTTTCATGCTGGTAGAGATTATTCCACCAGCATGACCTCAGCTACTATCGGGGCTGCCGCCCCGACCCAGAACCGGCGAGGATACATGAAAAGTGTATAGTACTCTTAGTGTCTACAGTCTTCGTCTTTTTGATCCCCTTTCTACAATCAAGTTAATTCAGTCCTTGTAATAAACATTTATAATTTGTTCCTTTATTCATTTTATTAAGCGGGTGTATTCTATACATATTACATATAGTAATGGCAAAATTTGGAAGCTGATTTGGGTGACTACTCTCGCAACAGGCTGCTTCACCAATTTTGTAAAATTATGGTTTTAAATATAAACTGGGTTTTGTTTCTTAACACAGAAACCTGAAGCAAACTGAATGATTTTTCAATCAATTGATATTTTATCCACTTGTTGTTTTCTATCATGCTTTTGTTATTTTGTATAGCTATCATGAAAGCTTTAAGGAAGTTTGGCAAAGGGCAGGCAAGTATTCAACCATAAATTGTTTTGACATCCTTGCAAAATAGCCCCCTCCTAATTAACTTAAGGTAATTGGTGACCCTGATTCCATTCTTTGAGACTAGTGCAGGCCTTGACTGTGACTTAGAACTATCCCATCTAATGCTGTGGCATTTGATAATTTACCCTTCACAAACAATCTTTCATTTTTAAAGTAGAAGGACTTCGTCTGTAAACTGCAATCTTTACCTTTCTCCTTGCTATGTCTTTTGCAATCTGTCTTGCCCTCCACTCATCAGCCTCTTGGTCAACATGTTCAAAACTTTCACGCTCCTGTAAACATAAAAGAGAAAATTACAAAAACAATCAAAAGCATAAAAAGCACAGGAAAACTGTAATTTCCATTTTCCTAATGATTGACAAGCATGTCTGACTTTGACAATCACATTGCTATAATGAAAGTGGATATGTCATCCCAAGCAGTCCATTCACAAATTCAGTCTCTACTACCTTGCGACGCTTTTCAGCTGCAAGTTGCCGTTGCTTCTTCCTCCGTCGTCGGTTGCACTTGATCTTCAGTTGTTTGTCTGATAAGCGCACTGCCGCTGCTGTCTCTTCCCATCTACTTGTGTGATTAATGACTGCATCCAATGGAATCAATGCAATCCGTAAAGTTGACTCCACATGCTTTCCAGCCTCTAAGGCCATGTATTTTTGTGTATTTAAATCAATATTCTTTTGCTTATTCACTTTAATAAGGCTTTGCAACAAAGATGTCTGATCATTTCCCCAGTTCTCTGAATTCCTTCTGTCACCAACAAAGTCTCCCTTGACAACTGAAGTTGACCCTGAATCATATTCTCGACTCTCCAAATTACATGATTGTCTAACAACCTCTCCTGATCTTTTCATCAAAGCAATGACATCTAACTCATTTGTTCTGTAATAGGAAAGAGCAAAATATCAGTACCATTAAAATTTAAGACAGCCATAAAACTTATTAACAAAAAATAGTGTAAAAACAGACAGCACTCCAGGACAAACAAATGCAAGTACACAATGTTATGCCACAAAACCCAACAAATCCACAAGTCAAAACAGTAAATATTTTAAATCAGCTCAGGACTGGTTAAATTTGCACACACCAGAAAGTAGAAACTATTCAGTCCAAGAATTAATAGTTCCCATCAGTGAAACTGACAAAATGATGAAGAAAAGAAAAGATGCAGAGAAAGAAAATGAAGCACTCAAACATACAGAGCCTTCAAAAGATCTATATTTTCTAGAAGGCCCGTAAGATGTTGTTGCAGCTGTGCGCCTTGCCAAAGAGGACTGGCAGGGGGCCTAATTGGAGGGAACATCTGTACTGGAGGAAGAGGTACTCCAGTAGGTAATGATATGGGAACTCTCCCTGAATCCATAGCTAATACTCCTGCAGAAATAACGAGAGAAAAAAATCAGCCATTATATTAGTTAACATACCTGTAAGTTCTTTCAAGTTTCAATCATATTATTCCCTTCTCATACATATAAGAGTAAATATCTCAGTGGAAATCTCTGGATACAACTATGTGTAATATTTTTATTTTCGAACTTTTGGAGTCTCAAACTAGACCATTATACCAGTTAACATACCTGTATGTTCATTCAAGTTTCAATCATATTATTCCCTTCTTATAAATTATTAAATATAATAGTAAATATCTGAGTGGAATTATTTTTAATTTTCAACTTTTGGAGTCTCATACTAAACCCATCATCAGGGAGGAAGCCTATGCTTTTGATCATAGTTTAAAAAATCATTATCAGCAATTACTCGGCAGGCCAAAGTTTGACTCGGAAATCAGGAATCGACACTTTCTCGGCAATTTATCAGCATTAATCGGCAGCTTTATTGCGACTCTTAAAAACATTTAAATTCAAGAAATAAACTTAAATTAAATGTAAAACATTGTTAAATGACATGAGATCATTTTAGACTCATCAAACAAAACCTTGTAAATAGCTTATAACATCGGTGACAAAAGATTTGCACCCAAAATTCGAAAGAGCACAAGCATTTCATCAATAAAAAACAAACAAATAGGAAATGAAAGTTTAATATCCAAAGTAGATGTATATGAATAGTCAGTTTTGCTTTTGATGTCTTTTATACGGGATAATCTTTCTTTTAGAAATGCATATTCTTATACTGCCTGTTGCTTTTGTTATGACACACTTGGTCTTGAATATGATCGGGCTTGCCTCATTAAAAGACTCCGTAGATGGTCTGAGTCCCAAACTGAAAACCTAGCTAATGGATTGGATAATATATCTGTAACAAGCATTGCAGTTCAAAGATGCCCTTAAACCACGCATATATAATACGCTGGCAACTGAGTACTCGGATGAGAATCATGAGTAATGAAAATAAATAAAAATGAATGTGGAAATTTAACCTTACTCCTGGTCGAAAATCGAAACCCTAGCAAAATGCGGGGCTAAAATTGCAGAGGATAAAATCGCTATGAAACACTTTGAAATGACTATTTTTTTATTTGGACATTTTATACCCTAATCGGGATTTTTCACAACTTTCCAAGCGATTTTCTGCAATTTTCCAGGAGTTTTATCGTGATAAATCACTGATTTAATGCCACAAAAAATCACGATTTTCCAGGCAGTTAAATGTTTTCCTGATTGCAAACAATTTATTGCCAATAAATCATGATTTTTGGAACAGAGCTTTTGATCACATGTCATTGCCAGATAACTCAAGATATCTAAGTGAATACAAGGAGTTACCAAGCGTTATACTGGAAAAGATTTTTCAATTTAGTACTACAAATCTACACGAAAAAACCCAAGAATCTAATTTGAGATCATTATAGTAGCAAGATGGGGTTTTCTGATTTTTATTTTACATCCAGACCAAATCGTTATTATTTTGGCAGTGGACAAACAAGAAATAGTTCTCAATCTTTCTACTTACCGTGTCACTTGTAAGCACGTATATGTAACTTTCAGCAACAATAGTTGAACGTTATGCATCATTCACTTTAGCCACAGTTTTATAGTTGTAAATAGTTTTGGGTTAATGTTAGATACAGCGGCTTGTTTCACCACATTCTTGCTTATATGTCTTTCAAGCACCCTATGGACTACAGATTACAGCAAACAGCCACATTTGTCTACATTTTGTACTTTTTATATCAATATAAGATTTCTCTTTGCCATCAAAAATAAAATAATCCACAAACAGTAAATCAAAAAATAGTAAATGAATAATAAAATAATATCCACAGACTGTTTGCTCTTTGGATGCCATTCTCTGCAAAAGGTATTAGTGTCTATGTCAAGTTCTATGTATTTTGTGCAACCGGATGAAAATACAACCTTCAAGTTAAGATGCATTATTGGCATACTAATTTTTAGCACTACTATTCTTGCTTCGTCACATCTCCCTTCATTCATGCAATGGCCTAGATGTGTTGTTGGCCATTGCACAAACACAAACAAAATTTATGTTGCTTCTATAGTTTTCAGGAAAACAAATAATGTTGACATCAAATCTTGATTGTACATGCTAAAGCAGTGCAAATCCATTAATCACCATCAACAGCCTAACCACCACATGACTTAAGTTTTTGAGCTGAAAACTTTGGATGCAAACATCTCAGTCCAGCCAACTTTAGAAATTTGCAGCAAATACTGAATCTGATTATTTTTGCAGATTTTATGCAGAAAATTACAGCTAGGCAGCGAACAGTAAAAAATATGGATAACTCCCAAAATAACAAAATAACCTTCAAATCACTTGAAATTTTAAATGGAACTAGATAATAATATAAAGAACACAAGGGAAATATTTTTGGAATTTTTCAGTCAATATAACGCTGCCAGAAATTTACAGCGTGCCTAAAATAGCTGGAAAACTTCGAAAATTAATATCTTTCCGAATACAAGTGCAAAAATGATGAAACTTGGGAAATAACATATATAAATATGGAAGATGACTTTCCAACCTTCAGATCTGAAAACGGCCAGCTGAAAACCCTAGAAATTAGGGCTGCAATCTCCCAAACAAGTCGCCCCCTTGGTAGATGGCCAAAACCCTTGTGAAATCCTCTGTAGATGATGCCAAACCCTTCCTCTATGGCTGCCGTAGGTCTGATCCGAAAACCAGCTGAAAATCTCCACAAAAACTCTCAAAAACCCTCAAACCCTAATTCTGAAATTCCTGAAAATACCTCTGTAAAAACAGCCCTGAAATCCACTCCAAATGACAAGCTAGGGTAGATCTTTCACTACCGAAGAATGCCCTGCTAGCTAGGGATGGATCTTTCACCACCGAAGCTAGGGTTCCCGTGGGATCTTACTCCACAAGCTAAATAGTTGCAAACAGCAGTTGCACATGAAAAGAAAATGAGTGTATGAATGAATGCCTCTCCCTTCACTCCTCTTCTCCTTTTATAACCTTTTTCATGTCAAGGAACCCTAAAACCCCCAAGTCGCACTTTCCCATGGAGAGGGCCCATTTAATAAATATTTTAAAGTTACTTTTTCCCCCTAGGCGCCTTGGCCCAAAAAGGCGCCCCCAACAAAGAAATATAACATTAAATGCAATACATATCCCTCAAGTCGCCAAAAAGGTACTTTAAGTGGCCCCAACGAAGAAATATAACATCTAGTCCTTTTAAAAGCTCTTTATAACCCTGTCGATGGAAATAATAATAACTGGACTAGATACCCATACCCAATAGCTCATAGTGTCCGTAACCCCTTGGGCATGACTAGGGTTAGGACACGCATTGGCCCTTAGGCCATGGGCGAGGGAAAAGGGACATTACAGTCCTCCCTTCCCAAAATTTGCTTGTCCCCAAGCAAATGCAAACCAGGATGCTGTAGAATCTGTTCTCCTTCCCAAGTAGCATCCTCAAGAGGTAACCCCTTCCATCGTACCAAATATTCTGTGATATCTCTGTTCCTGAGCTTCCTCTGTCTGACCTCAATAATAGAGTCTGGTTCTAAAACCAGCTTCCCCTCCTCATCTAATGGTGGCAACTCTGTAGAAGGTACAATGTGTTGTCCTAGGGCCTTCTTAAGGCATGACACATGGAAAACATTATGTATCTTACTGTGCTCTGGAAGATCCAACTCATATGCAACCGCACCCACTCGCCGGACTACCCTGTATGGACCATAAAACCGTGGTTTCAGCTTTTTCGCCCCTTCTGCTTGAGTGATGACTGTCTGTATGGCTGTAGACGTAAGAACACCAAGTCTCCTGCCTCGAAGGACCTCTCTATTCTGTGCCGATCCGCATAAACCTTCTGCTGATTCTGCGCCTTCTGGAGGTTCTCCTTAAGAGCTCGCAGGATATCTTGGTTCTCCTGTAACCAATCCCGAGCTTTGGGAGCTCGACTATCTGATAATACCAAATCAGCAAATGACATGGCATCGTATCCATACAAAGCTCTGAAAGGAGTCATGCCGATACTCATCTGATACGTGGTATTGTAGCAATACTCACCCATATGCAACCATCTAATCCATGCCTGCTGATGTCCTGTCACATAACTCCGCAAATAGCCCTCTATCCATTTGTTGACAATCTCTGTTTGTCCGTCAGTCTGAGGGTGGTAGCTCGTGCTAGGAGTCAACTCGGTGCCGGCAAGTCTGAAAATCTCCTGCCAAAAGGTGCTCATGAAGATCTTGTCCCTGTCACTGATAATATTTTTAGGCAACCCATGTAGCCTAAAAATCCCTGTATAAAATACCTGAGCCACGTCAGCTGCCTCATGCTTCTTAGGTAGAGAAAAGAAGTGTGCATACTTGGTCAATCGATCAACTACCACATAAATGCAATTGTGCCCATGCACCATAGGGAGTCCTGTGATGAAGTCCATCGATATGCTCTCCCACTTCTGCTCAGGGATGGGAAGAGGCTGAAGCAACCCTGCAGGAAAAGAGTGTTCCGATTTGGTTTGCTGGCAAACCATACATTCTCTGACATGATTAAGGACATCGTCCTTCATCCCCTTCCAAGCGAATCTCTCCCTGATGTACCTGTATGTTTTGAAATATCCGGGGTGTCCAGCTAGTGGTGTGTCATGTACGGCACGAAGGATCTTGCCCTTCATCTTAGACCCCGGTACAAGGAAAATCCGATCCTTGTAGAAAATGAGATCATCTACCACCCTGTATCGGTCATCTTTGATAATACCATCCATGATCTCGCATGCAAACTGATTCTTGGAGTACTCAACAAGTATGTGAGCCTTCCAATCTGCTGAAATTTTGGACATAGAACTCAACATAGTAGTAAGGTAAGGCCTCCTAGATAAAGCATCAGCCACAACATTATTCTTACCTCTAGTGTATTCTATATCAAAGTCATATGTTTGTACCTTGTTCACCCATCTCTGCTGGCGGTCGTTGAGATCCTTTTGCCCCAAGAAGAACCTCAAGCTATTGTGATCAGTACGTACCACGAACTTGCTGCCCACAAGGTACTGTCTGAATTTGGCCAAAGCATGCATGATGGCCAACATCTCCTTGTCGTAAATCGAATACCCCCTCTCCACGGGGCTCAATTTCCGACTCTCGTAAGCAATGGGGTGCCTATCCTGCATAAGCACCGCTCCAACCCCCTCACCTGATGCATCACACTCTAGAACAAATGGCCGAGAAAAATCTGGTAATGCAAGGACGGGGCATGAACTCATCACCTCCTTGAGATGATCAAAAGTCTGTTGTGCCGCTTCTGACCAAGCGAAAGCTCCCTTCTTGGTCAAATCTGTCAGTGGGGCAGTCAACCGTGAGAAATTCTTCACGAACCTTCTGTAATAGGTGCATAGTCCCAAGAATCCCCTCAAGTGTGTCAACGTCCTGGGTGGAGGCCAATCCAAAATTGCCTGTATCTTCTCTCTGTCCACCTTTACTCCCCCTCCACCAATCACATATCCCAGATATAACAACTCTGTCATGCCAAACTCACATTTAGAAGCTTTTGCATATAGCAAATTAGCTTCTAGTATTCCCAATACCTTGTCAAGGTGGCGGATATGGCTCTCCCAAGTCCTGTTGTAGACCAATATATCATCGAAGAAGACCAAAACAAACTTCCGCAAATGGCGGTTGAACACGTGGTTCATGCAAGACTGGAATGTAGCTGGTGCGTTAGATAGTCCGAATGGCATCACTAGAAATTCAAAATGTCCATAATGACATCTGAAAGCGGTCTTATGCACATCCTGCTCCCTAACCTTGATCTGGTGATATCCAGATCGTAAATCTATTTTAGAAAAATAGATTGCTCCATGTAGCTCATCTAGTAGCTCATCAATACGCGGCACTGGATATTTGTTCTTGATTGTCCTCTTGTTCAATGCCCGATAGTCGATGCACATCCGCATGGTCCCATCCTTCTTTTTTACCAACACCACCGAGGAAGCGAAAGGACTAGAACTCGGCCTAATGTGCCCCATGTCAATAAGCTCATGGATGGTCCTCTCAATCTCATCCTTAAACCGTTTGGGGTGACGGTAAGGAGTAGTGACTACTGGTCTAGTGTCCTCGAGCTCAATCACATGCTCGAATCCCCTCTCTGGCGGTACACCCGGTGGTATGTCGCTAAAAACTGCACTGTGCTTGTCCAATAGCCCCTGTATATCCACATGATACTCTGGCTGTCCATCCTCCGAGTTCTTGGTAGAAACCAAGCACTGTACTGCCCAATCCACCCCATTGTGTCTGTGAATCCTCTCGATCCTCTTTGCTGTAACGACCCTGGGTGCCTCTGAAGATAAACCCCTCAAGGTTACATTCTTCCCCTCGGACTTGAACTTGAGTTCCATCGTCTGAAAGTTAGTCCGAAATTCTCCAAGAGAATGGAGCCACTATACACCGAGCACAAGGTTGGTCTCTCCAATACCAACCACATAGAAGTCATCGGTGACTGTATGGTTACCCATGGTGATACTCAACTGCGGAACTCATTGCATGCATCTCATGGACTCACCATTGGCTACCACTACATTGAAACCCTCAAAGTCTTCTGCCTGTAATCCCCGCTTTTCTACCAAAGATGCATCAATGAAATTGTGGGTCGCCCCACTATCAATGAGTACTACCACTCTCTGACCCTGTAATGTGCCCCTGACTCTGAATGCCTTGTACCTCGGGGTACTTGACAAAGTAGCAATAGTCTCCTGGGGAAAAATCTCCTCCTCTTGTTCAACCCCTGCACTATCCAACGCCTCCTCATCTTCATCTTCTAACTCCTGATGGTACCGCTCTTCCTCGTTCTCGCTCTCCTCGAAGACCTCTATGAATTGGGCCCTTCCCTTTCCTCTACAATCATGTCCTGGAACCCATGGTGTGCGGCAATCGAAACATAGTTTCTTTCGCCTCAACTCCTCCCTGTCCTCTCTCGATACAAATGGTCTCCTTGTGGTATCCTGCCTGGGTGGGGGCCCCTTGGGCTGTGAACCATCAGCTCTTGAAGGAAAACCCTTAGGCTGAATTCGAGGGGGAAACCTCGATTTTGGAGTGGACAACTCCAAATCACGTGCTCGCCTAATTGCCTCATGTAGGGAGGAAGGCTCAAATGCCTTCACAAATCCTGCTAAAGCGTCAGTCAATCCTGCCATGAAGAGTGAAGTCAACCTCACCTCTGAAACATCAGATACCATCACTGATAACCTCTGGAAATCTGCAATGTACTGATCTAGAGAACCTGTCTGCCTCAAGTGGGTCAATTCCCTGAAGTGCCTATCTGGGTCCCTCTTGTCGAACCTGCTCATCAATCTCTGTGTAAAATCTGCATACGTAGTGATATGCATGTGCCCCTGTGTGACCAATCCATGATGCCACCAGTCGTGGGCATCTCCCTCGAGGTGTAGGATAGCAAACTTAATTGCATCTTCTTCGCGCATGGGATTCAAGTCGAAGTAAGTCTTCAACTTCTGGATCCAAGACTGGGCGGTACACTTCTTTGAGCCATCGAAGTGCGGAATAGAGATTTGTCCCAATCTCCTCTGAAACTCGGGTACCTGTGGTGGGTAATCTCTCCTGGGCCTGCTCCCGATCTTCATTTTGCAATATTCCTGAAATGGCATGTTGTCCCGAAACCCTCACTCAATGTCCGGTACTTCTCCCAGCAAGATTCCTCATCCACAATGTCTGCGGGCTGTCGTGTCAGCGAAACTTCCGGATCCTTCAAGAAAGAAGGCTCGTGGAGTCCCAAGGGCCTGGTAGAAGCATGAGGGGACCCTTGTCCCGAATGTCCACTCTCACCTCTATTACCATGTTGTCCCATATTGCTAGCTTCTCCTCTCTCCGCATGAGCCTCGATCCTACCCTGTGCTAACCTCTCAGTGAGCTGGCTCAAATAGAGGTTGGTAGTCTCCTGCTGCTTCACCATATTGGTGAACAATGTTTCATCAGATCTACTCCCAACTCTTCACTGTCTCTGTCTCTGTCTCCCATCTTTCAACCCCAACAGGCTGGAGAAACAACAGCTCTGATACCACTGAAATATCCCTTGTTGGGATCTTACAACAAAATAGACAAAACACAGAAATTTGCAGCAAATACTGAATCTGATTTTTGCAGATTTTATGCAGAAAATTACAGCTAGGGCAGCGAACAGAAAAATATGGATAACTCCCAAAATAACCGTTCAAATCACTTGAAATTTTAAATGGAACTAGATAATAATATAAAGAACACAAGGGAAATATTTTTGGAATTTTTCAGTCAATATAACGCTGCCAGAAATTTACAGCGTGCCTAAAATAGCTGGAAAACTTCGAAAATTAATATCTTTCCGAATACAAGTGCAAAAATGATGAAACTTGGGAAATAACATATATAAATATGGAAGATGACTTTCCAACCTTCAGATCTGAAAACGGCCAGCTGAAAACCCTAGAAATTAGGGCTGCAATCTCCCAAACAAGTCGCCCCCCTTGGTAGATGGCCAAAACCCTTGTGAAATCCTCTATAGATGATGCCAAACCCTTCCTCTATGGCTGCCGTAGGTCTGATCCGAAAACCAGCTGAAAATCTCCACAAAAACTCTCAAAAACCCTCAAACCCTAATTCTGAAATTCCTGAAAATACCTCTGTAAAAACAGCCCTGAAATCCACTCCAAATGACAAGCTAGGGTAGATCTTTCACTACCGAAGAATGCCCTGCTAGCTAGGGATGGATCTTTCACCACCGGGCTAGGGTTCCCGTGGGATCTTACTCCACAAGCTAAATAGTTGCAAACAATAGTTGCACATGAAAAGAAAATGAGTGTATGAATGAATGCCTCTCCCTTCACTCCTCTTCTCCTTTTATAACCTTTTTCATGTCAAGGAACCCTAAAACCCCCAAGTCGCACTTTCCCATGGAGAGGGCCCATTTAATAAATATTTTAAAGTTACTTTTTCCCCCCTAGGCGCCTTGGCCCAAAAAGGCGCCCCCAACAAAGAAATATAACATTAAATGCAATACATATCCCTCAAGTCGCCAAAAGGTACTTTAAGTGGCCCCAACGAAGAAATATAACATCTAGTCCTTTTAAAAGCTCTTTATAACCCCTCGTCGATGGAAATAATAATAACAATGGACTAGATACCCATACCCAATAGCTCATAGTGTCCGTAACCCCTTGGGCATGAAATTGTGCCATACATAAGTGGAGTTAGTAAGATTCAAGTCAATCTCAGATTCTCAAGTGTTAGAATCTTGTGGCATGTGTCCAGTTGCAAGTCCCAGACAGCTTTTGACAGAATAATATATCCTGGGACCTGGCAGCTTAGCTAAAGAGAACGAATGTTTATCTGTGGTTGCTGTGCAGCCTGTGCGGAGTTTGTTCAAGTAGCATTCTTCACAAAACGAAATGTTGCAAAGCATGAATAATATAAACTTAATAGAATAATTGACCTGCATGTATTGCAGTGCCTGCTCCTGGAATTGGCATAGCACAGGCGGACTAGATGTTAAACCTGATATTTTCAAATAGCATGAATAATATAAACTTAATAGATTAATTGACCTGCATGTATTGAAGTGCCTGCTCCTGGAATTGGCGTAGCACTGGCAGACTAGATGTTAAACCTGATATTTTCAAATATCGTGATTTGTTTATAAACCTAATTTTGACCATTACTGTGGATGTCTGCTACCATAAACTGATGGTTATTTGCAATTCAATTGTAATTAGGTTTTTTTTCTTTTTGGTGTATTGCCTGCCTACTGTCACAAGGGTTTAAAATGGCATCAAAAATTGATGAGCGGAAGTAAGACATTATTGAGAACAATCCAACTTGGTAAGGAAAGTTGAAACTTGTATTGTTATAGCGCTGATGCTGAGAATGCTTGTAATTGACGTGCAGTACAAGTGTTTGACAAAATGCTAGAATATAGAAAATGCATTTAAACTATTCTGAATGTGCTTGAAATTGGTTTGTGGGGTAAGTGTTGTATTGTTATAGCATTAATTCTGAAATTGCTTGCAATTGGTGCATGAAGCAAGTGTTTGACAAAATGCAAGAGAGGCAAATGCATTTAGACTATTCTGAATATCCTTATAATCGGTGTGTGGGGCAAGTGTTTAGGAAAAATGCAGAAATCCCAAACGAACTTAAAATATTCTGAATACGCTTGCAATTGGTGAGTAAGACAAGTGTTTGACAAAATGGGTGAATGGTAAATGCATTTAAATCATTCTGGGTAAATTTGTTGCTTCATCAAACTCGTATGAAAAAACAAAAATAAATACAACCACGTCAAAAAAATGACGATCCAGGTTTTAGGTAACGATTAGTCAAAATCCTCGAAATTGAACCAATCAATCAAACAACACTGCGAAATGCAATCAAGAAATACAAAATGAACCCTGTAATTATTGAGGATTCCAGTACTTACAGGCAAACCGAACTGAGAACTAAAAAATCGTTTGCTCCAAAGAAAATAACATTTCACTCAATTTCGAAACCTGGAAGATCATACCTGCAATAAATTAAAACCCCATTTTAGAATATGAATATGAAAAATATATAGGGTTATTATTGATGAATATTATTGCCAGGGACTTAGAAAATTACGCCATGCGACGCTGGAATGAGAACCAAAATTTTATTTTCGATTCTCATTGCCTTTTAAGAAAATAATACTGCCGCCCAATAATGATTTCCAAATTTAAAAAAAAGACTGCCAGGTAAACGACATATTGAAATTTTGCTATAGCAAGTTAACTAAACCAGGTATATTCAATTTTTGTTTTGGTATCGTCCGTAAAGCAAACTTTCATAGCTTCCAGATATGTCTGGTTTTTGTTTTTGAAGTGGACTGGTAACATAGTACATAGCAATGACATAATAACTCGATTTTACTTTATCCCTCTACAAGAAGAAGGTGTCGTCATCATTCTCGCAGTCACTCTAGGTGGGGTTCTCTACCTCATCATCACTCTCCTTTACTTCCACGATGTGGGGTGGGGCTCTCCACCTTCGTGTCGTGACGAATGGGCTCCTCTACCTTCTTTAGATAAGGTTCCCTAAGCGGCATTAGTCATCTCACTGGCGTGTGATCAAGGACATGGCAATTAGGAATCTACATAAGCAACAAAGAACATAGCTATTAGCTAGGAGCCCATTGTTGGTGGGAATGACCTTTTAGATGGAAAATGAATGCAAGTTTGATGACAAGGACCCTCCTCACACCAAACTTCTTGTTGTTGTTGCTTGATAATCTTGTTATGTAGTTGGTTTCATATAGTCCTTTTGTAACTTTTCTCCTAGACCACGTCATTGGCCTAGTGTGACGGCTTTATAGCATGCTTCCATGCCGCATACTTTTTGTGATTTATTGTACTATTTTATTTATCTTGTAATATAACTACTATTTCAATAAAACATATCTATAATATTATCTAATTTATCTTCTAGTGTTTCTTTTCAATTGTGCTTAAGTTATCATAGTCATTCTTTCTACACTCTAGTGATTCACTATGTGGACACACTCATAGGAAGGTAGGTATATAGGTAGGTATGCTTTATTTGAGTTCATGTTTTCATTTATTTATTTCCATTCTACACATCTTTTCAAGGTATTTTAATTTTAATGTTGCATATTCTTTTCCCAAAGACCATCTCATGTACACTTGTTGTGACACGTGATGATCTTCAATTGGGGCATACATATACACATAATTTTTCACTTCATCGAATTTTATTTTTATTTTAAGATGCTAATTTTGGTATGAAATGAGTTAATTGCTTTGGTGTTCTTGAATATGTGTTTATTGATTATTGGTCCAAGTTAGACTTTTATTAGCATGTATTTCCTTGGATCATCACTCTTGGACTTGTCATTTTTGTGTTATTGATCCTCTATAGACTCTCCTTTATGTCTCATTGCTTTCTCTCACTATTTGTCCCATTTGTTCATGTATTTATCATTTTTGTCTCTGGTGACTCTGGTATCCCCCACTTTCCCTAGTTTTTTTACCCTTTGTTGTTGGGTTTTCTTGGAGCCTTGACCACTTTCATGAGATGTACTTAACCATTGTTGTGCCTCACGAAAATGGTCATATCCCCATGAAAATGTCTCCTTTCCCTTTCTAGATTGTTTTTTGTGATTTTATTGAGTTTTTACATACACCTAATTCATGTTTTGGACATTTGGCAACATCAATTTTCACATAAATTTTACGCACTCGGTTTATTGACATATATATGAATCTTATCAATTTCCTACTTTTTGATTACCCGTACACTTTCTTAGCCACCTCCATCTGCCAATTACACTTACTCAAGATTCTCTCAATCCATATTAGAAAACCTCAAAACCCGCACATCCTCTATTTTCGTAATCGTGTTTTTTGGCTCCAAATAGTACCATCTAATAGTCATTTCCCCCACCAATAATAGTGTCCCTACATAGGCGATGACTAGTTCTCAAATATAGCAGATTTGATTGGGTCTCCCTAGGCTTTGATTTGTGGGTCGCTTATGGTGGGAAATAAACAAAGAGTCGCTATGTATATATAAATGACCCCAAATTAATTTGAGCTAAGGCATATCCATGTACTAGAGAGACACCTTAGAGATCACTTTACAAATGCTTATACACATTTCAAATCTTCCAAAAGCATCCCTAGAATAGTTATTTAACCTAAAATTTGAAGTATATAGGGTCAAATTTGCATGATGTCAGGTGTTAAGGGTAAAAAAAGGATCACTCTAGATTGCACATTATTTTTAGAGTTGTGTTTTAATAATTTTACACCAAGGCATAATATATTTAAGAATAAGATCAATAATTTAGAATTAATATATGGCAGTTGTAATCATATCTAAATTATGTTAATTTGGTAACTTAAAACAATTCACTAAATATAACAAAATAGGAAAATATGAATGAAATGACCAAATTAGACTCATGAGAAGATGAAATAATGTGCTTGAGTACCGGACAAAAATTATAAATGTAGTCATTGAGGTTTTGGGGAAAATCAAGGTCTAGAACTATGAGGCAAACAAATTTGGGTCCGAACATTTTGTCTCAGAATGTACCCAGATTGAATGTGTCTAAGGTCTACGAATGTGTTTAGGGTAGGTCAAATGATGTTTTTTTTTTTTGTGCATGTTTTCCTCAATTCGAACTTAAGCTATATGAATTTGGAATGTTGCGATGACCATGATAAAAATTAAAATGCATTCTCCTTATGTCAAACCCTCGATTGTTTCTCCCGATCCTTGACTACAGTTTCTTGACGGCTCTGGGGCTACCCCTTACTCTCCTATCACTATAGGGGTCTGGGGTTCGAGTTACTTGATGAAAAGCATTAAAATGGCTTCACGTTTAGGTTTCAAATAAGCCCAACACAACTCCATGGTGGTTAAACATTACCTATGTACCAATAGTTTGAAGAGGGCTCAAACCCACATAGCTCTCCCACGATCCTATGGTGAGATGCAACTAGTGGAAAAATATGCATTTTAGAAATATACACTTTGAGACCTTTTAAGATTCATAATTATGCTCTTATATGATTTATGGATGTTCTTAGAAGATTTAAAAGGATTATTCTATTTATATATAATGATCTATAAGGATTGAAGTGATGTTTAGATGATTCACATAGCTTATGGTGTATTTTGATTTAACCTAAAATATAAGGAGGTGATGTTATTATTTATATCTTTGCATTAAGGGTTATTTTTACCAATAATAAAAAAACATGAGATATATTCAAATTATTAATTAAATATTGATGTGCATATCAAAATATACCTATATTAGTAATATACAAGATAAATCAATCAAAACAAGTGTTAAATGTGATAAGACATAAGAAGGGAGGTGTATTTAGTTTATTAGATGTGCAGATGATTGATCGCAATGATAAAAGGGTAAGAAGGCTCTAAATGCAAGTTCTTTGTCTTTGGATATTAGAGTGCAACCTAACTAGTTTAGCGGTTTTATACTTGTCGGTGGTTCCATCTGATGAGTTAGTGACATTATGAGTCCTCGTGTTCTTGTGTGAACCATTAAGACATGCTTCATTATGAAACCTTAGGTGTCACACATGTGTGAAACCCTATGTATGACCCAAAATATCTTCAAACCCTAACCATAGGTAGGAGACCTAAAAAGGTTAATGAATGGGTTGAAGTACAATCCATACATCGCCTACATTGGTGATACTCCAAATAGGCCTCAAATTGCACATAGTTTTCCACCTAGCATGTGATATCTATATGGATGTAGCTATCTTTGGAAATTTGATCACTTGATAATGTAGGCAATGTCTTGGTGTGATTTTCTTGACTTGGATTAGATGGTCTCTAGCTTGAGAAGTGTAATTAGAAAACCTATTTGAGTATGTTTTAGACCCTATGTAGGGGCTTCTCATACAATGTTTTGCTACATTATGGAGATTTAAGAGATCTTAGAGTGCTTTTGAAATGACTTAAAAGTTTGAGGCAAGTAACTCGGTGAAATTGACTTTCTTATATAGGGGTTCGTAGGTATAATTTTGTATTAAGGCCAACCCATGAAGAAAATACTAACCCATAGAAAGATATTAAATTGAGAAAATGATCATTGGGTGGATAAGGACAAACAATTCTAGTTTTGGATCAACCCATTTAGTGGTTTGGTCCCTATTTGGCAATTTGTATGAGTAGGGAGTGAGTGGGCTAGGAAACTTTTGGGCATGTCACTGGAGATGATAGACTACTCGGGACTAAAGTGATATTGTGAAGTGAGTAATGCTAATGAGTAGAGAAATTCATGCATAAGACTAAGGATCGGTAATTAAATTTGAAATAAGTGTAAAATTCATGATTTAGGGATTAAGCCAACATTGACATTATCAAGTAAAAATTATCAAATTTAGGTGTTTATGCTTCCCCCACTTTAAGCTAGGAAATGAAATTTTATTGATAAAGGAAAATATACATGAGTGTGTAAACTCACTTTGTCATTACTCAAGTTGTTTGATTTACTTGAGCGTTGATAAAATCTCCATAGTTAAACCTACAAAATAGAGTGTAGTTAATAGCCATAAATAGAATTGAACTTTAACTCAATTTTGAAAAATGTAATTGAAACTTATAAATAAAAATGAAACTTGAAAATTTGAAACATAAACAAAGCAAAGAAGGAGTGGATTTGTTTTTATTACCAAAGGAAGAGCTCCTTGATGAGTTCTTATAGAGATGGATTAGAACTAAGATGCTAGAGGATGAGGTGATCAATCCTAAATTTGATGATGGATATGTTGGAACCAAAATAAAATTGGGTGTCACTCAACCCAACACTAAAAAAGGGTATCGCATGGCTTTCTAGTCATCCTAGAAAAATTTGTAAAAAGAGGAAGGGTGTTATAGGATGTCTAGTCATCCCAAAATAGTAAGAATAAGAGTGTCATAGGGCTTTATGTTCACCCCAAAAAAATTCTACCCACATACAACATTGTTGCACATGGATCTAGGCCAAAATGTATAAAATAATGCAAATTAAAAGGGAATGAAGTATACTCATGCCCCATCATACAATGTCCCATGCGTACCAAGTATGTAATGTTGAATATAGAATAAGGTCAGGGCCCATGCCCCCATTTAATGTACTTGATTTAATTTAAATTGTATTAAATCCTATTTTAGAGTAATTTGTTAAAAATGATATTCGGGTCATAAAATATAGTAATGTCCAAGAAATAAGCATTTGACAATGTAAAGCCCTAAGAAAATGAGAGAGGGATGATGAATTAGTTTATTTATGTGCAACTGACCGGGAGTGATATGGTTTGTGTATCTCTTTGGAAAATGCTAGGAAAAGTTTCATAAAGGCTCAAGCGAGGGTTCAAAACCCTAGGAATGTACATGACAGGAGTGCTCACAGGAGGACAGGAGCACTCCAAGCACTAGTGACTGATCTAGGATCTTGTATCTGCGTAGATGATCGGGTTCTATTTTTTTCTAGGTCAGAAGGTCTTCACTCTAATATTCCTTTTGTTTCTCTGACTTCGCTATTAGGGTTCTGATCACACTTGTACCTGTAAAACAAATGTCTACCTACACATGTCCATAAACCACATCAAATCTAATAAAAAGATGTAGAGTGTCCCCCTTGATCATGATCACTAGAAGAGTGAACTTACGACTAAGCATTGCACTACATCTTAGAATTCATGTAGTTCTTTGTGTGTGTGTGTGTGTGTATTTGTTCCCTAGGTTACCCTTGTGCAAGTTACACGATGATAACGGGCTAGATCTAGATTGTCTTGAGTATGCAAAATGTGTGTGATGGAATAAAATAGACTCCCTCTCTATGCGGTGTATGCATATCAATGCAACCCTTGTATGAATGTGTTAGATGTATGCTTTGTAGTGCTCTTGTGCCTGTGTAATCTTAGGTGGTGATAGATAATGCTTATAGTGCTTGGCCCTTGATTTATAAGAAGTAACTATAAAATATATATGATTCCCTTGTTTGAATTCATAATTGATAATTGAATCGAAACGCCAACCCAAAGTGTTAAAAGGTGACCAAGAAGCAAAAAGGACCCAAAAGAGTTAAAAGGTGAAAGGGAGGGACAAGGCCGCTCGAGAGGGACAAGAGTGCACCTGGGCACTTCTATCTTAACTAGTGCGTTAGTGTTTGAGGCCATCAAAAGATAAATCTATCAAGTGTTGGTAGATAATTATAAGATGTGTAAAGCTAATAAAGTGTAAGAGATAAAACAACCAAAATTCCAAAATGAGTTGTTGTAGTCACAAAATAATGCACTTTAGACATTTATATATCATGGTCTCATACTACTATTTAGAAGGTTATTGAGAAAAGAAAGTACTAATTAACCCCGTCCCTTTGGCCATTTTATTTATTTTATTTCATAATTTGCGACCTATTGCACCTACATGCCCAACCATTTTCGCACATCCCCGTAATTTTAGCCATAATCGGGGCGCTAAATTTAGTATTGGGGCACCCCAATCCTTCTAGCACTTTCCCGCCACTTTTTGGGCCTATTCTAGCCATTTTTCATGTTTCTCTTTTCTATGGTTGGACTTTTAGGGGTTAATTATAAAATTAGAGTAAGAGAACCCTATAAATATAAAGTTATGAGACCATAATGAGGGACCTAACATCATACACTACTATCACTCTATCTAGAGTTGCATCCATCTATTGCATTGACATCCACATAGCTCCATCATCAAGGCACAAGTGAGGACATTTACATCACACTTCATAGGGGGGATTCTATTTTATTTCATGCACACATACTATTACATTTTCTACATCTAGTTATTACTCGTTATTTCACAAAGTGTGATTGACATAAGAGCATCTAGGGCACGACATGCACACACACACACCAGAACTACATCTAGGTCCGAAATGTAGTACAACGCTCAATTTAGTAAGCCCATTATTTTGTGGCTGAGGTCGGTCTAACCCATTCATTTTGCATCTTATTTTTTAAGGGATTTGATACTTCTTTTGTCTTTTGCAGGTTTGTAGCATCATCTTTCTTCATTTGGTACATTCGGCACATTTCAACGAATCCAATGCGACAAACGACTATGGTTATAAGCCATATTCGACCACGAAAAGACCAACTACGAGATTTTTCAAAGACCATGGCACCTATTTCTGCAGACCAAGGCACCTTGGGGTGCCCTGATACTTTCTTGGGTGCTCCAGTCTGTACAAATCTTCCATATCCACTCTTTTCGGGACCTCTGTGTAATTTTTCCTGCTTCTAGAATTTCCTGTCACACCTCCAACACTCTACGACACTCATATACAATTAGATGAGTTCCTTCCTCACTTTACTTTTACACATTAGGGTTTCATTTCTATTAGTTTAATTATTTAGCTAGTTTATATTACTTTAGAGTATTTATTTTATAGTGTTTATTGTCGTCTATATAGATTAACTAGTTCTTAGCTAACTTAGATTTAGTTAATTTCAGTTAATCATTTTGGTGAACCTGACGTTTATCATGGATAAAAATCATCCTTTTGAATCCCCAATCATTTTGCAATTTGATAGCTTTGGTCATGCCTTTGTCAATACCCCTTACGACCCTTCTGGCTATAACCCTTACCCTTCATTTATTCAACTTCCATCTACGATATAGATCATATATACCTTAAAAGATGCATTGTTGCTATTGTTGCTTACTTATGTACCATCGATCCTAATCTCCTAGCATACATTATCAAAGAAGTACAAGCTCCTTCATCTAACCATAAAGACAAGATCCTTCATCTGACCATACAATACAAACTCCTTCATCTAACCATATAACACAAGCTCCTTCATCTGACCACATAGTGCAAGATCCTTCCATCACTGATTCACTCGATATTGGTCATTTACATTCTCCCATTCATATTGTAGATGCCCCACATGACTCTGACACTACTATTTACACAATTGATATAGTTCCTATAGTTCCATCACCATCTTCTCATTTCATGAATGTTATGCTGCCTTATACAAGGTCTACTCCAGAATGTCCTTTGGCTTTACCTACCCTTCCATCATCCCACTTATCGCCATTTGAGGGTACCATTTCATGATAGATGTAGTTCCTTCTATATCGCTTGTCACTATTACTACTATTATTCCATATCAAGGGCCTATCCACTCCATGGACATCACTTTGTCATCTACATCTTCATCTCCATCACCACCAATACACCCACCATTCACTTGTACCCTCTTCATGAATGGCTCTTATTAGGACCATATACCGCTCGATACTTCCTGCAAAGCTACCAGTATGTTCACATGATGGTCTCCTTTGGCTTGGTTTCACCTTGAATACCTCCATTCTCCTTTATATGACTCACATTTATATCATGGATATGTTATTCTCATTGTTGCATATGGACTGTACGTTTTTCATCTTGTTGTTCACCTTACACGTTATCATACTTCTTCCCCACTTACCCTCGGTCAATCTTGGTTAGATTATATTAGAGGCACGCTTGATCCTGGTCATATTGATATAGCTTTTCCCATGCCATTTGGTACTGTGCGCATTTGCAATAACTCCTTTCTTTGTTACTCACCCAATTTTACTATTTGGTATTCTCATGGGTGTCCATTGCCTCCCTTTACTAATGAACAATACACCATGGCAATGTATCGATTATGGGTTCAGGGTTATCTGAATAACCAACAGGACACCATTGCTTACCAAGTTTCCCACATTATTTAGTATGATTTCAACAATGATAATCTTGATCTTGTAGAATATTTTTCTTGTCCATTACTTCCTCTTATAGATAACACTAGGCCATTGCACAAAATGAGTCCTATCTATGCAAACGTTTAGCTAATAATTTTGACCCTGCTAATCATTTATTTAACACATCTCTATTGGATTCAATCCACACCTTGTATGCTCTCACTCAAGATAAGTTCCAAGCTATAACATCCACTATTACCACTCTTCGATATGAAATTCAACAACTCAAGGATGTCTCTCCATCGCATGTTTGTGCCCATTCTACGTCCCCCGCACAATCTATATCCATTGCTGTTATATAACTAAACCTCAAGTCATACCATTCACTAAAACTCTTATATTTGAACATAATACTACACCACATGACATCCTTTTCTAGCTCCTTCGTCATCGCTTGGTCACCCTACCGCCTACTCACCATTATTCTCCTCATCAACTAGTAAAACGCCAAGATCATCCATACTGCCATTATCACCAAATACATGGGCATCATGATAACAATTGTCATGCTTTGTCACGAATGATCAAACACTTTGAACATCTAGGTCTTCTTTCATTTACCACACCACATTCTAACACTCACGATACAACTCATCAAATTATTATTTCCCTTAAGTCTCCAACCAGTGTTACTCAAGCACCTCCTGAGCAATGACCTCTTGCAATTAGTTCACCATCTCCTTCTATCCAACCATCCACAACAGTGCCATGACAATCGTTTACCAATGTCAGTGCACCATTTTATGTTAGTACATCATCCATCATATCACCGACACATTTTGTGCCACCAAATTTTACTTTGCACATCCATCCCTCCCACGCGTATAGGTCTCATTCTCCGCTACATCGTTTGTTTACTATACCTCCGCATTATTAGAACATGATCACGTGCTTTCACCTCCTGCACAGATGAAAGACCTTCATTCTTCACCATCATTAGATAATCATTTCTACATACTCGGGGGGCATGATACCCCCTCTTTATTTAGTCTTAACATAATCACACTCATTCTCCTTTACATTCTTTTACATTCGTATTCACTATATATCGTAAATCGCGTCGTTACCCGATGACACACTCTTGTTCTCGATTCACACTTGACTGTTGAGGGATTACTTCTACATTGAACCCCACACACTACACGTTAGGCATTACACATTGCATTTTGTCACACATTGCGCATCCAACCTTTTTGACATTTACACATTCCTACATCACACATTTCTACTCTTTTTCCAATAATTCTATCATCTACGCATTTATGATCATATGTTATTCATCTTACACATTACATACATTATTAGGCCATCTACGTACATAGCCACATCATACACTGTCCATTCTACACCTAGTCTACATTCTACATTATACTACATACACATATTAGTCATTTTACGTGTTACATACGCCATTAGGCTATTTTACATTGCACATTTATACATCATTCATATTCTACATACTACGTTAGGCTACATTACATATGAGTCTAGCCTTACATTTCATCACTACATCTTACATTACTAGTCTATCTACACCTATCACATTACATTTTACACATTACATATTACACATCCTACACATTTAGCATCACATTCAACATATTGCGCATTTACATACCATATTCATCACTTGGTCGTCTATACTACATTATCTTCTAACTACACTCACCACTTGATGATGCACTTTAGTTCATCAGTCCATACTCAACTACCAAGGGTTTACAAATCAAATGGACCTTACATTCACCACACATTTACTATTTGATTTTCCACAATGCCACTCTAGCTTAGTGACATACGTTTGAGGCTAAATCATCACCTATTCTATCATCTTCTAGTGGTATACACCTTAGGTTACATCACCACTCCTTATCATTTATCTTGTAGTGATATACGCTTAGTGCTAAATCATCACTCATTCACTCATCTCATAGTGATATACGCTTAGGGATAAATCATCACTCCATATTTCATCTCATAGTGATATATGTGTAGTGTTAAACCATCACTCATCCAATCATCTCATATTAATATAGGATTAGGGATAAATCATCACTCCATACTTCATCTCGTAGTGGTATACACTTAGGCTAGAAGTTCCACACACATTCTTCTATATGTCGCATATCATCACCACTATACATATACATATTCATTACCGCATGTTAGACACAACAAACACTACTCAACCATTTCCGATGACACACTCTTGTTTATGGTTCATTATTGATTGTTAAGGGGGCAAACAAAATGAACCTCATTACATACACGTCCATTCACTCGGGGGTGAGTGAATCCTATAATTCCATCTCACATTTCATTCCATTCATCCATGGCATAATGCATTATCTTGGGGAATTTACTCTTGTTTACTAGTGTTTTACATGAATACTTTATTACACATGCTCGATTGATTTATTATATGTCATTATCTATATCATCCACACATGTGCGTTCACACCTTTTGCTTAGTGTGATTATAGATACAAGACTCCTACACATGCAACATGGATGCTTGCCTTCTACCCTTTCTATACTAGTCATTGGGGGCATCCACATTTGTCTCATCTAGGTGTTATTGTTTCATTTTGTACTTAACATCTTACATTACTTGATCATACACGTTTTGACATATTGGTTATTACTCTAACATGCTAACGGGTGTTCCATGTGCAACACTTGTTTTGCAGGATTACATGTTTCCATGACTACTTGTTTTCTTGTTTGTTATTGTTTGCCATTGTATGCGGGCTTTGCCCTATGCTTGTGTGCACACTTATTTATTATTTGTGGCCATGACGACCTTGTGTGTCTTACGACATCATGAGTGATGTCCCATGTTTTTGCAACCCACTTTGTGCGGCCTACTTGTCTTCTTGTGTGTTTACTACATTGCTTGGTAGCTTTTACATTGTTTGCGTAGCTTATACATTGTTTTCTACATGCATGCATGTTTACACTTGTCTTTGGCTAGCCTTTCTTGTTTGTGCATGCCTTGGTTTCTACCAAGCACTTTTCAACATACATGTGGTTGGCCCTCTTTTGGGGTCACATGTCTCCTATCAGTGATGTCGCATGCACCCCCAAAGAGGGGGCATCATTTGGGGGTTTCTACATACTAACACAAAGATTCTACACCGGTTCGGTTCAGTTATATTTAACGAGTGGGTTCAGACTAGTCTATGAACCCCATACACAATGGATTTTATAAGACATGGTGTCCTTAGCATTTATGGGAAGCAGTTAGAGCTTGGAGGATATAGAGAATTTCCTCCCTACACTTCTTCGACCAGTGGCATCAAATCACCCAAAAAACTAGGACGCTACAAAGATATCTTCACACATTTTAGCGAAGTGGTTAGAGCTTGGAGGACACATAACATTTCCTCCCTACACTTCTTCAGCCAGTATGGCGTGAGATCGCCCAAAAACTCGCAGTATAGGATATCCTTCTACACTCTTTCTCAACATGGATCAGGTGCACATGTTCCATTTACATTTTCTATTTACATTAGTGTACTTCACATGTATCTTTTACATAACATTTTTACACTTACATACATACATATTTGACTACTTGATCATTTTCTCCTTGTAGGTTTGGTCGTATGAGAAACAAACAGTCAAATGGGGGCAAAAACAATTGCCAATGACAACAACAATAACATTCCGCGACAACACACATGCTTTACCAACCATGTAGGCACACATTACGGTAGCTACACACACAGCGTTCCACCCTAGGTTCACTCTCATCACTTTTTCTTTACACATTTTTCATCTATAGTTTCCACACTCCTCCATCTTTTTATCATTCCACACTTATTAGAGTCAGTCGATCGGTATGTCTTCATCGTAAACCATCTTGGAAACAATTGAAAGCAGAGGTCCGTGCAACCGAACAATGATGCAGCCTAGAATTTACTAGTAAGATACCGCACGCTTGTTGGCACATCACTCGGCCCTAAAGCGAGCACTCACCCAAAGTGCGCAAAGGTATCGAGGCCCCTCTTCAGGGTTGTTGTTGCAGGATGTTAGCATGGTGAAGACTTAATGCATTCAGATCCATAATCAATACATCATTCCATAGTGCATGTTCAGATCTAAATCTAGGAATACCAAACTTTAAATGATATCCATGATGAAATCAAAACATACAAGAACTAATTATACTCGTGAGTAATACTTTGATTCGTCCAATACACTCCAATATATTAAAACATGATAATTACACATAAGCTCATTATAATAAATAATACCATAGCTTATGTGCGTATTGGATTTGGCAAAGCATAACCTCACAGTACTTTTAGTTCTCACACACACACACACTTACTGATCACACTCATACCAACACTAGCACTAAGCACTAAGCACTAGCACTAGCACTAGCATTAACACTAACACTAACACTAACAACACTAACACTAACACTAACACTACACTAACACTAACACTAACACTAACACTAACACTAACACTAACACTAACACTAACACTAACACTAACACTAACACTAACACTAACACTAACACTAACGCTAACACTAACACTAACACTAACACTAACACTAACACTAACCCTAACCCTAACCCTAACCCTAACCCTAACGCTAAGCCGCTAACCCTAACACTAACACTAACACACATTTCATTACATATTTATAAGGGTGGGGACTTTCCCTTCACCGCTTGCATAACTCCAAAAATAGGTCGCATGCTGGAAATAGCCATGCGCCTTTACAATTATAGCCACACATATAAGTGTGCTAACAATAGATCTCTTCTAGTTAACTATATGTAACAATTCTATCTTTATCCCACATCCATGCAAAGCACTTTGTAGTCATTCCTCCAAAAATAGATCACGTGTGTCATGATTCTTCATCAATTTGTGTGTTTTCCACGTTATCTCTAAAAATAAGCCATGCAACGTCGAAAATAGCTAAGTTCTAAATATGACTTTGTTCTTCGCGCGTGATTCCTTCCCGATACTTTTGTGCCTTTGAACATGCTCTGCTCTCCCACACGAATATTCTGTATACCTTTCGCTAATTGTTATACATTGTCTACTCAACATCACCCCATTTTCTATCATGAAGTACCATTTTGCAAGTCATGAACACCTCTCTTCCTTGAAACCGTTGTACTGACCATAGGGGATATCGATGTGCAACATATTGATTTCAATGATTTTCGGGCACAAATTAATAGTGATGACCCCTCTCTTATGGCTCAAACTATCAAAGATTGTGGAATCACTCATGCTAGAGTATTTCCAATCTTAGTCCAATGTGTAGATACACTCTTAGTCTGTGGTTACTATTTTGATCTAGTCTCGAAAGAAATCTGAGACCTTCGAGGCCAAGTAATTTCCAAATTGGATGTTAGGTGCATCAATTTTGCTTTTGGAATTACTATATTGGAAGATTCAAATACTCTTACTTTGGCTCAAGCTTAGTGTTTGTTTGATCAAGACAAGGAGAAATAAAAGCACACGGTAGCCAAGTCTTGGTTAAAGTCCCAAAACAAGGAGCCTCCAGATTGCCCAAGACCATGTATAGAGTTGATTTTAAAGAAGAGCTTTCAAATATTATCACCTTCCTAGTCGGAATCATGGTTCTTACTTTAACTAATGAGTTCCACTTTTGGATGTGCCCTCACCTGAATATCATTTGTGAGGGAAAACAAAGTCTAAACTAGGGGAAATCATTTGTGAAAACCTCAGTGAACAATTGGCTAATGTGTAAAGAACCCAAGTATTCCATATGACCTCTTATCTGATGTATACCATTGCAACATATAGAGTATGGTTGGGTCTTTCTCTAATGGATGGTAAAAAGAATGCTCTAGTGTATGAATATTACCCACAGTTGACTTTGGAGAACAACAAGCATCACTTCAGGAGAGTCAATGATGCTTTCACCATGTACATTGTCAGACTTCTAGAGGGAAACACAGTTGAAAGGTTTTCTATTGAGGCCAAGCAATTGATTTCCACATATGGAAGCTATTTCAACTAGTTTCAAAAGGTTCTTTTACATCAGGTTGGTAGGATTTAAGGGAGCACCTTACAAACTTCCACTATTTTTAGTGACAAGATAACTCTTGTGGAAGTTTGTAGACAACTTGATATGTTGCATAGAAATTACAGAGATAAGAAGATAGATGACATCCAATTCCAATCACATCGGGTAATTATACCTACAAAACTGCTCTTGATGCACAAAATGTTGAGAGAACCATTGTTGCCTTCAATTTCTACTCTTTCAAGAAGAGGTATTGCTTTGATCTCAAAGGTTTCATCTCCAACAATTGTAGAGAACGTCTTTCTATCACTCCCTACCCTAGTAGATTATTGGAAAAATTGCTCAGATGATTATGAGGCAAGAAGAAGGTACTATGTTAGACTCTCCTTACACAAAATCAAGGATTGGAATCTACAAAGTACCCAAATATTTGCATAGGATGATGATGAGGATTTGCAATCTCTTGAATACATTAAGTCTATTAGGCACACCCCTCTGCCACCATTGGTGGTTCAAATAAAAGAAGGATGACTTACAAGAAATCATAAACCCAGTCATGGTGAGAACAAAGGTTTGGTTTGATAGAAAAATGAGAGCATACAAGGCAGGCAAGATGTAATCTCCTTCCCAAGAAGCATCTACATCTCAAAGAGAGGTTCCTACCACAATTCATGAAGTACATACTCAATCAGCTCCCTCTCCTCTTGAATCTTCAACTCTGGTATACATTAAGAAAGGGAAGGATGAAAAGGTTGGAAAGACAAAATAATTAATTGAAGAAGAAAACAAGCGATTACCTTCTCCCAAGAAGATAGAGACAACCCATGAAGTTGAGAAAATCATTAATCTTTCAGAAGAAGGGAAGAAAAACAAATACCAAGAAAAAATAATTTATGAAGGAGGTATCACTAAGAAAGAGGTGATGTGGAGGCTAAATAAAAGAGTGTAAAATCAGGAGCTGAAACGGTGAACATCCACGGAGACTCCTATTAAAGGGATACCTACCTCTAGTGTTGAAACATCTACTGTGGAAGTGTCGATGCACAAACCCTTCGCTTCATGAGTACACTTTCCTTAGGTCCTCTTATCACCCCACTTTCCAGTACCACCTTCACTTGGGTTAACCTTTTGTTGAGAGCAAGAAAAGGAAAACTTCATCTCAAATTATTTCTCCCAAGTTTGATCCTTTGGCTACCCTCTTAGGACAACTCGTACTCCATTTGTCAAGAATTCCAAGACTACCTCAAGGTTGGTGTTTGATTCAAAAGGCCAAAATTTTTGTAGATTGTTAAATCAAATATAGAGAATGAATAAAGAGATTTGAATTTGATTGATCTAGAGTGAGAAGGATCCCACTGCGTGAATCCACTCCTGAAAGTGAGGTTCATAATCTAAAAGAGTTTGTGTCAAAGGTCACTAAAAGAGTTGAGAAAGGCAAGCAAACAAAAGAGCAACTAAAGGAACAAGTATGAGACCCTTTCTGATTTCATCAAGTCTCTATTGGCAAGTGACAAGGTATTGGATCCAGCTCCTCTAACCTCAATGCCTCCTCCCACCGTCTTGACTAATGAGTAAGTTCAAACCATCAGGGACATCCATAAACATGCTGCTTATGGGGAAAAAATAAAGGCTATGGTTGATGGAATGTTTCTCTCTAGACTGAATTTCATCGAAGAAGCATCTAAATCATAAGACAATGTTTCTTTGATACAATCAGAGGTTTGAATCAATTATCACTGGCTTGGAGAAAGAACTCAAATTGTGGACTGAATGCATACAGGACCTCAGGCTGATGAGTTACATGGATTATTATGTCCTCATTTCAAGCTATTTTTTTTATGCTTCAAAGAACAATCTCTCAAAAAAATGGGTATACAGTGTAGATTGGAAGATGAGAGTACTTGATGAGGGAATTGATGAACTAAAGAACATGGCACAAAAAGAAGAAGCCTTTCAAGTTGTTATAATTTACGAGTTCTAGGATATCCATTGTCGAGTTCTTGAGGAAAATTCCACGAGAGAGAAATATAGTGTGGGATTCCAAAACAAAATTTCGAGAACTCATCAAAGAAGAATTATTCAAGCTCGACACTTGTAACAGAGAGAAGATGGATGATATTTGTGAACTTCAAGCTGCAATCATTGAGGAAAACAAAGGTTTCTTACAGAATGAAGACTTTGGAAAAGAGATGGAGGGTTGTCTAGACAGGTTGGGAAAATGCGACTACAAACATCACTATTACTCAAGGCATGGAGATTGTTGGAGCACTTGTGAAGTTCAAGAACCAAATTCTCAAAGTAAAGACTGTGACAACATCTTCCTCAAATGTTCCTTCATCTAGTGCATAGGCCTTTCTTATAGTTAATGTATTTCAAAGTTCGTTTTATCTTCGATGATAATGTAATTTGTAATTAAGGCCAAGTAAAGGTTATAATACTTTGGATTAAGTGATAATGATTAATTAAAAGAAAGGGAAACTGAATCGACCTCAATTGTAACCGCCCTTGTGGCTATTTAAAGCAACTTTGTATCATTTGAAAGGGGTTGGATTTTGATGATTGAAATGTAATACACAAAACTTTGATCAATACAGAAGAATATCTTTTCTCTTATCTCTTGGTCTCTCGTATTCTTTTTGTTCTATTCCTTGATCTGTATATGTGTTTTTGTTATATTCAAATAAGAAACTTTGTGTTCAACCTATTGGATGTAGTGCAAAGAACTTTATGTCTGAAACATTTATATCTCATGGGTTATTTAAATATATGCAAGTTCATATAATTCTTAAAGCTTCATGCATGCATTAGTAGGGCATCACTCTGCTATCTATCTGTCTAAAAGTGTTGCCTTCTTCTTTTCTCCTTCATTGCAATAGTTAGTGATCTTGGGTAACCAAGGAGAACATTCATGTTCTTGATAGGTGAAAAGTGAACTCAAGATTTCCTTCCAACCAGTCTTGCTTATTTAAGGCTATTGTTTCCTCTGATGAATTCTTATACTCTTCATATCTTCTGTATTGAGAATATTGTTGATATGGGAACAATTTCAACATCAAAATCCTCATTCAGATATTAATAGTTTGTATATTTGTAAATAGGTAGTTTTTCTTGTTTGTGTGTGTGTGGAATAAGGGAACCTCTCCCATAAAGAGGAGGGACTGTTGTCCCCTGAACTATTGCTTGTATCAAGATTCAAATCTTTGACCAATAATTATTATACTTGTCATATCAAGGAAATATTGATAAAAAGGCATACTGAGGTGTGCGTGAGGTTTAATTGTTGTGAAAGCTCCCAACACCAATACAATGATGCGTCTGTGAGTTGCCTTACTTACCAATGATAATACGCTAATTTTATTTCTATTATTGGAAATGAGAGAGTACTCTATTTGTATATATGCTTGATAGGTGGATGGGAGATTTAGACGTGTTTAATATGTAGTAACCAAGAGGTGTAGATACATAAAAATTTATTATAAAATGATATGTAGGTAAAAGACAAGTAGATTGAAGATTGACAAAAGAGGACACACATTTAATATGTAGTATAAGAGTATTTATTAAGCAATATTCCACCTACCATGTAACAATTAGATCAACAATACATATGAAAACTATGAGGAGTAATTTTTTTGTTTTCCTTTTCTTTGTGGGCGAGCCTTTGTATGTTTTGTTACATTTCTCTGCCGGTTTTGTTGTGGTATTGTTGTGTTTTTGGTAATTTTTTGGAAGTTGCTCTATTTTGTCTCAAGGGTGTCTTGTATTGTTCATACTCTTTGTTGACTGAGTGACCCCTCTATATGTCCCCATTAAGATTGGGTTTCAAACTTGCATCCTCTTGGAATTTCCCCATTTTTTATTTGACCCCTTTGACTGCAAATTCCACTCATGTGAAAAATGCAAGTGGCATAGAGATGATAATGTGGAACAAAATAATTCGATAGCTTGATAGTCATTTTAATACCTAAAACTTACCTTCTAACATATCTCCATAATATGTTGCCTTGTTGCCTTCCACACCACACTCCTTTTCTCCTTGTAACAATTTACAAAAATAACATGTGGTTATAGAAAAGAAAGAGTTTAACATTGTTTCCTAAACTCATTCTATTGACCTACACCTTCTCCTCTCTTTAACCCTTCTTGATTGACCTTGTTAGTTGTCTTTATTTCTTTATGCGATATCACTTTTCGACGTATCACCTTCGGTGTACTATTGCTAGTTATAAACTAGCAATCACATGTCTACAATGCAATGTGAACGCCAATTTGGTATAAGTTATTTTATTTTGACTATTGGGATTCCTCCTTTTACTTAGGATAGAGAGTATTACTCCTAGAATTAATTGTATTAGTCCCCTGATCTAGGTGTTCCAAATGTGGATCGTATACCCTAAGCCTCATCAACTCAAAATTTTGAAAAATCATTCACTAAAATTATTGAACAGTTAATTGTCACGTGGTTTCTTAACCTATTAAGCAAGCTGTCATTTTTTGAGAAATTAATCCTTTTTAATATTTCACAAGGTCTAAAATGCAAATACATGTCATAACCTCATAAACTCCTTTTTCTTGTCTATCAATCCCCAACTAATGCAATTTATGTTTGGCAAGACCACAAAAATACTAACATTTTACAAGAATACATTCATACATAGGTAATAAGACAAATAGGCCATCACACAACATCAGACATGTCAATTGACCATAAATGACAATTATGTATAAGATACGATGACCATGTGAAATTAACTAAATGCATATTATTAACCTTTCACACTATAAGGTAAGAACGAACTTCTTGTTTCATGAGTAGGCATCCAAAAAGTATGATAGAGGTGAGAAATGATAATGAATTTATGGTTATCAAATCTAGATTTTACATTGTGAGCATGAACTGGTTGCCTTATTCCAAGGACACTTTGCATGCACATCCTCCGAGGACATAGTAATAAAATGGACTCATCTGGTTTTGTGCCTCTTTCAAGAAAACATCACGTTGGCATATATTGTTAAAAACATTGTATGCATTATCCATGTTCCCACATTTGGCATACATGCAATCATTGCATTCCATGTAACTAAGTCTCTCTTAGGATATTTGTCAAACACTTTACGTGCAGACACTAAACTTTTGCACCTAACATATATACTAACTAAATTATTCAGAAGGAACAAGTCGATACTGATGCCAGTTCTAAGTATATGGCCATGGATTTGACTGCCCTCTTCAAAAGCTCTCATATTGGCACATCCCTATAATAGGAAACCATATATGAAGGAGCTCATGGAAATTTTTTGTTGAAAAAAACATTGAAAACATCAAACGGATCCTTTAACCTTCCATCTTTACATAAAATATATATTTGGTAGTTTCTACCACGTTCCACGATGATTTTTAATGGATTCTTCGTTCCCACATTTCAATATTAGAAATACTAATGCCATTCTTCCTACTAATGTCTGATTAGGGTTGATAAGTTGTTATGGGTTTTGAGCTTGTGGCTATTAAAAATGATATGATATTCTTTTGTTTGCTCTCTGTAAATAAAGTGATTTACCATTGAAAATGTTACAGTGGATACGTTGTGAAATGGGTGTTGTGATACTGTAGACACCATTTTTTGGTGTAAATCCTCTCCTTCATCCCGCATTCGTTATCCTTCATTAAAATTTCCCCCTCGCTTTTATTTTTCCTAAATTGAGTAAATGTCAATCTATTTACTCACCCTTAATTAATTAATTAATTCACGAGGCTCCATGTGGACCCATTTGATAATTAGAATTTGGAATTATCTCACATATTCTAAATTTATTCAATTCATGGGAAATAATATACCCATCGACACCCCACTAACGGGTCATTGTATTACCAGTCATTTAACCAACTCATAGACAAGTTGGTGTCATTATAACCAAGGCGGTGTCTAAAGCTGTATGCAAAAGGAGAAAGGAAAATCTTATTCAACAATACTTCTTCCTAAGAAAACATACAGAAATTAAACATGCATGAAAAAGAAACACACAACAACTAAACTACTGAAATAAATCTACAGTAAATAAACTATGCTAAGAAATAACAGAAAAATCCTCCTCCTTGGGGAGTAGCGAATTTAGGCCATTATCTTCCCTTTGGATTTGGAGAAACTACAATTAACTTTTAAAATTGCACTTGTATTGATTCAAAATTGATTTACAAATATGTCCCCTTCCAAATATATGGAAGAGGTATTTATAGACATTACTCCTAGTTTACTTGGTCCAAACACCAAGAACTAACTACCTATTCTTGAGTGGATTTATTCAAAGAAATAAATACTAAACAAAATTCACTACAACAACCCACTTATCGTGGAGAATATTTCTACAACTCATCCCTTTAATCTAGGAACACAAAGTGGGAGAGTACTTATTCAACATTCCTAATACTATTCCACTATTTACTCATCCTTGAAACATGGAGAGAAAATGGAGGAGTGTTAAGTCTATGAATTTGAATTCTTCTTAGAATGCCACATGCATGCATGACTTTGGATTGCCACATGTTTGGATCTATATTCTTGGTTGATGACGTGGAAGCAAAGAGTGGGATGAATAGTTCGGTGCTCCTTTACATTATTTTAGAACAAACCAAAATACTTTCACTAGCTGGGTGTTTTCGTAGTTGCGTGAAGAATTTCCGTAGCTGGGCGTTTCCATAGCTATGTGAAGAATTTTTGTAGCTGGGTGTTTCCATAGCTGTGTGAAGACTTTCGGTAGTTGCAATCTACGAACTTGGAGTACAATTGCTTATGACCTATTTTCTACACACTATTGCATTCCAACTTTAGAATAAATATTAGGAAATAACAACAATTAGATTGCAAATAGATTTCTAAAGACATGATAATATAAATCCTATATTCTACCTTAAATATGCTATCCATTATTAAAACTACATCTAAATTCACTTGAAAGCTTTATTTTAGGAGAGAGAATAAGAGTGCTATTTGGTGATATAATGAGACATATTTTGGTATCATCACCCACTCCTAAATTCAAAAATGGGATGCATTATTACACCTAACCATGTTAATCATATTCCCCACTCCTTATCACATCTTTATCTCTTTAACCTCATAATTCAAATCGTGAGCCCCACGTGATCACGTCATGTCTCTTAACCAAGGTTACTTTACCTAACCCCGATTACTCGTTAAATCCTAATCTAACCTCACCTCCAAGCTATAAATATGGGCCTTCCCCCATCATTCAAACAAGTTAAAATTTTTGGGAAAATGTTGTTGTGAATCTATAGCCTCTTGTTTATCATAGTATCCTCATAATGTCCTTGTAATGACACTGGAATCCTCACAATACTCTGCTCATGATTTGGTGGTTCACTTAGCGTGGTTCATGTTGCATGTTGTGTGCGGATCGGATCGGTAGCTCCATCTACATACCAGAATCTTCAAGTTCCTTGCATGTTATCTGTTTGTCTTGCATTTTGGGTAAGTGCAGGAAGTTGATGGACAAATATAGGGTCATCCGTGGACGTCATATTGCAAAAAACAGTGAAATCTCAACTTGTAGGGATTATTAGCTATACATGCACTCTAAATTAGAAAAAAATTATATAAATATGAATTGTAGCATTCGGAATCTAGTTTCTAAAATACTAATTTTTGTAAAAACGGACAAGTTTAGCTATATTAAACACTTAAAATTATATGACTTTTTTTTTTTTCGAAAAAACTTATAAGATTGTAGTCCGTTTGCCCGCATTTTGGATGACCAAATCTTGTTTTTTTTTTTCCTTTGGTGAAACATTAGATGTAGTTGTCTATCTTGGGATGGATTTTATTTTGTATTTTTTTAGCAATATTTTTTTAATGATTTTTTCCGTGAAAGTGGTCTAAAAATATTTAGAAAATGGAGCGCTTTCCGTTTGCCCGCCATAACTATATCAAAAAATATCGAAATCAATTTTTTTTTTTTTTAAGGTGTATATAATTTGTCCACACTTGGGATGGTATAATTTTTATCATATTTTGATAAGCGAAACAAAAGTTACAGTCTTAAACGTAGACATGAACATTCACGAGAAAAATTGTCTTAAGGACCTATTGTTAGTAATAAATTATAAAATGATATTTATCTTATTCTATTCACTTTAAAAACAATATTTTTACAAAGCTAAGAGTCTACCCTACGTGATGGCACCATTTTTGTGAAATGTTTTCAGTTTTTTAGCATGGTTCAAGTCTTTGGAAGAGCAGATTTGAGGTTTTTTGACCTTTTGCACTTCATAATGACCTTCTATAGCTTTGGTTGGGGAAAAACAAAGATTTTCCGAGGCTTAGGTTCGGCAAATACATCCGCGATCGCGGTTTTTGTAAAAATACCGCGAACGCGCTTTATAAAGCGCGCTCGCGCTTTATAAATCATATTTACACACATCCCAATGTCTGAATTACCATGTGATTTTTACTCTCTGACCTTACCGTATGAATTACTACGAAATTCTGTCTTTTTCCAGTGCACGTTTTTTATCACCGAAAGTAAAACATCATGGGAGACAAAAAACGAAGTCAAAAAAGGAAGTCATTAAGTAAAAAAACACCGAATTAGAGGCCAACAAAATTCAAAATGCTGAGCGAATGCGGAAACTTCGTGAATCTAGAAGAGGTTCATCTTCAATCCCAACTATTGTAAGCAATGAAGAACTAGGTAATGTTTCTACTGTCAATGTTGAAGTTGAATTAAATACTCGTGATGAAGAAGTTTTTACTATCAATGTTGAAGAAGAATTAAATACTCATGATGTAGCAAATGTTGAAATTGAAGGAGACAATGAAAATGTGAATAAGGAAATTCATGTTGAAACTATAGACAAGAAAAATTTGACAAAAACACCTCCTAGGATTTTACATAAGAAACCTAATTTTTGATTGAAATTGATGAAAACATTTTGAAACCAATGTCTGACAAACTTTATGAACGAAAATCAGAAGAAAAGCCACTGAAATTTGGGATAATCATTTTGAAATTTTAAATGATTCCCAAAGATGTCAGTTGTTGGTTAGTTTGATGAAATTGATTAAAATGAGACCTAAATTAAACACCTTAGGATTGACAACATCTAACATACGTGGTCAAACCTCTACAATTGTTGAAAACCTTCATGATGCATATCACCTTTGTTGGTGTCAAGAGACGCATTAGGGATAGTAATATTGTGCGCGTGTACTTGCTTACTAGTGTTGTAAGTGAATCAATAAAAAAACAACGTTTGATTACGCAAACAAGTCGAATGTTGCAAGTTAATCGAAAAACTCTAATGAAAGCAATTGAAAGACGTAATATCCTTCAATCACTCAATAATGTCGATTTTTGGGCATTTTCTGCTAGAGCACCGCGTAAGGACAAAAATAATTCTGATGCTATAAGAGAAGTTGTTATTAAATTTTGGCATGATAACACTAGAGTTTCACCTAATATAAGAGATGTTATAAACGGAGAGTTGGTTCTACTAATCGTGAACCACATCCAAAGCATTTCTTAGATATGACTCAAACTCAATTTTTCGTAAGTTTGAACAAGAGAATCTGGAAATTAAAATTAGTCAACATTTTTTTGAAATGTTGAAACCATTCTATGTGAAAATCAACCATGCTCGCACCACTTGTTGTTGTAGGCAACATGTTGAATTTGCGATGCATTATGCTAAATTTTTACGTATTCGTTCTATTTTTCATTCTAAAACTATGTTATCTGAATGTGGTGTTCAAGTTCCACCAATATCTTCTAGGGATTTCATTCCTACTATATTTTGTGAAAAAGAAGTTGGACAATTTTTTTATAGTCAGGATTGTTTAGATGGAAGTTGTAGTACATGCGGCGGATTACCTAAATTGGAAAGTTGCATCCATGAGCAAATTGAAGGTACAATAGGACATAATTTAGTTGAATTTGATAAATATAAATCAGTTGCATACTAGTTGAAAGATGGAAAAGAGTCGAAACGGTGTGAGCTAGTTACAGAACAAATGCCCATTTTTCAATTTATGAGAAAATTTAAGGATGAAATTGTTTATGAGTATGCGAGGCATACACATAGAGCTCGATGGTTGGATGAACAATTCAAGCTATGCAAAGACACATTTCCTATTGGTACTATTGTTTCAGTGGTCGATTTTGCAGAGAATTACACATTGCAACCACAAATGGAGGTTCAATCGCAATATTACAACTCAGTACAAGTTGCCATTTTTGTGCATATAGCATTTCTACATTCTCTGACAGTACAGAGAATGATCGAAATTTTAAGAGAGTACCACTTTTATATCGGTGATGATCGTACTCATTCTCTCGAATTTATGCAAGGGTGTTTCCAGTTATTTTATGGAAACTTGTCGATAGGGACATCCACTTCAAACAACATTATATATGGTCCAGATAATTGCACGTCTCAGTTTAAGAATGCACGAATGTTTTATTGGATGAGCAGAATGCATGTCAAGATGGGTGTGCAACATATTTGGAGTTTCACCGAAGGTTGGACATGGAAAAGGAGAGCATGACGGTGCAGGGGCATGTGTGAAAAGAGCTCTTGCAAGAGAAGAGTTGAAGTACAAAGATGGTGCTAAATTAAAAGATGCAAAGAGCATAGTGGAATGGTGTACTAACAACATGGCCCGAGGTTCTCAAGAAAATTCCACAGTTTGCAGATATTTTTGGTTGATAGAGGAAAAACATATTGCTAACTACGAGGATTGTATGACACTCACTGGGTCCAGTGATATGCACTCATTTTGTAGCTCAGACGCTACTTCGTGGGCCGTATGGACAAGAAAGTTGACATGTTTTTGTGCATCTTGTATCGAATTTGTCATTGTTGAGTGTGATTCACAAGAATGGGTGGAAGGATGGATTTGTAGGCCTCTAACTCCGCTTCCTAGTTATCAACCTCCACAAGATTTCAACTTGTTTCTCGCAGATGAAGTTACAACATCCAAGGACTTTGTGAAATTTCGATTTTGGTGCGACAAGGTATTTATCCAGTTATTTATTTAATTTTTGTATTGAGTTATGTCCATTGAAATTTTAATATGTAATTTAAATTTGATGTTTTTCAACCTTGGTTATTTTTTTGTAGGACATGTGTTTGCAAAGTAATTGCGATGAAGACAATGAAGAAGGAACAGACTATTTCTTATGTCGTTGCATCGAGGAAAGAAAGAAGTTGACTTCTCCTATTATAGATGGCGAAGAGATTGAGTATCCTACAGGGTCAGTGGTAGTTATTGGAACTTGGCTTCGACGGTATCCATTAAAAAACTCCTCTGTTTGGGTGTTTGAAGACTTTGAGACACACAGGAAAATACTCCTATATTCACATCTAGTTCTAGCAACAAATATTCAGTTGTATAGATATCGAGGAAGACCTAATAACAAGATTCTTTGGAAGGTTCGAGAGTCAGATCATGAAGCAATCTTGTCTGCTATTCAGAGTAGATCCGATCCTGATGGTTCATTGGAATGAATTTACAATGCTCATGTCTGGTATATATTTAATTTCAAGTTTCAATTTATATAGCGTATATATATATATATATATATATATATATATATAATTTTTAGTTTAAAGATCTAGATTTAAGTTTGAATATATTTTATTTTAAATTTGTGTATTTTGTGTGTCATGTATATAGATCTAGTATATGGTTTTGATTTGAAACTTAAATTTCTTTGACTAACAATTTTATGTTTAGGTTAGTGGTGCCAGAAAAGCTTCCACCTTCACGTGGTTGGTATCGTTAGTAGAGAATTTTAAATTCTCGAAGCTAAGAGAAGCTTGAACATTGTTTGAAAAATTTGTAAATTTTGAAAAAGTCAAGTTTGTAAATTTTGAAAATATTGTAAATTTTGAAAATGTTGTAAATTTTGAAAAAGTTGTAAATTTTGAAAAAGTTGTAAATTGTTTGAAAATGACTCCTCTAGGTGTGCCCATGGAGTCCGAGTAGTCACCGTCGAATTCAAGAACGATATTTTGGTCTCGGGGCTCTTAAGGGACTACGCCGAACGAAGTGCCTAGCCCCGGAAGCAACGACCCTTTGCGCACCGAAACACCGCCTCCTCTAGTGTTCACCTAGCCACCGGACGTGCCACGAGCGTAGGCGGATATTTTTGGTGACCGCAACGACCCTTTGCACCAAAACAATCTGATGTTTGTGACCTTGCCAGAGTGGCGGTTCGGTGCCACGCCCACCGTTTGCAAAATACAATGTTTGACAACCTTACACTGGCTCCAACTGCACTATTTCGCGCGTTTGCAAACATTAGGACAGCGAGAGCACCGAAATGAGAAGGAAAAAAATGAGAGAGGCTATTGTAGAGGGTCCGTATGCCGAGGTTCGGATCAGACGAGGCCTCTCTAGGTGCCACGAAGTCCGAGTAGTCACCGTCGAATTTGAACGATATTTTGGTCTCAAGGCTCTTAAGGGACTACGCCCGAACGAAGTAGCCCGGAAGCAACGACCCTTTCGCGCACCAAAACACCACCTCCTCTAGCATTCACCTGGCCACCGGACGTGCCGGCATAGGCGGTTCGGTGCCACGGCCCACCGTTTGCAAAATACAACGTTTGACAACCTTACACTGGCTCCAACTGCACTATTTCGCGTTTGCAAACATTAGGACAGCGAGAGCACCGAAATGAGAAGGAAAAAAATGAGAGAGGCTATTGTAGAGGGTCCGTATGCCGAGGTTCCGGATCAGACGAGGCCTCTCTAGGTGCCACGGAGTCCGAGTAGTCACCCGTCGAATTTGAACGATATTTTGGTCTCAGGGCTCTTAAGGGACTACGCCCGAATGAAGTAGCCCGGAAGCAACGACCCTTTCGCACGACCCATTCGCGCACCGAACACCACCTCCTCTAGTGTTCACCTAGCCACCCGAGATGTCTTTGGCGTAGGCGGTTTGGTGCCACGGCCCATTGTTTGCAAAATACACTGACGTTTGTGACTTTACAACCTGGCACCTTGCTCCAACCGCACTATTTCACGCGTTTGCAAACATTAGGACAATGAGAGCACCAAAATGAGAAGAAAAAAATGAGAGAGGATATTGTAGAGGGTCCGTATGCTTTGAGGGTTCGGATCAGATGAGGCCTCTCTAGGTGCCACGGAGTTTGAGTAGTCACCCGTCGAATTTGAACGATATTTTGGTCTCAGGCTCTTAAGGGACTACGCCCGAACGAAGTAGCCGGAAGCAACGACCATTTCACGCACCGAAACACCACCTCCTATAGCGTTCACTGGCCACCGGATGTGCCGGCATAGGAGGTTCGGTGCCTGCCCACCGTTTGCAAAATACTGACGTTTGTGACCTTACACTGGCTCCAACCGCACTATTTCGCGCGCATTTGCAAACATTAGGACAGCGAGAGCACCGAAATGAGAAGGAAAAAAATGAGAGAGGCTATTGTAGAGAGGGTCCGTATGCCGAGGTGCCGGATCGACGAGGCCTCTCTAGGTGCCACTGGAGTCCGAGTAGTCACCCGTCGAATTTGAACGATATTTTGGTCTCAGGGCTCTTAAGGGACTACGCCCAAACGAAGTAGCCGGAAGCAACGACCCTTTCGCGCACCGAAACACCACCTCCTCTAGCGTTCACTGGCCACCCGGACGTGCCAACACAGGTGGTTCGGTGCCACGGCCCACCGTTTGCAAAATACAACGTTTGACAACCTTACACTGGCTCCAACTGCACTATTTCGCGCGTTTGCAAACATTAGGACAGCGAGAGCACCGAAATGAGAAGGAAAAAAATGAGAGAGGCTATTGTAGAGGGTCCGTATGCCGAGGTGCCGGATCAGATGAGGCCTCTCTAGGTGCCACGGAGTCCGAGTAGTCACCCGTCGAATTTGAACGATATTTTGGTCTCAGGGCTCTTAAGGGACTACGCCCGAACGAAGTAGCCCGGAAGCAACGACCCTTTCGTGCACCAAAACACCACCTCCTCTAGCGTTCACCTGGCCACCCGGACGTGCCGCGCAGGCGGTTTGGTGCCACGGCCCACCGTTTGCAAAATACAGCGTTTCCTTATTTATTTAAATTAAATTACAATGACTTGGTTGTTATGTTATCTCTTGTTGTCATCTTGTCCTTGGTAGGATGATATACATCCAGGGCTCATGAATCTTATTTTCTTCCCATCCTCAATGAGGTCTTCAATAAAGTTTCTCATTTTTAAACATTTATCTGGTTTTTTTCCCTTGACACGATGAAAATCACAGTAGTCATGTGATCTCTATACCATCATGGTTTGGGTGCATCTTGTGCATAAGGAACTTTGGTTGGATATTGAACCATTTTCACTGCCTCTAATTGTCTCAAAATCATGGATACTTTGTCTTTGACTTGAAAAAAGTGTAATTTGGTTTGGACTACCTCCTCACACCCCCATTAATTTTATGAGTTTTTTTATGTATACCACTAAGTTATGGAGGGATAAAATACTTATATTTCTCCAAACATATGTTGGGATATAGAAAAATATAGAATAGAAAATTATCTCTTGATTCATCCCTCAACTTGACAAAATGAGCTTTAAACTTTTGTACTTTAAAATTCATAAACTTGTGTACTTTGAAATTCAGCTCTATGAGTGTGATCTAGGATGTGGTTAGTTGTATTCAGATGTGTATATGATGTGCTGGACAAGTAAAGTGAAGTATTGTTTACAAGATTCCTAGATGCCCCTAATAGGTTAGTGTGTGTTTATATTTATAGGAGACCTTTGTGAGTTTTCTCTCTCAACTAACCTAAATGTATAATCTAATTCAACTAATCCAAATGAAACTTTTGAAAAATTGGCCATTAAAATGCAATGGCATTGGTTAATATGATGTAGATAGACCTTCATATCCATACATTTCTAGGACCTATTAATGTGTCTAGAGTATGACAAAAATTAGGTATGAGTATTTTAGAGGTCTAGATTGATGTTCAATAACATGTGCAGTGATTTTAGAGGGTTGAGCTAGAGATTGGTTTTTATCTAGTGGATATACGGTGCGAGATAGATCAAGAAGGCGCCTATGGTTGTTAAAACAATGCATAAATGAAGTGTATATCAAAATAAGTACAAAATTCTATATTTCCAAGTTCCCAAACCAAATTTTGGGTACTAAACATTTATATCTTAATGAATTCAACACTACATGACACTTTTACTATTGCATGCACCAATTAAATTACAACCCTTTTGATCAGAATATTTTAGTGAATTTTATATATTAAAGATATCCTAAAAATTGACACAAATACACATTATATCCAGCATGGTGTTCTATATGGCATGGCATGGTGTTATATCCTAAGTAAATTGTTTCTCTCATATTTGTTTATCAGATCAAATTTATAGCCTTACATCAACACCACTTTTTTGTTAACATAGTAATATAATTGGTTCATTGAGCATCCAATATTATAAATAAGGTGTGGAAGTTATGGAATCAATATAATAATTCATATTTTTAGAAGTGACATGTAAACAAAATAAAAAACTAGAGAAAAATAATGAGATGCTTAGAGAGAAAGTAATCAACCTACAAAAAATATCCAACATGTAAAACTACAAATGATTGAAGAGAGGGAGAGAAGCAATATGCTAGCCAATATAATTATTAAGGAAGTCAAAAACTATAAATAAAATGAAGATATACTAATTTAACCTAGTAAGACGATTCCTAGAGGATGAAATTTTATGAAAAGGAAAATTATTCCAAGTTTGCAAGCCAAGAAAGGTGAGAAAAAAAGAAGAGCCAAAAATATGCATGTAATTACAAAATGCAAAGATGAAAAGATGCAAATTATAAGAGGGATATTAAAAGGATCTCACACTTTTACTTAGACAAGGATCTAACGAAGATATGTAATAAGAAGAAAATAGAAGTAAACAGTAAAAGTGAGATTACGTGGGTCAAAAGGTGAATAGGCATGGTCTAAAAATATAAAATCATGCACTTAAAAATTACATGTGAAAAATAGGATGATGGGGCCCACCTAAATCACTTTGTAATAACTATAAATCAGTCATATGGGACTTGGAAATAATACAAGTTATCTTATTATTATCCTATTTACACATTTATTGACTATGCTTAAAGCATCTTTCTCACTCCCAAATTCTAAGTCCGCCATTTCATTACTTTTTCTTCATATTGGTACCTCAAGAATCAATGCACGTTATACATAGCACATCTCTAGACTCTCAGCAATCCACTTTCTCAGAGTTAGCAATAATACCAAAATAACCAAAATAAATATGATTTAACCAACACACATGGATATATATATATATATATATATATATAAGAATCAAATAAAGTGTGCTCCAGACGCGCACGTCTCTGAAAATATATATGTACATGTATAAGTTCATAATGTATGTATACATCTCGAACTAAGCACGTGTCATAATGTACATATGGGACCACATGCGGTCGCAAAAGGCTATATATATATACAATGGACTGTGAATAGATACTCATGACCACATATATGTGGCATCCAAGTGGACTATAAATCTACTCATGAAACATCTTCCCTCTCTTCGCCCTGCTAGAAGTAGCACGTCCACGACCTGGGGATGTAGTGGAGGGAGATGCCACTACGGATTTCATCCGTGTGGTCCTAGGTGTCTCTAAGCATGCCTGCAACCTAACCTGCACATTCATAAACAACAAGTTTTTAACACCCAAAATTTTAAAATACCTTCAAAATTTAGAAACTTGTACAATTTAGTTAAAATGCATGTGCAATCTTACCGCAATGTCATGATCCCTATCGATTTGTTGTTGACGCGTCGCAGGGACAACAATAGACTCACGAGGGGTAAGCTACATACAAATAATTAATTTTCAAATTAAATATTTCACACATATATATACCTACAAAATTTGATATTGTAGATTTAAGTTTAATAAGAAATAATGAACCTCCAAAATTTAACAAATTTAAAAAATTGTGTACCTCGGTTAGTGGATTTGCAGATGCTATGGCAAGATATCTACAAAGAGCCTCCACAGTCTGCGTATATGTGGAGGAGTCTCTGCAAGATCATAAGCTATACAAAAAACATGTACAAATCAATTTATTAAAATCTACTTAAGAGCTATACAAAAAACATGTACAAATCAATATTTAGTTACTCAAGAAAGAATAAAAATGTTATTAAATTTTATCTTCTATTTAGGCTAAATACATAGGATCTATAAATGTTAGCACGGAGGCCATCTATCTTCATAAGATTTTGACAAACTTTTGTATTTAATCAAGGTAACCCATAGTCATCTTCTATGACAATTAGAGCATCATTCAAATTTGAAGGACTTTTAAATCTAACATCACCAGACCAAACATATAGATCAGACGAATAGTAGACTAGAGTTGTATATCCTTGGTGGGCAAGTGTGTTGCAAATATATAGATTATAATGCACTATTTATATGTATTTGTGTCCAAAGGTAGCTGAGTTTGAGTTTTGGTGCACGAGCCTAGAGGATCTTACTTGTGACATTATCCCTTTGGAAATAAAGATTTTGATGGTAGAACTGGATTTAGAGAGGCTACCCATGGCTAGCTAAACCCCCACCACACGTAGGGGTAGGAGAAAGTGTGATGAAATATGGTGGAATCTCAGGAAGAAGATATATATATATATATATATATATATAGAGAGAGAGAGAGAGAGAGAGAGAGAGAGAGAGAGAGAGGAAATATGGCTTGAGTATATAATTTGAAGTGCGTGAATGGGAAATTACACAAGTGTGGGATGCTGAGGAGTCAATAGAGTTGTGGAGGATGATGGTTTACAAATGTTTTGAAGCTCTTATGGAAGATGAGGAGCCACAACATCAGGATCTCCCAACTTTTAGAAATCATAGTAGATATCGCCTTCAGGTTTGGATAAGAGTGCATTAGGTGAAAGAGTGAGGACCAAAGGCACACATCTGATCCCGGGCTAGCCACCTAGCCCTTACACATGGTGTTACATATCTAGAGGTAGTTATTGAGAATCAAGATATAGTCTAGGTAAATAAGTAGATATGGGAAGATATCATTTTACATTGGATTGAGAAGTTCATCATACAAATAATATACCTATGACAGTGCAGTACGTGTCATTATTTTGGATGTTGGGAACATGTAGACCATGTGTATCCAGTTTAGTACTACAAACGAGACATAAGGGAATTTATCAACTGGCCCGAGAGGATCAAGAAGATCAAGAGGATTGGGTCAGTAACCACCTAGAAAAAATACTTATGAGATTTCTATTTCTGGATCTAGAGGATAGGGTCCACATCCATAATAATCACTTAATAATCCTCTTCACCTAAAGTAAGCACCTCAAGTCTATTATGACATGTATCTCCAATTACAAAAATTATAGAGGTATTGAAAATGCAGCAGAGCATGTGTACAAGTGTGAGATACTATGGTATTCTAAGCAAATTACAACTTTAGATAGGAAGGAAAGTCAATTTTCTACTACTCTTCAAGGGAGTGTACATAGCTAGTATAGAAAGTATGACCCACATAAGAATGTAGTGTACTATAGTGCTTTGTGAACTATGTTTTTGGATGAGTTTCACATCCCATAGTTTAAAAAAAAGCATCATCACGCTCAATAAAATCAAGCAGGGATTATCAGAACGCATGAGGGAGCATGACATGTATTTTAATAATTTATTGTCCAAACTATCTTATGATGCTCATATGAGTTAGCATGCACAGTGGTTTATTGGAGGATTTCTGACCCCATTCAGGAGGGATTTATCTCATAAGATGTATGTGGATCCACACGAGGCTATAGAAGTAGTTTTTTATGATTATACGGTTGGAATTGTTGATACATAAGTGATCCCATTCTTGGAGGAGAAAATCACAGTCATGGCGAAGTAATTAGATAATTTATATGTAAACTCAACACATGAGATGTGTAGTGTAATATGGTACATAGATTGTGAGGTTGAGGGACATACTAAGGACAGTTGTCCATGCAAGTTAGTGCTTGCGTTTTTATGTAGCTGTTGTATGTATTTTATATACGTTGAGTATAAGAAAGTGAAACTCATGTACAGAGGTCCAAGAATTAGAAACAAAGTGTAAAGAGATTTGTAACTAACCTGCGTAAAACTCATGCGAGGCGTGCCAGTAGCTTCAGTTCCCTGAGCAGATGATGACCCACCAGGCTCCTGTGTATAAAAGAGAAAAATATTAATACATGTACAACATACACGTGAAACAAATTATAATAATAATCTAGTGCAATTAAATGATTTATTAAAAATGTAAGTTTGTACAACTTGAAACTTACGTTTGAAACACGCCCAACCGCAGTAGCTAGCATGTCGACACCGGATGTTTCCTTCACCGGCTCTTGCTATTTAAAATAAAATAAAAAATTAGTTTTTTACATGTATGTACATGACGTACAATCATATATATATTAATATCTCAAACATGTGAATTAAACTATTTGTATATATATATTATTTAAATTTATTTAAAATTTACCTGTGAAAGACCAATATCAATGGCTCAGTTCAAAAACATTCCCCAGCATCTCATCTATAGAAAAGAAATCCTGTGAACCAGCAAATGATGTCTCGCCTGCAGTGCATACGGCACCACATGATCCACAGTGGTGTGGTGCACTAGAACTGGCGCCTCCACCAACATCACCAGATGCAATCTGGGTGCTATGCTGGGTGAGAGTGTCAGTGAGCTCCCTCAATGCATGCAATGTATCAATCTCCACAACCTCCTTCTTTGTAGGAGGGATAATCGAAGCGAGTGGGGGTTTTGGGGCATGGGGATCTAGGTGACCTACGCGTGCACCAGGTTTGCTCTGTGCAGAGCCACCTCCTCGACCAAAAAAGTCTAGAAAAGTCAAAATAATTCGGGACCTCATTGAGCACGAACTCACAATATAATTTCTTCAAAAAATAAAGAGGAACCTCATTGTTGTTGCATGGTGGATAATCAAAAACCATCCACCATCGGTCCCAAAAATTGTTTTTGATTCTATCATCATGGCACCAATGGATTGGGAACCGTTTGCAAGTAACTGCAGGGGGCATTGGTTCTAGGGTCGGTAAATAATGCACAAATGAGGTCTTTTCCAATTTTTTTGTCTTTGACGGCCGCATGGGATAGTTTATCCGCATACCACCGCCTACAGTCACTTCTAAAGGTGTTCCATCTATGTATTTGGTTGGTTGCAGACTCGACTTCGCCAATCAATGTTTGCAATGTATTGGCTAAAGTCATGCGGGATGGATTTGTAGCATGATTTTGTCTTATAGTTTGAATTAGGTTCTCAATGACAATTTTATTTTCTTGGATTCTTCCAATGATATTATCTTGCGTTCCTGTTGGCTCAGTGGGGACAGAAGGAGCCACATGGGGCGGATCTATGTTTGGAGGAGGGTTTTGAGGAATGTTCGGAGGGTTTTGAGGAATGTTCGGTGGGTTTTGAGGAATGTTTTGATGGTTTGCATGAGCCCGAGCTTGCCGACCAACTGATAAAACAATAAAATTGTATACATAAACAAACAATTCACAAAACCCATGAAAATGACAAAAAAAAACCTAAAATGCAAAAAAAAAAAACCTAAAATGCAAAAAAATGATTACAATCGGGGACTTACCTCCTCGTCTTGGCGGCATGGTTGAATCTATCGCTATCCAGAAGTTCGATGAGCAATTTTGAGATAGTATTGAAAGTGCGAGTGAAAAACGTTTAGGAAAAGTCGCGGTTCGAAATGAAAAATGAGGAAAATAACGAGTCGCGGGACTGTTAAATTTTGTCTCAGAGTTCCGCGATCGCGGTTTATAACCGCGCTCGCGGTTATAAACCGCGATCGCGGAACTAGGTTCGGTAATTACCGAACCTAGAATTCAATAACCGCGATCGCGGTACCTTTATTTCGGGTTTTTATGTCCACGGAATTGTCCACCAACTTCGTGCACTTACCCGTTCTGATTTTTGAGATCGCAGCGAAGAGCTCATCATTTACTGGCACTTTGTATCGGTCAATACCATCTCTAAGGTACTAAGCCCTTACATATTCGAAGTTGTTTTGTGTTTATTGATTTCTCGTACACTAATCTAGGAAGTAGGAAACTCCGATCAACATTTGGCATGCTTGGTGGGACCAGACCCAAGTTCTGGTCACTTTTATTTTTCTCACCTTGTATAGGTGTCGTAAGTATAACAATTATTGTGTTTCATAGTTCTTGTCAATCTAGATATATGTTGCGAATATTTCATTTATAGACTCACCCGCTTACATGATTTTTATTATTGTCTCCATCCATGTGGTATGGTCCATCCATTTTTTCATTTATGTCTTCATTGAGGTAAGTACATTTATTGTTTCAAAGAGTGTGTTATTGAGTTGTTTATAATGGGTGTAAAAATTTTTGTTATTAAAAAAAATTCAAAGAAAACAATAATATTTAAAAAACAAAAAACAAAAAAAAAATATTATTAGTGTCCTTAAACACTCCAATCTCCTTTCCAATCCATTTGAGCTCACCATCCCTCACCCACACCGAGCTCTCCACTTCACCCACATAGAGCTCTCCACTTCTATTATCCCGACCCCATTCCACCGCACTTTGCCCACTCCCCGTCAACCCATCCAACTTACTCCACTTCCCTCGACTTAGCTCCTCTGCTAAGGCATCGCCATTCCCCCTCAACACACCATCTCCTTCTAACCACCTCCCTCTAACTTCTTCACCGGCCAAGTGACTCCCTTCTCTCCACAATACACCTCTTCCTATCCTACCACCAAACCAACTCAACACTTCCCATCACAACCGAGCTACGACAACTTTCACCTCACTCTCGATTCATCTCCCTTCCCAAAACTCCTCTCCCGACTCGGCTCCTCGGCCAATCCAATCCCACTACACCCCGCCTAAGCCTCACCACATCCTCATGAAGCTACCAACTCCCCACGGCCCACCGAGCTACCTTCGTTCTCTACCCAAGCTCTGTCCTCAACACCCCTCCACTCCGACTCCACTCACCTCTCCCTTCCTCACCTCGGAAATCCATAGCCCCTCAACCGAGATCCATTACACCTGAGTCATCCACATCCATGCTGACCCTTTCTCCTTCGACTCGCCCTCACGGCCAAGCCATCCACATCCAAAGACACCTCGTTGCTCTATTCATCCTATTTCCCCTCACATCTCGACTGCTCTATCCCATGCATCCCCGACTTAGCTTATACTTGAGCCATTCTCTCCACCTCCCAACCATCTACCCACCCCGAGCTCACATCTTCCTCTCCTAACGAATTCAAATCCAATCCTTTCTCCCAACCCTCGGTTAGCACCCTTTCTCCTCCAACACCAATTCAATCTTCAACCCGAGCTTAAGCTCGCACATCTTTCCCTAAACTTACCTTGTCATGATCCCATCTCTCCGAGATTCTCCATCTCCCAAGCTCCTCAACATTAACTAATCTCTTCTCACCTAGTTTCCCCCACCACAATCTTCAACTTTATCTTCTAGTACTAAGCCCGAGCCGAGCTATCTCTTATGCCCAAGCCATCCCTATGAGAGCTCCTACGCCATCACAAATCTCTAAATGACATCCCCAAACCACCTCCCTCACCAACTATCTTGAGCCTATCATGCTTCCTCTAAGTTTTGTTCAATATCCACTTGACATGCACCAAACCATGTGAGCTCCACATAGCTCGACCACACACAAGTTGACTTTCGACACAAACATCTTATATCAAAACACCACATTTTCAACACATCACATCCACGAATCATATTAGGATAATATAATTTATTTTGGGTCATATGAACCATTTATTTAGACTATGGTATTATGTCTTTAGTTAATTTTCATTTAGCTAACCTTGGTTAGTAACTCTAAATTAATTAATGCCTTATTTAATTTTTATTTAGTCGTCAATTAATTTTGTTTTTTATTTAGTTCATCACCTTGTGAATTGATTTGTGAATATTAACGCTTCATCAGTATTTAGTTAGACACAATTTGTTAATGCCATTGTGACATTAATTAAATTTGGTCATTTCAACTTGCTTACGTGATTCATCCCAAATACACATTTAGGCATTTTTGAAACATAATTTTTTAATTTGTTAATTAGAATAATTATTTTGTTATTATTTTTGTAATTAAGCTTTGTTTTTAACACATAAAAACGTCAGGACTTCAAAATTGTTTTTATTTTGTCAACCACGTCCACTAATTGTCTTATTTGCTTTTGTAGGTGAATTCCACAACGTTGCGACCATAACATTACGCTGTAAAAGCCAATTATTGAAATATAAACACGCCAGAAATCCCTTTCACTGACCCCTTCTACAATTGTGCATGGTGTAATTTTAGGGTACCAGACATTCCTAGCCGTTGACCATCGCTTTCGAATACGATGTTATCAAGTACAATCAAATAACAGGGAAAGTGTTTTCCAAGTATTCCTCATTTTTTCCTTATTTTCTCCTTTTCACGTTGTAGTTTCCATTTCCTAGGTGATTTATCGCATCGAACTTCATATTTCAAATTTGGTCTAAAATGAACCTCGTGCATCCCGCTGCTCACATAGCTTAAATAGGGATTTAACTCTCTGCATCACACATTTTACCACACACTTCTGAAACCTCACAAATTAATCAACACACCGAGACATTCCTTTCACCTGGTTCACTGATTTGGATTTTATCGCCCAACAAGAAACCGTTTCAGACATTTCCCGACCCTGACTTACCCGAAAACAAACATAGTTTACCTTTTTCTAGGTCCTCTTACAACCATTTTCTTTTTGTTCTCACACGTTTTCTTCATCAAAACAAAAACAAACACATAAAAATAATTGTTTGATTAACTTGTTTGTTTCAAATGTTCACCCTAAATAGTTCCTATATGTACCAATCACCACGGTTTACCAACATTCACACATCTTGTATGTACTAACAATCAAAATGTTAATCCAACCTCAACAATCCTATCAAACATCTCCTCCAAACTTTAACATACCAAGCTTCTTCATATCCTTATCTATCCTCCTTGTGTTGTATAACCTAGACAATCTTATACCGATCCTACACACACACCAACCATAACTACTGACCTCCATGCCTAACACATCAATTATGCTACTCCTCAAACAACTAACACGATCAATACCTCGTGTTTTCTCTTTCTCGTTTCCTTTACACATACTTTCACCATAACTATAGTTCTCAACCAAAGAATCTTACTCTATCCTTGTCACCTTATGCCAATCCTACACCTATTTCATTTACCCCACTTCATGCACCTCAAAAATATCATCCATCCTACTATATCCCTACTTCCCAACATTCCACAACCTCCCAATCACTTCAATCTCGACTCTTAGATATCTTCCAACAAATCTTCCAAAATCCACCATCGGTAACTCCATTTCTACCTTCCACACCACACTAGTTTGATTATTATTCAATAAATATTGTACATCTAGCACCTATTTCAATACCCATACCCACATCCACCGTTTATTCCACACCGAATATACCTCATCCACTCCATCATTCACATCTATTCCATCTTTACCCATACTACCAACCATAGACCAAATCCCAATTCCTGTACCTACCACATCCACATCGTCCTCCCCTCCTACATCATTTGCAGAACCTTTGAAAGAACTTCAAATTACTTCAACTTCAAATAATCCTTCTACCTCATCAACACAACCAAATCAATGTCCACCTTCCTTAGATTCCAACGAACAAATATTCCTTTCTACACCTATATTAGTACCACCTCGGATTCTCTAATGGAAATTATTTTCATTTCTCCCAAGGATGCAACCCCTCAAAAATCCCTTATACATAAAATTAATATTTCTTCCTCTAATCAATCCAACCCCACACCACTTCAACTAAAACTCGAAATCATCCAACACTATGAAAACCACAGTGACTTCGACCATAAAGACATAAACATGATCAAACTTTGTCCTCAACATCTGAATTATCTCAAATATCCACTTCTTCTCCAAATACCAAGAGATTCCACACAAACAAAGCACCTCATATCACTTGGTTGAATCATGTATGGAGGTCTTCGACACTTGTTACAAATTTCTGCAATCACACTTCCGCCTATTAGGGCCTTTGACCCCAGTAGCAAGAAGCCATCATGGTTTAATTCCAGCCTTATTTGTGCATATCATTATACCCCTGGACATGATATTGGACATTGCAGAGCATTTCAAGCCATTGTTCATGACTTCATTAAGGAAGGATACATCCTTCCCAAACCAAACCAATCTCTTCCTTCCACTTCAACATCTGCACCTTTGACCTCATCTATCCAAATGTAAATGTCCCCTCATTCTTCACAAACTTCCACAACCATGTCACCTCCAAATGAAGAATCTTTTAAAGAGGATCCTTCATTGTCCATCAAATTTATTCAAGTAACTCCTCAATCCATTCCACGTGACCTTGAATCATCAACTAACATTAAAACTAAAACCAAAACACCAAAATAAGTAACGCAATCCATCCCCATCCTCAACATCTATACCAGTTCATACATTGGCATCCCATATTTCCACATCTAAATCCAAGCCAAAACATCATCTTAAAACCCATAAGATTTATCTTCTTTTTGACACTTCGATTGGGTCCTACGTAGATATCCTTCAACATCTAATTCAAACTTTTGCGATCATGCTTCCTCCCATTAGACATTGGGATCCTTATAGTAGGAAACCTCCATGGTTCAATCCCAATTGCATTTGTGCCTATCATCATGTTCTGGGCCACGAAATTGAGCATTGTAGGGCCTTTCAGACCATCGTCCATGACCTTATTAAGGAAGATGATTTCCTCATTCAGGGGGAACATCCTTCCCCATCCACAACCAATACAACTCATATTTATACATCCCCATCCATCGGGTTTCCTAAGACTCTCCCATCCACATCTATTCCACCTTTACCTATAATACCATCTATTGATTCTATCTCAGTTCCTCTTTCCACACTTCTAGTTGTGCCAACCACATCAACTAGTGTGATTGTTACCACATCATCCTCTTCTTCAACAAAATTTGAAGAATATTGGAAAGCACTTCAGCTTACAACTTCAAATAACCCTCTCATCTCATCTACATATGCTTTCACAACAAACCAACCTTCATCGGATAGCACCATGAAAACAGCAATCTTTCCACCCATATCAATTACCACACAACCTTTAGACCCTCGACTAAAATCAATAGCATCCCTTCCAAGAATTCTCCTTTGCAATTGAAATCAAAGATCCTTGGTACACTTCCACAATGATCTCTTGTGTATTCCCGAAAGAAGATAGACATTTTGCCAACAAATACCAAATATGCATCATTTTTTTTTGGCAACATTAATCTCCATCTAAGGCATCACAATCACTCCACCAACCAAAATCAATAACATCCAGCATTCCTTCAAGATTCAAATCTTCCTCTAAATCTTCGAGTGTCACTAAAACAGAATAAAAATTGTGGAACGACATGACACACTCCTCTAAGATAGCTCATAAAACCACATCCCAAGCAATTGCCTCCCAATATAAGTCTAAGGATTCCAAAGAAAATACATATACTAATGTATCAATTGAATCTTATGCGGAATCCCTTCAACACTTATTACAAATTTCCACCATCACACTCCCACTTGTCAAGGCATTTAACCCAAATAGTAAGAAGCCGTCGTGGTTTGATCCCCACCTCATTTGTGCCTACCATCGTACCCTAGGTCATGACACTAAATGTTGTAAGGCCCTTCAGAATGTCATCCATGATCTCATTGAAAGAGACAACCTTTTTGAGGATTGTCCCTCTACCATTTTATCTGCAACTAATTCCACATCTATCGAAGTCTCTAAGTCTTCTCCTCCATCCTCCATTAACATCTCTCCTTCGCATGTTATTCCTCATATAGAAGGTCCTCCCTTATTCATCAACATTGTTTTCCTATGATCCCCAACTCATCTACCTAATCCAAATCTAAGGTTATCATCATCCAATCTCTTTAACTTATCCACATCTAATTTGCCTATAGTGATATAATCTCTTTCGTTGGGGAGTAGCCTCCCCTTGTCCTTAAGCATATCATATGTATTAACTCATTTCATATCTAAACAACTCTCCTTTGACGTTGGGGGCTTTACTCCTTGATATTGTTTTATTTACCTCATCCAAATCCATCCAATCAAAACTAACCCGATCCAAATATTCATCTCATTTTAAACCCAGTTTTGTGGCCATATGCGTTTATCCCTTAGGGGACCATTTATTTTCATCTTAAGCCCTTTGTTGTGGCCATGTCATCATCCTTAGTTAAGGGACCATATTTCTATATTGTTCATTAAAGTCCACCTTTGTGGCCATGATTGTGTCATCAAAGTCCTCCTTTGAGGCCATGTTTGTCCTTCCAATAAGGGACCATTTATGTTCATCAAAGTCCTCTTTTGAGGCCACATTTTTCCTTCCATTGAGGGACCATATTTTTCCCCAAATTCCACCTTTGTGGCCATGATTATGTCTCTCTTAAGCACATCCTTATGGCCATGTTTCATCTTGATGGGATGCATATCTTTTTCTTGCTTATTCACTTTTAAAGGCAACACATAAATTCCATCTTATTTGTCTCGCGATGTCTTATCTAATCTTTCACTTTCATCGAGGAACCCTTTGTTGTGGTCATATTTTTACTTCCTAAGGAAATTTTTATTTCCCCTTGTCTATCACATCTAATCCTTTGCAAGCTCTCATCTTGTCACAACTTTAATGTCTTCTCTCACTTGGTGGAAACCAGAAATTGAACCTCTTAATGCATTGCACTTACGACCATACTATTGTTAGTACATGCACCTATAAGCATAGTCATATCTTTAGACCATTTCTCCACCCATTAGCCCCTTACATCTATCATGGTAATGATATTAATTATTTGGTCTATCATCACTTTGCTTTGATATGACCTTTAATATGAGTACCACGTCTTTACTCATAGCATATTCATTGTGGATATGTTCTCCCATTTAGTGAGAATCCCATAATCATTACATCCATCACCCTCTCATTCTCTTAGTGCAGTCATGTAAAGGGTCCAGGTGTGTCTCTTGTACATTCATCATCCCCTCCTAAGTGGTCTACTTAGCTATTCTCAGCTCTCCCCCATATGAAGCTAAAATTCATGCATGCAAAAGGCAAAATTAAAGTTATTAAAAAGCAGTGATCCCTCAAAGGACAATTGTTCAAAAAGAAAAGCATACAAATCAAAATCAAAGAAAAATCTAAAGAAATAGACTGACCCCTCAAAGGACGGCTATCATACATATTATTCTTGCCATCCATATTATGTATAATGTAGACCATACCCTCGATTGATGGTTACTCTCTTATCATGGTAGCAAAGGCTTCCCACATTGATCAACCTTATATATAGCATCACATCCTAAGAAAGCTTCCCGGTATTGATCAACTTTCTCATATTGCATTAATCAGTTTGCATCTTCCCCCTTCCCAGAGCTGGGGCATAGTTCTAGGAACAATCACCTATGGAGATCCCTCTTCCTACATATAAGTTACATCTCTAATCCCTTTATCATGTCACCGTTATGATTATGAGCATCTTTCATCCATATTTCCCTCATGATCTTTTGGTATGAATAACTATCGTTGATTATGTGTTAACACTGCTTATTGGCTTGCAAGTGCAATGCCTTGAGTAGTACCTTTTCTTATTTACCTCATATCCGATTGAAGCATAAATTTCTTACATGTCCTTGTTATGGCTATGTGACATTCATCTCATCAAAGTCATCTTTTGTAACAATTGCATTCTTTGAAATAAAATTTCAAATCATAAATCTACATCCATATATTTACTCTTAAGGATGTCCCCTATTAGCATCATCCATAAAATCATGAAATTAGTTACTATTTTTAAACACTCTCTTTAATGCACTATTTAGTTTGGGAATTCTACTTGATCTCCATTGCAGTTTGTGAATTCTACTTGAGGATATCTCTCAAGTAGCATTCATTATCCAACAGCTCCTCATCCCCCACCATGACTAATGTGATTTTTCTCCATCCATCCTCTCTCATCGTCCTTCTCTTCTCACCAATTATCCACCCATTACCCTTCTCATCGCTCTTATTCATGTCTATCACTTAGAGCAGACATCATCTTCTTCATCATTCCAAGATTTTCATCCCTAGTTTGGCACGTCTCCGTAACTACCCACGTAACATGAAATTCCTACTCGAATTAAACCTATAATTCTGGACATGATCTCATTCGTAATCGCGTCATTGACCGTTCATTCCTCCTAGTCCCCTATGCCGGCCCAATTTTTTCCTGAAATTCACCCCATCTCATTCTCGTTACTCTTCTCACCCACTTTTTCCTTCTCCGTTGTTTCTTAGATCCTTCACCCATCCTCCACCCAAATAATTATTGTTATGTTTTCCTCTAATATCCTTTTACTTACATCTATTTTATCACTTCAATTCCCTTTTAGTATTTCAAATTTCGGCTTGAAAAACTTACTTAATCACCCATTGCACACAAGCCTCGTAATTAAAATATATCCCTTTCCTAAGATCCTGCCGCTGTAGAAACTCCTTCACCATTTTCCATTCCATCAAAGGACAATCACCACTACAAATGTCTTCCCACTCTATCTCTTCCACTTAACAATCCAGTGTCATCATTCTCACAACATGGGCATCCCAATTAAGGATTCCCCTCACACTCTCCATCCTACACCACATACATTCCTCCATCTGTTTATGTTACACTCCTTTGTTTCCTTCTTTCCTTATTATCGCCCCTTCCCACCTCTTGTCTTACTTTGGTGTTCACTCTTTTTCATCCTTCCTAGTATCCATCTTCATCTCGGTCACCTTACTTACACACTTTCACGGCATGGAAAATGTACTTGGGGTTCCCGTTAGTCCATCTTGTCATACACTCTTACCATCAACCTTTCCAATCATCCGCTTCTTTTCATCATTCTTCTTCTTCTTGACTTGGCGATCCTACTTAACCATTCTGTGGCATGTCGATCTTACTTAATAGTCTCTCTTAAGGATGATCCGTCTTCTTTCTTTTCCCTATCATTCCACATTCCCACCATCCACATTTTCTCTTCATTCCCCATAAACACATCCTCTTCCCTCCTCTCTCTTCCTCGCACAAAATATCTCGAGACTTCCCCAAATATCATCCCTCGTTTAGAAATCTAAATTAACCACTTCATACCATTTCTTACTATGTATCATTCCTTCATCTTTACTTCCTTTGTCTTCATCCAAATCCTCATCCATTACATCCTCTCCTCATCGTTATCTCCACACAAATAGTTATTCTTCCTTTCTTTACTCTTTCTACTCCACCTTCTCGATTTCTCCCACATATCTACACCTCGTTTACTGTCATTATTGTAAATATTCCTCTTACATTATTTCATCATCATCTTCCATTTTTACGCTAATAATTATTGGTGGACTTCTCCTAAAATTTATTCATCCCCATTCTCCACATCCTTGTTCACTCCTTTTTACCTCCTCCATTTTCTCTTCCTTCCTTTTTTATTTTGTGCCCTGTGATCATTATCGGAGGATTTATCCTAACATCCCTTCGCTGGCATTGCCTTTCCATATTCCCTTCACCTTCTTCAATATCTCTATTGTCTTCATCATACACCCTCTCCCTATTTTCTCGTCATCAATTCTGCATCTTTTCCAATCCGTGTCATTCCTCCCCTATGGCTCCTCTTTACATTCCTTATAATGATCAATATTCACTTCATATCTCCCATTTTGGTTTCCTCCCCTTTGCATCATTTTCTTTTTTCTCCTTCCCTCCTTTCTACTCATGGTTTTCTTTAAATGATATGGGTGCAAGTAAATGATGAGCTCTTCGCCATGATCTCGTGCAAATATGAACTCAATGAAACTAGAGAAAAATTATTGTTGGGCCCCTAATGTAGCTACCAAATCTTAAAGGCGCGTAGGTGTGCATGACCGGAGGGAGTGCGCAAGTGAAGGCGTGCAAGGTAGAATTCAAAAGGGGTTCTTTGAGAACCAAGGACGTGCGCGCACGTGAAGAACAATTCGAGACTTAGCCGTTTTCGGCCTTTTGGACAGAACACATGAAGAACATGTTCCATTTGGATAAGGTTCGACCTAGTGGCGAGGGTGTCTGGAAGGAATATACCTTGCGATAGGAAGATCCAAAAAGTTAATCATGACATGGAGAGGCATGCGCCTGGGGTGACCCACACCTTGACACTTGGGGCTAGATCTGAGGTTGCAGAAGAGTTTGTTAGAGCTCAAATGCCTATTTATATGCGTGCCCTTGGAAAAGAACAGAGACACAAGTGAGGTAGCGGAGCTCTACCAAATTACTACGAGAACTATGGGATAAAATGGGTAAATGATTCTAGTAAGGATGTAATGGGGAAATGGGGAATGCAAATTTTGTTTTGTGAGCATACATGTATAGATCCAGATATGGTGTATGACTGTGGTTTGCCACTCTGTGATGTTTTGGAGTAATACTATGAATGAATGTGATAAGGTTACCACTATGTTTATATTAAGATCTCCTTCTTGTATTATCTGCATGTTTCCACTATGCTTTTAATCTTATATAATCATGAACCTTACTTGAATGTCAAGTCTTATTGTGGATTTATAACTTCCTAGTTCTATTAATTATGTTTGCGCTTTATTCTTGTTATGTCTGAATGGGTGTAGAAGCCGTCTTGAGCTCTATAGCTTCTTCATGTCTGTTAAATCACTAAGTCAGAATCATGAATTGTGCCTTCCACCAAACTCACATAAAAGAGAGACTCGGCTCCCTCTCGCGTGCCTCGGTGAGCGCCAGAGTGCCATTGGGTGATAGGCCAACGCGCACGAGGTTCCCTTGTTCTTGGTGGGGTGTAAAAATGACTACATCTTGGTGCCGTTGCCGTGACCTCTTTTCGAAGTTGTAGTGGAACATGGCATACATCATGATTTGTGCAAAAAGTGATGGCGGAGCACTTAACACTTGAAGGTATTGAAGATTGGTTTAAAAGCATGGAGGAAGAATTCGCTCAGAGATTCAATACTGGACTTGGATTTGACACGCGAAGATGGGTGGAGGACACTCTTTATCATGAGTTATACAAAACCTTCTTCTTGTTTCCCAAGTAGAGTTATTTGAATGGCTCTCGGCTTATACATCTAGATCAGGGTGGTATTATAAGTCACACCCTTGGACCCAAGAAACATATCAAAACTTGCAAGATGTTGATCTAACATGGACCCATGCTATAGATCATTGGTGGAAGGGAGTATTGACTAGCTACACTCTGGAATATGCCATTTCCACGTATTCCTATCAAGTTGTTGAGTTTGAGTTTTTGCGGGAGCCCAGAGGATCATTTCTACGTGTTATCCCCCTGGCAATCAAAATCTTGATGGTAACCATGGGTTTAGAGGCATTTCCTATGGCTGGCTAAACCACCCTGAGCACTTGGCGAGGAAGCCAGGTTGGGGAAGGATGGCTGATATAACGACTGAAAAGGAAAGGGAGGAGAGACGGCTCAAGTATAATGAAGCACGTGAAAGGGAGATCGATAGACAACATGGGATTACAAGTGGGTTATGGAGCCAGACATGGTGGAAAGGAGTTGAGGTTCACATGGAGGATGTGGAACCCAAACAGTCTGTGGTACCCCATCTTGGTAAGCACGGGAGAGAAAACCTTGCGGCTTCTGATGAGAGTCATCATTGCGCAGAGAGAAAGAAGAGTTGTTCGCGCGCATCTAACCCCTCTTAGTGACCAAACCTTAGCACTTAGTTTGTTTGAACAAGGGAAAAGTAAAGTTGATCCATTTGATATCAGTAGAAGCAACCGATCGACACCCAGGAGATACTGATTTCTCGTTTGGGACTTCGTGGCTCACACACTATTCCAGGTATTTTGTGGAATGTTTAGACAAGGCACATATACAGCTGGTTTTGGAAGCGCGTTAGGAAGTGGTGGAGGAAATACATTGGGAGTGGTACTAGTTCATAAACTATCGACACACAATTCGGTGGAATGCACAGAGCGTTTGGCACAACAAACATAGGCCTGTGTACCTAACATAGGAGGATCTCGGAGGTGGAAGTGGCGAAGGCTGGTGGCTCGAGGATCTAGTGGATCGACGGAGGAGGAAACATCAAATGAAACCAAGGGGCTGGATCGGGAGGACAAGGACCTCAACCACCTCCTCAAGTCTTTTTTGAGATGTCTCTACTTGATTACGGTGGGATAGAAGATCTTTGTAAAGCATGTGCATAAGTGTGAGCTGCTATGGCGCGCAAAGGGGATCATGACCCAGGATCGAAAGGCCAGTCAATTTACGATGACCTTGCAAGGATGCGTGCATAGTTGGTATAGAAAGTATGACCCTCATCAGACTATTGTGGATTATACCGTCGTTGAGAAATGCGTTCTTGGCGGAATTCCACATACCTGAGTTTGAACATAAGAGCATCAACTCTCTCAAAGAAATCCAGTAGGGAATGGCAGAGAGCGTGTGGGAATATGATGTGCACTTTAAAACTCTATTGTCTAAATTGTCTTATGATATCCACCCTTCACAACATGCTCAGTGGTTTGTCGGAGGGTTGATCACACCCTTTAGGAGGGCTTTATCTCATAAAATGTTCACGGACCCACGCGAAGCGTTGGAAGCTGCTTTGTGCGTTGAGGCAGTTGGTAGTGTTGACACTGGTGTTAGCCCATTTCTAGAGGCTCAGATCACTGCCATGGCTAAGCAATTGGAGAAATTATCTACCAACACAGTTCCAGAGATTCACGGTGGGATGTGGTGCATGCAGATTGTAACGTAGAAGGGCACACAAAGGATAATGGTGGGATATGTACTCGGAAGGTGTACGTGCTGTAGTAGTAAACTGCGAAATATGTCACGGGGACCATGATGCAAGTAGGTGCCCCCTGTTGCGAGCGTGATCCGTAAAAACATGTCTTGTTATTGCAAGATATGTACCTCAACCACACATGACACTAAGGATTGTAGATTGATTGACCAAATTCATGAGGCAATTGATCTTGGTGTGCGCTAGACTGGCATTGCCAACAGTTCTAAAGGAGATGAATGTCGGTATGAAGAGCGCGGAGATGGAGGTGTGCGTGGAAGAGGGTTTCATGGAGGATTTCATGGTCGTGGTAACCACGGGGAAGGAGTGAGTTCCCACGTGGGACGTGCTTTAATTGTGGGGCCACATACCATTATAAGCGCGAATGTCCAGATCTTCTACAATGCTCATGGTGTGGAAAAAAACATAAGTACGAAGAGTGCCCAGAGTTATACAAACATATGAGTCAACAATACCGAAAGGATAAGGGTGTTGTCATGGTGAGTATTAAGAAGGTGACACGTAATGGCTCCGCGAGTAGTACGTGAATCAGAACTAGAGCCTGTTATGGTAACAACAAGGCGGAGTCACGTGCACGCAAGAGAAGCCTAGGCAGATACCTCTGGTTTCGAGGGAAGAAGTAGTACATGGGAAGTATCCAAACCCGGCTCACCAGAAAGAAGTCTACCAATAAACCATGGACGTAATTCGAGTTTACAAGGGAGATCAATGTTTAAAAGAGCAAGCTAGAAAGATGAGCAAATAATACCAAAGTAGAAGCACCAAAGGATGAATTGGATGAGGTTAAGGAGGTGTGTAAAGTTCTGAGGCAGGAGAATGTTATTCCCTTGCTAGGAGCATGGTTGAGAGAAAAGGTGCCACGCCGGGGAAGAGCACGAAAGGCAGATCCTGCATGTAAACCTCCCACCTCACAACCTTGATTATGACAAAGATATCACCTTGAACACGGTAATGGATGGATGGTGCTTTAACAACATCCTCATTGACACACAGTGCGGAGGTTAATGTTCTCACTCTGGATGCCTGGCATTAAATGGGAAGACCTGCATTACAACCATCTTCAAATGTGTTGTATATGGCAAATAAAACAAAGGCAATGCCCATATGTGTCTTGAAGGATGCGACCATTGCCATTCAGGGGACTAAGTTCACTGGGGAATTTTAAGTCTTGGCACTTGCCAAGGTAGATAATTTCCCAGTGTTACTTGGGCGCCCGTGGTGTTATAAGAATAATGCAGATCTCTGGTTTAACAAGGGGTACATAAGCTTTGAAAACAAGGAAGAGAGGGTGATTATACCAATTGCTGATGGAAAGTCCACACCCTATACTAAACCCCTTGGAGAAGAGGTCCTGGATAGAATATATGTGCGCTCCATAAGAGATCAGAGACCATCCACCCTACAGAAGGAGTCATCTAGTTTGATGATGCTTAATCTATCAGTGATACTACCAGTATAGCATGCGATAATTGGGTGCATGGGACTTATGAATTGATTGGGTGACATATAAAAGGATCGGTGACCAAGGTAACCATGGCGCACGTATAGTTCGGTGCCTGGGAGGAAAGGCAATAACCAAGTATTCTAGGGATGCATACCCTGAGGTCTTTTTGAGAGAAATGGAAGCTCACTGGAGGGAGGACGAGCGATGAGGTATGTTGAGTTATGTTTTGATAGGCACAATAGTGAGGTGGTGGGCCGTGCATAGTGAAAACTTTTTGGAGTGGCGTGAAGTTAGAATTGTGCTCATTGTCTGATTCTCGAAGAGCAACATACCCACCGCTATCAAGGATTACAATGGCAATGGATCACCTCTTCCCACATCCAGGCATGTGAGAGGGTCTGGGGAGAAGGCGTGGAAGCATTACCACCCTCCCTTTGGGTGCACAAGCTATATTTGACACTACAAGGTTACGTGCGCTTGGTACATCCATTCTGAAACATGTCGTCAAACAGGAAATTGGCAGGAATTGGCGGTTGACTTGGTTCACACATTCGAGTACCGAAGTACCGTGTAACCGGTTGATGAGGCGTTTACAGACTATCAAACGCCTCACTTTGGGGGATTGCGTCATGATGGAAGATAGGTTAGTAGACTTACTTGGTGGACCTAACTTGGAAGCGCGGTTCGAAGAGGAGGAACTAGAAGACATATAATTCGAGCATGCGGGTGCTGAAAAGAAGAAAGGAAAGATGGTATACGTTATTGATGGAGAGGAGATGGAGATCTTGAATGTCGACCATTCGGTTGGGACGTGCGAAGTAGTTGATAGTGCGGATGCATGTGCGCGCGTATCATGAACCACTCAAAACCAAGAAAGTTAACATCGGCTCGGAGAAGGAGCCCACATCATTGTGGACTACTGGACAGACAAGGAAGTATCAAAGATCATCGATCTCTTGCGTGAATTTGAGGATTTATTCCGCGTGGATACCATGAGTTGAAAGGCATCCACCATTCATTGGGGGAAATGAGGATAAAGTTGAAAGATGGTGTGCGCCCAGTCAGGAAGAGACCTTATAGGATGAATCCCAACATGCGCGTAAGGGTTAAAGAAGAGCTAGACAAAATGATAACATCCGGTATCATTAAGGCTATGGAGGAATCAGAATGGATAAGTCCAATGGTGATCAACATAAAGAAGGATGGGCGATTAGGATATGTGTGGATTACAGGGAGTTGAACGTTGTTTGTATCATAGATCCTTTTCCCACCCCCTTCACTGAAGAGATTTTGGAGGGAGTTGCTGGGCGCGAGGTCTATTCCTTCACGGATGGATTCTCGGGATATCACCAAGTAAGGATTACCAAGGAAGACTAAGAAAAGACAACTTTCGCCACCGAGTGGGGAAGCTTTGCATACACGGTCATGCCCTTTGGATTGAGGAATGCGCCCGCTGTATTTTCGCGCATAGTGGTACAAGTATTTCAGGACTTCATTCACAAGTTCCTTAAAGTACATTTGGATGATTGGACAGTGTATGGATTTGTTAGAGACCATTGTGATAACTTGAGATTGATGTTTGAAAGATGCTGCGATTGAGGATTTCCCTCAACATCAAGAAATTTATCTTTACAACCCCTTTTGGAACGTTATTGGGGCATATCATATGCAAAGAGGGCTTACTGGTGGATCCCGCGAAATTTGCAGTTATTGTGGGGTTAGGGGAGCCTACCAGCCAAAGCACCATGTGCATATTTCTTGGACACACTGGGTACTATAGAAAGTTCATTAAGGGATATGCCAAGATCGCCGCGCCTTTGGAAATATTGCTCAGACATAAGAGTGCCTTTTAGTGGGGAGAGGCGCAGTCAGAGGGCATTTGACACTCTAAAAGAAAGGCTTATCACCGCACCTATTCTACGATTCCCATCATGGGATAAACCTTTCCATGTCCACGTGGATGCCTCTGGTACAACAATGGGAGCCGTTCTTGCTCAACCAGAGAGAGGATTGTTGATCATCCCTTGTGTTTTGTAAGTAGAAAGTTGACACCAGCAGAACAAAATTATACAACGACCGAGCGTGAGGCATTGTCAATGATCTACGCACTCCAAAAATTTAGACAATATCTGTTGGTGACTCCCTTCATATTCTACACTGACCATATGGCCTTGAAGTATCTAGTAAACAAAGCAGTGTTATAGGCGCATATGTTGTTGGGTACTTTTATTTCAGGAATTTGAATTCAAAGTGGTGGTAAAACCAGGAAAGAACAATTGTGGGCCGGATCATTTATCAAGGATTGATTGGGAGAGGACGCGTAGAGTATCGAGGAAACCATCTTTGGACGCATGCAAATATTCGGAGTTGTTGCGTGCGCACCCTTAGAATTAGAAGACATTGTTGTTTTTCTCAAGGAAGGTGTGGCCCGAAGGGATGAATGCTCTGGAAAGGAAAAGGTTAGCCATACGCGCCACGCCCTTCATGTTGATCAATGGGGATTTGTATAAAATGGGCCACGATGAGGTTTTTCATTGGTGTGTATTAGAACATGAGCGCGTAGCTATAATAGAAGAATCCCATGGTGGGATTGTTGGAGGACACTATGTGGGGAATGCAACACGCACAAGATCCTAGTCACCGGACTATGGTGGGAGACGATTCACCAAGATTGCATTGAGTTTTGTAAGGCTGTGACCACTTGCCAGTGCCTTGGCAAACCTGGGAGAAGGGATGAGATGCCCTTGCACCCCATCGCTAGTGCGGAACCTTTTGAGAAATGGGCAATAGATTTTGTCGGACCAATCTCACCAGCTGCGTGAAGGACTAACTCGTGGTATATCATTACCTGTATTGATTATCTGACAAGGTGGGCAGAGGCCGTGCCCACTAAGGATTGCACCGTAGCCATGGCTACTAGATTTTTGTGGGAAAACATTATCAGCATGTATGGGTGCCCATTAAGTTTAACAAGTGATAGGGGCACTCACTTCTTAAATGAAACCATCAGGATTCTATTGGCAGAATTCATGGTAGCCCACCATAAGACTACCCCTTATCACCCTTAGGAAAATGGAACTGCAGAGGCATTTAACAAAATCCTTAGTCACACATTGACTAAGATATGTGATGTGGGTAGGTAGGATTGGGATGACAAGGTATCAACAGTTCTTTGGGCATACAAAACAATGTATAAAAGATTGAACAAGGCCACACCATTTCAATTTGGAGTCAGTGTGCGGAAAGCAATTTTGTCGGTGGAATTCATGCTACCATCTCTATGTATAGCAGCGCAGGAGGGTTGGATGACGAGCAAGTGTTGGAAGAAAGAATTGATGAATTGATAAAGTTGGATGAAAGGCGCTCACTAGCAAGATGGAGCCAAACAACTGAAAAAGCTAATCAAAAGGCATGACATGACCGCCACATTAAGAACAAATAGTTTGAGATTGACCATATGGTATTGTTATATGATTCAAAATTTCTATGCCATCTGGGAAAGTTGAAGGTGCATTGGTTGGGTCCTTATGTAATTTCATACATCCTTGATTTGGGCGCGTGCCAATTATAAGCACTGGATGGAACAAAATTACCTAGACACTTCAATGGGAGTAAGCTAAAGCCCTACTATAAATAATGCTTCTTAGTGTTTGTAAATAAGGAGTTTTTGCCAGTTAGCTTAGAATTTCCTTTTATGCTTTTCCTTTCTTGTATTTCCCTTTGCGTTGTTGTTTTGTTTTGCGCCTTGGGCGCCGGTAACCTTATTACTTTTTAAACTTATGAATGCGCAGAGGACCACTGCATTGATTTAGTGTGGGGTGAGGTGATAAAGGGAAGCATGGAGTTATTCTGCAAGAGGATTGGGTTGGTAGACCGTTTGAATTGGCCTTGTTGAAAAGATGCATTAGGAGAAAAGAAGGCAGATGGGTGGCAAAATAAGGTTACATTGGAAATCCACGTACAAAGGAGAAAAAGTGCAAAAAACATGAGGTAGGTGAAAGCAAGAATCATGAGGATGGAAGAGGTGCCTTTGGCGCTGGTAACACGTGCGCAAGAGTCTTCTATCAAGATGGATTGTTTGCACGCAGAAGGTTGGAAAATTTTGCACAAGGATTGGGTGGCGTGGGAAGCGATTTTGCAAGGATTGGGCGTTGGTGAAAAAATTTCGTGCAAGGATTGGTCGCGTAAGGAGAAAGCGTTAAAGTCGGGTTTTGTTTGAAAACGTTGCATTAAACATGGTAAATCTGGTGGTAGGTAGCCTAGCCTTAAATGTGTAAAAGTGGAAAAACCTATAAATACAAGAGTGGGCATTTCATTATTTCACTTTGCGAAAACAAGAAGAGTGATTTTCTTTCAAGAGCTAGGGTTTGAGAACTAACTCGTGCGAAGGAAAATCCCAAAACTTAAGCACAATCGGTCCATTAGATCTACAAACCAGAGTAGAAGTGATTCACGGGTGTGAGGAACATTGTGAAGAAGCATCATGATCGAAGGAGGAAAATCAGAGATTAGGGTTTGTGTTCTAGGGCATGGGGCGCGTGAGGAAAACTCTCAAACAAATCGCAAGTTAACCAGGGAATGAAAGCAAAGGGTATAATGACAGCCACAAAACCAGTAGGTAAACCTACAGAACAATCCAAGAAGGGAAAGGGTAAAGGAAAAGGGAAGAAGAAACAAGAGGAAATACCCTTGAAACGAAGCAAAGAAGAATGATATTGAGAGATACAATATCCCGGATGGGGTTCTCTTTAGGGCAAGAGTGGGAGTCCCACATAAGACAGATGACCGTGATCGACTATAATCACCGGTCAAGCATAATCACAAAGGAAATGGCGTTGGAGCTGGTGCACCCCACAAATAAACGAACACCTGATGGGTTGCCAATCTATAACAACGTGGTCAAGGTGAAAATGGAGAAGGCAGGGCTTCTCAACTTTACGAGTTGCCATATTTCGGGAAGCCCGAGCACTTGTACCAATGGCTGATGACACACGTACATGAAGACTTCTTCTGCTTTGCAGGGCACAAAATGCGCATAACTCCCCAGTTAATTTCACACTTCACAGGCCTAAATGTGCAGGGGACGCGCTCATAGATGACCTCCAGGATGAGGAGGCAATCAGGGAAACCATAACATCCTAGGAATTGAAGAAGGGATCAAGATACTATGACATCTCGGATATCAGTGATCCGGTGATGAAGATGGCCGCACACCTTGTCTCCAAGCTGAATGGACAAGAGAGGTGGACCCAGGTGAGCAAGCAAGCCTTGGCTGAATGTCTATAGGAAGGTCGGAGGGCACCATATACAACATCTCCCAGTACATAGCAAACGAAATCATAAGCAACGTGGAGAACGGAGGAAAAATCCTTTTTGGAAACATTTTGTTAACAATTGTGTTCTCAGAAATTGGGGTGCTGGATGCATCTGACAAATTTGTGTGGGAGTACCCCTGCTAAAGACCCTTCACCCATGGACAGATTCTAGAAATACACATGTGAATCAATGATAGGGGTACACAAGGTGCACTTAGAAAAATGGTATAAGCACCTTAGGAACGCATTTGAGGCTGAATGGCGGATCCCTGAACAACTCCCCAAGAACCGAAGGAGAAGCAAAGTTCGCGGTCTACCAACACTTTTGCATCGGAAGGTTCATCTTGGTGGATGGTAGTTGGAGTCCATGGTGCAAACTCCCATTCTTGTTTATTGCCCAATTTTTCCAAGCGGGGGTAAACAGATACAAGGAATCAAAGAAATTAAATCTAGAGTTGTCCACCCTTGACAGAGAGCACAGGGAGATGAGAAAGAAGCTGGTCTACCCGGAGAAGTGCGCGTACGTTGAAAGGTACATGTGTCACAGGATGTGCACATTGTAAGGCCGTTGACCTTACCTATTACTGGGAGCAATGCCGCGAGGATCTACCTGCGCATAAGGCTAAAATTTGAAAAGGGCGCGTACGTGGAGAATGAGATATCCATCCCGGATGACCCCATGGGAAGAAAGAATCCCATGCCAAAGCATAAGGAGAGGGAAGAGGAAGAAGAAAAAAAGGGGTGGAGAAGTAGAATGTAGATACTGCGGGGCCGAGTACCTACGTCCAGAAGAAGAGGAGAATGGTGGTCAGGGAGAAGACCCTGGAGCCTACGAAGCCACCATCCCCTGAAGAACCCTCAGATGAAGAGAGGACAACATCCCCGACTCTGGAGTTTTCTGCAAAGGAAGAAGAACAAGGGACGGAGGAACAAGGGTCTGAAGATACAGACAACCCGAACACCTATATAGGTGAAAAGGATGATGATGAAGGGGAAGAGTTGGAGGTGAATCAGGAACCTATTGATGTCCATGATTCGGAGGGAGAGGGAGCTAGAGGATACAAATGATGCTTTCATCTTTGTAAGGAGGAAGGGCACCCAAGGGGAGGAAGGTGTGCGAGAGTAAAGAAAGGAGTGAAGGGGCAAGTACTAAGGGGCCAGATATGCCCAAGCTCACTCAGGAGGAAGTAGATGAGAAAGCGACAAGGGAGGTAGAGAAGATAATTAATACCTTGGTCGAAGAGGAGTTGGAGCGCATCACGAGCTTGTGCTTGGTGAATTCAAAGAAGAGCAGAGGGAGAAGAGTGTGGGTAGCACAAAAGGCCCAACTCTTTTAGTAACTATTCCCAAGGGCGTGCACACGGGAAGTAAATGCGTGGAAGGGGGAAGAACAATGATGGGATACATTGATGACCCCAACAAAGTTTTGCACGCGCATTTCAGTACCGTGCCCACTAAGGAGCTCACTGCCATGGAGTCCTTTGATCTTAAGGGTGGATACCCGTGCATGAGGAAGATGTTATCATGGGCGTTCGACTCCCACCTCGATGAGCCTGAGTTCGAGGTTAACCAAGGAGTAGTATTAGCATTTTTTCGAAGGAAAAGGGGATAACCCCATTGTAAACACACAACAACTATCGGATGAGCAAGTGTGTAACACACTCAACAAGGTCTCCGTAGAAATTGAGGCTAGGCTCTTTTGTAGAAATGACAGGGTCAAAGTCTTGGAGGACCTGTTGGAGAAGAGGAAGGAAGAAGTAGTCAAGCTAACGAAGGACCTCAGCCTTGAGAAATTAATCAACGCTCAACTACAGAGGGAGCTTTAGGAGGAAAAGGCTAGGGTACGTGAAGTTTCCAAGAAGGTGGAGCTCATCTCCCAAGCTATTATCATGAAGCACCCGGACCTTAACCCTCCCACGTAAAAGTATGGATCCTCCCTGGAATGCCTAGAGGACTTGACTCGGATCCTCACCATGGAAAGGCAGCCTTTGGCCTTGGAGTCAGCTGAGGAGGTAGTTGTGCTTGGAGAAGGAGGACAAGCTAAAGGTCATCGCGCTCGTGGATGAATACAACAAGGTGCTTGTTGATGTAAAAATAGCTGTGTAAACCGCGGGGGTCACCTACGACCATTGTGCAGATCAAGACAAGGTGACAGGCATGCTGCTTGCTAGTGACGAGGCCGAGTTGAAGGACTTCAGGGAAAATAATAAGGGCAATAGAGCTGAGCGAGAAAAGATCCTAGCCGAAGTGGAAAAAAGTTTGAAGCTATTGAGAACCGGTGAGTCTCAATCAAAACCCGGCTAAAAGAGCTCTATAAGGTCATCACGAGGAAGATGGATGCCCTGGAGGATCACGCCAAGGAGATGGAGACTGTGGTGGAGACCATTAACACGAAGGGGGAAGGGTTAACCTTTGATGAGGTGAGCACCTTGGTTGGTGATATCTGCACTAAAGCACAGGATGAAGTCAACGCTTGGAGTACACTAGAGGATGACCTGCGGCAAAATTTTCCCCTTCTTCTTCTTTAAGCAATTTTCCTTCTATTCTTTTCTCTCCCCATTCTTTATTCTTTCCCCCCATTCTTTTCCAAGGCAAGGCCTTGCATTCTTTTTGTACTTCATTCTTTGAAAAGGTTCCGAGGGCGGAGAACAGGTGAAGTGTGGGGTAATGTTGGGCCCCTAATGTAGCTACCAAATCTTAAAGGCACGTAGGCGCACACGGCCGGAGGGAGCGCGCAAGTGAAGGCGTGTAAGGAGAATTCAAAAGGGTTCTTGGAGAACCAAGGACACGCGCGCATGCGAAGAACAATTCGGGACTTAGCCGTTTTCGGCCTTTTGGATAGAACACATGAAGAACGTGTTCCATTTGGATAAGGTTCCAGCCTGGTGATAGGGTGTCCTGGAAGGAATATACCTTGCGATAGGAAGATCCAAAAATTTAATCATGACATGGAGAGGCATGCGCCTGGGGTGACCCACACCTTGACACTTGGGGCCAGATCTGAGGTTGCAGAAGAGTTTGTTAGAGCTCAGATGCCTATTTATACGTGCGCCCTTGGCAAAAAAGAGACACAAGTGAGGTAGTGGAGCTCTACCTAGACCATGCATGAGAACAATGGGATAAAATGGGTAAATGATTCTAGTAAGAATGTAATGGGGAAATGGGGAATGGAATTTTGTTTTGTGAGCATACATGTATAGATCTAGATATGGTGTATGACTGTGGTCTGCCACTCTGTGATGTTTTGGAGTAATACTATGAATGAATGTGATAAGGTTACCACTATGTTTATATTAAGATCTCCTTCTGTATTATCTGCATGTTTCCACTATGCTTTTGATCTTGTATAATCATGAACCTTACTTGAATGTTAAGTCTTATTGTGGATTTATAACTTCCTAGTTCTATTAATTTTGTTGCACGCTTTGTTACTGTTATGACTGAAGGGGTGTAGAAGCCGTCCTGAGCTCTATAGCTTCTTCATGTCTGTTAAATCACTAAGTCAGAATCATGAATTGTACCTTCCACTAAACTCACATAAAAGAGAGACTCGGCTCCCTCTCGTGTGCCTCGGGTGAGCGCCCAACGCCCATTGGGTGATAGGTCGGCGCGCATGAGGTTCCCTTGTTCTTGGTGGGGTGCAAAAATGACTACAATTACTTAGATATTTTATGCGGGGGCTTCCTAACAAAGTGGACCCGAGAAGCGTTCACTTCCTTGGTGGTTGTCAACCCCGTGTGATAAAGAATAATGATAAAATGCAAGACAAACATATAACATGCAAGTTGATGAACAAAGGAACCTGAAGATGTTGGTATGTAGATGGAGCTACCGATCTGATCCAGACACAACATGCAACATGAACCACGCTAAGTGAACCACCAAATCATGAGCAGAGTATTGTGAGGATTCCAGTGTCATTATAAGGACATTATGAGGATACTATGATAAACAAGAGGCTATAAATTCAAAACAACATTTTCCCAAAATTTTCAACTTATTTGGACGAGGGGGGAAGGCCCATATTTATAGCCTAAGGGTGAGGTTAGACTGTGGGTTGTTAGGTAATCTAGGTTGGGTAAAGTAACCCTAGTTAAGAGACATGATGTGATCAAGCGGGGCTCACGATTTGAATTATGAGGTTAAAGAGATAAGGATGTGATAAGGAGTGGGGAGCATGATTGACATGGTTAGGTGTAATAATGCATCCCATTTTTGAATTTAGGAGTGGGGTGTTGGATGGGTATATTATTGCCCATGAATTGAATAAATTTAGGATATGTGAGATAATGCCAAATTCTAATTATCAAATGGGTCCACATGGAGCCCGTTAATTAATTAATTAATAAAGGGTGAGTAAATAGATTGGCATTTACTCAAATTTAGGAAAAAGAAAAGTGAGGGGGAAAGTTGAATATCAAGCTAACGAATGCGGGATGAAGGAGAGGAATTACACCAAAACTCGGGTGTCTAAAGATACTTACATTGTGAAATGGGTGTTGTGATACTTACCTTGTGAAATGGGTTTTGATCAATACAACTCGTCTAGGATAATTTGATGTCATAGAGAGTTATGCATGTTGCAGGCACAGAGGAAACCATCTCATCAAATTTAATCCCTGCAATCTACCTTCACCCGTCATATCCATATATCTGAAACACAGACTAAAAAGCAAGCAAAAAGAAAAATAAAAACTCAACAAGAAATTATTTTTACCTTTCGTATGTCTGTCGTAGAAATATAATCCCTAACCCCTCAAATTATCTTATTGACATGGTTTATTCTCCCAAGATGGAAAACCCTAACCGTTAAATACCTCCTAATTTTGAAACAAAGCATACATATTTCATAAACTCATCCAAGGGCTCAATCCTCGGAGGATCAACTATGATTCAGAGAAAGAAAGTGTACTACCATTGGGAACAAGAAGTTAAAGACAAATATTAGATTGTGTATGATCCTTTAACGATCAACTATGAAGCAAGGAAAGGAAAACACCCTTTCTATTATTGTAATCTCACCTAATTATAACCAAAATATAGCTTTGAAGATATTGTTCAAACTAGTACCACTTTTTAAGGACCCAAACCTAACTACAAGAAAGGGAAGAAAACTACTGTCATAACTCTCAAATGACAGGATTTATGGAGCATATTTCTTGTTATAAACTCAAGATTACATTTCAGCTATGAAAAATTCTAAATTTTATTACGGTTTCGAGGTGGTATATCCTTTCCCCTTACTAGTCTAACTATCACATACGTTAGTAGGAATTACGTTAGTCAAACTCAAAATTTTGAATTTTGTATGTCAAAAATAGGTGTGGCACACTGGTAAGTGGCTGCGTTATTATCCTGCAGGTCGCATGTTTGATTTTTCCATAATCCATCACGAACGTGTGTGATGGATAGGGTCTTCCCCTTTCCTCGACCAAAAAATAAAATTGATGGAAAACATCCATTGTATTTCTGTAAGGTCAAGCCAAAAACAAGAGATCCACATGTAGTTTTGGAGAGCTAGTTCAAAGCGGTGCCTCCAAGAGTACTCGATCCCTAAAAGAGGACCAATTCCAATTGAAGTGACCAAAAAAATGTTAACATCTATCAGATGATGACATGATGAGTTTGGATTTGCATCTTTAGACGAGGGAAATAAATGTTGTATTGTTGTAATGCCAGCCAAAACTGAGACACCCACTTATAGTTTTGGAGAACCGGTAGCCCTTAAGGCTTTAGTCCTTTCAAAACAAAACCAGTACTACTTAAGGCTTTAAGAGAATGCAACAAAATTAAATTGTTAACATCTATCAAATGACTTATGAAATATGATCTTTGTTCAGATGGGCATATCCGATGATCCACAAGAAAGTAATTTTGTCTCACAACCGACTTGCATCTCGCTTTAATGAGAAACCCCGATGGAGTATTTCACACACATAAAGAGACACACAAACAAATTATAACACATATATTGTTTGAGCTTTTATCCTAGTGGTTCTAACTACAAAATAAAGCCAAGATTTTACCTGTGTCCAATCGACCGAATCCATGCAAACTTCCACATAGTTCAAGATCTTATTTTCTTTCATAAATTCTCCAAAACCGCACACACCCAATTCTCGATCCACTTTAAGTTGCTTCTCGCTATGAAACTCCTCTTGTGACAAAAACAAAAATATCTCAAACTTAGAAGGCCTTCGATCTTGTGTTGTTTAGTTCGAACATAAGATGGTAATCTCTCATGGAAGCCGAAGCGCATACAAAGTCAACCGAGAAGACAAAAACATAGGTTTTATCGATCAGACAAAGTGCCATTCTACTTAAGGATTGACGGGCTCACTAAAATAATCGCCAAATTTAGCAGAGCTTCCACTTCGACCATCGTCGTTATTTTTTTATTTAAATTAATCGCCCAACTAAGATTTCGGTTTTACTTAAGATCCACAATGCGCAAAGATAAAAATCACAAATTTATAGTATGCAACGGATTGTTGTGGACGAAGGCGATTCAACATGTAATTGCCACTATTTCTATTTAACTAATGACTAAAAACAGAAAATATAGGCAAATGGCCTTCAAATTTAATCGCGTGTCGAACTGGCGCCAAATTTGACATAGTCCCGTGAATGTCCGCAAAGCCCTTTCCCATAGGGAAACACCTTCGACGTAATTAGTCAAAATCAATGTGAACATGACCGCATCCTGTATTCACGTTTTAATTATTAATTTTTAAATGAACCATTTTTCGCATTATAAAATCACTCTTACATTCGTTTTTAAAGGAGAAGTAGGTATTAGAAATGATTTTTAAACTAGCAATCGTATGTGTACAATGTAATGTGAACGCCGAAGAGAGGACTTTGACAAACAATGACCACACTCATTATTGTGTAGAAAACCCTCCTATACTATTTTACCATAATCTATTTCTATTTTAGCTACCCATACATGGTTTGATGAACATTAATATTTAATTTGTAAGTGCGTTATTACAAATTCATAAATGAATAATTAATATGAATATCTTATTTAATATTATGTTTATCTTAATTAGTGTAAATAATAAAATCCATTTTTTTAATAGATTTCTAATTTGAGATTAATTTAATATAGTTTGTAATTTTTGGAGGTTGTAGCAATTACAAAGAGTAATAACATAAACTTATTGTTTCCTTTTTATAAATTTTATTGGTAATATATGGTTAAAATAGTCTTGCGATGGATTCAAATTATATTGATAGAAGATTTTTCACAAAGTCGACTTTTGTTAGCTTCCTTGAAAGTTTGCCTATTATAAATGCCCAACATACATAGGTATATCCTTTACAAGAGACAATTAGCCTTGGTCACCATCAAGAATGATTGAATTCTAACTAAAAGGGGTTGTTTAATGACAGGAAAACCCCTCATACGTAGAGGTCAAGGGAAGTAAATTGGCTTAGAATTTTGATGAGAGAATTTCTTTGTAATCTTATTCACTTAGCGAAAATACGGTTGGCTCTGGGACTCGTCTTTCACCTTACATAATGTCATTTAATTCATTTGATCCCAAGCCTTTTTGAGGTGTAATCATTTGTGCTTAGCGACAAAAATTGATATTGAGGAATGTTATAAAAATATTTCTTCCGAAATTGTTTGGAGTTGTCATTCCGATGTGGGACATAAACTTTACATCATTTTTCTTAGAATAACACCCTCTTCTAAGATTTTTGATGAGGAATGTATTTCCCACTTCTTTGGTTACGTGAGAACACAACTTATGCCTCACATAACTTTGTTGACTTTTGACAAAGAAAAATGATGACTTATTTGAGCATTTACCATCAAACGATGACAAATTTATTGATAAAAGGCGTCAATTTTTTTGTTGGATTATATTTGTAACAAAGGATCTCACATGCAACATGAGACATGCACAACACGAATGGATTCAAAAGGGATATAATAGGTGAACCCAAGGGAGATGGTCAACCTAGTTAAAAGCGCCCAACAACTAAAATTCCTCTACCACCTCACGGAAGACCATGCAAATGCATAATTCGAAGAGAACACATTAATGTCTAAACATATATACATAAGTTGCGTAAGACTATCAGACATATGTACAATTAATAATAATAAAGCAACCTTGAGTTTCAGAACAAAATAATTTTAATTTTATTTAAATAAAATTAATTCAAGTCTTATGAAAAATAATAAATTCAATAGACACAAAAGATGAAGACCCAAATACAGGAAACAAAAAAAGATAGGAATTCTCAAAGCAACAAGAAAAATAGGTTCCATGAGAAGAAGATGATTCAAGGCCATCTATGCCCATGTATGAAGATGGTGAGTATTTATGCTCATAAACTTATCAACCAAAATATGTCTCCCCTCATTTAAACATGGACTAGACCAATAAAATTGTATCCATATATGCTTAATTCCTTGGGCAATGCATTCTTCACCTCATAAACCTTCTCAAAATCATCCTTGGGTACACTTTTTAGTATAATAATTGGGATTGGATGGATGCATCTCAACCTAAAAATATACATTAGATGTCGAATTCCATGTGTCCAAGATCCTAATGAGTGGAAAACAACTTTCCAAGTAGAAATCATGTGCAAGGATGTCCATCCTTTGTGAACTCTCCCTTTGTAGGTCTCTCTTAAGTCTCTCGCTAATGTTTGTGAAAAATAATGCAACAATGGTGCACAATTAGTTAGTGCAGGACACATAGTTTGGTGAGGTGGGCATTGAAGAATTGGGACATTATTTTGCTACAAATTTTAGGGCTTCTTTGCACCAATTTCTCCTTCAACACCACCTATAGATAGGAAGCTAGTATATGTCTCAATCCTTGCACTCAAGCCTTTTCAAATTTGTCGTGTTGCTTCTTGTATTTTGTTTTGTATTTGTTTTTTTCCTTCGTGTATTGTCTTGCTCTCTTTTCTCCTCTTGTAGTCCCTTTAACCTTTTTGGTTACCTCCAGTGCCTGGAATTTCAAATTATCTGTGCCTGTTAAATCAAAATTTGTTGACGGCTTCGCTGTTTCAGATGGCTGTAATTTCCAGTGATTTTTATAGATATATCTATAATCTGTTCATAAATATATAAATAAGTATTATGTTTTTATATAAACCACTTAAAATAATTTACGGTTTTCAAAAATTTTAGATGTCATTGTCTACGATTTCTAAAAATTTCACTGTAAATTACGGCTAAAATAAAAAAACGGCCTACGACTGTTAATTTCTAGACATGAGTTATCTTTGTACATTAATTTTTAAATTAAATCTAAATGACTATCAAACTTAATCCCTTTTTTACGATACTAGCACTACAACTATTATTATTCAATTCATTTTTACTTCCAACTTTCGCACTCCTTTCGAGAGGATATGCCATTCCATGGCTTGTTTAAATTAATTCAATGCCATTTCGGGATCTTTATCAAGCTGTCTGGTACCGCTCATAAGCTCATTTGCTCACTTGACTAATCCGGTTGGATTTTAACTAGCAAATTGCAAATGAGTTGCAATTTACGCGGAGAGGGATTGAATTTTATGTGTATAATATGGTTTGGATGTAAAATATATTCTATGATCTATGATAGATGTTTGAGTGAAGAACATAAGTTACATTTTGCTAAACAGTTCACATGTCTTTATGTAAGGTTCCACATTCTTGCATACATGTCTATCAAAACATTTGCAACTATATCTAACAAAATTCCTCTATATTTTGGCACAGGTTGGGAGTACTTTGGCAAATTTAAACTAATTGGGTTGGAGCCCTGTTTGTTGCATATGGTGAAACAAGGCGAGGAGTATGCTGGCAAATGTAAATAGGAAACCACTCTCTGTGCCTGAGTGGTGCAAGCGGTTGCAAAAGTTGACGAATATGTACAATGGGAGTAGAATCGGATGGATAAGAACACAAAGATGGAAGCCTCGTTTATAAGAAGCGTGGAGATGCTCTTCCGCTACGACATCTTGGGTATCATTGGCAGGTTTCTTAATCTCATCTACCCACCAAACATAAAATTCCCTAGAGATATGTCATCTCATGGAATGAAGTGATTGAAGGATACTGACAAAATGGGATTGTTGTCTACGCTTTGGGAACATTTAAATGCCAAAATATGAACTTTTGTAAATAAACGCCAAGTGTTCAACCAAATGATACAACATGTTATCTTTTAAATGAATATCATAGTTGTATCTTACAGAAGACATGGTCATCGTCAAGAGACATTGTGATTGTTTCATCAAATAAAACAACTGTATATTCACCCCGATCAACTCACCTATACCAACATACGTGTGGCCCATAACAAAATACGAGGTTTATAGCAACATACGGACATCCATCAAGGCATAGTAGGCAATGTTTTTTTTGTTGGAAGTTACTATATTGTCCTCTCCCCATCACACAAACTTAAAATAGAAAAATTACAACTCCAATAAACTAAACATTGTTATCCTCTCCGGCGTAAATTGCAACTCATTTAGAATTGCATCGGATTCTTTAATTGACTTCCAGAGAAAATGCTTTGGCTCTTAATTAACATTGCTTCTTACCAGACGAGAAGAAAAAGGGTATTCTCGAAGACATTACAAATGATGCCAAGTTTCAGCCTTATACATTAAATTTTCTCTTCATTCTTATTGACAAGAAAAAGGATTGACCTGTTTGGTGAGATTTTCAAAGAGTTTGAGATTGTCTATAACAAACTGATCGACACAGAGTTGGCAGTTGTGTCTTCTGTAGTCAAGCTTGAGAATAAGATTTCTCTTGGTCCTTCACAAAATCAATGCAATGTTTTTTGTCGATTTAAGTCATATCTTCTGCTAGAGTGTTTCCATAATGGCTTGCTTAAATCTGTTAGGCCACAATTCATCTATTGTTGCCCTGCACTCTTCCTCTGACAGAGGAGTTTGGGATTCTTCTACATGAGCGACACCTCTGTCAATAATAACCTGATCATGCCTTGCTTTCTTCAAGTACTTTTGCAATGATGCGTACAAGTTTTGAGCACTCAAACTAAGGGCAAAATAATGTTCCGCCACACTCAACAAGTCCATGTTTCCATTACCGGGCTCTCCTTCACTGCGCAGGTTAGGGAAGTAAGGAAATAGATTTCACTCATGATGGTCTCGGCCACTCCCAAAAGCAAGGGCACCAAAGAATGGTTATTGCCAAGTCTAAAATGTCATTTAAAGGATGTGGAGTCAAAGATGAATATCTAAAATAGTAAATATCTAGGACTTACAAAAATATCTAAAATCCGGCAACCTGTAAAGTTAAGCCACCGGAATTTGACACTTTCCAGCAATGCCTTCTTCAAAGTAGCTTTTGGGCCTTGGCTTATGTGATGAATAAGTGGATAAATCATTAATGGTTTCATTCTTTAAACTTTAAATTTTAAGTCTTAGTTTATTGAATTATTCATGTTATATTTGTAAATTAATAAATTATATATATTTTTATTAGTCGTTCCCATGCCCGCCCAAAAATTCCGTTCCTACGTCCCGACGTCCTGCCGTCCCGCCCAGAGTCTTAGGTAACCATGCATATAATATTAATCATGCTTTTTTAACATTTCCAAAGGAATCCATGGTAACAAATGAATGAATACTTTTTTTGCTTGATTAAATTTATGTCTACATTTTGAGAAAGATTAAATTTTTCAAATGAGATTGGTTAAAACAAAAACATCGAGTTTTATGAGGTAAAGTTTATACCTTTGGTCACAGGAAAAAATAACAAGAAGAAGATTCAGAGCTCAGAAGAAAATATCTGAAACAAAAATCAAAGATCGGGAGCAGGAATGAAGCTATTACATGAAGATGAGATATCAATGTGTTCAGAGACCCGAAAGTCCGGTCAGTATAATGCAAGGATTAAAATGGAAGGCATAGGCTTCATAAAAAGGGGCGGTGGAAGAATGTAGAAAAAAATCTATGTCAAAGATATGCAGTTAATGAAACTGCAGCTCATTAAAGAACACAGTCAAATTGAATATGACAACAAGACACTTGTCCACCTATTCTTTCGGTTTTTTTGAATTTAATTTCTCTGTAAAGGAATAAGACGTCAATTTAGTCACTTCAATTATGAGCACCAATGACATAGGCAAGAAAATGTTTTTATCAAATTTTTAAACTGTGAAAAATTGTTGACAGAAATTTTGAATTCATGGAAACAAAAAAAATAAACCTATATCATTGGATGGCAAGTCCAGAGTAATTAGTGCGGTTGAAACATATAGGAACAAGATGTGGAGTCAAATATGAATATTTAAAATAGTAAATATTTAAGAATTACAAAAATATCTAAAATCCGGCACCCTATAAAGTTAAGCCACCGGAATTTGACACTTTCCGGCAATGCCTTCTTCAAAATAAATTCCTCCGGCAAATTAACCCAATACCTACCCACTTCAAACTTGTTTGAACACCATGTGAATGTCAATCAGTTGTCAACATTGCATTGTTACGTACAGCATATGCGAAACTTAAAAGCAGTGTGACCACTGACACGTGTATAAATTTAGATCAAAGGATTCGAATCCCTTAGGTATAAAACTTCAACACAATCTACTCTCGGATTTTAATTTTGTTTTTTGTTTAATTCAACGCGGTTTTCGGAATCTCACAGTCGTGTGGGGCATAATGTGTTGGACTTGACTCAATGTGGAAAGTTGTGCTTTTTTTAGGGAGATTAGAGACGCTGTGCGTTTCACACATTTTCTCATAACTTTTGCAGGGATTGCACACATAAAAATTGGTGGAGATGGGCAACTGTTGTAGTTCGTTTGAGCAGGATGAATCCATGGCGGTACTTGACAAGATCATGAAGAGCATTCCTGATATTGTAGATCCAGTTCAGACACTCGATCCCCTCGTCGAACTCATTGACAAACAGCTTGAGAAGATAAAGGTATAAGTTAAGCTCGCTTCATCAATTCAGATCTGTGATTAACCACCGTCTCTACTTTTTGAGGTGTTTTTAAGTGTGAAAGATAGTATGTTGAACTCTGTGTTGATTGTTGCAGCTCGCTTCCTCTGCCTCTGCCTCTGCCTCTTCCTCTTCGGGGATCGCACTTGAATCTGTGGCCTCTAACACGAGGCTCGCTGCCCAAGTCGTAGAGAGTATTAAAACCGAAGCTGGAAATTTGAAGAATTCGGTGATTGCCGCATTATATATTAATTATTTACGTCCTTTACTTTTCCGAATGAAACGAAATCATAATTGAGAATGCTTTGTTTTCTTTCAGCAATTGCTGAAGGTAATCGGAAGCGGGGCCGTGAAAGCTGCGAAATTGGCAGGGGAATCGCACTGGATATTCTTAGCATTGTCTGTGACGGCATATGCTCTGGAGGAATATGTGAAGATAAAGGAGAACGAGTCAAAATGCATAGAGCTGTTAGAAAACATTGTTGAACTCGCAAAAGATCTCAGAAATTTCGTGAAACCAATGCCCGAAGAGAGAGAAAGAGTGAGGAAGGCGGTGCGTGTGATAGTGGAAGGCGCAGTCACATGTTGCGACTACATTGCCCGGGAAAGGCTTCCAGGTTCGTACATTTCCACCTATTTTATTCAGGATAAATTTATAATCTATATTAGATAGTTAAGCCAGCAGGCAAGAAACCCCACTTCGATATACTTAATTGAAAGCATATGCTACCTAAATGATCGATTTTGTTTATTTACCGGGAATATATTTACCATGAAAAGTTCCGTCCACAAAGAAGAAAAATTTATAGGTTAGCATATATATAGATTGATTAAAAAGCATCGGGAGGCACTCAACTTGATGGTCCAGGTGGTCGAGCAAGTGCTGAAGGTGAGCCAAACTTTGTCGACTTAGTTCTGGATTTGAGCATTACCACTATTTTATTAATAACATAATAAATTCTATCCATATGAATATTATTAAAAATGACATTATTTCTGTCTTTCCAAAGATGAAAAAGAATATCAATTTTGAAGATGTGCCAAAATTTGTTGTAAATTGCAGTTAATAAGGTCGAGTTCCACAAAAGAACCATCTTCCAGGTAAAGAACTCCAAAGAGAAGGGTTGAAAAAAAGGAAATAAATCCATTTCTAGGGTGACTAAGCAAGAGAGCAAAACCAAAAAATGTGTTTAATAGACTCTAGTTAATGGCATACCAAACAAGTGAGGTGAAAACCCATATGCTTGAGTTGCTCCCTAGGTGGGAGCCCCTAGTATAGAATACACAACAAAAATGAGCTTTTTGTGCTTGACAAGAACATTCCAAATTTTCTAAAGCTGTTGTTTCCAAACAAAATCCCAAGCGGGGTTTGTAATGTCGAGAGGCGTAGTAGTGAGCCAATTCCAATCACGCCACCATGAACACATGGGGTTCATTAACAAGGCAATATCCTAACACGTGCATTCATATTGAGGTAATTAAAATTGATAAAAACAAAGTCAATATACCGGTAGACATTAGGGGGTGAAAGTGTTTAATTTATTAATATTTTAAATTAGGTATTGGGTGTAGGTTAGAGAGGTGAGCTAGAGAAGAAACATGGTTACTTTTAATATAAAACTAAAATATTTGAACCGTACTTTTTAAAGATAAATACGTTAAAATTGTAAAAGGTTCGTAGTCATAAAGTTATATTATAATCTCTTTTTGAATAAAAAATTTGAAGTAGGAGATTTTTAAGCAAAAAATAATAAGATGGTAGAAAACTAGGATTGAGTATGATTTTCAACACATGATAGTATTGCACCACATTAATTATTTGAAGAAATATGGATAAATGGTTAAAGATTAACATTAAGGTAATTGGTAATAGGTCTTAAATGAATTCAAACTCTCTTTCTAGAGAAAATACATATTAAGAAAATAATATTTGAGTATGAAACATGATATATTTTTGCTTGATATATTAGAGTATAAATAAAAAGGGGTAAATAAAATTGTAATGAAAAAATGGGTAAGGTACATAGAAAAATAGGAGGTATTTTCATTATAATAATATAACGGGAGGGGTATTATCAATTGAATAATTAGAGGTAAAACTAACATTAAGAGTATTCTTTAATACCCTTGAACGAATGTGCTATACCATCCTTTTACTAAGTGAACCCCAGTGACCATGAAACATCGAAGTGACGCCAATTTTCGCACATATTCATCAAGTATGCAAGCAATGATTTTTGTGATTGGTTCAATATCTTGATGTTGAAGATTGAATTTAATAGTGAGTGAACCCCACGAAATTCGGGGTCTAGAGTTTACGTAAAATAAATCACCCACCACTTTGATTCCTTTTAAAATCCGAATGACTTTAACCCACATAGCCAAAGCAAGAGGGGCGTCATGAAAATAAGAATAAAATATCACTAGAGAGAGTGAGAGTTAAAAGGTAGACTAGATCTCGAATCCATCTCCCTTCCAAATCAAAGCGTGGTTTAAACATTGTTAGTGCAAAATCACAAAGCACCCCCAAATGAGTCGTCATATACTGCTTTTGTAAGGCAAATTTACTTGGTATGATTCACATAACATTGAGTTTTCCCCCAAAGTGTGGGACTTCGCAGATGGGAAAAACTCTCCAGAGTAAAGGTTGGTTCCTATTCCTCTGTTTAGGTGCATGCGTAGAAACTTGTAGAGGACTTATTGCTAAACCTAATATAAGTTTTACCAAGGAGACATGGATAAAATGAATGCAAGGTATCAAACTAAGCTATAAGGTAATGCACCAAAATAATGATGAACATTAGTTTTCTTTGATAGACATAAACCAACAAAATACATACGATAATCAAGCACAAATAACTAGATTTATAATGAAAGACCAGATGAGAGAAAATGAGACAAGAAAGGATCTAAAATCGATCACGAACGTATTTTATTGCTCTACTGATTGATACAATGCATTATAAGCAACCAAAAAGGCAAGAAACATATTACAACTCTTGAGGGGAGGTATGCAACTCCACGATTTCTTTTGCCAGGAGAAGAAAAGGGGAGCCTGCAAAACAGAAGAATGTCCAATCCTTTACAATGAGTCTTGACCCTGCTTTTATAGATTCAATTAGAGAGAAGAAAGAGAGAGAAGTGGGAAAAATTTCCAAGCTCAACCACCACTATTAATGCCTCCTATAAAAATGCCCTAAATCTGCTGTCTTGATTGTATCAATTTACAAGTTAGGTGCTTTGAAGGAGGAAACGACGAAGTAGATTGGATCCGATCTGGTTGTTACGGTAGATAGATCCCACATTAATGGCCCTGAAGATGTTTTCTCCATTTTTCTTTACCTAACCTCCCAAACTTGAAGTTTGAGATCTCCATGGCGTGGGTGAGGTCGAGATCTTTTCAACGGTGTCAGATTTGTAATATTTTGAGGCCTAAGTCAAAAGATATGCCCTTCGAAGTTTGTATCGGGTCCGTACAAAAGAGCGGGAGAACTAGTTTGAAAAACGGCCCCCTTTTTAATATGAGACATGTGGAGGGAAAATTAGGGCAAAAAATCATATTTGCGGGCCCAAGATTTATCTTTTCCCCTTTTTCACAAAAATTTCAAAATCTGAAAGCTCTCGCGGCCTACAGCGACTCGCTTGGACACATGGCATTCTCTCGGTTGGGTTGGGGAGATGCGCTTCAATTTTCATCTTTGTGCCTTTTTGACAAAAGGAAAATTTTCACCTTTTCCTTCGCTTCCCCGCTTTGACTTTGACTCGGGCTCAAACGTTGACTTTTTCCCTTTGGGCAGAGTTGCGGCCCATTTTGTAACTTTTACATCTTTGGAACAAAAAGGAAAAAATCCAACCTTTCCCCGATGACCGCCTTAGCGCTCTTGGTTTAGGATTTCCATGTGGCACTTCTTTGTTGGCCTCGCCTAATTTCTATGTTTTAGCTAAGTCCTTTGCTCGGCGGGGTCATATTTCTTGACCGAGGACACGCGGCGGTCTGGCGCTTGTTTGAGAACCCTCTCTCTATTCGACCCTTGAGTTAGCGTCGTTTGGACACTTGGCACTCTCCACCGGCCTGCCACTATGCATTGATTATTCAACTCGACTCTGTCCCCTTGAAGAGGCCCGGACGCGTGTAGGCTTCGCGCTCGCTTAAATGCCTGATCAATATTTGCCTTTGAAGGAGCGTCGGGTTGACACTTGGAAGCCTTTGCGGGTCTTTAAACTTTTCAACGACCTCTCCCTTACCTTTTCGGACCTTGAGCTACGTGGCGAACTGGTGCTTGTTTGAGTCCCTGCCTTTGGGTCTACCCTTGGAGATGTGTCGCTTGGACACGTGGCGAGTCCCCGGTCAGTACTTCTATACTTAGTCCTTTTTGAGGCCCGCCCCGTCCGCCTTTTGACCTTTATTGACCATTTGCTACGTGGATGGCTGACGTGAGTTTGAGTCCCCGCCTTGGACTCCCATTTGGATTTGCAGTGACACACTGCCACCTTCTTGCCTAATCGAAGACTTTTCAACGGTATGCAATATTTTGGGGCTCACGGGCGCACGGAATCCCGACGCTCATTTGAAATTCCTTTCTTGGATTCAACTTTGGAGAAGTGTCGTTTGGACATGTGGCTTCTCCACTGCCTCCTCCATACTTAGCCAATTTTTGGACTCATTCTGAACTGTTTTGAGCCCGAAGACTTCGGATCTTTTCCGTTTCTTCTTTTTCTTGCTCCCTTTCTTCTTTGTGACATTTCTCCTCCTCCTCGACCATTTGTTCTATTTTCGAGCCCACCTGTAACCCGTAGAATGGATTTAAGGCCGGGTTCACTTGATAGAGCCGTTTTCTGAATTTCTCCTACACATGGTTGTTTGATCTTTCGCAGGCCCCGCCACTTCCATTATAGAGTCCCTTTGCAATCTATTTGCGGGATCGAACATGATTTCTCAGGTTCTTTCAGTGCGGGGTCGTTCTGATCCAATATTTTGCTCTGGGGCAAAATATGGATAACAATTTGGTGACTCACAGGGGTATCTATCTGTCTGTTAGATGAAAAGACCAATTGCTTTGACGTATCCGTTGGGTATGGAGTCGAGAACGATGGTCTGATACTGATCCTGTCTTTGATTCACGAGCCCGACTATTTGCACTCTCAATTTTCATAAGAGATTTCAAAACAATTGTTTCAGAGAGAAGAAAATTGCTTTGACCCGAAGCTTCATCCGTCTCTTTCTGAGTTGTACATGAAGAGCAACAAAACAACACCACAACTATATATAAAATTTAAAATCATACATGCTCCAAGTAGAACATGCAGAGAGTGCAAAACACTTAGGAGAAAAGCAACCTAAACTACAACAAGACAATGTGGATAAGCACTTAGAGGAATGAGAAACTAAACTAATATATACAAGGTGAGAACTTTCTTTCTAGTAGAAGAATGTTTAAGATAGATTCCATTCACTTTGGAATCGCAACTCTTCACCGTCTAATGTAGACAATTAGAAAGCATTTCTACTTCTACATCTTGTGACCATGTAAGTGCTAACTCCAAATGGCATCAAACTTGAAATGCCTTCTGGTTTTGCTCCGATCTGTATCCCATTTCAAAACTAGGTCTCCTTCCCGAAAGGTCCTTGTTCTTACCTTCTTGTCGAAGCATCTCTTGGACCGAGACCCGATCTTTCTCTATTGTTTAAAGTGCGTATTCTCTGGTTTCCTCCAACTCCACCAACTATGCATACCTGGACTCTATTGGTTCAAACTCAAACATCTCCACCGCTTCATGAGTTCTAATCTTTGGTAGCTCAAGTGATATAAGCAACACCGCCTCTTTTCCATAGACAAGTTTTAATGGAGAGCCGCTCGTGTAGACCTCTTGGGTGTTGTCCTATCAGCCCATAAGGCTGAGTTGAGTTTCGTGTGCCAAGTTCTTTGATTTTCATCCAAAGTTCTTCTGATAATATTTAGCAAGTTCTTGTTTGTGGACTCTACTTGGCCATTACCCTGAGGGTAATAATTTGATGAAGTGCTCAAGTAAATCCCATTCCTCACGGCCCATCCTGTGATTTTGGAACCTATGAATGCCAATGCATTATCTGATATAATGGTGGCTGATACTTCAAATCTGGTCATTATCCCTTCATAGAAATCTAGTATGCTAGACTCATTAGTTTCTTGAGTGCCACTGCCTTGGTCCACTTGGTAAAATAGTTTGTTGTTGTCAGAATCCATTTGTGGCCTTGGCTTGAATTTGGATTGATGACCCCGATAAAGTCCAATCCCCATTGCATGAATGGCCGATCTACTGAAATTGGATGCAATGGTAGTCTTTCTTAGTTTTTTGCCTCGAAGAACACGGTTCTTGCACTTTTGATCCATACATAATAGTCACTAAACGCAATCCCTTCCCACGACTGAGCTTAGTAACACGGATCTCAATGTCATACTCCATGACACGAGTGATCCATCTGCATGTTTTTCATTCGGATCCTTCACGAGAAGGAAGTCTTTAACTCTCGCATGAGAGACTAATAGTTGGATTTTATTGTTTAAAACCAGATGTTTAAACCTCTTTAAACCTCTTATCATTGCAGGACTTTCTTCTCGATGAAGTATCTCACTTCATAATCTCCCTGCACTCGGTGAAGAAAGCAATTGCTCGCTCTGTATCCTCTTTGTTTTGTTGTACTAGGAATGCAAAAATTATGTCACTTTGTCACCAAAGACATATAGTATGAAGTCCTTAGAAAAATCTGGATTCACGAGAGTTGGGGCTTGTGATATAGCTTCTTTGATGGCCTCAAAACTTGCTTTTCCTTCAGTTGTCCACCTAAATGCCAAACTCTTCTTCAACATCAACGTTATTGGCTTGACAAGGGCAAAGAAAGTTTGTACAAAGCTGCAAACAAAATTGATTTTTCCTAAGAAGCTTTGAAGAGCCTTCTTATGGCTTAGCAATGACAATGCTCTTATTGCTTCAACTCTCTCTGGGTCAATTGCCAAACCTTCCTTTGACACAATGTGGCCTAGAAGCCTGCCCTCATGGGCCAAGAATATGCATTTTTTAGGGTTTAATGATACCCCAAATCTCTTACACCTTTGAAATACCTGCCTTAGGTGAAAAATGTGGTCTCTTTACATTTTGGAGAACACAATAATGTCATCCGGGTAGATCTATTTTTGTTGATCATCCCTTTGAATGCCATATCCATTGCCCTTTGGAAAGTGGCTCCGACATTAGACAATCTAAATGACATTTTTGTAGGCATAGGTGCCCCATTTGGTGGTGAAAGCTGTTTTGAACTGATCATCTTCTTTCACCATGATGCGGTTGTATGCCGAGTAGCCATCTAGGAGAGAGAATCTCTCTGATCCAGACACCACCTGCAAAATTTGCTCCATTAAGGGGAGTGGGTAGTGGTCTTTGAGGGATGCTTTGTTCAAGTCACAAAAGTCAACACACAACCTAATCTCTCCATTCTTCTTCCTGATTGGGACCAAATTTGCAACCCAACTTAAGTGTTTGATTGGAAATATGATACTTTCCTCTATCAGCTTATTTATCTCTTTCTTCATCAGAGGTTCAATGTGTGGATTGACTGGTCTCTGCTTTGTCCAGATGGGCTTAGCAACTAGATCTAGCTCAATTGTGTGTTGTGCTAACTTTGGATTGAACCCTCTTAGGTCTTCATAGCTCCAAGAAAATATATCTAGAAATTCTTGGCAAAGTTGCATGAATTCATACCTTTCTTGCTTGGTGGCCACTTTGCCAATTTGAAGTGTTTTGCCTTCTCCAACTAGAATTGACTTTGAATCTTCTCCTTTGATCTGGATGTTAGCCTTCTCTTTTCAAAACCGATCATTAGGATTGAAGATAGACTCCAACGCCACTAAGCCTTTGGAAAGCTTGTTTGTATGTAAGTGCACTACTTAATCTCCATATTCTTTGCTCTAATTTGTTTTGATTCCTAGCTGAGAACTCACTTCCTCTTCTGAAAAAAATTGATGATCTGTGATCATTCTCAAACACTGCCAAAGCATGTGTTATTATCTCTGCTTCTTGGCCTCACAATCACATGGATATGTGGTTGTCCTTTGTCCCTTTTGATGTTGTCAACCACATCAAATGTTGCTCCAACTGTCTAAGCCTATCAAGAACTTCGTTCTCTTTTCTAGGTATGGACACAATGTCAAGGCTTGAAATCCTCAATGAGATCCCATACCCTATTCTTGTAGTTTTTAGCGAGGTCATTCTTGACAGCATTTTGTCCTTTGACTTGATTGGAAACCAGTTCACTATCACCAAACACCTACAGGTTCTTGATTCCTCGTCTTCTAGCCCAATGCAATCCATGAACCAAAGCCTCATATTCTATAGTGTTATTTGAAAGCAGCAACCTGAAACAAAAAGTGAGTAATACTTCATACCTTGGGGGGAAATAATCATAGCCCCTCCTTCGGCTCCTTGTCTGCTCCTTGAACCATCAAAGAACAATTGTCATACTTCATTGTCATCCTTGTGCTCTAGCTTAATGATGTCAAGAAGAGGATGATTCTCCTCATGCAGCATAGATTCCTAGCTCAGATTCTTCCATCTCCTTATAGGGATGAAAAGCATGTCTTTTGACCGCCCATTCGTTGAGAGTCAGGTTTGGGATATATCCCACCTTGGTATTTGCTTCACAAATATTTAGGAGGTCCTCCTTATCAAAATCTAAACAATTTGCATTGATTGGGCTTGGCACATAAGACTCAATGTGATAATCCACTATGGGCTCGAGATCTGATTGTGGCCTTCGCTCCATACCTTGTTCTAAAGAGCATATGCGACCAGTCAGCAGACAAATATCCTCTAATTTTGGCAGTGAAGTCCCTGGAAAAACACAATGCAAAATGTGGTGGCAAGTCTATGATTGATACGTTCTGCAATATAGTCACATTAGGGCAGGCATGCAGAGTGAGGCTTAGATCCTTGATGACTCCAACAGTGGTCACTGTTGTCCCATCCAATTGTACTACTCCTCTAGAGATGACTTCATACTGGAGGCCCAGTTGATCAGCTATTTGTTTGGGCATTACAAAACTACTTGCCCCGAATCAATCATGCAATTATGCACCAATTTTTCTCCAATGATTAATGAAACATAAAATGGAGGAGGCTTCAGATTCTTACCTCGTTGTTCTCCATGGTTTCTCTCAAGTTGAGCTGTATTGGTAAGCACTTTCTCTTGCTGGCTAGGGGGTTGATTTGAGCTTGACCAATTTTGCATGGCAGTTCAATAGATCCCTCTGCCTTGGAATGGCCAGTGACTCCCATAGTGAAATGTTCACACTTGTCCTCTTCATTTTCTCAATGATATTAAATGAGTCATCCTTCTGCTGCCCCTTCCCTGGCACATTTTTCTCTTGTACATGGGCTATTACAACCGGTGCCTGAGTAGATTTGGAAGGTGGCTTGGATTGGCTCTGCATATTGGGAGTTATATTTTGAATGTTAATACCTTGTGGAGCAATGGAGGATTGAGGGTCATCTGAGTTTGGTGAATGTCCTTTTCAATATTTCTTTTCATGGACCGTGTATTGATAGTTATACTTTGAGAAGGATCTGGTTCATTCCACAAAAGAATTCAACTTGCAATTGACAAGCATAGTTTCACTTAGAGGTCCCTCTTCTTGAGCTCCTTGCTTGCTGATTTTCTTCTTGGCTAGGTTCTTGTGACACACCAACGGCGGTTTGCACCATCGAGCTTGATTTAATTCACCATTGAAGCACATCGATTGATCATGTGGGTGATTGCATGGAAAACACCAATCATATTCTTGTGCCATGTTATTCGTGCTTAGAACCAATGCTCTTGATGTTGAAGTTGTGTTTGAATCATATGACTTGAAAGGTCTAAAGAACTTGAGGTTTTCCTTAGTGTTGAATCGATTTATAGCTTGGGTGGTGGTCTATTTTCACGATACGGGGTCTAACTTGATATTAAGCTTGAGGTGATATGGCCTAGAACTCGAGCATCTTTGTCTTTTGATGGTCACTAACTCATTCCCCAGGTTTTGAAGTTGTTTCATAATTTCTTGAACCTCCTTTGAGGTGGTAGATGATGAGGTGGAGGCTTCATCTGAACTTTGACTCTGGGAGTAGGTATAGGAGCTATTGTGGGTGTTTGGCTGGTACTTGGGTTTCCTAATTTGGGGTATAGAGGCATGGATGGCCTAGGGGCAAGTTTGTCAATCTGGATTAAATGATTCTTAGCTCCTATGGAAAGGCTATAAGCTGCAGGTAAGGTTGTGCCTCCCATTGACTGAATCATTAAAGAAATATCAGAATTTAAAGCTCTAAGAAAGTATAGGAAGGAACCTTCATTAGTGGGCTTTATTGTTCTTTGGAATCTTGTCCCAGTCCGTTGAAATCGAGGTTGAAATGCCATGTTGCTCATTCGAGCTCTCTTGGTTGTTGTCAGTTGCTCCAACAAGCATAAGTTATCCCCTTTTCTCTAAAGCTGGTTGTGAAGAGCTTTGCACAATGGTTCCAAGTTTGAATAGAGTCTGCCTTGAGGCTCTGAACTATCGTGAAGCTTTACCTTTGAGTGAAGAGGCTAGAACTTAATTGTAATGTCCATCTCGGTGATCTCATGGATTGTCTGAGACATTTGCAATATCTTGAATGTGGTCACCAGGAGAAGTTTGGTTTTCCCCAGTGAAATATGGGATGCTCTTTAATGCTGCCACCAGAACTGGATTTTGTGCATTCAGAGCGAGTGGGCTACTACCAGTGAAATTGACATAAGGATTTGGTTGTTGGTGTGCCATCTTGATCGGCCTGAGAACCCTTCTTGATTGAAAGAATGACCTACTAGGAGAAGGTGTTGATAAGGCTATGTTTGGTGGAGATAGAGACTTGGGCTCTTCTTCCTCTTCTCTTTCGTCTCGGAGACAAGTGTATGTGTACAAACTATCCTTCTCCTGTTCTTGACCTTGTTTGTATCCTTCTCATGAACTTGAGAAACTTGGACTGCCGAAACTAGTGGATTCTGTCCCTTTTGGAGTCGTTAGATGTGCAATTCTTAAAAGCTTCTTAAAAGCTAGAATCACAGCAAGTGCACATCGATCTTACTGTAATAAAGATGGAGACTTCTTGTCCCACCGGGCGTGCCAAAACTATTAGTGCAAAATCACAGCACCCCCAAATGAGTCGTCAGATCTGATTTTCTAAGGAAGATTCATTTGGTGTGATTCGTATAACATTGAGTTTTCCCCCAAAGTGTGGGACTTTGCAGATGGGAAAAACTCTCCAGATTAAAGGTTGGTTCCTATTCCTCTATTTAGGTGTATGCGTGGAAACTTGCATAGGACTTATTGCTAAACCTAATATAAGTTTTACCAAGGAGACAGGGATAAAAGGAATGCAACGTATCAAACTAAGCTATAAGGTGATGCACCAAAGGAATGATGAACATTAGTTTTGCTGATAGACACAAACCAACAAAATACATACGATAATCAAACACGAGATAACGTATTTATAATGAAAGACCGGATGAGAGCATATAAGACAAGAAAAGATCTAAAATTGATCACAAACATCTTTTATTGCTCTACAAATTGATACAATGCATTACAAGCGGCCATAAATGCAAGAAACGTATTCTGACTATGAGGGGGGAGGTCTAAAACTCCACGAGTTCCTTTGCTTCAGAAGAAAAGGTGAGCCTACAAAACAGAAGAATGTCCAACCCTTTACAATGAGTATCGACCTGCTTTTATAGATTTAATCGAGAGAAGAAAGAGAGAGAAGCGGAAAAAGTTCCAAGCTCAACCACCACTATTAATGTCTCCTATAAAATCTGCCCCCAAATCTGTCTTGACTGTATCAATTTGTTTGGTTCAACGCCTTGAAGGAGGAGGAGACGGCGAAGTAGATTGAATCCGATTTGGTTGTTGAGGCAGATAGATCCGCATTAATGGCCCTGAAGACATTTTCTCCATTTTTCTTTACCTAACCTCCCCAAACTTAAAGTTTCAGATCTCCATGGTGTGGGCGAGGCCGAGATCTTTCCAACGGTGTCAGATTTGTAATATTTTGAGCCCTGAGTCGAAAGATATGCCCCTTCAAAGTTTGTATCGGGTCCGTACAAAAGAGCGGGAAAACCAGTTTGAAAAATGGGCCCCCTTTTTAATATGGGACACGTGGAGGGCAAATTAGGGAAAAAATTGGATTCGCGGGCCCAGGATTTATCTTTTCCCCTTTTTCCTCAAAAATCTCAAAATCCAGAAAGCTCCCATGGTCCCGCAGCTCCGCTTGGACACATGGCATCCTCTGGTTGGCTGGGGAGATGCGCTTCAATTTTCATCTTTGTGCCATTTTGACAAAAGGAATTTTCACCTTTTCCTCTGCTTCCCCGCTTTGACTTTGACTCGGGCTCAAATGCTGACTTTTTCCCTTTGGGCGGAGCTGTGGCCCATTTTGCAACTTTTACATCTTTGGAACAAAAAGGGAAAAAATCCAACTTTTCCCCGATGACCCACCTTAGCGCAATTTGGTTTAGGATTGCCACATGGTGCTTCTTCCGCATCGGCTGCCTAATTTCTATGTTTTGGCTAAGTCCTTTGCTCGGCGGGGTCATATTTCTTGACCGGGGACACACGGCAGTTTGGCGCTTGTTTGAGAACCCTCTCTCTATTCGACCCTTGAGTTAGCACCGTTTGGACACTTGGCACTCTCCGCCGGCTTGCCACTATGCATTGACTATTCAACCCGACTCTGTCCCCTTCGAAGAGACTGGACACGTGGAGGCTCCGCACTCGCTTGAAATCCCGATCAAGATTTGCCTTTGAAGGAGCGTTGGGTTGACACTTGGAAGCCTTCGCAGGTCTTTGGACTTTTCAACAACCTCTCCCTTACCTTTTCGGACCTTGGGCTATGTGGCGAGCTGGCGCTTGTTTGAGTCCCCGCCTTTGGGTCTACCTTTGGAGATGTGCCGTTTGGAAACATGGCAGTCTCCGTTAGTACTTCTATACTTAACCTTTTTTGAGGCCCACCCCATCCGCCTTTTGACCTCTGTTGACCATTTGCTACGTGGAGGGCTGGCGTGAGTTTGAGTCCCCGCCTTGGACTCCCATTTAATATTTGTGCCGAGTCGACACCTGACACCTTCTTGCCTAGTCGCAAGACTTTTCAATGGCCGTGTAATTTTTTGGGGCTCTGGACGCGTGGAAGCCTGGCGCTTGTTTGAACTTCCTTTCTTGGATTCAACTTTAGAGAAGCGCCGTTTGGACACGTGGCTTTCTCCACTGCCTCCTCCATACTTGGCCAATTTTTGGACTTGTTCTGAACTATTTTGGGCCCGAAGGCTTCGGATCTCCACCATTTCTTCTTTTTCTTGCTCCCTTTCTTCTTTGTGACACTACTCCTCCTCCTCTAACCCTGTTGTTCTATTTCCGAGCCCACATGTAACCCATAGAATGGATTTAAGGCCCGGGCTCGCTTGACAAAGCCGTTTTCTGAATTTCTCCTGCACAGGGTTGTTTGATCTTTGTAGGCCCCGCCACTTCCATTATAGAGTCCCTCTGCAATCTGTTTTCATGATCTGAATGTGATTTCTCAAGTTCTTTCAGTGCGGGGTCGTTCTAATCCAATATTTTGCTCGGGAGGAAAAATATGGATAATAAGCATCTCCCAAGATTTCGAAATGCTTTGTGTAATGAAGGTGCCCCAATTTTAATTGAAACAAAGCATAAAAGAAGGGATTGGAATTTGAGACCTTTTAAAGCTTGCCTACCCAAAAGAGAGCCTTGAAAAATGCAATGCTGGAGAAAAATCTTCGAAGCCTCATTACCCTCTAGGCTACAGATTAACCACTTAACTCAAAGAGCACGACCTTGGAGTTTAATTTAAAGTAGCCTAAGGCCCCAAATTCTTTAGGCCTCAACAAATATCCCAAAAACCTTGTGGAACCCCTTGTGACCTTTAAAATTAGCCCATAGAAAATCCCTTAACATCTTCTCAAGTTTGGCATAAGCAGCATTAGACAGATCCCAACAAGAGGAATAATTGACATGAGTAGCAGTTGAAACATTGGAGAAAATCGAAACTTTTCTCGCCAGGAAAGAGTTTTGGTGATCTAAAAGGAAATTTTACGCTCAACTTGTAGGAATACTTAGTTCCAAAGTTGCATGAAGTAGCTTGGAAGGAAAAGGGAACGCCAAGAAATTTGAATTGAGTGCCCGACTGCATCCAAATCCATTGCAAACCTTCTAACTAGGGAGGATGATAACACCGGGTTTTTCCCCATTGAATGGATGATCCCAGTGAAGTCAAAAATGTCAAGACAGTCTAGAACAGTATGAACAAAGCTGTTCCTCCTCACAGAGTGTGATAAAAGAGTCATCTACAAAGTGGTCATTGATGAGCTGCTAATCCAAGGCGGGCAAGGAGATCCCTTTAATCAAACCTTGAAAAACATTGTGGGCTACCGGTAGCTAAAACCTTGACTTCAGCGCATACTGATGAGGGGATAATAAAAACCCTTTTCGAATGGATCTCGAACAAACCAAACCTGCGCAGGCTAGAGAAGAGACTCTTTTAAAATCCCTATAAGTTTTTCCCGCCAAGTCACTCACTCTTAATGGGTTGCGTGTGATAGACCTAAATATCCCTCGCATGGACCTTAAGGAAGCAACCTTTCAAATGGATCATGACAAATCTTGGTATTGATTGCTTCACCTTTGATTTCTATCAAACTCTGTGGGATACTTTGGAAATTGATATGCATAATGTGTACCTTGAAGCCTTAAATTATAATGCTTTTCCCGTGAGTTGAACAACTAAGGAAACATCAATTTTATCCCCAAGTCTGGAGACCTTGAACAAATTTCAAAGTTTAAAGACCTATAACCTTACTTAATATGTATTACAAAATTATTGCAAAGGTTTTATCTAACAAGGTTGTTAATCTCCTTCCACTTATTGTTAGAAGCAAACATATTGGTTTCATCAAACACGGGTACATCTTAGATAATATTATTATTGTTTGGGAAGGATTGTAATGAGCTCGTCTCTCTTACCAAAAGACAAGTATATATTTGAAATGAATTTTTAGATAAATAAATTAAATTATTTTTATATTAATTATTAGAAGTAAAATGTTTGTAATCATATTAGTTCTTATAATTATTATTTAGTAATTTAGAGGGATTATTGAATACCGAACAATTTAGAGCTTTAAAGAGTGAGACTCTAACATAAGGCACATGCCACCAATCAACTTCTAGCGTAACATGCAAACGCCCCACTCCACACACCACAACTCAGAGCTTCAAAGAGTGAGGCTTGACCACAAGGTGAGCACCACCAGTCAACCACTAAGGCAACATGCAAATTCCCACTCCTAACACCTTTGTGGGTAAATCAAGAATTGAACCCATTACTTGGACCCCTAAAGAAGAGATCGAAACCAAGTGAGCCCAACCATGTGGCTTGTTAGTTCATGTATTGTTTGATGGGATTGTAAGTTTCTTGGTCTTTAGGTAGCTCGGTTCGCAGTCACACCTAGTAAATAACAGAGCCACACACTACTACACAACCCTTTCATGTTACAAATGGCTTACTAAATATTACAACATTCATGCAACCACGAAGAATATAATTAGGAAATTCTACATCATTATGAAACATACCATACATCTGTCCATTTCCACGTACGACCTTAGAACTTTGTGACCACAAATTAGCTCCATGTTGATGCAAGACACACCATTTCAACCTCTCCATGTGCAATCCATGTAGAAGTACTTGCCAACATATAAACTATTAGAAATCCTATCACCAATATTATAGGAAGGTGAATGATCACTCGATTTTTAAAAACCTTTTGTAATTGTTTTCTACATTAACTTCCTTCTTGTTACTATGTATATAAACATGGTCCATTCAACCTTGTGGGTATTTAAATGGTCATAAAATAGATAGTAGTGAATGCTAACAAATCATGAGTCTTTAAAATCTATCATACACATTTGTAACTCATTTCAACTTAGAAAAATTGGTTAGAAGTATCATACCTTTTATAAACATATTATGTTTCACTCTCATACTTATTGAATATTATATACTGATTATAGACCATTGTGTTTTTCCATATTATTTCTTATCAAATAGAATTTGCACGTTCTGAAATTTTCTACCCATATCTCAAGTTTTTCCCCTCTCAATGACATTATAGGTCACATGTTGTGGATCATTGCTACTAGAGCAAGAGTGTGAATATGCCTATGAGCATGCGTGCATAATAGAAAAAATAATGTGACTTACTAAGATATTTTTCATAGAATCCAAAAGAACATTGTAGAAAGTAGAAATATGAATGGAACTTATAAATAATGTGTTGATGCATCTCTATACAATTAATCTTATTCAAGATGCCTTCGAAAATTAGTGCACTTATTTGTTTGGCCAATTATGTGAACTCATTATACAACTTAGTCTAGTAGCATCCAATGCTTCGAGTACCACCGCATCGATGCATTTTGATGTCTAAGTAGATATCATTGTTCTAATGTTAGAAGGTAAAACTAATGCTACAATGTATTGTATAGTTTGATATATGAAAACTTAAGGGATAATTCTCACTCAATCGCATCAATGACTTAAATAATATTACCTTCATATAATTCAAGATGTCCATTTTAGTGTCTCGCTAGTGTGAAAACTATATAACACAATGTAAGAAATGATTTAATCCCATTATGACTTAGAATTTACTTTTGACGTTATGTAAAAGATTTATTCCCCCTCAAACATTATGATGATGAGTACGTGAAGTTCCGATAGTTGAGCCAATGTAAAGAAATTTTAGTTTCTAACCAAGTTAGAGGATTTCCCCAAAATCAACATCTTAAGCCTAATAATACATATCATTAGTATCAAGAAATATTATTCAGATACATGTGATCAAGCATGAAAAATAATCAAAAGATGGAAACATACTCATATATATTTCGAATATCAAGAAGAGTATCTTGGATAATTCTTAGAAATAATGCTTTGAGTTATTAATCTATAAACTTCCCCTTTTAAATAATAAACATATCATATTTTGTGATAATGAATGAACAAATCAATCAATCTCTTTAATATTCGAGTGTACTACATAAGAAATATTCACACAATATTGGAAATGAAAGATGCAAGACAAGGAGACAACAATTTTATCCTGGAGAAACCCAATGTGGGAAAAACTCTAGTTGGGTAAGAAATTACTTCCCTTCACTATGTAAATATCCAATACAATACAATTTTACTATTAAAATATGACCTTCAAGAAGGATTTAAGCTCCTTCTACTTACATTACTTTCTTACAATCCTCAACAAGAAAGAACTCAACTCTTTATGAACAAAACAAGAACAATTCCAACTTCCTCCTTTGCTCACACTTGAATTCACTCAAATCACTTTCCTAGAATGAATGAATGCGCTTATATTTTTAGTTACTCTCGCCCATGGATGGAGAGAAAGAGGCGAAACAAACCATTGCGGGAAGTCCAATTATTTGTAACTTCTCGTAATCCCTTTTTGGGGTAGTCGGGGACATGATCATCGGGGACCACAAAGTTGCAATTGCGCAACCTTCGCTCTGTGAAAAGTGGTAGTTTCAAAACCATCGGGATAGTCCCATCACCGTCTCACTATCATCAAAAGAACATAACAATGATGTCCTTTTTTTATTCGAAGGTGTGCGGATCAACTGTCATCCTAACTTGACCATCTCTAAAATAAAGAACATGTTGAGCATATATCTGCAAGTATCAATAAGGATAATACATAGAATTGGGTACTTCTAGATCCATTTTTGTATCTAACCTCCCCAATTTGAGGCTTTCAAGTCCCTAAAATATTCAAGGACTAATGAGGTGAGGAAATTTCTTCCCCACATCTTTTCTAGAATACCACTTGGCTTTGGTAGGTAATTTTCCTTTCAATCCAATCAACCATCTATCCTACACTCCTCGCTATGTTGTCTTATCTTTTTGCTGCAAAATCACATCTTTCTCCAATTCCATCTAACTTTCGAAACAAAACCCTCAATAGATGGTAGCGAAAATCCCTCTTCTTCCTAATCCAACATGGAGAGCTCAAAAAGATGTAAGCTCTCAACATTCACAACTGAATATATTCTCATATAAGGAGACAAATCTAAGTGAAATGCATTCCTACCCACTTGTTCCATAATTTCAAATGGACCATATCGAAGAGGCTTGAGTTTCTTAGCTTTATCATGTAGCCTTTCTCTGCTCAAGTACAACCATACCTTGTCACCAACAAGGAAAAAGTGTCTAGTTCTATGCTAATCACGTCGTGCTTTGTACATGGAATGTGACTCTTTCAATCTCTCTTGTACTTGGAGTTGTATCGCTGAATTTTCTCAATGAAATTATTAGCTTTGTGGACTTCCAGATCCACTTTCCGTTGTCTTTGCATGGTAATATCAAAACAACATCAAAACCAGATCTTAGGAAGATAACCAAAACATGTCTCAAAAGAAGTCTTCTTGGTAGAAGCATGAACTTACTGCTATAAGAATGTTGGATATCCACGAAAGTCTCATCTCAAGTCCTAGGATGTTTCCTATTGTACCCTCTTAAGAGTTGAACCAAGGTACGGTTTAACACTACATTTGCCCATCTATATGTGGATGAAAAGAGGTAGACCTCCTCAACTTAGTATCCATATTCTCCCAAAAAGTAGACCAAAGATTTCGTATGAACCACGAGTCTCTATCCGACACAATAGAATTAGGCAAGCCAAAATGAACTCACACTGATAGCAAAAATAATTGATATGTATCACTTTGGCTTTAATGGTCTTCTTGCAAGGAATGAGAATACACATTTTACTGAACCGGTCCACTACCACTAAAATATAATCATATCCTCACTTAGAGGTAGGAAAACCACCCACAAAATCCATGGAGATGCTTTCCCATGGCCGGGAAGGAACTGGTAATAGAATATTTAAACCCAAATTTCTATTATTAGGATTGCTTGTACTACATAAAAAATAACCCCTAATAAATTTGGAAACTTCTTCTTGCATGTATGGCCAATAAACATACCTTTGTAAGTGCACACATGATCTTTGTCAAACCAAATGAATAGATACCTTAGAAGTGTGTGCTTCCCTCATCAACTAAACTCTTTCCCCCTTAGGCACACACAATTTGTTGTTGTTTTACAACATCCCATCTTGGAAGTAGTATTCTCCCCATATCTTAAATCCCCCACTTAGAGGTTTACGCTAAAATACTTCTCCAAAACCCAGATCCTTCTCATAACCTTCCCGACATACTTCACATATGAAATCCTCAAGAACATTTAGAGTGCCCATAACTAAAAGTAAAGGAGGTCTAGATAACATATCAACTAACCGGTTAGTCACAAATTTCTTATACTTTATAATCAAATGAAAATGTTGTAAGAAACCCATCCACTTATAGTGTCTATCCTGTTGATGTTTATTCGAGCCTAAAAGAATTGAATTGGTTGGTGATCTGTGTGTATGCTATTTTATTTATCCATCAAATAATGTTTCCATTTGTTGAAAGCTTGCACAAGAGCATACAATTCCTTATCATATGTACAATAATTCAAAATTTCTCCCTGAAACAATTCCAAATGATAACATACGGGCCTACATCCTTGAAGTATGATGACTCTCATATCATAGTCACTAGCATCGGTTTCTACTTCAAAAGGAAGTTGTAAGTTAGGTAATGCCAAAATTGGAGCATGACTAATCTTGTATTTGAATGACTCAAAATCATCATGTTGTTTCTTACCCCAATTAAAAACCTTACCACATGTTATCACATAATGTAGTGGTGTTGTTATGGAAGAGAAGTTCTTGATGAAATTTCTCAAATATTGAATTACATCAACAAAAATCCTGGTCTCGGTCAAACTAGATGGTGTAGGCCAATTCATAATGGTCTCTATCTTAGCCGGATCAATCCTAAACTCTCCATCTCCAACCACATGCCCCAAAAGACAAGTGATTGTGAGAAAAATAACACTTCTTCTCATTCAACAATAACTGGTTCTCCTTCAAAACTTGCAAAACTTGATGCAAATGGTTAATATGGTCCTTACAATTTTTGCTAAAAAACAAAATGTCATCCAAATAAAAATGACAAAGGAATCAATAAATGACCTCATTACTTAATTCATCAACCTCATGAAGGTAGTTGGTGCATTGCATAGCCCGAACGGTAATACCAACCATTATCCTTGCACGGCCTTAAACATTGATTTCTAGATTTCCTCTTCCTTAATATGAACTAAGTGATACCCATATTTCAAATCAAGCCTAGTAAAATATTTAGCATGTTGTAAGCGATTCAACAAACCATCAATTCGAGGAAGATGGTACCTATTCTTGATGGTTATTTTATTTAATCGTCATAATCAACACACATCCTCCTTGAATCATCTTTCTTAGGTACTAAAACAATAGGAGAACCACATGGAGAAGTGATATGATGGATTATACTTTGCTTAATCAAATATTGAATCGCTTTTTTTACCTCGTTGGCATCCTTCAAGAAGCTGCTGTACAATCCAAAGTTTGGAAGTGGACTATCGTTTAAAAACGTATCTCATGCTCAATTGGTCATTTGGAGGTAGCCCCGTAGTCTCTTGGAAAACTTCCCTAAACTTATAAACCAACTCTTTCCTCTGCTTCTTCTCAAGTTAGTAAACATGCACGACAAGTGGTTTTAGATGTAACAACTTCCTCCTCTTACATATTGTTATAGCTCAAATTTGGGGCTTTGAGGCAACATGGGACTATCTCCAAGTTGTGGGAATCACCCTTGAGACAGGACCTGCGGAGAAGGTCGGTTCCTCTATCTACTCTTAAAGCTAAAACTACTCCTAGAAAGGAAAATACAACTACCTAACACTAACCTATAATTCCAAGGGACTAGGGAGAGAGGAGGATGCATAAAATTAAAATCCTAAACTAAGGGAGGTGATAACACCAAAAACAAGGAGTGGAGACATTCCTGTGAGTGAAAATGAGAGGAAAAATGGAGGAAGGAAGGGCAGACAAAAGTGCCACAATCCAAAACAACATTCAAATGACCATTTTCATGGAGCACAACAGATTTAAACCCTATAAGAAGAATAAAGTATGCACAATACACCCATAATTGTAATGAAAGGAAAGAAATGCAATACAACACAAGAGGCTAGGGCATACGAGCCACAAAACATGAATTTTATTTCTTGAAGGATGCACAATTTATTACAATGCAAGAATTAAGGAAAGAAACACCTTGAAAAACAATAAAATCTAATGCTTGAAGGATGCACAATTCATTACAATGCAAGAATTACGGAAATAACCGCCTTGAAAAACAATAATATCTAAGGTGCAAATCACGAGAGAGAGAGAGAGAGAGAGAGAGAGAGAGAGAGAGAGGGTAGCCGACATGATCCAAATCACGTTATCAAAAATTTCAAATAAAAATATGGTGCCCATACTCAATCAATTTAGGTAGTTGAACTGCCTGCAATTACTCATTAATGGCTCGAAATATTTTCTCCCTTTTTGTTTATAAAATCTTACTAAAATAGGATTTTGATGATGCCAAATTTAAGGTCTCGAGGAGAGCTTTCCAACGAGACTAATTTTCTAAGATTTGGAGCTCTATAGCAAAAGATATGGCCATTTAAAGTTTTGGTCTATCGGGAAGCACATAAATATGACACGTGGAAACCTTTGATTAGCTCGAGATTGGCCTCTTTCCATGTGTGTATTTCTCTTACTTTTTCCATGTGTCCATCTCCCATTGAGTCGCAGATATTAGGCTCCGATTTGCCTTAATTTTCTTTTTTCTTTTTTCCTTTGTCTTTATGAATTACGAGCCGATAAAATAGTGCCACGCCTCTCTGCGTGTCGGACTATACTTTACCCCGATTATCGATTGTGAAACGTGGACCAATGAGAGAGCTCCATGCATCATCACATTTTAGACCTTACGAAAAACTTGGTGACAATTGCGAGATGTGAGCCAATGGGAAGGCTCCATGCTCCTTTTGCACTATCATACTTTTGATTACTACCTCGACATCCGTAAACCATTAACCAATGAAATCATTCCACGCCCCTCGGGTTGTCAGAATCTTTGATAGTCTCATTTGACAACTACGAAGTGTGAGCCAATGAGAAATCTCCACGCACTTCGCAAGTTTAGAATCTTTGATAGTCTTCTTCTTCCCACTATGAAAGATTGGCCAATGAGGAAGCTCCACACACTTGGGTTGTCGGTCATTTCCCTAGCTCTTGGTCGAAAAGCGCAAAGAACAAGCTAATAAGAAAGCTCTGCATTCTTCGCAGTGTCAAAACTTGTTAGACTTGTCATTTGCTCTTGGATTTGTCAGGCTGCAAAAGGAGAAACAATGAAATGGCTCCATGTGGCTTTGGGTTTGTAGTTGTCAAGAATTGATGGATTCACATCGCAACTTTCTACTTTTGGGGGACTTACTTTTTGCTCTTTAAATTATTTCCATGTAACCCTCTTAAATTTATTGACTTAACTTAGTCTTGATTGACACGGAACTAATTAATTATGAATTCCAACTAATTTTGGGGCCCTTATGTCCACTAGGGTTCATCACTATAGAAAGAGTCGAAATCTTGCCACTCGTCCTTGTTTGGACATTTGATGTTACGCCATGTGTCCCCATTGATGTTGGCATTGAAATTGACGGCAAAATGGATGTATTGCAGATTTTAAATAGAACTCACTACTGAATTTAACTAAGCCTCCCATGGGTTTTTAAAAGCCACGACCGGTGCTTTTGGAAAGGGGAAATTGATGGCCAAATGGACATCCCAAGCTTGTTAAAATGACTAAGTCCATTTTTTCGAGTTGTCCAATTTTGCAGGGGTGCAAAATTGGATAACCCATATCTCTCAAAAGAAGTAATGCAAATTTCCCACTTGCATTAATAATCTTATTAGCTTCGAGAGGAACTTATCAAATAGATCTTCGAGTCTCTTATAAAGGATGAAATGAGGTAGTTCTTACCTGACCTTCACCAAGTGGTACTATTTGGATCTTCTCATGAAGATGACATCACGATATACAAGTATGTGCTACCAAACACTACACCACACACATCAAGAGGAACAATATCCAAAGTAGTGTCATAAATGAACTTTTATCAATACTAAACGTAATTTTACATTTCTTGGTAACCTTGATGTCTATGCCTTTCTTCACCCAACCCAATGAATATGGATTTAGATGATTGTAATTCTCTAGTAGCTCATCATGCCTAACTCATTACTTATCATGTTAGCTTGAGAACAAGTATCAAAAAGAGCATCCACTTTAGTTTTCTTCACTTGGATTTTTATATGAAAAAGTTTAGTAAGTTCATTTTATTGAACAACATTATTACTACCCAAACATACCTCTCTATGGATGGAGGTACAACACATTGTCTCATCCACCTCTTTGTTGTAAAATATTTCCTCTCCTTGGAGGGCAGCCATGGCCTTCTTTTTATTCTTCTTATTCTTGAAGGGATGTAATTCTGGGTGGAGCTTCCAACATTTTTCCTCGGAATGAGTGTCAACATCACAAGGACCACAATGAAATTTAGCATCTTTTTAGAAACATCTAAGTACAACCTTCTTACCTTTCCCTTTTACTTTCTCCTTTTGCTTGGTGTCACCTTGTTTCTTTTAAGCATCTTACCGAGAGGTAGATGAAATATTCTTATTTTCCATCTCTAAATATTGGGCTTGAGAACAAGCCTCATATGCGATCATCGGCTTGGCCAAGAGCGGTCTCGTCAGTGGCTACAGAATCCACCAATGTACTTCATTAAAATGTCCCGATCCACTACATCTTTACCAATTGGAAAACCTTCTTCTGGAACTCACTAGTTTACTCTTGCACATTTTGGCCTTGCTTCTACTAGAGATATTGCCAATACATGGACCTCTCTTCCTCATAACAAATAGGATATAATTACTTTTTGATTAGATTCTTAAATTCATCCCACTTAGTAATAGGAGGAAGATTCTTAAGAACCAAAGTATGAACATAGATTTCAAACCAAGTTAAAGCATGATTGGTTAATTTTATGTTGCAAACAAAATCTACTAATTCTCATTGATTTGATGAAAATTTAAATATACCTCAAGTTGATCTAGCTAGTGGTTTAGGTTCTCGAAATTCGCGTCCCCATCATAGGGTTGAATCTCTATCTTCGCCTCTGCTTTGAGTGGAGGAGGAGATAGGTTGGCACGGGGATGCTCTTCCTCATACTCATGAGTATCTTCTTTATGCTCTCCTAGTGCCTCTTTTGGAACACCAAGCTTCTCCATGAGCAATCCCATGATGTAATCCAATTTTCCCATATAAAAGGAAATATTGCCCGAGATCTTTAGACAGTCTCGCCACATTGTCCTCCAACTTGTAGAAACATTCTTCTTGATTTAACCCGCATATTCTTTATGAGCCATGCTTTAGATTATTCATTTTCACTTCTTGGTGGAAATATCTACTTCAAAAGGAATGAGGTTACCTTCACGCTTTCACTACCCTTTTAGGTGAGGGGCATCTAACTGAAAATGTCAACAAAAGTTAAACCATACAAAATAATTTGATCTTAAATGCTTTGATACCAATAAGATCTATAAACTGCCTCTTTAAAATAATAAACAGATCTTATTTTGTGATAATGAATGAAAAAATTAATCAAGATCTTTAATATTCGGTATACCATGCAAGAAACATTCACACAATATTGGAAATGAAAGATGCAAAGGCAAGGAGACGCGAATTTTATCTGGAGAAACCTAATGTGGGAAAAACTCCAGTTGGGTAAGCAATTGCTTCCCTTCATTATGTAAATCCCCAGCTCAATACAAGTTTACTGTAAAACTATGACCTTTAATAAGGATTCAAGCTCCTTTTACTTGCTTACAATCCTTAATAAGAAGGAACACAACTCTTCATGAACAAAACAAGAACAATTCCAACTCCCTCATTTTCTCACACTTGAATTCACTCAAATCACTTCCCTAGAATGAATAAAGGAACTTATATTTATAGTTACTCTGCCCATGGATGGAGGGAAAGGTGAAGCGAACCGTTTTGGTAAGTCAAACATTTTGAATTGCTTGTATTCCCATGTTGGCATTGTCGGGGACATGACCACCGAGGACTTGAGTTACGGTTGTGTAACCTTTAGTTCTTGTAGGCGGTGGTTGCATAACCGATTCTCTACGAAGACCGGTTGTTTCAGTAACCGTCGGGGTAATTCCATCACCGTCTCACTTTGTCATCAACAAAACATAACAACAATTGCCTTTTTCGTCATTTGAAGGTGTCCAAATCACTTTGTTAGCCTAACTTGACCATCTCTAGAATAAATAATTGTTATCCATATTTCGCCCCCGGGCAAAATATTGGATCAGCCACGACCCTGCACGGAAAGAATAAGAGAAAACACGTTTAAATCTTGCAAACTGGTTGCAAAGGGACTCTATAATGGAATGGCGGGGCCTGCGAAAGTTTAAACGACCCTGTGCGAGAAGAAAGAGAAGAAACGGCTCTGTCGCACGAATCCGTGTCTTAAATCTATTTGACAGACTCGGGCAGGCTCTAAAATAAAAAAAGGAAGGGTCGGGGAAGGAGGCCGAGCAGTGTCAGAAGAACCAGAGGCTCGAGAAGAAGAAGCGGCGAAGATTCGAAGTCTTTGGGCTCAAAACAGTTCAGAAAGAGTCCAAAAATTGACTAAGTATGGAGGAGACAATGGAGAGAACCACGCGTAGCAGTGCGCGATGCTTCTCCAAAGTTGAAACCCAAAAGGAGAGGCTCGAACAAGCACCAGGATTCCATGTGTCCCATATGTAAAGGGGGACCCATTTTTCAAACTGTTTTCCCGCCCATTTGTACGGACTCGATACAAACTTCGAAGGGGCATATCTTTCGACTCAGGGCTCGAAATATTGCGAATCTTACACTATTGGAAACGTCTCGACGTCCTCTATACCATGGAAAGATTAAAAAAATCATTTTTTCGAGCCTGGTAGGTGAAAAATGGAGAAAACATCTTCGGACCTTTAATGCAGGATCTTCTTGCTCTTCAACTACCAGATCCGATTCGATTCGATCCACTGGGGAACCAGAAGCAACATATTGTGGGTGGATTTGCAGAAGGCATTGATATTCAGTGGTTGAACTTTTAAAGTGGGATTCGATGCGTATCTCATGGTGGTTGGAGCAGGATTCGACTTTTCCCTCTTCTCTCTCTTTTCTTTCTATATATACTATAACACTTCTCGTTTGAGAGGAGAGACATTCTAGGCATAGAGAAACTCTGTCAAATTTGTTTCTCGATGCCATTTTTGAGCAGTGAACCTTCTCCTACGCTTGGCAAATGTATTTGTGCCTCTATTCCAGAAATGTAATGGTTTGTGCACCTTCTAGAGCAATAAAAACGTGTTTTTGTGGTGTTCTTCAACCCTTTGCATCGTTTTGTTGTTTCTTTGTGCCTCTCCCTTCCAAATTTGTTTTTCTGTGCATGTATTTCACATTTGTAGGTGCAGGATGTTGTGTTTCATGGAGTTTAATGGCGAATTTGAAGATCTGGGCCGTGTTACTTCTGTCTGACCTCCCTCATCTCCATTTTTTCTGTTTCTTTCTCCCTCAACAGAATATCTTGCTTCCTTTGTTGGTGTATCACCGCTTTAGTGTAGGCTCTGTTTTTCCTCTTTCTCTCTCCTTGGTTCCTTGGAATGGTTAGATTAGGTTAGATTTAGTTTGCTTGCACTGGAGTAGCTCGTGGCAGGTAGTTTAGGAACAAGAACCAACTTTCTCTGGAGGATCATTCCCATTTGCAAGTCCCACAGCTTGGGGAATGATCCAATGTTATGCAATCACACCAAATGACCATGCCTTAGAAAAGCAGATCCATAACTCATTTGGGGGTGTTGTGATTTCGCTCTAACAATAACATGTTGAGAAAATGTACTACAAGTATCAATAAGGATAACACATAAAATTATGCATTTCTAGATCCATTTTTGGATCAATTATCTGAAACATCCATAAGATTATTCAAGATGTCAAGGAGTACTCGTTGATTTGTCCAATTCCATCAACTTGTGATGCATTTTGATATGACAACATAATTTTTTTGCATAATCTATGAATCGATCATTCAAGCAATAACATCATTCAAAATCCAAGTCAATCTTTACAATCGAGTGTTCGAAGATAAAAATTGATGCCGGTTCAAATATAAACATTATATAGCTAGATCCAAAACCTTAAGACATTCATCTCAATCAACCTCTTCAATGACATGAAGACTATCATCGTCATAATTTGAAAGATGTTCATTGAGTATCTTAATGGTGGGAAACCTAGAGCACATATTGTGAGAAACACTTCCATCCCATTGAGACTTGGATTGTGTATTTTGATGTTGTGAACAAGGATTTTACCCCTTTAAACACTAAGAGGATGGGTATATAAAGTTTCGGTGTTTACACCATTGTATCTAGTCAATTATTTCTGAGACTTAAACCAATGGGTTTCACAATTGTACACACCTATGTGCGAGGAATTTACGTAACAACATTAATTTTAATTACATCAATAAACTATCACCTTATATTTATCTAAATATGTAGTTCTTGAATTCATACATGATTGGGAAAGAATACTACAACACTATCAAGATTGAAGCTAAGAAAATGATGAAACATTTTTTTTGCTCTTCATCATGAAAATCGCACACAAGAAGCTGCCTTAGTAAAATACATCATCTCACCTTATTATGTATAAGGAGAACCATCCATGCAAGGAAGTGTTGCCCTAAAAAGGATGCATCAAAGAATAAGGTTTCCTTACAAAATATGCTAAAAAAGAGTAGGCATGCAACTAGTCAAAAGGGTGGATTCTAATCATCGATATATTAATGTTCAATCATCCTTTGTGCCATGGATATTTAATTAATCCTTCATTCATGAAAAAGTTGGAAAGGAAAATAGCTTAGAAGAAAAAATCAATTGAAAAAGAGGTAATAATCGTATTATTCTTAGATTTCGTTAGAAGAATGTTGGTACATAACCTTTGGTACAATTATTTCTTAGCAAGTTGTTAGGACCTTTTGAAGTAGAATATTTTTGGGGAGTTTCGATCATATTGTGGATCATTGGTTGTTTCCTAGATCCTATGGGTTTTGTGGATTTTTGTATCATAATTAATTCAAGGTGAAAAAATATATTGAAGAAAATTTGTTGCGGAACATATTGCATCATCTACTGATTTTCCTGAATTGGAAGAGCTGCATAATTCAAGCCTGTTGCGGATGATGTTATACTTAGTGAGATAATAAGTGTTACATAAGCTCTTTAAAGCTCTTTTGGGAGAGGAGAAATAGTGAGTGGTGAATTATATATTGATTGTCCCCTGCACAGGTATTGGTACGGAGTGGATACCCAACTTCAAAGCACAAAAGACAGTATTAAAGACATCCACTCTACTCTCACTTTTGCGGGTGTTAACCGTTTGTTAAAGCAAATCACTCTGCGTCCTCAGCAATCTCCCCTCGACCCCCTTCATTTCGACCCAGGTGACAATTCGTTTCTCATATTGATTTTTTTAATCGGCCTCCGATTTTGAAAGTTAATACTTTAATATAATCTTTTCCTCCGTTTTGTGAAACAATTACAGTTGGTATTGAGGAAAAATACCGGAGTTGACTAAAATGTTGGATATGGAAGGCAGCGATCCAGTGGTGGCGCTCGTATTGTACGGTTTTGGGGGTATTGGCAAGAGCACATTGGCAGCCTCGCTTATTCAGCGCTTGAATTTGACTTCCACGGGCTTCAAATATTGCAAGGTGATAATTGACCGGAAAACGACAGATCCGACATCTCACATCACGCAGCTCCAGGCAGATATTGTTCGTGATATTGGAGATGAAAAATTGTCTATAAGAAATCCTGATGAAGGACGAATGGAAGTCCAGAAAGTAATAGAGAATAAACGTTGTCTTCTTTACATTGATAACGTTGTTGACATTGATTATGTTAGGGAGCTTCTTCCCCGACAATTGTCACCGGCCAAACTGAGAATGGTCATAACTTCTCGACAGGGTAATCTGAAGACCCCACTTGATATGAAGCCAATTGTGTACAAAGACTACCCTGTAAAAGTTTTCACTACTGCTGCAGCGAAATCCCTCCTCTACAAAACAATATTGGGCAGTGAAGTTAAACCCCATACCCACTTTGACGAAGAGGGTTTGATAGATCAGGTCGCAGTGGCATGCGCAGGTGTTCCCATACTTGTGGATCGTTTTGGAAAGCATCTAAGTGATCTTCGAGACCAGGAAAGCTATGAGGAAGCGCTTGAAGCGCTGAGGGAGGGCAACTTCAGTGAGTATAGCTATGGGAGTGAAGAGCAACTCGGTGAAAAGCTTTGGTACTTGTATCGTAAGATGACTGACAAAGATGCCCAGGAAGCATTCCTAGACATCTGTACTTATTACTATGGTTGGTCTTGGGATATCGTCGGTCATATTGTAGGTAAAAACAAGCTTCAACTTCTGGAAAAGAGAATGCTGGTTACTAAAAGTGACACAGATGATAAGCTGATTGTTCATGATATTCTTCGGATGATGGGAACGAAAGCAGCGCCGGGGACGAGGTTTACAACATATCAACAATTCTCAGAGGCATTGCAAGATGAATCCAATCTTCAAAATGTAAAAGGCGTCTCCCTCGAGGAATCCTCGTCAATTGAATCCAGACATTTAAATGCGATGCACAGCTCACTGCGGGTTCTTATCCTAGGAGACGGGGTAACTCTAAATGGACCCTCTTGTGAAAGAGCTTTTGAAAATCTCAGATATCTCCAACTGGGTGATATACCCACTTTCCCCTTTAAAGATGCATCTAAATTGAAGAAACTTGCAGGTTTCGACAACAGCTCACTCCCAGGCCTATTCTTGGCAATGGTAACTACACAAAAGTCTCAAGCCAACTCTTTCTTTTACTTTTCATTTTTCTTCCCTGCAGGCCTATTGTTGCCTATTGTAATGTTGTGAATGGTTTATTCGTACAGCTTCCCCAGACTGTCAAGTATATGTGTCAAAATATAATAAAAGATGTCGAATTTCAGGGGTTTGAAAGATTTCCGCTTCAACATCTTAGGTCTCTAGAAAACTTTACCGTGAAAGTGTATCGACGTGAACCCCTGAAACTTCCAGAAGGTCTCAATCTACAACCATCTCTTGTCACTCTGCATTTGAAAGGCTGCGATCAGGTGCCAGAAAAATTAAGCCACCTCACTGCTCTCCAGAGGTTAACTCTGAAAAAGTGCAATTTGAAGGTCTTCCCTCAAGAAATCGGACAACTTGTCAGATTAGAGCATCTGAATATGTCCCGGAACAAAGAATTGACCTCTCTAGGAGTAGGATTTGGGTTCCCAAATTCGTTGATTACTTTAAATCTCCGAGAGTGCAAGCTTCTAGAAACTTTACCTCCTAATCTTGGACTGCTGAGTAGCCTCAAAACGCTGGACCTGGCATATTGTAGTAGTTTGAAAGAACTGCCTGAAATGTTGGTCGGATTATCTTCCCTGCAACACTTGGATTTAGGGAATTGCGAGGATCTTGAAAAGCTGTCTGCTGACTTTGGTACGTTGACATCACTGAAAAAGCTGAACCTTCATTATTGTACGAATTTGAGGGCTCTGCCAGAATACATGGGAGGCTTATCTTTACTGTCTGCTTTGAATTTACTTGCATGCGAGCCTCTGGAAAAGTTGCCTGTTGACCTCGGAAATTTGACTTCATTGAAGCAGCTGGATCTGGCATTTTGTTCTAGTTTGAAAGAACTGCCTCCATTGTTGGGCCAATTATCTTCAGTGCAACAATTGGATTTAATGTGTTGCACAAATCTTGAAAACTTGTCTGCTGACTTTGGCACGTGGACTTCACTTAAACAGCTGGACCTACGAAGGTGTGAGAATTTGAGGGCTCTACCTGAATACATGGGAGGCTTATCTTTACTGTCTGATTTGAATTTACATGGATGCGGGCGTCTGGAAAAGTTGCCAGTTGACTTTGAAAGATTGACTTCACTGAAGAAGCTGGACCTCTCAGGATGCATTGGTTTGGAAAAGGTATCTGTTCACTTTGAAATGTTGACATCGCTCGAAGAACTGAATCTCCAACTACATGAGAATATGAGTTCACTGAGTTCACTGCCACAAGGATTGGAAACATTGACCCTTTCAAATTGCGAGAAACTAATAACACTGCCAGAGGAATTGTCTGCTCTTCAAAAGTTAAAGACGTTTAGCTTCAGGATTCCTCCAATATTTGTTCTTTGCCAAGCGGCTTTGGCAAATTAAGTTCCTTAGAGGCCATAACTATACAGTATTGCCCGAGTTTGAAGGAGTTGCCTGCTGGATTTGAATCACTGGCAGCGTTACAGTACTTAAAGTTGTACAGGTGTGACAGTTTAGTGAAACTTCCGACTGGGTTCGAAAAGTTGCCGTCTTTGATGGTTTTAGAGATCAGAGACTGTGCGAATATGGAGGGAGCAGCAATGGACAAAATAATCAACTTACCACAATGTTATGAGGTATGTATTTCAGGGTCTACACAGTTGATAGAGCGGTGGAGAGAAATAGAGCGGAGCGAAGACACAATGACGTTTGCGAGTCTGGTAATTTTAAGACTAAGATTTTCATTTTGAATCACTTGTTTTTTATTCTTTGTTTGTTAGCAATTTTTCATATTTTTTGCATGTTCTCTTGTCGTCATGTTTTCGTGCAGCTTTATCGCGACTCATTTGAAATATATAGTGCGACAAAAAGGCTTTGTTCGCTGAGAGTTGTAATTATCCTTTGACACGAGATTTTCCGCGCTTTTGGTTGGAGCGTCTGTCCTGAACTGTGGAAGAGTTACATGACCATTTAATGAAGACTTAACCCACCATACAAAGAAAACATGATTACTCTTTTTCTTTTTCTTTTCCGTTTATTTTTGTTTATTATATAATTCTAATAATATTTGTTTAATGTTTTTTTATTGGTGAAGTAAATATTTAAGATATTTTTATTTTTATTTTAGCCTTTGTACTTCAAAAGATAAATATATTTTATTTTACTTGAATTTCTCATTATTTTCATCTATGTTATTAATAGTGTTTATCCAAAGTATTTTTATATATTATTTAAATTTTATTAGATATTTTTATTTGGGAGGCGGTTTTAAATGTATGTTATCTATCAAATGTAGATCATATCTAATTATACAAATACTATCTCCTTTGAATTGATTTAAGGATATTTTCAATAGTATCAATATCTAAGGTGCTTTCATCACGATTATCCATATCCTCTATGTCTATTACAAATGCTTTGCTACATTACATTTCATATTAGAATTTATCTAAATTAATTGCCATGTAGGGTATGGACAATGTGGTTGCATTCCCTCACTTTTTGTGGATTGAGAAAATAGTATGAATAGTTTGATCCTTCGCTATTTTATGAACTTGGGCGATTGACATGTCCGTATTATTTTAAGGTTGAGTGAATATGCTAATGCTATTTGTAAAAAATATTGTGTGATATACGTAGTTGTTAGAATCTCAATTATTTCATTATTATGTTAATGAGTTGAATAAACTAAACTTGGTTGATTTAGTCATTCCTCATGGAAAATCATAATGATTATGGTTAAATGAGAATTTTGGGTTGAGAAATTAAATCTTTTGTCACTATGTTGGCATGGTATTTTCTCATTATGCTTTGAAATCTTTACACTCTTACACTACATGTCTGTGAATTTGAGTTAGCAATGGATTTATTCAATTGTGGTTAACGAGAAATAGGTTCAAATTTTGTATTTTTTCAAAACAAAATAAATAATATAAGTTTATGAAAATATTAAATTCATTTAGATTAGTACCATTGTGAATATACATTTTCTACATGATGATGGATCTAATAAGAACACCCCAAGATGTTTCATTTTCACTTCTAAATCCTATTCCACCACGCATTTCTTTTGAAAACCATATCCTACAACTTGTGTGCACATAATGGGGCCAGCAGTTGGGGTCATCTTATTTGTGGTACCTAATATGTGCGATCATACATATTAGGTATATTTTACCACATATTTCTATTTACATTTTTGCATAGGTATATTGTTATAAATGAGGGTATCTATATAATGTGACACATATAATGAAAGTGGGTGGTGTGAAATATTACAACTAAACGGTAAAATTTACATTCTCGCGATCACACATGTTTTAGTAATTGTTTACTAGGTAAACCCCATGCATTTGAAGAAGTACCGAGTAATTTCATGTCCTCATTTAGAAAACAAGTGGAAACCATAAAAAATAAAGAAAACAATAAACATGCCAAAAATTTCAAATTTTTTGAGTCAAAGTCAAATATTTGAGTAGTGAGAGTTTTATTTTCCCCTTGTGAACATTTTATTTTTCGAGACTTGTCATTTTTTGGTCCTAAAGACTTTTTGGGCTAGTTATCTTTTGGAGGAACAAAAGGAACCACTCCTAAGTTTCAATTGTTCCTTGGGACTAAGAGATTTTTTTGATTTTGGGAAATGTATCGGTCATGTTGGATTTGAGTGGAACAAGAGGAATAGTTATATGGTTCCCCTTATTCCTGTATCCTTGTGCTCACCAATGTAATTGCGTTTTAAGTGTTGGGTAGAATCGGTCAAGGAAACGTTGAATGGCACATGTGGAACTTTTCAAAAGTTTTCACTCTTCCCCAAATCCCCAACTAAGATGGGCATGTATTGAATCGGCCAAAGCTAACCCGCACAATACTAATGGAATAGTTCTCGTGTTCCACTCAAACCCCAACTCAATGCCTTAACTCACTCCCGATTACTATAAAATATGACTTCATAGGCCTACCCAAACACTTATAAATAGATATAATGAACTTTTCCCAATTCATTTTCAATTGTCAATTTTTAAAAAGGGTTGTTTCTTCCCTCACATTTTCCACGACACCAAAGTTCTTAGTTTTCCTCCACTCTGTCATTTTCAATTGAAACTCAAATTTTCAAATGCCAACAACCTTGTGTTGAGGAGAGTACATTGTTTTATCCAACTAGTAAGTGATTTCATTCATGTTTTGTGTTGTTTTGTTCTTTTCTCCCACTACTATAGGGGGTTGATTTGAGACAATATTAGAGACAATAATTGACCAAAAGCGTCTTGAATTGTGACAATAAAAAAATTGTATATTGTCTTAAAGTGGGTGTGTCTAATATTATCTCTTCAGAGACAATATAGATTAATACATGTTTTGTCTCTTGAGAGATTGTCATTTTTGTCTCTTTAGAGACTATCATATTTGTCTCTCTAGAGATAATATTATATTTTTCTCTTTAGATACAATACGAATTTTCATTTTTGTTTCTCTAGAGATTATATCATATTTGTCTCTCTAGAGACTGAATTTTCATTTTTGTCTATCTAGATACAATACTAATTTTAATTATTGTCTCTTTAGAGACCACAAATTTAAAGAATAAAAAACTAAATTTTAAAAATAATAAATAACTAAATGTCTTCTAGTGTAATGAATGGATACATATCGTCAATGGCACCAGAGTGAGTTGGTGATCAATATTATAAAAAAATTGAGTTGAATTTTGTGCTCACAAATGGATCCAAAAACATTTTATTAATATCAAAAAGAAGAGAATACAAAAGGGTGCCTAAATGTCGTTAACCCTTGACATAGAATGGTACACCTATTTATTGTGTTAAAATTACATTGTCGCGCCTCTTCCAAACGTGTTCTTTGTAGATTATTTAGCTGATTCTTTCTAACTAGTTTTACAAGACAAAGTGGCACCTCCTTTAAATATGTTACCATAGATTCTTGAGTTGATTCTTTCTAACTAGTTTTACAATGAAATATACAACTCCCTTTGAGAGGAATTTTGAAACAATATCCATATAATCATGTGTTGACATCACTGCAGACAAGAATAATCTAACTTTATCATCAAATCATTAATTACTATAATTATAAGACATCATTATATTTATCTTTAATATAAATATAGGCTAGTGTAGTTATAAAACTTACTTAAATAATGTAGACACAAAATAGCGCACTTGGGTACATTTCAAGGTCTTAAAAGCATATTAGCATTTACATGATTCATAAGCAACAAAACTAGTGATTGGAAACTATCCTTGGTCTCTTTTCTGTGTTTTTAACTTCTCTTTGGTTTTATACACCCTATATCCCGATCGAGCTTTACTTGTTTATCTTTTGTGAATTCATAAACCACCGCCCAACCATGACAACAATGCCCATGTGCTCATGTCCCCTTTAGGTGCCCCTGAGCCTTTTTATCTTACTCTCTTCTTTTGGGTCTCTTTTATTTTTGGGCTCCTTTTCTACTTATGGGTGGAGCTTCTAATTGTCAATTACAAAATACAAATAAGGGAATCATATAAATACATAGTCATGTGATCAAAATAAAGGACCGAGCTCTAAGAATATTTACTATCACCTAAGCTTGCATCAAAGGAGTTCAAAGAACTTAAAGGAATCCATCTAGCATCCATACAAGGGCCAAAGGATTCGCATATTCTACATACACTTCATAAGAAGGGGAAGTTCATTCTATTCTATACACACATTTGCATCTTTTAGTAAATCTAGTCTGTTATCTAGTGCATCTTACACAAGGGATTCCTAGGGCACAATTTCTACACACACATAAGAACTACATGGAGTCGATATGTAGTATAGTGTTCGATCCAAAGTCCATTCTATCGGGGGATCATCGAGGTTAGTCTGGTTCCCCATATTTCATCTTTAGTTTTTGGATTTGATGTGATTTTGTGGGTTTTGTAGGTGAAATTTTATTTTACAGGTTACATGTATCCTCGATGATCAATGAACAACATAAAGGTGATCAACAACAAACATTTGCGACAACGTAATAATAAAATTCCAACCATCTACATGTGAGATGCCCGAGCTTGAGTCTTTGGTGCCGGGCACCCTCTCCCGATCCGGGCACCCTAGTCCGGCATCACTGTAAGCTACATGATAGTTCATATCAGTTTCGAATCAATCACAAATTAGCTAAGTGATCTTTCCTACATCTCTTGCTTTAGGTTTTCACTTTGTATGCTTTATTGCTTGCGTCATATTGTACTTTAATGATGTATATCATAGTTTACATTTAGTTACTCTGTAATTAGGGTTTAACAGAATATTATTTTTTGTTAAATCATTTGGCAAACACCACTCGTGATCGGTCTTTTGGATCCTTATTTTTCACATTTCTTTTTCTTCATTGCTCCTAAAGTTTCTCAAGCCTCCTTTCATCAATTGCTTCAAACGCACCCACATTACAAATATGTTCTCCAAAAACCTTAGACATTATGTATCTCCCTAGCGATATGCCACCTTCACAAGTAAGTGTCATCTTCGATTGTCTTTCTGATGACTCTATTAGTCCCAATGTCAATCAATCCATTTGCAAAACAATTAAGGCTTTACATTCTTTATGTCAAGATAAAATTAAGGCTATGGAATCCATGATCACATCTCTCACAACTGAAATTCAACATCTTAAGGCCGCTTCTCAATCCAATGCTAGTTCTTCTTCTACATCTCATCCTACTTCTATGTCTTCTACATGTGCTCATATTAGTGAACCTCAAGTCTTACCACTACTGGCACCTCTCAAGTTTTATCTAAATACTAATCAACATGATATTCTCCTTGATCTCCTCAATCATCAATTGATCAATTTTCTAACTACTCACTTTGTTATCCTCCTTATCGACTTGTTAAATATTAAGGTCTCCCATTTTGCAATAATTAGCAAATCAATAGACATAATGAAAATGAGTGCTATGTTTTGCGGTGAAGAATCAAACACCTTGAGTATCGAGGTTTTATATCATTTGTTACACAACATTTTGTTACATCCCAATGGGCTCCTAAATTTGCTCCTTTTATGACCAATGAACATCATGCCATCAATTCTAATGTTCGTTCTTCGGTCATTCAAGCACTTCCTATCCAACCCATTCCAACTAAACAACCACCTCTCAAGGTCCATCCTCCATCACCTCCTCCTACTAAGTCATCTACAACATTACCAAGTCAAACTAAGCAACCGCCTCTCAAAATCAGTCCATCCTCTTCTCCTCTCAAGTCTTCTACAATGTTATAAATCCCAAATAAGCCACCACCATTCAAGGTCCCTCTCCGCCATCCACTTTAGAAACCAATCACTTTTGTCAAACAATCTAATCCTTACATTGATGGTCGTGACACATTTCCAACTCCGCCACCTTGGAAAGATTTCCTTAGCATCATCGAATAGATCAACACCTCTCACACACTTGGGGGTCATCACACTTATTCCCCCTTTCTAAAAACATCATATGTCTATCATTTATACTATTATGCTTCGCACAACATACTTCCTATTTCTAAGTAATCTTACATAACTCGATACACATATTGCATCGTCATTACTCTATGACACACTATAGCTCCATGGTTCATAATCAATTGTTGAGGGTTTAAATTTGAATTAAACCTCAGACCATTGTACACTTTATGCTCTATGCTTCTTGATACATCTTTATAACATCTATTCTCAAACCATTACCCTATGACACACTATAGTCTCATGATTCATACTTGACTAGTTATGGTCTAAATATGAAATGAACCTCACCTCATTTTACACTTCACGCTCTATAGTTCATAATACATCTTTCTAGCATCTCTTTCAAACCATTTCCGATGACAAACTCTTGTTCTATGGTTCATTCTCGATTGTTGAGGGGGTTTTATGAATGAAACTCATCTCATTCACACTCATTGGGGGTACACTACTCCTACCATCTTCACACGTTGCATTTCACACCATCACACTCATATAGTATTTGCATATCTTGGTTTCACATACTCTTTATTGTTTATTCTACTTACATGTACACTTCGTTTTCCATTCTAGATGGATACTTAGTATGTCAATATTTAATATATATACACATGCGCGTTCACTTGGTATTTAGTTGTGAATGCATATCTTTTACACATCTTTTTTCATGCAACAATGATGCTTGGCATTGTACTTATTACCGGTCTCATCGAGGCTCACTGGGGGCATCTATATTTACTACTCTTATACATCACATGTGCTATCATTCCATTATTTACTACTTATTTCTAGCACACTACTTTCCATCTATACAAACATACTTTATATCTTTCTAACATGCTAACGATCGCTTCATGTGCAACATTTTCTTTAGGGACTATGTCACCATGGTTGTTTATTACACTTTGCTTTTCATTATTTTCCATTGTATATTATTGATTGTGGGCTATGCACTATGTCTTGTATGCACACTATATGCTTTTGGCCACTTGACCTTGATTATCTTGTGACATTGTGAGCGATGCCCCATGTCTAAAACCCACTTTTCGCGGTCTATCTTGTCTTCTTTCTTTCTTGATACATTTTCTTCTACTTGTATACATGTTTTGATTTCACTAATGCATGTTACTAGCCATCTTGTTTGCATGTGCATTGGTTTCTACCATACACATCCCCTCCCCTCTATAGGGTATCCATTTCAGCATAGTTTCAGGTCCTCTCCTTTGGAGTGCATGCTCCTATCAGTGTCACATGCACCCCAAAAGAGGGGGCATACGTTGGGTGAATAAATCACCCCTACAAAAACTCGAGTGACATTACAAAGCTAGACAAGTACATGAAAAAAATAGGAATATAGTCACAAAACAAACCAAAATTTAACTTGGGCCCTTAGCACAATACAAACACCAGCGCCTAACACCAGAAAATAACATATAAGTGTTTGTGTCCTTCCCTAGGTGCCTATGTCACAGGGGCACACGTAGTCACTTTATTATATCGAAGCAGTCTATAACAATTTACATAACAATTTCACAATATCAACCGCTAACCTCATAATACATAATGCAGTCAATCTCCTACAATCAATACAATCGGAAATAATTGAGAACAATCGACACAATGGGAAAAAATCAGGACGTACCATCTATAGTGGTTCTTATTTGGGAAGTAGTCATGGATGGAGATTAAAACTAGACCTATCTCCCAAAAAATCTTCTTTCATGGTGTGAGATCGGCTTAAAAACTCGTACTTGATGTGACATTACCAAAAACCTCACTCTACATAACATTTTCGGGATATTTTCTATCATACATGCTTCTATGCATCAGGTCCATCCTTAATACACAACAAGAAGCAACCCTACATCAACAATTCAAGTACAATAATATGTACAAAGTAGTAACATACACTTGACCCTAGGGTCACTTTCGTCAAAGATTTCATGCCTCATTTTATTTCATTTATGCTCAATTTTCTTGAATTCCTCCAACATGTCTCTTGAAGGCACAAAAGAGAATAGAAAATGTTTCAATTCCTTAATTAAAATAAAATACGACAACAAATAAATACAATAGGTCCAAAATGGTCGCAGGGGAGCCATCAAAAGTTTAAGAGCCACGAAGGCAAGGATAATTGGCCGACCCAAATCATAACTGACACAACTAAACAATGGATTAATATTGCTAACATCCCCCCCCTTAATATATTATATCTTTTGCAAATTGCTCCTAGCTAGGGTTTAACTAGGGTTTTTGACCTCTTTGCCTTCTTGACATTCGTTCATAAAAATGTGATGATGAACTGACCTCATTATTATTCTAAAACCTTCTATGCTCACCTTAGAAATTTCCCTAAAATCCAAAAATTCCCATCCAAATAACACTATTCAACGAGCGTTAGAAGTTCAAATTCGAGCTAGATTTTGCATTGTTCTTGACCCTGTCTCACCAAAACTGACATAACTAGAAAAATAATCATCATGGGCACCTAAACTTTTGCTAAGAGAACTATGACACATGTCTCTAACATTTACAATCATCATAATGTGAATTCCATGTCCCAATATCTCCAGTCACTAAGACTTACCTATGTTTGCATGTTAGATTCTCATTGTAACAACTAGGACCAACTGAAACAATGCAAGAACTGAACAAGAAACTTCTGAAAATGGCCAAAACATACCTCATATGACATTATACACCTGATAACATGCATCCATGAGCTCAAATAGCCCCAATACACTTTGTCACACCTCCTAACTAGCATACTTGCTCCCAATGAGCACCTGTAACATAGAGATATACATGTATCTCGTGCCATACAACCAATATGATTTCTCAAGCACCATCAAATCATGTTATCCAGCATGCCAAAATTCTCCCAAGCAACAGAAGCTCATACGCAAGCAACACCTCCTAGGCACCTTTATGGGCTTACTAGAGCAAGCATGCACCTTTGAATCTTACTATAACAAGCGATAAATATATGAGCCATCATGTTAGCACTTCATAAAACATCATGACAACATCCACTTTTTCATTAATTTGGTTTTTCATCAATGATAACACCTATTAGGCTTACATGCCAACAGATCTAACCAATCCTCAATGTTTTCCAAAATCCGCGGTACATTTTCATCATGCGACATCCTGCGAAACAAGCGGAAAAGAGGTCCCAAAGAACGAAACCAAAATGTAGTCTTATTATTTCACGAACAACCTAAGGTGTGTCGGCATATCACTCATCCATAACTTAGCGCTCACCGAAGCGCGCAAGGGTACCAGGTCCCTCTTTTATGGCAGCTTGTTCAAGGAGTTAACATGATCATACACATATTCTAGATCCATAATATCCATTCAAGAATAAAGCATAACATGAGCTAGATCTAGATTTTAACCATTTGTAAGATTAACTCATACAAGAATCAAGATTAAATTTACCATGCAAGAACTAGCACAAATGTGTCTACAAGCAATATCCAACCACAAAATCCATTATATTAACCCACAAACAATACAATAGTTGAATACATACATAGTAATGTCACCATAAGTCATGCACACTCATAAAAATCAACATAACTCTAGCAAAACATGGATGATGATGCTTAAACCGTGCAAGCACACACACACACACACACACACAGTAATGTCACCATAAGTCATGCACACTCATAAAAAATCAACATAACTCTAGCAAAACATGGATGATGATGCTTAAACCGTGCAAAGACACGCACGCACGCACGCGCACACACACACACACACACGAGTGGGAACTTTCCTTTCACCACCTATGCATTTTAAGAATAGCCCTGCAAGTAAATCACTATAAGAAGAACCAAAGAGCATGCAAGCTCTTCCAACAAAAGATCATCTATAGATAACTTCGATTCGAACTGTTAGTTTCCGTTCAAAAATAGACACCTCTTGCATGGATCCTTCTCTCAAAATAGACTTTACTTAAATTGCAAGTCTTCTCATTTCAATCTTATCTTTGTACTTTTATTGGCCGCTTACTCTAAATCTATCTTTAGCTTTTCGTTCCAAAAGCGGCTAAGTGTTGATCCCTTGCGCAATCCTTTCCTATCTTTCACGTGCAAATCTTGTACTCCTTGCATGTGTGTCCTTATGTATTTTTCTTCTCTAATGCCTCTGCGCGTGCTAACCTCTTCTTGGGTACTTAGTCATTTTTCCATGCTCAACACTTCATCTTACATAAGGCATTCCCCCGACCAAAAACATTGATTTTGGTAGTCGCTCGATAATATTGGTGGGAAAATGAGGCCAACCCCTATTAATGACATATCATAGTGCGTAAGGAAATCATTTGGGCATTCCCTCTAGTACAAATTCTACACACTCATTACCTTACATAAAAACTTTAGACAACAAATCTTGATCCCTACGCAACTCAAATTCAAAGATTTATTGACCAACATCGAATTTTAGAACCACTTGATTGAAGGATTGGACTCTTCTCATATCATGTACAAATTCAGTCATGTCTACATAAAATTAAGCAAGCAAAACTATAAAGCACCTCTTCATAACGAAAGAGTTAACAACCTCACACAATAAGAGGATGCCTAAATCTTTGTGCCTTCCAGTTGCAAAGAGCGCCGCAGAGACAAGTAGACATGCAGTGGTGTTGGAAATCAATAATTCTCAATTGGATCCCATAGTCTTCATGTGCAAAGCACAAGAGGTTATGTTGACATCCAACTTATGGGTCGACTCAAGATTACTTAATGGGGCACTCAGTCAAGGTGTGCAGGTTGTTTACAATCTAGAATCACAACCCCCAAACTTGTTGTCGTTTGTTATTTTCAACTTCAAGAAATATCGAGGTCCATCATGAGACCTCCTCCACCTAATGCACTTGTCGATGCGTCCTGTAACCCAAGGCCTCACTAAATCCCACTTAAAATGTTGTCAAGTCTCACCATCCATAAGGTGCAAGGCATGACGCTTGACAAGGCCATAATAGACATCAACAATGTTGATCGTCAAGGACCAACATTTACAATAATATCAAGAGTGCACGAACTCAATGACCTATAATCACATGTATTTGCATTTGAATGTTACGCAAAGATGAAGTACACAAAAAAAACGTTCATGCGTGCAAAAATAAAAACACATACTAAGTTGTAAACAACTTCCCCCTCACATACAACACATACAAAAGATGTTACCTATATAAAACACAACATTGTTACTTTCATGTTTGAGCTTGTACGTCAAATTAGTATTTCTCTGTTTAGTTTCCACCTCTATATATGCAAAGTTCACTTGATTTATTAAAAACGAAGCAACTTCTAAAACACTTTGAAATACGAGTTCACATTAATATAAAAAATCGATCGCATCGATGTGTAGAAGTACTCAGCCCCAAATATTTATTTTCAATGTTAAAAATATAAATTTTCTACTACATCAAAAAAGAATCATGCTCTTATACACACACGTTTTTATGCCCTTCATCATAATTTACTGACTTGTGCAATTACTTGTATAAAATATAAAAACTCAAGGTGATTCTAAATACAAATTTATAAACATTAAAATAAAATGCTTAAATGGGACTAGATAATGATTTTTAATTAATATCTAGTGTGCACAAAAATATTCTCCCCCTCTCTCATTTGTTATTTTTCTTAAGGTAGATATATAGCCTTCACATAAGTACATAATTAATTTTTTCACTTTTCTTAATTGTGTTGTGTCGCTTGTCATGTGTGTGTGTGTGTGTGTGTTACATTTATCGTGGATTTGATTCCATAGTTGAACTTTCAATGCGTGAGAAGTTTCAAATTTGCTACTAAGGGTCCTTATTAATTTATGATTGGTTATAAAAATCAAGTAATTTAATTTCGTTCCATTTAACATTCAAAATTACACCCGTCATGACCCATCCTAGCACTTTGTGAACCCATTAGAAACGGTGTGAACCTATTAGAAAATGGTAGTTCAAAAACTTAAAAATCATTTGACAAAAGTGAAATGTAAATTTTTATTCAAAATGTCAAAAGAAAGGTTCTCTTGGGAAATGACCGTTAGCCATTGGCAATTCATTTGTGTAAATACCAAAAATATATTTAATTAAAAGTTGCTGACTCAAAACACTCGGTCGATGGGATTACATATGTTGCAAGCTAACATCATCGTTCCCAATTCCAATCCCATCTATCATATATGTTAATCGACGCTAATGAGTTGTCATTATTGAGTATTTTTCACCATTGGTTATCAAAGTCCAATGTGTTCGTATTGATTTATTCACATTTTTTCTTCTTTTCACTTATTTACATTTTATCTTATAAACTACTTTTAAATACACAATGTCTTAAATACCAATATATTAGTCATCTCACCACATATGTATTCTTTGTTTTAGATTGCAAGGTCTAGGCTCTTTCATCTCTTACTCCAAGGCCTAAGAATCGATAGGTGCGATTTGCAAACATATATCCTCTTCATTCTACTCCTAACCTCTACTCAATGATTTCTAGAGATCACAGAGCAATTACTAATCTCTAACATTGATCTGCAGATATGTATTCTATAAATCTATCAAGAAAGCCCACACCTAGAACATCCAACTTTGACCAGGACGTCTAAGGATGATAAGGGTCTTGTTCGTATAATGCTAGTTCCATATTTCAAGCTCAATATGGGGATAGGCCACATAGAAGTTTGGGTAGAAGAATAAGTAGGAGAATATAATAATATCTTGGTCTTAACCTTGAGATTATGTCTTGAATAATAACTTGGTTTTCCAAAACTAAATCGAACCTAAGGCTACTGAGGAGATGCATATATTTGTGTGGAGGTGCGACACTTCACCAATGTTGGATGCAAATCATCTTGGAGTGCATGCTAATATCAACATTATTAGAAATGATCCCAAACTTTAAACTCTAGAGCACCATGTCAATAAAGGCGTAAAGTTCATTTTTTTAATTTATTTGTTTTTTAGTAAAAATGAGAACACATCAATGATCACATTACACATTTAACTTTCTAACTATAGCAATTTCTTTATATGTAGTTTTGCAACATGAAAATAAGTTAGTGATTGAAAATAGTGTTTATAGATAACTAGAAGAGATTTTTTTGTTCTTTTTCATTTCAATTTTTACTTTAGCATCGGTGGGAGAATAACCATTAAATGAGAGAAAAAAATAGTATATAATAAAGAATCCTCAAATTTAGGGTATGACTTCTATATTACAATACATATAAAATTATAAATTACAAAATATGAGAGTGATTGCCTATAAAGTGTGTAGCTTAAAAGAGAATGTTGTTTAAAAATCCTCTGGAGTTTGTCTTGTGCCAATAAAATTGCCTTTACTCAAGGGACATTGAATAATAATTTAAATTACATGAAATAAATGTCTTAAACATTGAGTACATTTAGTTAATAAACATCTCTATCTTATAATATTTGTAATAAATCAAGTTCCCTACTCTAATTAGAAATAGAAGATTTTCTAGATGCAATAGTTGATTGTAAAATTACTCCCAAAATTTAAAGAATACAATTTTGTTAATAACTAAATAATATTAATTAAATATTTTTCCTTTTCTTTTGAATAAGAAGTTTTGATTTTTTTAAATAATGTAAGGTGCATGGAATAGGCTTGCAATAAGAATGAAGTGAGTCATATGAAGGTGGTTTATTGAAAAAGGCAATAGAAGAGGATGTTGAAATGGAGAGTTGGTGTTATGTAGACTTCAATGCTAAAACCTGAATTGAAATATCAAAAAATAAAACAAGCACATGTCTTTCCAATGTGATGGCAATGCTTATTTTTATCGTGGCAAGGAGAAAACTCATAAAAAATCCCAACCCCTATTCCAACATACGACATCTTTTTCATTTTAAAAATGAGAAAAATGGATTTGTTTCATACAAAACACCTTTTTTGACACGCATTTTTAGAAAACAATTTAGTGAATGGATTCGATGTATATAGTTGATGTGTTCTTCTCATGTAAAGTGTTAAGTATTTATGTTACTTTTCATCATGGAAGGTTGGTCGAATATTTACCCTTCACAATAAAATGTGGACTAGCCCTTCAAATTTTTTTGATGAAAAGGGATCTTATATTATATTAATGCAATAAGATACAAGATAGCTTTCAACAAAAAGCGGGCGGTATGAGAGCACGCCCCAAAACCACAAACAAAGCTAGGTCGAGCCTAGAACAACAAGAGTCAAACTAGGCCGAGCCTAGGAGAGTACAACAAAAAGGCATCGCCTAAAAACACTTTTAAAACACTATCAAGCAACAACAACAAACATGCCCGAGGCAGGCGGATCCCGATCATCCGGCCACCCCAAACTAGGAGGATCCTTACCAGCATCTGGAAGCTCCCAGCCAACAACAATTTCTTCCTCCGGTCTCGCTTCCCCGTGCGTAGGAATGGCGAGGTTGAGGCGAGGGAATTTGTTAGATGGTGGCGAGAGGTGGCGGTGGGTGCCAAGCATCCTATTGCGAAGCAACGGCAGAAGGAGAGCCCCACCCATGTTGGCGGGAGGTGGCAAGCCCCCACATTGGTGATCCAACAAATGCGGCGGAGAGCCCCGGCCATGGCGAGAGAGTTGACGAGTGACTACATCGATGTAATGGCCTCGGAGAGCGGTTTGTGCGGTGAAAGCACGACGCCGAGATTGGCTACGCCCGGCCACCACTAGCTAAAGGTGAGGAGTCCCTAATGGGAGACAAAGGCACTTGGGCAACGTTGCACGGGGCTTCCCCCAGTGGTGCAGCATGGTATGGAGGTGATCCACCTCCAGCACCACATTGTTTGTCTAAACTTGCATCTGTAAAAACACATTGGAGATCACCATAGATTTATTATAAATCGAGAAATATTGATCAACTACAGAATTAACAAATAAAAAAGCATTTCTTTCTTTCCATATCCAAAATAGAATCTCCCCTATGAAAACATGCCAAATTTGGGTGAACATAGGCAGAAGTTTGGGATTATCTCCCAAGAGGATATGTTGCCAAGTGAAACAGTGGGATTGTGAAAGAAAAAAATGAATGGATCCAGTTCCAGGTAATTTGAGCTTTGGGACAGAACCAGAAGACATGCAAAAGTGTTTCCAAATGTCCCTGAAGGGCAATCGGGAGTTGAGATCCCAATTTGAACAAGACGAGCCCGGAGATAATAAGGCCTTGGTGTAGTATACACCAAAGAAAATGAGAAATTTTGGGCTCCACATATATATTCCAAGCAGTTTCAAATCGTCTACCCGGGTAGACGAGAGTGGCGTGAATTCCCAACGAGTATTAAGTTTTTCCACCATGGGAAAATGGGGTGAGAGCCAACGATAGCCTTTGTTGGATTTGTAGTTACAAAAAGGAGTATCAACATATCACTTCCAGTCTGTCCACTATGGGCGAGAGGAATGCACATCAATCTTATGCAACATGTGATCAGGAACTGAATTGATCACAATAGTGAAAGTATCTTGATCTTGGTTGGAAAGCCGAAACAAAGCTTTAAAATTTGGCCAAGAGAACCAGGATTGAGCATTTTTGCAAAAGAAGTCCTCGATGGTGCGAATTCCGCGCTTAAATAATTTGAGCACGGAGATTCCCGGGACCTCTGCTAAGCATTTATCTTGGGATTGAAAAATCGGTGACCACCAAAGAGATTGTTGATTGAGAGAAAGCCCATTATGAAAGCCATCCCCTTCCATAAAAATCAAGTGTCGACACATTCCCACGCTTTCCAAATACTCTTAAGCACAAAGGTGCCAACAATTTTGACAGGCACAGGAGTGATGAGCAAATTGACAAACCCTAAGCCTTTCCACGTAGGGTGGCCATAAGGAGAACCTTCCACAATGCCATGTCATATGAGAACTTTCCAAACTTCTTGGCCAGTAATGCTTCTGATAATCCACTTAGCACAAAGAGCTTGCCCTTAACGTTGAATGTGAATACGCTCGAGGCCTCCGAAGTGCAGGCGAGACAACATATATCCTAGGCTACCCGATGAAAACCTTTGCTAGTAGAAGCATTAACCCATAAGAAAGCTTTGAGCAGTTTTTCTAGCTTCTGAATGGAGGCTTTGGAAGGAACCCAACAAGACGAGTAGTAAACATGGGTGGTAGCAAGAACTTTAGAGCAGATTTGGAATTTGCCAACCAAGGATAAAGGCTTGGTGATCCAATATTCCAATTTTTTCGCCACCCGTTGAATGACATAATGTCATAGTTCGATCGGGAGGCTTGAAAAGCAAAAGGAATACCTAAAATTTTGAAAATCTCACCATGTTGCAGAATTTTCCAATCAAAGGTGGCAAGCCAATCAAGTGCGGGAAGGAAAGATTGCCGGTAACATTGGGTTTTTCGCCATTGAATGGATGAGCCAAAAACTAGGCGAAAGTATCCAAACATTGCATAGCATTACAAATGTTGGTCTCATCCTCAATAAGTATAAGGAAGGAATCGTCCACAAAATGCCCATTGAGAAGTTGTGAATTGGGCTCAAATTTGATTCATGGTTCCATTTGAAAACAAAACCTTTGATATGCTGTTGATGCCAACATGGCAAGATTTTACGAAACATGAACTCTAATTTTTAGTTTTCTTGTAAGGCAATAAATTTTATTTTTGGTCTATCGTTGGAGAAATTCTGTATTTACAAACTCGGGCTTGATTTTTTCCATTTGTTAAAAATACTACGAGATACAATGTTACTCTCGAATCTCAATATTGATGGATTCTGAAGCATACAATATTGTTATTTAATGTTTTGATTGCAAGACTTTTTATCTCTTTTGTAAAGTAAGGATTCAATGCTACAAATTTAGGAATTGCTATTGAATTTACGGTTATTCTATAAATTGGATTATGTTCCCATCATTTTGAAAAATTAAGGTGGAATAGTTGGCTTCAACTATGATCTATCCATGTATGGTATGGATTATTATCTTTTCTTTTTCTTTTGCATGGAATGATCCCACGTATGCTTTCTTTGGTTTCTCCACTCTCTTATGGTCTTCCGTTACGAAAGCATGCTAGCGATATCTTGAACAACATGGTTGAAGCAACTTTTGCCACTAGACTCACAGATCAAACAATAAACCACGATTAATGAATTACACATTGGCAACTACAGGCCAAGCTTTCTTGGTGACCTAGGATTACACCTAATTACAGGAAAATTGTCTCGCCTCATAAATAATAAAAGTTTGATAACTTTTCATTTGCATACACAAGAGAGCCTTTTTCTCCAATTATGTGGCAACAACACTGTGGACACCATTGAAATCATAACTAAGAATTTATGTTTAAAAGGAAAAAACTACCATAGACATGATCCCCATTTTTATGTAACAAAACATGCCTTGTCTAAAGTTGAAACTTCTTTCGAATAACCTCTTTCACAAAGAGGTGCACTAATACACACTTTTACAGCTTGAATCTCTCAAGTGCAAATAGCTTTCAGCCAATATATTTTTAAAATATTTAATATTAAAAATTTGAATGCTAGAGCCATAACATGTTATGGCAGTCACAATTTCAATGACTTTTAAGGAATTGTAATTTCTTCTCTTAAGCCTACCAAATATGTCTTAACATGTCATAGAAAATGGCAACCAACTGATTTTAAATTGTAAATATTTCAAAGGCTTTTTCTAGAGCTTTGGAAGACGTATAATCATTTTTTTTTTTCATTGGAGAAACTGTATTGTTAGTTCCTACCTGTCGAGATAACTATAGGTTTCAACTCAACTTAATAGTTCTCACACTTCCAGCCAATGACAGATATGAATTATTTTCATGACTATAGTTATCTATTTTATATAATATTTAAATATTTTTTATTTTAAATATTAAATTTTTAAAATTTGTTTTCCTGATTTTCTATTGGTGTTTAGTTTTGATTTGACAAATTTTCCCCCTTATTACGGTACAGTCTTTTTCAAATTTTTAAAACCAAAATTTCAAAAAATGCCATCTGTAACTGACATTAATTGCATTAACTTAATGCGGGTCACTTTCTCTGCTAAATCGACAGAAAATTAATTATTTCAGTTGTCAAATTTGAAGGTACAAAATTAAATACGATAAAAAGTACATCTATATTTGTGATTCCTACTCAAATTTACGGTCTTTTAATTTGTCAGGTTTTTGTGAGTTTTTCGCCACAGTTGAGTTCAGCATAAAATGAGCCAGCCCAGTCGAGTCTCAAATCTGTACAGCGGCTCGGCCGTATTATAAGCCGCGAGGATCGCCAGTACATAGTTAAATAAGCGCGATTGCAGGCAAAACCTCTTCACCTTAACATCCTTTCTTATCAGCCAAATCCTGTAAGAAGTCAGGCACAATAGGAGCACATGCGAGAGAGAAATCACTAGGGTTTCAGTCGCACAGGGCGTGTAAGCCCCCAAAGCATTTGTAACCATCGTCACCCATATTCCGTTCGCCACTGGGTGACAATACCAGTCCAACAGGCTTTCCGACGCCATTTTCTTTGAAACTTTCTCTACCGTAAGCCTGCAAATTTCAGAGCATTTTGATCTCCATGGAAACAGAGATGCACAGTTGAGAGGAAAATTTTGCTGAATTTATTGAAAATGATTTCGTGGTGATTAGTGGCTGAAAATTTGGAGTCGACCACATTGGACCAACTTAGTCTTCGTTGGAGTGGTAGATATATAATATTTGGAAACAACAAAAAGAAGGCGTCCCCCTCTTTAGATGACAATGATTCGCGGCATAGATTATCATTTAGAAATCGTCAGCCCCCACCTCACACTCGGTGGGAGAAAAAATCAAGAATAATTGAAGTTTTTCAGAATTTGTGGTGAGCTCCCAGCATTTCGAAACGGATTATTCTTTCCGAAAATTGACTTGTTAGAACTAGTACTAGAGACTCATTCTAAAGTTAGGGAATCTTAGGTGTTTACAGACTACAGTGGTTTCAATTAACGAATGCATTCCATCTTTTAGGCTGTAATGAATGTGGCAACAAAAGTCATAGCTTCTCCTTCCAAGATATTTCTTGGTGTGTAAGATTTGTTAGTCAAATAATTTAAATAATTTGTGGTGTACAGATTTGATGGCAGAGCTGTCATTCCATTTCCGCGTTGGGGCAGTCTTAAATACATATAGTCTGGAATATTGGATGTAGCAATGATTCACGAATAATGTATGCCCCCACATGCTCTTTTTGCTCAAATTATCAAACATTAAATATTAAATCTTTCGGTCGTCTTTTGTTTTAGTCGACGTTTTTGATAAAGTTGAATAATTTCAATTAAAATTATTGTTTTTCTAGATTTTGGATCTTTCCTTAAATTTATTTTTAAAAAATTTGATGAAATATTTTTCTGTATTTTATTATGATTTGACTCATAACTTCAGTAAACTTTATAAATAAATATTGTAATATTTTAAATAAAAAAATTATATGTTAAATATGTTGTTTTTAATAATAATTAATATAAACGTATGGGAACAAATATTATATTAATAATAATTAGTTAGAAAATTTATTTAAAAGTCATGTTTTATTTTCCTTTACTTGAACTGTTTGTCAAATTCTACATCTCCTGTTCAGAGAAGGCAGTCCTTATACCACGATGTAATACGGGTTTCAGAGATACAAACATCACAGGCGTACAAACCTATGTTATCAATAGTGCTCGAGTTCTTTTCCTTAACGAAATATCACAACCAAGGCTAGGCAAAGGCGTCACCAATACTTCGAAATATGTGAAAGAAGTCTTGTTGACATGTTCCTCTTTTGTTCCCTCGGCTGCAAGGTATATTCACTCGCCTGCATTGCTAATTGTTTATCTCCTTTCTACTCAATGAAAACAATCCTTAAGTTTACTGACGGCAATTGTTTCCATCAACCGCAAGGAATAAAGTGTCGCAGAGATATAATGACATTCATCTTACATTCAAAGAATTTGAGGGACGAGTCTTAGATATGGTGGAGTAAGTTCAATGTCGGTTGAGTATTCCCATCTGCTCTGTCTCCTCTTTCTTTGAAGGAAGAACACAATTTTCATCAATGCACAGAGAGGTGAATTAAATTTGGTGCCCTCTGATTGCTTTCACGAGGAAATTGTATTAAGAATCAGAGTGAGGGTTTGAAGTTCTATTTGCTATTTCTGGCATTTGTTCATATACATTGAGTTTTTGAATGTATTGTGTGTGTTTCCTATTTTCGGTGAACTTACCGTTGAATGTTTGCGAATGTTTTAAAGTTTTTAATTTCTATGCAAAAATGAAGGGATTCGAAGGTTTTCTTGCCGTCAATTTTCGTTTGGAGGGAAACCTTCAAGGTGCTTTTGAGGCAATTCAATTGTTTTGCCTAGGTTTTCTCATCATAGGTGAGTTGTCAAAATGTGCATGTTTTGTTCTGCGCAAGGTAGCTCGCGTCGTCTCCGGAGGTGAATTCGTCTATTCCATAACTTGGAAAAACCATCTTTTCGGTAAATCAAGAGCGACTTACTTTTTGTATTACACATTGTGGAGAATGCAATGCATACAAAAATATGTACTTTTGGATGTCGGAGGGCATCTTGCAGAAACATGCTTTGTTGATGAATTTTGTTACTCAATTTATTATTTTAATTCTCGGTCGGGTTCTTCAAAACATGGTACAAATCATAGTGTATCTTGGTCACAGAGGCTAATTTAAACCACTAACCATAGAGTCCATTTTAAAAAATTACTAAGGAAAACTAGCATTCTTCCTAGTAAACCAAAAAATTACTACATGGTCAGATCGTGTATAGTAGGTCGTATTTAACCTTTGTTACTTCAATGCCAACAAAATACCTACCTGAAAACAAGGTTCACATACACAGAACCCAACTAAAATGATGCCAATTAATAAAGATTATAACATTTGTTTATGCATGTTGCCAGGATGCCATAGAGGCTACAAAATGAAGGTCACCATTGGCTTCACAAGATTTCCGCACTTGTTAGCATACAAATATCCAAAATACAAAAATATGGCAAATATAATAATAATATGCATCTTGATCAAACATGATTAATTGTTGAACATTATTAGAGTAAGCTTTTTAGCAACAAATTCAAAGTAAAATTAAGACTCCAAGCTTTGCAAGAAATTAAACTTGAATCTGTTGTTTGTGTGGGCCTAATATTGGTGACTATTTGCATATGTATATAATATTCCATTGCCATGATCAAATCTTCTCGACCCTTTTTAATATATCAACCTTTTAAGATATGGCACAATGAATATTAGCATATTCGAAGGCATAGCTATCTCACTAAATAAAATTCTCATCCAAAGTATCTAAAGAACATATGCACTCTAAACTAGATCAAACTAGTGCGTGCGGGTGTATGAGCCTTGAATTTGTATTAGCAAAATACATAAAACAGGTAAACATTCTTATACATGCACCAATTTAATTATGTAAATGAGCACAACCAAATTTATAAACCAACCAACAATTGTACAAAACAAATATTAATTATGCTATAACAACACAAGAAGGAATATGCTAGCCTTACATTTCAAAAATATGTGCCAGGACAATGACCTGACAGATATCCAACACTTGATGTTCAACTTGGGTACAAAGTTGAATAAGAACTACTTGTAACTTGCAATATACAACCATATATATGTATATATATGCAAAAATAAACTATGAACAAGCTATGTAAAGACTTAAGCCAACCGAGGCATTAAAATACACTTGCGACTCCAAATAGTAAGTCACTATTTCAATTACCAAAAAAACAAGTTCAAGGATGGATTTGATCTCTATTGTCTTGGTATATTTATTGATTTAGGGCACACAAGCACTGACATTGATTGAATTGGCTATTAACTAGAAATTTCAAAACAACTTTGTTTGGCTCTGGCTTTGTAGGTGTAAAATTATATGCTTTGTTTGCCAATTACAAGTTGCTTCAATGTTTCTTGTTTCCATTTAATATTTGAATATTTCACATGTTTTGGACTCTACAAAGATTTCTTCAGTATTCTAGACAAACTACATTCTAACATATTACAATCTACTCATCTTTACATCCTCAGTTTTTGCCATCTACAATTACAATTGAAAGGTAGGAACTGGCCGCTTTGTGGCTCTTGTTATATATAGCAAGTCTTGTCCTTTGTTGATATAGTAATCTTCACATTTCAAGTATTTTCACAACCCACGTACAAAATAACCTCCCACAATATTCTTTTCCTTTCGTAAAATAGGAAAAAACACAGTTTATACTCTTTAAAATTCACCCTTCAAAAGCAACAAAACTAACAATTTTGGTCACTTAGTGAGGACCAACCATATCCAGAAGTAATGGGATAATGGGTAAATAAATGAAATTACGCTTTGACAGGCTCTCTGCTTCACAAATAAATTTGAGGTTTTGGTATTAATTATTTGATAATCTTATTCATTAACCTTCCATGAATCCATAAATGAAATTGCACAAATTTCACAAACCAGAAGAATATACTTCTGGAAGTCAAAACTTGAAGAGCCAAAGAATGAATGAATTAGAAAGGAGGAGAACCAAGAAGAGGAGTGATTGAAAATTAATTGCATCACACTCCCTAACAATAGGCTGAGCGCATTTCACCAAATAGGGATAACAACAAGGATATTTTAATAGATCTGAATAACCATGAAAAAAAAGAGAAAAAAATAATGAACTTCAGATTATACAAGCATTTTCTTGAGGGTTGTGGGTAACATGTTTAAATACTCTTCATGCCAATGTACATTTCTGTAGTATGAACATATATACAATATGATTCAAACCCAAAATTGAAAGAAATTTTGAAGTTATACATACCTATGTTACATCCAAACTCCTATTCAAAAGGATAATTTTCACAACAAACTTCATCATGTGATCCTTTTCTTATAGTGACAAATATCTTTACTTGTGGAGATGACAGTTCCAAATGCGTCAATTCATCCATAAACATTTTGTCATGTATATTTTGGATGCACAGGGGTAAAGAAATCCTCATTATATTTAACCTGGGACTGCTTCTTAACAAGTAATCCAAAAGAGATAACCCACTTTCGTCCATGAGAGAGACAATATATATACTTACTTTTCTCAGATTTGGCAAGCACACATTTACTTTCTCCTCCTCCTCCTCCATGAACCACTCCATCTCCTACAATGCAAAACAACACGGCCTCATACAAACAAAGTTGAAAAAAGGAAAAGAAAACAATTAGAAAAGAATCATAGGATGAAGCAATTAGGTTAGAAAAGCATAAAATTGCAGACCTCGCAACATTCACCATGAATTGTCAATTCTTCAAGGTGGGGAAAACGACCCAATACGGTGACACTAAAAGGAACGGGATAGACTCCAACATAATTCATAAGGGTAATTTTTGTATTAATTCAAATGCTGGAAAACCTTCAAGTATCTTAAATTCTGATCTAGGGTAATCCTCCCAGAAAATACTCTGTAACAGTTTGATTTCCCTCAATTGGGGGCTCTCCGTTTTCAATGATTTTACCTCTGGACAATACCCCATGGTCAGATAATTAAGATTAGGGGCGCAAATTTTCAAATTTCTCAGGTGGCCACAATACTGCAGCTCCAAATTTTCAACAAGTGGGCATAGCTGTAACAACCGTTCGAGTGTCTCATCACTCAGTCCCAAAATATGATTTAACACGCATGTTTTGAGAAATGATAAAACGCCTAGATTAGCAGGACCTTTTAGAAAAGCCAAATCTACCAGCTCTAAATTAGTGAGCGTGTTGCAGGCAAAAACAGAGCCTGGAACCTGCATTCTGAGCTTCCTGCCAATCCTGTCCATGTTTACCACATTACGAAGAGCGATTCGTTTGACTCCTTTCATGGCCACATATTCAATCCATTTGGAAACATGGGTAATACTAAATTCATGCAAAGAGGCTTCAAACTCGAAGCTTTCAAGAGAGGCAGAGTGGAGGCGGAGAACATTATTAATTATCCCTTCTATTTTCTAAGGTTGCAAATGTTTGAAATCTTGAGAAGAGAAATTGAGATTGGGCATTTTCCTATAGAGGAATCGCCATTTGGTGGAGAGGATGGAGGAGCGTGTTGCATCTAGAAAAGAAAGCCGGGGAAGTATTTCAGAGTGAAGCAAATAATCAGGCAAGTTGCTCAATCTGTCTGTGTTTTTTCTCCTCGCCATTTCTCACATCTACAAAAGCTTAAAATGTAAATAAGTAGCCTGGTTTAAGTGTAATTAATAATTTTATTGTCATTTCAGTACGTAAATGCCCAACACGCATACCGCTTCCACAACAAGTGTCAAAAACGTGCCGAATTCATTTAGATAATTAAATAGAAGCAATGTTGCAAATTTATTTATTGGAACTTAATTTTTTTCTTTTTAAGAACACTTTAAATTAAGAGTTGTTCTATTTGGCCATTGTTAGTATGGTTTTTAATTTACAAAGAGCCTAAAATGGATTAATCCTTTTTAAATATAATGATCCACATTTAGAAAAGGATATGAAGTCAGATTCTTCTCTTAGACAATTTTCATAGAATAGATACATGTTTGACCTTCAACAAAAAAATAATTAGGTGGTGTGCATTTGGAATTAGTATAAATATTTTTAATTGATTGGTAGGCATTTATCTTTGAAGATGTTTTTGTTGGAAAGTGTCAAATTTTGGCGGTTCCAAAGATTTGCAAGTTGTTTGATTTTAGATATTTTCTACAATCCTAAATATTTACTATCTTAGATATCCACAGATTTTAGATATTTCCTATAATAATATCTAACAATTTGATTGTATCTACTTTTGGACTGTATAATCATGTGCGAAGGAAATATCAAATTTGCCCTTTTTGTGAAGCGTTGCGATCAAATTTTTGGTCCATTAAAGAGGATGACAAGTTGTTAAGGTTAGAAAATGTTTATAATATAGAGTCAGTAGTCAATACGATTCAAAGATTGTTACCCATGAATTGCAATTGAAAAGGATGGAAGAAGGGATCATGTCGCAACCGGTAAAGATACGTCGTTTGGGTATCACAAATGAGACTAATCGGAGTTTTTCGCAGTTTCAAGCAACATGACAACAATGAAAGGTCTTGAACAACTTGAACTAATTGGGTTTGCGGTGCAAATAAGATATGTTGAATGGCAAATCTTAGGGCACTCAACTTGGACTACTGTGATTGTAGTAATTATCCGGAATTACAAACATTGCCAAATTTAGTGAGTTTGAGCTTTTATGGTGATCAAATTTGCAAAGAGTTGCTAAAGGCGTTTGGAAAGTCGGGAGGATTTTCAAAGCTTCGTTTTTCGAAATATCTCATTTCTCTGAATTGGAGGAGTTTCGGAATTGGAGGATGGAGCGATGGCATGCCCGAAGGAATTCTATCTCGAGGATTTTTTCGAGACTAAAGCGGGTTTGAGACGGATTTGGAGCAAATCGAAAAGACCGAGATTGTTCTATTACGATGGCTCAGGGACCTCTTTTCCAGTGACTTCTTCTCCGATGGATTTTTACATGATATTATGCTTTGATCAGCTGCAATTCTTGTGTTGGCATTACTGCTCTGCATCTCTCCGTGTTTGGCCTCGAAGTTGGTACTAATGCATTTCTAATTTTCTTATCTCAAATTTGTTTATCTGTGAGGGATTGTTGTGATGCATTTCGATTTTGTGGATGAAATCAGAGGACGAGAGCGAGTTCACATACGTAGAGGGCGACGAAAAAGGGCACGAGCTCTGGGCATAACTACATCAAAACCGGAGTGCTGTGGGAATGACCAAAACCATTCTTCTATCGATATTGTCAACAAACATGCCGAGTATACCCTAATTTCGGCAGATCGTGAAGGATTTATCACCTTGCAAATGCAACCCTCCTCAATAAGGGCCATGATATCATCGTAACTCAAGCTAACCCTCTTTTTAATTAGGATTTTATGCGGGCGATTTTGATTTTTATGATTATTGAAATATTTTGGTGATGTACAATCGGATAAAATGAACAACAGGAACCGCAATATTAAAATAGAGGGAAAAATATACATGCTTAACCAAGGCCACTAGCACACCCCCATTGAGCACACCATCAATGGTAGAAGGTATTATTCTAAAAATTAAAACTTTTATGTATTGTGATAAGGGCACCTCGAATATTTGCCAATAAAACAAAAAACAAATCTGAATATAACACACAGTACGAATATTTGTGATACATGATTGTTGTAGGTTTGGAGCGTAGACAGTACAAATTGTCATGCTCCATTAACCTCGCTACATATTTGCATCCCTCTCGGCGTAACTTGTGACTCATGTGCAATTGCTAATTTTATCTATCTTTAAAGGTGAGGTGGGGTAGAGGGAGAGGTGAAGGTGAGGGTTTCTTTGGCGATGTCCCCGTAGATAGTGGTTTTACATGATCTAATAAGAGAATGGATAAATTTATTATTGATGAATCTAAATGTTTGTGTTTAATGAGTCATTTATCTAATGCTAGGGACAAAATGTGAAATCATATATCAATTATATAATAGAAGGTGAGTAGGATCTAATTAAAGATAAGGCAATCGGGGGAGGCGATAAAGGATTATTTTCAGTCCTTATTAATTGAGGAAAATATTGATAGGGATTGGGCTTAAGAAGAGTTTCTTAAGCTTATTCCAAACTTGGTAACAAAGGAAATGACTAAAAGGTTAATGAAGAAAATAATTGGATTGAAAAGCTAGAAGAATTCATTTTCTCTGTCAACTAGATAAGTCACCTTGCCTGTATGGATTCCAGTCAAATTTATTTGGAGATGCTTGGGAAATTATTGTTGAGGATCTTCTATCTATAATGGACATAACTCAAACTTCAGGTAGAGTCTTAAAGGCAGTCAAATAGTCTAAATCATAGTGCATCCAGAGGAAAACACCCTAGATGAGGATCTAGAGATGATGTAAATGTATGCATAAGGTTTAGTATTGAGTGAAACAAAGAATTGCAACATGATGTCAATATGAGAAACATAACGTGTACATGACAAAAAAATATCATAATGCATTGAAAATTCAACATGATGCCTACAACAAGCGGTAGTGAGTGATTGATTTTCACATAAAAGGTTGTTTTCATTTTTTTTTTTTTAAATTGGGTGACGTAATTTCTAGATCTTCCATCTTAAACTTAAAGAACAATCGTGTTCAATTCATATCTAATAAATGTTTTACACGTGGTTCACAATTAGGAAAATCAAATATTCTTTTTATTGTATATCTTCTATTTGGTGAAACCCTTGTGTTCTCATTCCAAAACTCTACAAATAATTCTTGTAGAGTATTAAATATATCATTGTCTTTCCATAGGAGTCTATAAGAGAATGTACGATAGTCGGTGTTATTGGATGATTCAAGTTTTTACATCTCCCAATTGCTTTCGTTAGTGTTTTTCTATTTACTTTCAAGGCTCTACTTGTTTTTCTAATCAAGCATTTTTTTAGTGTTTTATCACTTATTATACAATTAGTAAGCACACACCGTGTAGCCTTAATATTTTGGTGTGACATGCTTTATATGAATTTTCAACAATTGTCAAATTTTGACCATCAATATTAGATGTTCTTAGTCATAGTTTCTTTATTGCAAGTCTCGTCTTAATTAATTTCATTAGAGTAACAAATAATTGACATTTTCGCATATCATTTGTTTTCTTAAAGTAATTATTCCAAATTTTTATAGTTTTTCTTCTCAAATTTTTGCCAAGCATTGGTTTTAAAATGTTTTATTCGATTTGAATTAAGTAAATGAGGAGGATTTCTTAGTGGTAATAATTGTTATCGTGGTTACTTTTATCATTTGGTGATTTCATATAATTTTCAAAATTAAAAATTATATTCTCGAATAAAAATTTGTTATCATTATTCATATCAACATTATTATCTATGTCAACATCATTATTCAATTCATTATCAATACTCATTTCAATATAGTTATTCTCTTAATTTTCATTACACATTTCAATCTCATTATTTATTAAATCCCCACTATAGACAAAATTAATGCATTTGAGTTAGTAGATGTATCTCACCCTCGGCAATGCTTTTGCATTCGCTTCAATTTCTTTATTCTAATAACTTTTAATAGGTTCAATGTCTTGTTTATCATCTCTCATATCCTTACATTGTTTTTTATTCCTCGTGATTAGTACAACATAGATAGTGGGGGTGGGAACAACTTACATTATAAAAAAATATGTGAGAATGTGTAAAATGATGCATAGTAAACAATGTGGGTACAAAATTCTCACAAATAGAGAAATAGGGATGTTGGTCGAGTGTGAGGCATACAAAATCTAAGTAACGCGTGATCGTTAGTTTTTAGAATGGAACATGGGTTGAAACCACAGTCAGGGGACATCAAGTCCCTCCTCTTTAATGGGAGAGGTTCCCTTATTGAAAGCAAGAAAAACAAATGTACAGATCTACAACTATCAATGTTTGGACCCTGATATTCTGGAATGTTTTCATACTTAAAAGATTATCAATCAGAAAGAATGGAAGAATAAAGAGATGGGAGAAGGAAGAAAACAACAATGCTTTTGGGAAATATAGATAGCAAAGTATCTCCCTACTCACATTGAACCAAGAAAATATAGAAAAGGATCAATTACTTCACCACCGATGCAAATCTACAGACACAAAGTTCTGAAGATTACACAAACCAGAACACAAAGTTTCTATTGAATGTAAAACAAATGATCCATTGAATCGAGCTAGGAGAGAGAGATATAACAGAGGAAAATAAGAAAAGAAAAGAACTTTTGCATTGAATTACTTGAATTTACAACCTTCCCGAGGAAAACCGAGAATCCCCCTTTTCCCATGGCCAAAACCATATATTTATAACAATTTGTATACATCCATACTTTATCCCCAAGAAAATAATATCCGAAAGGAATAATGTTTGTTGCAGATTCACTTTTGGAAAGTGACATGAAACAAACGCACTCATGAAAACCGGAGGTTCAAAAAGGCAAATATTTCGTCAGTTCGAGCATGATTACTTTAGCAAGGGGCATCTCATGATTTTCTTCTTCATGTGGTCCCGCCATTTCTACCTTTTAACCACTTTCATAGCACTTAAGTGCTTATCGATAAGTTTTATCCTTTTTATCGCATATGCTCGATAAAATCCATTTTTCGATGATCAAACTTTACATCCCTTATCGATTTGGCTCCATAATAAACCAAAAATGCATCTCATGGAGAAACGACAAGAATACAAAGAAAAGTATAAAGAATGAGCCATTTTTGCGTTTTGCAGAGCTCTAGTTCGTTAATGGCCTCAAAAACCAGATGAGTACATTCGACTATCTTTTCCCGTTTTTACCTTCAAATTTGGACCCTACACGTGGCAAGATCCAAGCAACGACGATTTTGGGGAGACATATGCATTTCTAACATCCGGGAGAAAAATGTGATTTCTCATTTTGCTCTCGCCACCCGCTTTGAATTTTCAACGTAGGCCACGTGTCCCTTCCTGATTGATCGGACCTTAACTTAGAAATTTTCCCCTTCGCATGAGCGGGGCCACGGGCCATTTTAGAACTTTTCGCCCTTTGTGGAAACAAGGCTAAAATTCCCAAAGTCTTCTTAATGGTCACCAAAGCGCCTGTGAACTGAAAAATGGCCACGTGTCCCTTTCTGATTCTTCAACACGTGACATCACCTGATTGGTTGCGGGGATGTGCTTTGCTTTTTTATCTATTTTGAAAAGGGAAATATTCTAACCTTTTCCCGAAATCCCATCCTCTGCCATTGACTTTTCAACATGAACATGTGTCCCTTTCTGATTTCTTTGCGGACTTCAACTCAAAATTTATCCTTTCTCTGCAAAAAGGTTAAAAACGAAAGATGCAAGGTCCCGCGCATTCCAAACGCATAAAAGAAGAACTAAAATCATTTCCCATCCATTGAAAATAGGTAAAATGTTTTAACAAAGAGTGTACTATGGGAATTTTGATTAAAAATGTCGTGGGAAATGAAAATGAGCATCTGAGGAGTTTAAAACATAAATTTCTTCTATGGTAGGGCTCCAATTTCCACGAAATTAGATTCGAAAGGGTGGGGAAAATTGAGAGGACAACAGTTGGCTCCTTCTGGGGATGATTTGGTAGAGGAAAGAGGAAAAATCAAGAACCTTAGAGAATTCGGGTAATCAGATCGAATCAGTGTCTTAGCCAATGGGCAATGGAGTCAAAAGAAGAAATACCAACACTAGAAGAGAACACAGGAAGGAAACCAACCAAAACAAAAACAAGGAAAGCAAAACGCTATACAAAATGTATAGAGGGACCACCAAAACTCCTAGGTTTTGAACAACTTCAAAAATTGCCCATTATAAGGAAGTGGAGAGGAGAACCATCCATGTAATCCAGTGAAAAGAGTTCTCACCAAAGCAAAATGTCGATTTTAAAAGGACCAAGCCAAAGGGAATCAAATTTACCATGGCTACCTCAAGGTTCATGCCTTTTGTCCCAAAGAAGAACATTTTCTCCCACTTGAAAAGTTATGGGTTTAGCCTTTTTGTCAAACAAAGCTTTTACCTTGAGTTGATGAGCTGATATTGTTAACCACTACTGCAACTTGTCTTCATTCAACTTCGGTACATAATTCTTTTGTCCAATGAATTGGTAAAGCGGGCATCCTCAATGGCCTTCATCAAATGTAAAAGGTAGTTCCAATGTCCTTTGGTAGCTAAGCTTCAACTCCATATACCACTTGAAAAGGAGAAATTCCAATGGCTCTCTTAGGTGTAATCCTATCTACCCATAAAGCATCATATATTTTATTTTGCCAATTCCTCCGAGAGTCATTAACAAGCTTCCGAACAATGGTGACCGGGTTTTGTTAGTTGATTATGCTTGTCCATTCCTGGGGATAGTAATCAAGAGTGTGTGCAAGGGAAATGCCATATCCATAGAAATCCATCATCTCAAGCAGAGAAAAATTGGAAGCATTGTCGGTTGCATCTTGTTTGGTATCCCAAACCTTATTAAGATGTGATCCTTGATGAAGTTGCATACTACTTGAAGTAGTACTTTTAATCGGAATGGCTTCCACCCACTTGGTCAAATAATCGTGGCAATCAAAACATGAGTATGCCCTGCACTTGAAGGTGGATTGAGTGTCCCAATGAATTCCAAACCCCATTGTTGAAAAGGTTCCTCAATCACCACTGGTTTGAGAGGTAAAGCAGCCAATTTGGGTCTTCCAACAAAGGTTTGACATGCTTCACACTTGCCTACCCACTTTGATGTATCTTTGAACAGGGTAGGCTAATAATACTCGGCACGGAGGATTTTGTGGGCCATGACAACATAAGAGAAATGACCTCCATAGGCATGGCCATGAAAAGCGAGAACAATTTCTTGTCTTTGCTCTTTGTCAACACATTTCAAAAACATTCCATCTATCCCTTGTTTGAACAATGTATTTTCCCACAACACATATTGCGAGACCTTAATTTGATGGCTCTCTTATCCTCGCACTCAAATGGGATGGACATTCTCCATAAGTAAGAAATTGGGCAATGTCAAGCATACCATTCATCGGTTGAATCGAGGAAAAAAACAATAGAGATATCAACTTCCTTCTTAGACAATTTGACATCATCTCCTTCAGAATGAGTTCACATAAGTCCATTCCTCGAACTAGCTTGGTGGGTTTTATGTCAAGATCATACTCCTGAACTTTGGCTACCCAATTTCCTCTCTTGGTTCCAAATCTTGTTGTGTAAGAATGGATTCAATAGTTGTATCGAGCACAAGCACAATAGAATGAGAGTTGAGGATGTAAAAACGAAACTGTTTCACAACTTTGACCACTACAAAAGCATGTTTCTCTATCATGGTGTACTTCAGCTCATGGGATTTCAAAATATAACTCATGAACGCTATGGGGAGTTCATGACCTTCAGCATTCTCCTGGGTTAACACGAAAACTAGAGTACTTTCAGTAGCATAGCAATAGATAATGAAGTCTTTGCTATAATTAGGGCATGCCAAGATTGGAGTCTTTGTTATAGCTCTCTTGATGTCTTCAAATGCAACCTTTCCTTCGGAGGACCAAACAAAATTCTGCTTCCCTTTCATCATGTGGGCTATGTTCAAAGTAAGTTCAGCAAAATCAAGTATGAATCTTCTTAAGAAGTTGATCTTGCCAAAGAAAGAGTGCACACCCTTCTTGCTTATGGGGAGAGGGATCTGTTGAATCATCTGGTCTCTTTCTGGATTAATCTTGATTCCCTCCTTGGAGAGACGATATGTCCCAATAATTTTCCTCGGTGACACAAAAGACAGATTTCTTGGGATTCAAGGAGATGCCATGCTCTCTACACTTTCGGAGGACAGTTTGAAGGGGTTGGAAATGATCAGCTTTGGTTTTTGAAAACATAGTCAAATCATCAAGGTATACAACTATGCATTTTCCTTGAGACTGCCAAAGGCCAGGTCCATTGCCCTTTGAAAGGTGGCACCAACATTGATGAGGCCAAAAGGCATTCTCCTGTAAGAAAAGGTGCCCCAAGGAGTGGTAAAGGCAGTCTTATGCTGATCTGTAACACTTACTTCTACTTGATTATATCCTGAGAATCCATCAAGCATGGACAACATTTTTGAACCTGTAACAACCTACAACACTTGATCCATTACGGGGAGAGGATAATTATCCTTCAAAGAGGCTTGATTCAAATTCCTAAAATCAACACAAATCTAGATCTCACCATTCTTCTTCCTGATAGGCACAATATTAGCAATCCACATTGAATGGTGAATGGGGAAAATGATCTTAGCCTTCAATAACTTTTGGATCTCTTGAAAGATCAGATCGCAGTTTTAGGGTTATACTACATGCTTTTCGGAAGGGCTCGATCCTAGGCTTTAGAGGAATGAAATGTTACATCTCTTTTGGTTGAAAAGCCTTGAGATCATCATAAGAATATGCAAGAACATTAGCATACCCTTTCAACAAATTTGCTATTTTTTTCCTCTCCTCTTGTGTGCAGCACTTTCCAATGTTTACCAACATGGGTTCATTAAGACTCCCAATGTTTATATTTTCATAGTCAGCAGATTGCTGAGCTCCTTTGTAAGTTTTGGACTTGATGTACCTATCATGTTTATCAAATAACTCTTCCAAACTTACCAACCCTTTAGGTATCTTATTACCTTTTAGTTTTATGCAACCATCGTGATCCATTTCTTCTTGTTTTTCTTCTTCATTTGGAGGTACACACTCTCTAGGTAGATTCCCACCTCCTTTAAAGTACTGCTGGTCAAAATTATCTCTGAGTTCAAGGAAGGAAAGTAAGTGTTGATCATCATTAAGGACTTTCCAATTGTTTGCATTGTCAGGCACACTAGGCCTATGAATCATCTTAATGGTGAATTTATCTTGGGATAAATCTGGATGAGGGATCAGTAGAGACCCCGAGACAACCAAGGAATCATCCCTGGTGTTCATTTCACTTGGCATGGCTTCAATGGAAAAGGCATCAAGGAACTCAATAGAATCCCAAACCAGATTCTTGTAATGTTTCAACCTTCTATTCTTCACTTGAAAGAGATCTCTGACCTATTTTACAATTAGCTCTACATCTCCATGAGCAAGGAGATTCTTGATCTCCATCTCTTTTTCATGCTTAAACCGAGGATGAGAGCTTCATACTTAGCTATATTATTTTTTTTTTCGAATTGGAGCTTGAAGGAGAAAGGATGAATTTTCCCTTCAGGAGAAATAAGCACCACACCAACTCTAGAACCAGCTAAGGAGCAGCTCCCATCAAATTCCAAGATCCAAATGCCATTAGGATCAAGAAACACTTCCTTAGGATGGTTAGCCTCATCTTGTGACATGATCATGTAGTTACCATGACCAAAGTTGTCATAAAGTATTTGTGCCTTTGGGTCATTTGTTCTTTGCACGATATATTCAGTTTGTTTCTCAGACAATAACTTCTTCATTTTCCCATTCACTAGAATAAGAGCATGTGACCAATCCATCATGATTTCTCCTCCAACATCTTTGCAACAATTTCTACTCAGCAGCATGCTGTAGGAAGGGGGAATATCAGCTACCAAAATGGTGGCTAAAACTATCTTCTCTGGCAAAGAAGAAAGGCTACTTGTGCTTCCTTGATCCTTCTAACCAATGGCACTTCTCTACTTTCCATTGAGTAACATGAACCAAAATTATGGGTTAGGGTGAAGCCTAGGGCATGAGCTATCTTAGAAGGATCACATTATCGAAGCACTTAATCAATAACACAATTGTTGAGTTTTGGCCAGCCTATGAGGAGAGTGACGTAAAATGGTTTGATCTTCTCCTCAGATGAAGTGATTGCTGCCACAAGGCTTGGTTGAGATGAAGGAGAAGGAGTGGGCAAGAGACCTTTAGAACTAGGAGATGAAGGCTTGGATTTGGAGTTTACAAAGTATACCATCTTAACAAAGGCTTTGGGATGGGTTTGGTAGAATTCGCTTCGAGATCTGAATTTTAGTTTCCTTGAGATGGTCGATAATGTCAAAAGAACTAGAGGTAAATGGAGCATCATTGATAGGAGTAGATGAAACTTTTGACTTATCAACTCTATCATTTGAAGGGAAAGAAGTTTTAGGAGCAGAAACAGAGGAGGAAGGGACAACAGAACTTACCTTGGGTGTGGAAGAATTTGGAATAGGAGCTCCTCTCCTTGCAATCACTGGAATGACCGTAGGAAGCTCCTTAGATCTTTTAGCAGGCTACACCACTTTCTCCTTCTTGTTGGATTTCTCACGAGTCATGATAGCATATGATTCATTGTTCATCTATGCAACTCTTTCTTCATAATCATCCTCTTCATCTATACCTTCAGTGGTGAGAAAATGGACATGAGATCCACTCAACTCTTCTAATTCTTCATCAACTTCCTCTTCATGTTCTTCACAAATTTCATCCTCCTCCTCGTCATCAAGCTCCAGCAGTTCACATGTTGCATTGACTGGAACTTTAACAGGTGGGCCTTCAATTGCCAATCTAGTCTAAGTAGAGGGAAACCGATTCCTGGGCTGAAAGTTCTTCCTAGGAACATCCTGATAAGGAGCATGTTGGGCGAACTGCTTCTTGAGAGCAATAAGATCATTAGCAAGTTTCTGTACTAACTGATCTGCATTAGCTCCAGGAGAAGATGTGGAAGGAGATGCTTTGGATTTGGATGAATCTCTCCTTAGCTTTCCAGACATGATCAGATCATCTTCAACACTGACAACAAATCTTTGATCAGCATCTAAAGTGGCAAGATTAGCTCTTCTAAGTGCATAGCTCACTTCAGGTAGTTGGGCATTAAGGAAGAAACATTTCTGAATCTGATCCATAGGGCGTGTGTTTTGTGGGATCTTTTAACCACTGACTGTTGAATTTGGCCACAAATTCCCTCATGGGCTTGTGTGACTCTTTCTTGATTTGAGAAATCTAGGCCAAGAGGGCATGCACATCCTCAGCAGGTTTGAAACGCTGCTCAAACTGGGTCGTTGTGGTGTTCCAATTGGTGATGGATCCAGTAGGGAGATGATATAACCAATCAGCAGCATTATCTTGCAATGTCTCCACAAAAAGTCTAACGGAGATATCCTCATGTTCAACTCCATGAACACCAAAAACAACAATGAAGGCCGCAATATGTTCATATGGATGAACCTTCCCATCACCTCTGAAGTTAGGGAAATTCTTTATATTTCCTCTAGGCAATTCATGCAATGGCTAGGGAAGAGCAAGAGGCCCAACCCTTTGGCCCCAAGGTAGAGGAGTTGCCATCCTTGGAAAGATTGTTTGGAGAGGAACTGAAACACCAGCGAGAATCAAAGCATGCAAATTAGGACTGATTTGATCTTGAGGGATGTCACTCCCATAAGTTTTGTCTCTAGCAAGAGGAGTGCTTGTAGACCTTGTTCCTCTTCTTCTTTTTGTTGATGAAGGGAGAGAGAAACCTTGATGATCTAGAAGTTGGAAATGAGGGTCTTCTTCCCTAAGGGTTCTTCTACCCCGAGTGTATCTTGGAGTCACCAGATCAAAGATGATCAAAAAGTTGTTATTCAAAAACTGGAATCCATTTGCAATGAACTCCCTAGCGGAGTCGCCAAAATTTTTTGGGTTTCAGAATGGAACATGGGTTGAAACCACAATCAGGGGACAACAAGTCCCTCCTCTTTAATGGGAGAGGTTCTCTTATTGAAAGCAAGAAAAAAAAATGTACGAGATCTACAACTATCAATGTTTGGATCCGATATTCGGAATGTTTTCATACTTAAAATATTATCAATCGTAAAGAAAACAACAATGCTTTTGAGAAATATAGATATGAGTATCTCCTACTCATCATTGAACTAAGAAAATATAGAAAAGGATCAATTACTTCACCACCGATGCAATTCCTAAGATTACACAAACCAAAACACAAAGTTTCTATTGAATGCAAAACAAATGATCCATTGAATCAAAGCCGGGAGAGAGAGATATAACAGAGGAAAATAAGAAAAGAAAATAACTTCTACATTGAATTACTTCAGAATTTACAACCTTCCGAGAAAATAGAATCCCCCTTTTCCCTGTGGCCAAAACCATATTTATAAAAATCCGTATACATCCATACTTTATCGCAAGAAAAGAATATCCAAAGGAATAATGTTTGTTGCAGATCCACTTTTGGAAAGTGACATGAAACAAACACACTCATGAAAACCAGAGGTTCAAAAAGGTGAATATTTCATCAGTTCGAACATGATTACTTTAGCAGGGGGCATCTCATGATTTTCTTCTTCACGTGGTCCTGCCATTTCTACCTTTTAACCACTTTCATAGCACTCAAGTGCTTACTGATAAGTTTTATCCCTTTTATAGCGTATGCCCAATAAACTCCGTTTTTATGATCAAACTTTACATCCCTTATTGATTTGGCTCCATAATAAACCAAAAATGCATCTCATGGAGAAACGACACGAATACAAAGAAAAGAATGAAGAATGAGCCATTTTTGCATTTTACGAGCTTTGGTTCGTTAATGGTGAGTACATTCGGCTATCTTTTCCCCTTTTTACCTTCAAATTTGGACCCTACACGTGGCAAGATCCAAGCAACGACAACTCGGGGAGAAATTTGCATTTCGACATCCGGGAGAAAAAGTGTGATTTCTTATTTTGCTTCGTCGGCCCGCTTTGACTTTTCAACATAGGCCATGTGTCCCTTCTTGATTGATCGGGCCCTAACTTAGAAATTTTCCCCTTGGCATGAGCGGGCCCAGGGCCATTTTAGAACTTTTCGCCCTTTGTGGAACAGGCTAAAATTCCCAAAGTCATGCGTCGATCCGCCAAAGCCCATGTGAATTGAAAAACAGCCACGTGTCCCTTTCTGATTCTTCAACATGTGACATCACCTGATTGGTTGCGGGGATGTGCTTCACTTTTTATCTGTTTTGAAAAGGGAAATATTCCAACCTTTTCCCCGAAAGTCCATGCCTTCGCCATTGACTTTTCAACATGAACACGTGTCCCTTTCTGATTCACTACGGACTTCAACTTGAAATTTATCCTTTCTCGCAAAAAGGTTTAAAAAAAAGATGCAAGGTCCTGCGCATTCCAAACACATAAAAGAAGAACTAAAATCATTTTCCATCCATTGAAAATAGGTAAAACATTTTAACGGCAAGACGAGGGAATTTTGATTAAAAATGTCGTGGGAAATGAAAACGAGCATCTAAGGAGTTTAAAACACAAATTTCTTCTATGGCATGGCTCCAATTCGACGAAATTAGATTCGAAATGGTGGGAAAAATTGAGAGGACAACACGTACACAATATTTATAAGATTAAACCATGGCGAAAGCCTCAAGGCTCAAAAATTGTTTGGATACTTGAGCAAAGGTCTAGACCAACTAGAACACAACAAACGACGTGTTTTAGATTGAATATGCTCAAATATATCTTCCGCCACGATAAACCTTACAAAAAATCCATTGCCAAATTTCTTTAAAATATGACTAAGAGTTTAAACATTCTTTCTTTTTAAAACTATGATTTTTCAATTTTTGGGGACTATTATAAGGTTTTCATTCTTATTATTTTCTAACTAAATACCTTTTTATACCTCTATTTGGTGTATTTATACATGTTTGTATTTCTACATGTATCTTTTATTTCATTCATCAAAATGTAATAAAAATTATAAAGTCCCAAATTATGACTAATTATAAACGTGCATTCAAAAAAGCTAATTTTTGATATTTTTAAGGTGGGCGAAGCGAGTGGGAGCACGATTGGGGGAGGTAGGTGGGGGAATGGTTGGATATCCAATATTTCTCAAAATTTTAATCCTTTTTACAAGGAAAATCATAAAAAATAAAAAATACTCACTAAAAATAAAAATTGTACCTTGAATTAGATGTTCATATCTAATGTCTACAAAAGATTTTTTAAAAATACCAAACAATGCTCAAAAATGAGCGGGAGAAATGACCATCTACTATTTTAAGAACAATACTTCTTGGAATTTCAACTCTTTGACCCACTTATGGTTAAGCATTTTCAATGAAACTTGATAGTTTAAAAACTAGACTCAAAATACTACAATTCATGTTTTTATAACATCTTCAAATTTTGAGTGTAGGTATCTCAAATAACTTATACAAGTTGAAGTTTCTCATTTTTCAAACAAAAGCATCCACTTGAGACCCACTCTTGCCCCCAACTATATGCACTCACCCTTGTATTTAGGGTCCGAGTTCCTACGCACATGCAAGTTCTCTTATGCATGGCATTCTATGTTGGAAGTGGTTGTGGTTATCAGGTCTACCACACCATTTGCCTATCTTGGATGGTTGGCTCGTCTAAGATTGTAGGTGATATATAACATTTTCTCTTCATCTTTGACTCTTACTCAAGTAGTCCGTACATAGAAATAAGCATCACCCAAAAAACTTGACCCACGACAGCTTCGGGTTTGACCAACACTCTTTACAAATGAAATGCTTTGCCAATGGGCACCATGCAAAAGCCCCTCCTCGAGATAAAGTTGTGAAGGCACTAAAGAAAAAGATGTTATATGATACTAAAGAGTACAATCTCTTTAAAAATCAACATAGTAACTCATAGATGTTAGGCCATCATAATTCGAATGGGTTGAGATAAATCAAATTTTCCATCGGTTAGCTCTATGAACAAAATCCGAGAATAGATTTAAAAGGAGATAAACACATATAATAATTATATCTTGACGCTATTAGATTTAGTCAGTCTCATAGTTAGTTAACATTGTCAAACAGAGCTCAAGAAGCTAAGGAACTAGAAAAATGACGCGCCAAATGCGTGAGTCTGTGACAATCTTTTGAATGGCTATTCTGACCTCAACTATCATTGATGATTAGCACCAAAAATCCAGCAATTTGGGTCATGGATAGAAGTTAATACTTATAAAATATGATTTTCATGTTCCTCCAAAGGTTGAGATTTGATGATATTTCTTCCTACCAAGTTTGTTAAAATAAATAAATAAATGCTTTTTCGCATCAGTTATAAACCTCCATGCAAGAGAAATGGTAATCGAAGTGCTTTATGAATAAGGCCAAGATAATAAAGAACAAGCTGATATAGCGTTGCATTGAATTCAATGATGGTTGATTTAATGGCAATAAAGAGAATATGTATTTTACTTAAAAGGCATCAATCACACATGGCCTTTTAAAGGTGTATCTATGGAAAAAAGCACAATTAAAGTAGGGTAAATGACTTGGAGATAAAATGCCATGCTACAAAAATCATATCTATCATTAAACGGTGGCAGATTCAAATACAAGAAAGACCTAGTTTCCTCAAGCCTTCGAGATAGAAGTTGTGCCTAGTTTGGATAAAGCCCTTTGATTTGTGGAAACTTTTGTCTCCGCATAAATTGTAGGCCTCTGCAGCCCTTTTGGAGCACAAATCCTCTTGAATGGATTTTGTTTCCTCAATAGATCACCGATTTCCCTTCCAAATTTGGTGGGGATCCCCTATCATCATAAGGGACTCATATCATCAAAAGGAACCAATGCAAAATTAAGATTTTGCTTGGCACCTTTGAGTGCTTTGGTGCTTGATATCATATGTTGTCACTTGCTTCCTCTCTATCGTATCAAATGTCCCAAGGATACCAGAGTTTATATCCGTGGATCTTTAATTTGTGCAGAAAATCCCCCCATAGCCATTTTCTAACTCCCTAAAATGGCCTTCTTTGTAAAATAGCAACAGATCCAACATCTTGTGTGTCATTGTCAAACAAATGGAGAGATTGTTCTAATATATGGTTGGATCTATAAATGCATCTAGCTATTGTGAACATAATAAAACCAATTCTTTAGGTTCATGGATATTTTCCAGGATCTTAGTGCTCTCTGGTTATCAAAATTTTCGGGAGACGGAAACCAAATCTATAGCATCTCGGGGCTCGGTTGGTGAACCGAAAACACCAGATTAGGGACAAATACCTTAAAAATTTCTAAGACTTAATTGAAAATGAATCCAAGAGCTTTTTTGAGTAAGTAAACATTCAATCATAGAAATTTTTATTCGTAAAAGCACATACTTATGGCCAGAGGCTAGTATCATTCCCAAACATGTAACCCCTCGGATTCTTGGCACCTAACACCCTTAGGATACCCAAACTGATTTCTCCATTAACATTAGGTGACATAATCTAGCAAACACCAATAATATCAATGCTCACAAGCCGTTTGTCTATATAAACAATCCAAATGGGCTTCTAAAGCATTTAACAAAACTTCTATTTAGCTTTCTATTTTTACGACATAAATATAAAAGGCACTAATAAACTCTAAATTTGTAAGGTTCGCGGTGAAAGAACAAATAAACAAATTCAACCATAATCGATTCTTTTTCTCCAAAGCATTTGGTTGTTAGACCTATATGCAAGAACTAGTAGATTGGATAGATGAGATTTGAACCATGAACAATTTGCGTTGCAGAAGACATGGTTTAAACCCAAATCTGATTTTCAGATCTCTCCTTTGTTGGTGTCATCCTTCACAAGCAAGACAGAAAAAGGGAGAGGGAACGCGTTTTGACCCCCAAAAATATAAAGCGTGAATGGATGAGAGAAGCACATGTGAAATGAAAATACAGACGTTGCTTTCTTCGTATGTTCTAAGTAGCGAGTCACTCCTTCTCATAGAAGGAGCACCTATCGATGTAAAAATAAAAAAATAAAATAAAATAATAATTGCATCCTACTTACTAGAATCAGATTGTGGACTCATCAGACAAAGGAAAACATGCATGAAAATAAAGGGCTAGGCAGAATTCACCAAACATGGGGCACCAGAAGAGGAGGATACCAAGTCATTTGGTACACTTCGAGTAATGGTACAGTCATATCAATCAATCCCAACATTGAAAGCTTCAAAATTGGATTGCATTACATTTACACCTCAAGAAGCTCAAAAGAAAATTTAAAATTATCTAGGAGAGATTTAAATAACTCCAAAAAACCATATTCAGTTCCTCATTTCGAAATTGTAGAAAAAGAAGTCTGAATATAATAAAGAACTTAAGAACCAAAAACAACATTATAGGAAACAGTTCAAATAATGATTTTGACTTTCAAAAACGTCTCTCCCTTTCTTGACTATTTAGGGGATAAGCAGACAGAGAAATCATGCGAAATATAAAAGGGTTAAAGGGCTAAAGTCTTAACAATTGTGACTTGTGACTTACCATCATATGCAGCAATAGAAAGAACACAACCTTTTAAATCAACACCAATCGAACAACAAACCTTTAGATGGCTCGCTAAAATTTAGTAAAGAAGGATGTATACAAAATCTTAAAACCCATAAAATTACAATGTGCGCATTTCCTACGAGGGCGGTAGAAGGCGAGGCCATTTAGTACACTTCAAGAGTAATATTTTTATGAACTATGAGCAGAAGATACAATATGGTCCTTTATAAAAACCTTTACAAAACCAATATCCTGTAATCCTAATATTGACATTGTCAACTCAAGATGTTTGAACACAATTTACAATCATCAATACTCAACCAAAAAAAAAGGGAGACCTTCAAAATGATCAATATTTTCACAACAAGGTTCATCATTAGGTCCTTTTCGTGTGATAGTAAATATCTTTGCTTGATGAGACACCCTTTCCAATTGCAGCACTTCATTGATGAACTCCGGTCATGCACATTTAGAGGGCAAAGTGGTAGAGAAACGCTCATTATATTTAGCTTTGGACTATTTCGTAGCAAATATTCCAACAGAGTCAATTGGCCATCGCCCACGGGAGGATATATATACACACTCACCTTTTTCAGATTTGGCAAGGTTACATCTTCTGGTTCCTCTTCCTCCTCCATGAACCTCTCCTGCGATTTAATACAACATGGTCTCATACATACAAAACCAACATACCAGATTTTTAAAAATACAATTAGGTTAAAAGAATAAAAGCACCGACCTCAAAACATTCGTCATGAATGGTCAATTCTTCAAGGTGAAGAAAACGACCCAATACAATGAAATTAAAATTAGGAGGAGGATATGTTCCACCATAATTGATAAGGGTAATGCTTTTCATTGATTCTACAATTTGGAAAGCCTTCAAGTAACTTAAACTCGACCAAGGATGATCTTCCCGAAAATATTGTTTACCGGTTTGATTTCTCTCAATTGTGGGCACTCCGTCTTCAAAGATTTTACTTTCAAGCAATATTCAATACTAAGATAACACTGATTTGGTGTGGATATTATCAAATTCCTCGGTGACCACAATACTCAAACCCCAAATTCTCAACAAGTGGCCATAGCCCTAACAATTGTTGGAGCGCCTCATCATTCAGTCCCAGGATATGACTTAGGTAGCATGTTTTGAGATAATGGAAACCCTCCACATTAGCAGGAATTTTAGGAAATGACAAATCTACCAGCTCTAAATTGATAAGGGTATTGCAGGAAAAAAGAGAGCTTGGAACTTCCATCCTACGCTTCCTACCAGCTATATTCATGTTTACTAGATTGCGAAGAGTGATGTTTTTGACTCCTTTCAGAGCTGCGAATTCAATCCATTTGCAAACACTAAGCGCTGCTATAGTCATCCAAAAAAGCTTCAACCCGAAAGCTTTCGAGAGTCGGAGAATGGAGGTGGAGAACACCATCAATAATTTCTTCTACTTTGTGGGGTTGTAAAGTTTGGAAATCTTGAGAGGAGAAATTGAGACGGGACATTTTCGCCCGCAGAGAAATCGCCATTTGGTGGAAAGGATGGAGCAACGTACCGCATCTTTAAAAGAAATTCAGCAAAGTATTTGAGAATAAATGAAAGAGTTGGTCAATTTGGTTCAAGCATGTCTGTGTTTCTCTCTTTTCCCCGCCATTCTTCTCAAGTCTACTGAAATGGGTGATGGAAACCTGCTGAAATATATTGGAAATGGTGGGGTTTTATATAGGTATACAACAACTTTTAAGGTAGTCGGTGGAAGTACATAAGGATGTTATTTAAATGCCCCAAATGTAAGCAATAGTTTCGCCCGGAAACATGGAAGGGGCTGCATGACATAGAATTTAAAATTGAGGAAGGCTGACAAGAAGGAGAGGATGGGAGCCATTAACGGGTTTGAGGGAGAGGAAGGGCATTGTGTTACATTTTATCGTCTCTAAATGTTTGATTTTTTTTTATTTTTTATTTTTTTGGGACCCTACCCTCTATAAATATTGGATAAAAAGATAAGACAATGAAGAATGAACAAAGTTTTGCCTCTTCCAGAAGTAAAGGAGATCGAACTAACAAGAACAAAAAAAAACCAGCTATCTCAAGCTTTAGACCCCTTCCCTTTGGATCTTAATTGCATCTTGAGGGGAGAGATAGCCCTTTTCTTCTTCCTACTCACAACAGTTCAATCCTCTTTCGTATTTGGATTTTCATTTTCATCATGGATTGGAATCAATATTTGAACATTGTTCTTGAGATTTTGGGACCCTATTAGTGCATCCACATCATACATTCTACCTTCTTGCACTTCCTCCTTTTCAGTAGTAACGGAATTCTTAGATTCAGAGACTGAATCAACATCTGAAGGATCATTCACAACTAAGTGTCTAGGATTGAAATTATTCCACCAAGAGCTATTTATTTTAGTATGCTTTCTTATCAAGTGACAATTTGAAGCTAGATGGCCAAGAGAGAAGCAATTTCTACATCTAAAGGGAAACCCTTCATAATCCAAATTTTGTAACCAAGTCATATCCTCCATTTTGAGTTCAATAGCAGCAAGAAATCACCAGAAGTATCCATATCAACTAATATTCTAGCATATGTTATGTGCTCAAAATCATCCATTTTTGGATCAATAGCAATACATTTCCCTAAAGTATTACCAATAGCGGTTAAACAGTTTTCTAACCAAAATTGAAGGGGTAGATACTTAAGACGAATCCACATCGGCTTAACATGGAAGATATCCGAGACCGGGTTAAACAAAGGAAACCATGGTTTCATTAATAGCAAATGAGAATCAAAATCCTGAACTTTCCCAAAGTAAGATCCATATCCGCATTGACCAAAGCAAAAGCCCAATGATGAAAAAACCCCTAGCACTAGGGAAAATATTCATCCTACCTTCCATGAAGGGAACTCATTGCCTCAAAATGCAAGCATAAAGTGATGGCAAACTAGGACAACAGTTGTTGAATCTGCAAATCAAACCATTCCTTTCGAATGAAGCTTTAAATTAAACCACCTCATCACCAAAATAAACTGATGGGGTTGATTTTGCATAAGCCATAGGCTTATTACGATTGGCTTCCAATAAAACCATGTTTCCATTACCAGATTGTTGTGACACATCCTTGAAAGAGGCCTGAGCAAGGGATTGATTCAATTTATTTACATGAATCGCACACCACGGGAAGGGGAAGGTTTGATTCGATCGGGAATAAAGCCACCAAGAGGGGTGACATCCCCTCCATTGACCGATAATATCTTGTTGAAATAGGTCCAACACCGAAGAGCAGCTCATACATTGTTGTGTTGCCTCACACGGAGCACCAACGACAAGAACAAGGGCCTCACACACTAAGCCATCCTCAACAAAACCAAGTTCCACGACGTCCTCAAACATGATGGCATAATCACCAATGGTAGCATCAAACCCAATGCCCACAGATTGACTCCCAATACAGCCATGGCCCAATGAAGGTCCTCCACCCCGACCTCAACCAAAATAAGGAGAAAAGCGTCCAAGTTGAAATGAATCGGTTGGAACAAGGGATTTTCCGGTCGCCCACAGAACCAACATCATATCCAAAACCTCTGCAGATCTAGCCGAAAAACAACCACCGCTTGAGAGGCCATGACCAGAGTCGACTTGGTTGCTTCTCACCCTTCCTTCGCTTTGAGACTTAGGCTTAGAGTTTACACCCATATCCTCATAGCAGATCGTTGCATTTCCACGGGATTCGAGATATTTTTTTATAATAGGGTAAAAGGAGGGCTTTTGTAGGGTCCCTTCACGATACAACTTGGATATAGAATCCGGATGTTACATTTAACATTTCAAGATTCCAAAAAGAACCTAATATCAAAACATATATGCAAAAACAAAAAAATCGAGCAGTCAACAACCAACCATAAACCGACCAAAGAAAGACCCAAAAGAAACAAAACAACAAGCTTCCACTTAAAGAGCTTTAGAGATTCAAGATCCGAGTGGAAATTTTGATTAGTTCCTTGAAGTTTCTGTCTCATTCTTCCACCCGCTTCATCCTCTCAGTCTCCTTCCCTTTTCATTTGGGGCTAGGATTATTGAGCTCTCTGGCGATGGATTTCAACATTTGTCCGAATAACCATATTATCCCCAATTAAATTGCATTTGCGGTCAAATTTTGTGATATATTCATTTAAGCCATTCCAGAATAGCTTATCAGTTTTCTCGACCTACAGTTTGTTGATTTCCCCTTTCAAATTGTTAATGTCCTTTATCAAATCAACAATAGCCTTCTCATGGCTTTCATGGTTAGGGGTCTTGAGCCAGGATTTCCTTTTTGTTCTTTCTTGCCTAGGTCCATCGGATCATCTACAAATGAGACCCTTCCATTTCTTCTTTCTTGGTTTGGGACCCTCGATGAGATTTTCTCTTTTTCTACTCCTAAGCACACGGTGTAGGTTTAGGGGGAGGGTGCCGGAGGAGGGTTGTTGCATGTGGCTTTGAATTTGGCCTTGAAATGGAGGTAGATAAGTAGGATAATTGATTAGTATAGAGGATAAATCCTTTTTGTCACATTGAACCTCCTTTATAGAACTTTCAAGAGAAAGAAGAATGTAGAAAGGAAGACTTACCAAAGGCATGCCTCGGGAAATGGTTAAGGAAAACTAGGTGGTATGTGTTCAACCGTGATGCTGCCCTCTAAGGTCAAATAATTGATGATCAATTTTGACACTTCATCGAAGGGTTGAGCGGTGAAGATATTTTGATGCCACCTAGGACTTACTCCTAAACTTCATCCTCATCCAAGAATATTTTATCGAGTTCGACCACGATATTCCCTGTTTTTGAAGAATTTTTCCCCTTGCATGCTCATGCATGTAACCCGCACGATAAGACCTATGAAATATGCAATCTCTCTCCCCGCACACAACCGACTGTCCTTCCATTCTTGGACAAATTGTGCAATAATGTGTGGTTCGTGCCCACCAACCTGTTCAATAAAAACATTGAACCTACACACATTGAGAATGTTCCGAGCTACTCATTCTCCTTGAGTTTGCAGATTAAAAGGAGGCTCAATTTGCTTCGATCTCCCCCATTGTCTATGTGAAGGTTATCTAGTTGCCCTGTGGTGATATCGAGAGCTCGCTTCTCCAAAATTTTCAATGAATACACAAAAGCAGTGCCACTTATGCCAAATGAACTCGGAGAAAAGTCCAAGTGTGTGAGAAGTCTTCCGTGCGGAAGGACTATTATCCCATTGATATGAAATCCCGTGAATCCAAATTGGGATCATGAGTCATGATGACTTTCAGATTTAGAAATTTATGTTTGAGATTGGGGAGGCCCGAGGGTCATTCTTAAAATTAGGACTAATGATAGTGGTGGAGATTCTAATCATTACATTTTGTATGCCAAAACTTATAAAGTTTTAAGATAGGTTGTGGAAAATATCTCCTCGTTTTAAGTGATCTCGCCAACTCTATCCTTAGAAACATTCTTCCTTAATTCTATGCTATTCATCAAGGAAAAATTAAATCTTAGCATGTTTAAAGTTTCCATTCCTTTCTCTTTCTAAGCGATGTCAATCATTATTAATATTTTGTATGTTTTTGGATCCCTTTACATCCAATGTTCTTTGCTTTCTGCTTTACTGCAATGTCCATATGTTGCTTTTATTTTTTCTTCTTTTGTAGATGGTTTGCCTCTGGTTGATCTGCTGCCTACATCAAATTTTCTTTTGGGGTTGGATGTAGAAGCTTCCTGCATCTTGTTTTTCCCTTTTATTGGGGTCACTATTATTTTTATTTGTTCCAGAGATGGGGGTTCTTCCATGTTTATTTCATGGCTTGTCACCACTACTCGTTCCTCGTTCTCGTCTAAATTTTCCTCTCTTGTGACCTCCTCACCCGAAAATTTTGGGTCCGATTTTCAAAGTATCTTGAGGGTTTCTATGAATGATTTTGATTTTATACTATTTTTTCTTAGGTCTTTGGCTTGTTTCTCTCATCATTCTCATCGATTCTATTGGTAACTCCTCTTTCTCTTTTCATTTTTGAACAATTTCTACTTGTGAAATAATATGAGCTTCTTGAGAGAACTCACCTTCCTCTAGTTGATCTTGATCCCGCAATCCCAAGCATGAGAATGGATTCTCCTTATCTATGAAGTGGTTTTCTTCGGCATATTCCTGTTTTCTTGATAGTTGTCTTTTAGATGGCTTCCTCTTGTATTTTTGTTTCACTGTTCTTCTCATGCCACTCCATTCTTTTTCTTGTTTCCTTCACTTGTCCTTCATGTATGGCTTTAGTGCGAGTTTTGATATTGTGCCCTAGCTTATTGCCCTTTTTGCATCTTGCTATTGAAGTTTCATAATGCATGGCTTGTTTCATTGCCTATTTTTGAATGAATATTGATAACCTCTAGTAAGTCTCTATCCGAATCAATGTTCACACAAATCCTATCGAAACCCAATCTTGTTTTGGCTTTGGTAGCTCCATCAAAAGCTATCAAAGAGCCTAAAGATTCCGCAATACTTTTTAAAAACTCCTCCTCCTAGAACTCTAGAGGAAGACCATGGAGATTCACCCATATTAGCATTGCATTAATGTTCTATTTTTCTATGTGAGATCTCGGAGTCCACCTTCTTAGAAACAAACCCATGTTTCCTAAAACCGTGGTCCTTCCATTAAGACTCAATTGCAATCTTCAATATTATTAAAGTGGGCAAGGAAGAAACCTCTTGTGAGCGGGAATATCTCCATGTTACCCTTCAGTTGCCATTTTCTAAAAGCCCATCTCCTAATGATATCCACGTTGGGTTTTGGACCATGGAATTTGCCAATCAAAGCTAGACGGTTTCTCCGAATTGCTCTTTTTATAATCAAGTCTAGTACGTCAAAATAGTGCTCACTTTCGAAACCGTATGTAACCGATTTTAGCCCTACTTTTTCAAATCTAGGGCTTTTTAAGGATAATATTCCTATCCACGTGGGCCTAAGTCCTTCTAAATGCGCAAATTCTTTTGTTTGATCCTCATCCTCATCACCATATCCTTCCTTACACTCCGTGGAAGGATTCAAAATCATGGTTTCCCACTCAGTCCCGATCAATATGACTCATACATGATGCAATTTACATTTAAAGGGGACAAACAAAAAATGGGGAAAATAAAAAAGGTTCCATGTTCAAGAACAACGAATTTTTTTTTCTTGTTAGAGCACTTTATATCCCCCTAATTAAGTTAAAGATGGAGTAATTACATGAAAATAGGGGATGCACAAATAGTCATTGATAATTGAGTCCCTACAATGGGTGGCAATAAATGTATGGGAAGCGAATGTTTTAGACTGAGATTCCATTATTCAAGTGAGTGCAATTTGAGCTTAAAGCGGCCAAAATAAAAAAATGAGGAAAATTAAATATGTTATAAGGTTGAAGCCCAACCACATTGCTTTCTTCATTAACACTTTGTAGCCTTGTTTTTTTGGTTTTAAGCTCAAGTAAATGCCGGTGTAATTGTAGGAAAATAGACGATGCGTGAACAATCATTAATAATTGAGCCCCTCTAGCAATTGCTTGTATATGTGTTCCACTTTATTTTCTCAATCTCACTCGCATTATTCACATGAGTGCAATTTGTGCTTAAAGGGGCCAAAATAAAAATAGGGGAAAATTCAATAGGTTCTAGGTTCGAAACCCAAATGGAATGTCATCAAGGTTTTTATTGGACAACATTTGATTTTATAGATAAGATGAAGACATCAATGGAAAGATGGAAATAAAAAAGTGAGAATTAAATATGTGCTTGTTCCACACCTTTTCTATGGTTTAAATTGTAATATGTAAATAATATCTGCTATTTGTGTTACACTTTTTGAATTGATATCGGTCACATTATTCACATAAGTGTAATTTATGCTTAAAGGGGCCAAAATTAATGAAAAATCCCAACATGTTCCATGTTCGAAACCCAACTAAAATGCTTGGTTCTTGGAGCGCTTTATAGCCCCCTTTATAAGTATAAGCTTGAGTAAGTAATGTAAGAAAATGATGTGCGAACAATCATTAATAATTGAATTCACATTATTCACGTGAGTAAAATTTTTGCTTAAAGGTGCCGAAATGAAAAAAGAGAAAACCAATACATTCCATGTTCAAAACCCAATCAAAATGTTTATTTATTGGAGCGCTTTATACCACCCTTTTACGTTTTAAGCGAAAATAGGCGATGTGCAAATAACAATTGATGATTATCTCGTTATTTGTGTTCCACTTTATTGTCACTTTGCATCCCCTCTTTATAGCTCTCACTCGAGCAAGTGCAAGAAAATAAGTTAGGTGCAAGTAAATAGGCAATGTGCAAACAATCATCGATATTATTCGGTATTTGTCTTCCACTTTATCATCAAAATAAAAAAGGGGAAATTCTAAAAGATTCAAGTTCGACACTTAGCCAAAAGCCTTCTTGTAGAGCTTTGTATCTCCTCTTTTTAGCTATAAGCTCGAGTGATTGCAAGAACATTCATAATAATCTTAGGTCTTTTAATAAAACCTTAGCTCATCTCTTAACATTTTAACCTTGATTGTCCTTTTCTACCGCTTCAATTCTGCACATGTGAAATTAAGGTTTCTCTCTACATATTGGGGTAACCATCAGGGATCCCCTCATCACAAGACATAAAGGTGTAGTTCTCCAATGACCTTCGGCATCAAATAAATTTAATTGGGTGGCATTTAATTTGTTAGATATTAAGACAAAGACATGAACAAAAAGTTACCAATAAAAAGGTGGGAATTAAATACATGCATGTTTATGGTAGAACGACATAGCCATAAATTGAGAGTTAGCAATTTTAAATTTTATATGTCAATTGAACTTAATAAAAACATGCACACCATATTATTAACAAAAATATTTAAAACACAATATACAAAACATTATATATGTTATTATATAATTATACACAAAAATAATTTATTCTATATTATAACTATAATTATAAAATTATTAATTTGGCCCCTCCTCTTTTGAAACACTATTGAAACCCATGTTGAACGTTACGCATTCAAAAACAATGTTTCTCATTTTGACATGCATGTGGATGAACGCAATTATTTTGAATTCGTTAACATGGCGTGTGAAATGGATGGTCAAGATCATTGCACATTTGTACGCACATCAAATACCATACATGATTCTAGCTAGGAAAACGCCTTTCAACATAATAAAGACCTATGGACCAATTATATATATATATATATATATATATATATATATATATATTTCATTATGCTTAACAAGATATTCATGTCCAAATTTGATCGGACCACGGTAACATGGGACCAAAAGAAATGAATGGCAAATGACATATATGTGTACTAGCATAGAGATGAAAATTCAATGTCAAACCTGCAGGCGGCCCAAACCAAAAAAACAAAAACTATGCCATGGGCAAGTCGTAGGATATGGGCCTCTTTGCACAGTTTCCTAGAAATAGCTTTGATTTCCATGCATAAATATTACATTTACCTATCCACACATTGTTGTTCATATAAATAGAGGACACCATTCGAGGGGAAGGCATTTGAATTTGTTCACCCACAACAAATATTAAAAAGTAATATGTCGACGGTATGGTCGTTGTCAACTATCGCACCCACCAACCTTGAGTCTAACTTGTATAATGCCTTCGACGTAAAAATATTACTTAGGGGCCCGTGTTGTATCCCGATTCCCAACCCAGTCTTGAGTTTTTGGTTTTGGTAACTTTTTTTGAAACAAAGGTTATAATATGGAGGTAATGCATTTTAGCAATTAAACAATAAAATAATGTATTGTATATGACAATTTGATTAAAATTAGCAATCGTACGAGAAATGTAAGATGGAAACGTCGAAGGAGAAACAACAAAGAAGTTGAATTTGAGGGAGAGAAACATTAGATCTTTTACTTGATATGTGCGGAAAAATTTACCAAGATTTGCATTTGAAAACACTTATTAGCGTAATCAATGTTTAAGGCATTGGCAAATAAAAATTTTACGTGTATTGGTTCTCCTTTAATCCTCTATCTTATCAAAGGTTATGAAAATGAAGCGTTTTAGTACGATGATAACAATTCAATTGTTCGGTAGGAAGATTGTAATTCGGTCGAATGGTGTGAAGATCATAATCTATTGACAATTTGTATGCATGTGAAAGTAGGCTAAGTTAATAACTATAAACTAACACCAAGTAGTCCCTATAACAAAGCTAATTTAACATAAACATCATGATAAAGACAATTTAAATGCATCCAACATTAAAACATTAAATGCAAAGCTATCCCTTTGATAGTTGGATGTGCTTTGTGGTTGTAGTTGCTCCTTTTGTTGAGCCGATCGTGGCTACGATGCAATCAAAGGAAGGCTATCTGCAAGAAGAGGAATGGATCTTACCAATATGGCTTGATTGTCATGTATGGTTCTTCCTTTACTACTCTTTGCAAGTAGAATTGTAGAATGGGTGTAAGATTAATAAGCTTTTCAATGGTAGAAAATGCTCTTATCATGTGCATATAGTGTAATAGAAAAACACTAGTGTAAAGGTGTAGCCTTAGAAGGTAGGGGGTAGGTTTTTATATAGCTTTCTAATTTGGGAGAAGATAGAAACCGATTAAGTGAAATATGAATAATATATGCCTAATCTAATTCTATCGTAGCAGCAATGAATGATTAATCAATTAAGTGCGAGAAAGTAACTCAACTAAACTAAGCTAGAAAATGTGAAACCCTAGTTGCAAAGAGGGTAAATAAATCCTTAGTTGATTCGCAGTGAAATTTGTACTATGCCGAAGTGTTGACCCGATGAACAGAGAGGTAGAAGCGTCGAGAGAGACCCGGAAAATGTAGATCTAGAGGAATATGTTGGATAGAGGTTCCTAGAAAGGGGCAGGGGCGCCCATGGGCACTACATGATCGGTAATGGGTGCTGTGATCGTGAAAATGGCCATAAAACCATCTTTTCTAGGTCATAATTTGTTTGTTGTTCTTCGTTTTAGGACTATGAGGTCACACAATGGTCGCCGAGGTCGTTGTAAACCTGCAATGAAATAATGACCTGCAAAACCCTCAAAGATACATCAAATCCTAAAAAAGAAAGATGCAAAATGAGGGTTCGAGCTGTCCTTATTTGTCAAAAAAATGATCTTATGACTAAGCATTGCACTACAATTCAAACCCAATGTAGTTTTGTGTGTGTCTGTCTAGATTTGTGCCCTAGGTGGCTCTTGTGTGTGTCACACTTGGTAGCGAGAAAGTAGCTAGATGTAAGTAGATGTGTGCATGGAATAGAATAGACTCCCCTCCTATGAAGTGTATGCAGAATAATGTAGTCCCTTGCCCTTGAATGGATGCTAGAATTGATGCTTTGATGCTCTTGAATAGCCTTTAGATGCAACCTTAGGTGGTGATAGCTAATGCTTAGTGCTTGGTCCTTTATTATGATCACATAACTTTATATTTATATGATTCCCTTGCTTGAATTTCATAATTAACCCCAAAAAGGCCAACTACCAAAAAGATAAGATGCTCAAATGACTAGAAATGACCCAAAATATGTGAACAAATTACAAAGAGGTCAGGGGCACCTAGAGGGGACAGGAGCGCCTGACGCTGGCATCCTGGCTAGGCACTAATGTCTAGGATGAGAAATACCGAGGTATGAAAGTACAAACTGAGCTAGAAAGGGTATAAGACCAAAAGCAACAACAAAAAGAAGACAAAGATGGCCAAAGACATGGGTTGATTAATATTTTTCTTACTTAGGAATCATATGAATAGTAGTATGCAATCAGGACTAGATAATTACCCAAAGTACATGATTTTGTGTTTACATTTGCCCCCACTTTATGTTGTTGAGTGAATGCTTGATAACATAAATTAGATAGAGATGCGTACTTGATAACCATGTAGATCGATGGCGAAAGTGTGCCGAGAGACAAGAGAAAGTGTGGAGTGATAAAAAATGTGGAGCGTGGATACTAAAGATGAGAAAGTGTAAAAAGTGATGAGATGATGACCCTAGGGCAAAAACGCATGTTGTAGATGTTGTCAATGTGTCTTTTGTTGATGTCAATTCTAATGTGTGTGATTTTGTTGATTTTTTTGTTGATGTTGAATGATGTTGACTATTGTTTCCCATACAGACGGACCTGCAAAAGAGAAGAATGAACAAGTAGTCAAATATGCATGTATATGTATAAAAAGCATGTAAAGAAGTATGTAAATGCTAAAAATGTGAAAAAGGAACATGTGCACCTAATTTGTGATGAGGAAAGAGTGTAGAAAGGATCTTGTAGATGATGTAGAAGACCAAGTTTTTTGGGCGATCTCGCGCGAGTATGTTGGATTGTGATTTTTGGGCGATCTCATGCCAAGACTTGGAAGAAGTGTATGGAGAAAATTCTAGTGTCATCCTCCAACCTTTAACTAATTCTGAAGTGTAGAACACTACCGCATATGGTGTGTAAAAATATGATCTGGTTCGACCATTTATGAGCCAATGCCAAAAATAAAAATGTTAAATGTTGAATGTATGGTAGGTGCTAAGGACTATTTGGCATGTAAAAACCGTTATGTGACGTGTTATAGATGGTGTTATACTAAATAAATTTGTGTAATTGCCCCCTAGTCACATGCATCCGGGAAGGTCGGGGTACCCAGACGTTACTATCTAGGTATGAGCACCTTGGTGTTTTTGTTGTATCAAGGACTCAAGTTAGGATCTCGAGGCACTGTCAATGTTGATGACCTGTGTCACATCGGTATTGTGTTGTGTTGAAGCGTGTGATTTGTGAAGCTCATTTACAGGGTGATGATTCATCCAAATGATTCCACCCTCATTGGGGTACATGTGACGTTGTTGAAGGAGTATGTGACCCAAAGGAGGATCGATCGATGTCTTTGAAACTCTACCTTGCAAGGGGGAGTATGCTTGGTAGAAACCAAGACACGCGAAAATAAGTGGCTAGGAGACAAGTGTTAGTAAAAGAAAACATGCATATAAAATGTAAGCATACAATGTGTAACCTAATATGCGAGAAAAAAACATGCAAGAAGACAATATATGTGAAAAGTGGTTGCAAACATGGACATCACTCACAATTTCACAAGACAATCAAGGCGAGACTAGGCCAAAAGAAGAAAATTGTAGACACAAGACAAAGGCAAAGGCCCACAAACATTAGCAAATAATGACAAACAAGAACAAGCAATGTAGTAGACAACCATGGTAGCAAATAGGCATGTAAAAAAAATGTTGCACATGAAGCACCCGTTAACATGTAAGAAATATAAAAATTATGTCAAAACATGTATAATATGATATAGTAGTGTGTTATGAAACAAAAATAATAATACCAACTGTAATGTACGAAAGTGGATGATCCTAGGAGCCGTTGTGGGACTGGTAAGAGGTAATGCGCCAAGCATCTGTGTTGCATGTATAGATCTGTAGAATCTATGATCACAACTAGAAAACAAGTGAATGTGCATGTGTGTATGATAAAGATAATGACATGCAAGATATCTATCTAGCATGTGTAATAAGATGTGTAAGCAAGACTAGATGTGACAAAGATATTCAAGATATAGTGTGGATGAATGAGATGGAATGAAATGCGAAAGTGAATGTGATAGGGGTTGTGTGCCCATCAAGTGAGTGTGAATGGATGTGTATGAAATAAGGTTCATTTATTTATGCCCCCTCAGCAATCAAGAATGAACCGTAAACAAGAGTGCGTCATTGGGAAAGCGATTTGAATTGTGTGTACGAAAAATATGTGATCGTCAAAGCACAAAGTGTAAAGTGTAAGTGTATGATTGAGTGAGTGTGTCTTTGAGGTCCATTTGAGATGTAGACCATCAGTAGTCGAGTATGGATCATGGAACTAGAGTGCATCATAGGTTGGTGTGTCGTGTTGTATGTGTTGGATAGATATGTTGAATGTGTAATGTATCTGTCGTTTGTTTGTGAAAGAGATTGATTGTAGACACGATGTGTGTGTGATGTATATTTCGAGATGTGTAAGTGTTGGATGTGTTATGTGTTGTGTTGGTGGCACATAAGAGAGAAAGGTGTTGTGAATGTGTTGATTGTATAGTAGGATGCACGAGACAAAATATGTCGTGAGAGAACCGAATATGTAATGTGTTGCAGATGTGTAGATTGTCTAAGAAGTTTGTGTTGATTGCGTGCGTAAAAGATGCATCATGTCATGTAAAAGAGGTATGTTTTGATAGTTCTAAGTGTGTAGAAGATTGTAGATATGTCGATTGTGTTGTATAGTATGTTGTGTTGGCTATGCGAGAGAGTAGGTGTTGTTATTGCGTTGAGTTTGCATTATGAAAAGTAAGCATTATAAATGTGTCGTAGTGTGTTGAACATGTGTAATACAAAGAATGTTTCATAATTGTGTTGATTATAGAGTAATGAGAATCATGTGTTGTGTTTTGATAGACGTGTGAGGAGATTGAGTATTTCAAGTGTGTGAGGTTCATGTGTATAGGATGCCCTCAATAGTCAAGTGTGAACCAAAGTACGAGACCGAATCATCAAGAAATGGTGATATGATTGTGTATCAATATGTATGTGAGATTTTAGATGTGAGGTGATGAGAACATAAGATGTGTGTTGATGCTTGGGGAATAGGTGTGATGCCCCCAAGTGTGTGATGATAAAAATGATCAAGTAATGTCATCTAAAAGGTCGTCATTTTCATGGTCAAAACCAAATGGTGAAGCATCTGAAACTTGATAAGCGATAGTGTCAGGTTGGTTGAGTAAAGCACCATTTAGGCGTAAGTTGTACATGCCCATAGCATATTCCTTGTCAGTGAATGGACGTAACGGAACCATGGGCGTACTCAACGATTAAGCTTTGGTGAATAGATGAGAAATGAGTCATTGTGAAATGAAAACATGACCAAATGGCATGGGAATGATATATCGGTATGATCAAGGTCTAACGTTCCCCAATGTAATCGATCCAAGATTGTCGAGTGTAAGTGTAGAATGCGGGGAGTACATGCAAGAAATACGGTGAGATAGAAAACGTGAAGACCATAAGAAACTGTAATGGAGATAGATCCATAGTAAATATGAGAATCATGGGATGAAGGAGAAATTTTGTCAACTTTAAACCCCACCGCATCAACCCATCATATGTGCATATAGATTCAGATGAAGCAAGATCGAATGGAATATGTTCCCAATAAGAGTCATTCATGAAAAGCGTAAATGTAAATAGAGGACGTGTTCTCTGGAGGTGCAAGGATGGATCGACGTCTATTGGCTAGACATGCCCCTGATAAAGAATCATAACAGTAATAGAGGCGGTTGGAGGCAATGGTGTAGATGATTCAATATCCATCATGAAAATAACACGTTCAAGCGATGGAAAATGAGGCAGAGTATCTATAGGTTATGGTTCATTAGTAGTATCATTTCGTGGAGTAAGAAGCATAGTATCGGGATCATGGTCGCAATATTTGAATTGGTGACAATCACGAGGAATTTTATACTCTATGCCCTCATGTATGAATTTTACACAATGATGTAGTGTAGAAATAATTGCTTGCATGGCATGAATCCATGGCCTATCAAGTAAACAATTATACAAAACCGGGAAGTCAATGACAAAGAAAACCATGTTAAGATTTTTCATCCAATGGTGACAGGTATAGTAATGTGACCAAGGCATGGATGAGCAGAGCCATCATATGCATGAAGAGAAAGACATGGTGGACTAACATTAGCAGCATAAAGACCGATCTTTGCAAGGAATGACATAAGAAAAAGATTGAGTTCATATCCATTATCGTTTAGGAATGTTTGACACCCACATTATAAATGTAAATCATGATGTGTAAAGGTGGGTCATAGTAGAAAATATAAAGATCAACATTAGGATTAGATGGAAAACAAATGTGTTCGAGAAAATGCATCTACAAATGTATTATATATTGTATACGGATAAATATTGGCAAGAATGCGAGTGGTAGCTATGAGAGTTTTGATTCTATCTCTTAATTCAAGATTGATGAGCAAGAAATCATTAATATAGACTCATGATGATGAGATCCTAGAAAGATAAGAGGAATAAAGGTATGGGGATATTAAGAGCATTTAGATCGAGTACAAGCTCACCAAAATGATTAAGCAAAATATGGATATATATGTCTCGATCTAATTGTTATCATAGCAAAGTAAATGAATAATCAATTAAGTGCAAAAAGTAACTCAAGCAAACTAAGCTAGAAAATGTGAAACCCTAGTTACAAAAAGGGTAAAGAAAGTCTTAGTTGATTCGCAAAGTGAAATCTAGAGCTGTGCCAAAGTGTTGACCCAATGAACAGAGAGGTAGAAGCATTGCACGAGAGACCCGGGGAAAATGTAGATCTGGTTGAATATGTTGGACAGGGGCACCCAAAAAGGGGCGATGTAAAAGATGTAAATATATGTGTGCATGGAATAGAATAGACTCCCCTCCTATGAAGTGAATGTAGAATAATGCAGTCCCTTTCCTTTGAATGGATGTTAGAATGGATGGTTTGATGATTTTGAATAGCCTTTGGATGTAACTGTAGGTGGTGATAACTAATGCTTAGTGTTTGGTCCTTTATTATGATCACATAACTTTATATTTATATGATTCCTTTGCTTGAATTTCATAATTAACACCGAAAAGGCCGACTAAAAATAGATAAGATGCTCAAACAACTAGAAATGACCCAAAATATGTGAATAGAGTACAAAGAGGTCATGGGCACCCGGAGGGAACGGGAACGCGTATCGTTGACGTCATGGCTAGGCGCCGACATCCGGATGAGAAATGTCAAGGTATGAAAGTACAAAATGATCTAGAAAAGGTATAAGACCAAAAACAAAAACAAAAAAGAAGACAAAGATGACCAAAGACATGGGTTAATTTGTACTTTTCTTTCTTAGGAATCATATGAATAGTAGTATGCAATCATGACTAGATAGCTACTTGATTAACGAAAATAAAACCTAAATGGGGTATAGGGTAATAATGTTAATCTAATTAGGAGGACTAAACGTTGTATCAACAATCTAAAGCAGTATGGAAACAATAAAAATAATTATTCTAAGTAAAGTAAAACCCTAAGTATGAAAGAGAAGGAAGAGAAATGGCTTAGCTGATTTGAAGAGACTGTCGCACAATGTCGCAATCTGGAAATAAAATCTGGAAGTGAGACGATCACTCAGGGACCCTACGAAGACCAGATCTAGATGATTTGAAATCACCGAGGCATCCGGGAGGGTACAGGGAGCCACGGGGTGCCTTGGTCTATAGTTTAGGTGCTTTGATTTTTGTAGAAGCTTAAACCGATTTCCGGTATGGTCGCAAGTTGATTCGAGAACCCGCCTATCTCATTGCACTGGATTTTGCGGATGAGTTGTATAATGACCCGCAATATAAAAGGAAGTATCAAACCCTAGAAAAAATAATTATACAAATGAATGGGTCAGACTAACCTCAGCCACCAAACTAGTGGTCGTATCACTAAGTGTTGCACTACATTTCAGACCCAAATGTAGTTCTGGTGAGTGTGTACATGTCGTGCCCTAGGTGCTCTTGTGCCAGTCGTACTTTGTTAAGTAGCGAGTAATAGTAACTATAGAAAATGTAAATAACATATATGTATGGAATAGAATAGAATCCCTACCCCTATGTAGTGTGTGTGATACAGATCTCCTAGCCTTGATGCATGACACTATGTGGATATAAGTGATGCAATGGATGCAACTCTAGATGGAGTGGTAGCAATATGTGACGCTAGTTACCTCATTATGGTCTTATACCTTTATATTTATAGGGCTCTCAAGCTTAGTTTTGTAATTAATCCCGACAAGGCCGACTGAGAAAATGATAAGGATGAAAAACAACTAGAAAGGCCCCAAAAAAAGCGGGAAAGGATGTGCATAGATCGGGGCGCCCAGGGTGGGACCAAGGCACCCCAGTAAAGGATAGGGTACCCTGATTTTGGGCTAGAATGACAGGAAAGTTACGAAATGGATGGATAAGTGCAGGAAACTATTCGGGAATGACGAAATAAAATATAAAATAAATATGGCCAAAAGGTGGGATTAATTAGTACTTTATTCACTTAAGAACCTTCTAAATAGTAGTATAAGACCGGCCAAATAATGTCTAAAGTGCATAATTTTGTGTCTACATTTTTCCCCCATTTTATGTTTGTGAGTGGAATGCTCGATAACATAAAGTAAATAGAGATGCATGCCTGATATCCATGTAGAGTGTAGAAGAAGACGTGTTCATGGACTAGACTTAAGCATGGAATGAAAAAAAGAAAAATGTGGAGGAGTGTGGATTCTAAAGATGAAAAATGCGCATAAAAAGTGATGAGAGTGAACCTAGGGTGGAACACATGTGTAACTGTTGTTGTGTGTAGTGTACCTGCATGGTTAGTAAAGGCAAGTGCTTGTAGCGGTGTGTTGTCATTGTCTTTGTCGTTGTTGGTGTTGCCCCCAATTTGATTGTTTGTTTCTCATACGATCGAACCTACAAGGATAAAATGACCAAGTAGTCAAATATGTATGCATGTAAAAATGTTGTGTAAAATACGCATGTACATAGAAATGTGTGTAAAGTATGCAAATTTAAAATACGCTAAAATAAAAGTATAAATAGAACATTTACACTGATCCATGTCAAGAAAAAGGGTGTAGAAGGATATCTTGATCTTGTCGTGAGTTTTTGGGAGATCTCATGCCACCATGGTCATTTGAAGAAGTATAGGAGGAAATACTTTGTATCCTCCAACTTTAACCACTTCTACTAAAATGTGCGAAGAGATATTTATCTTTATGTCCTGGGTTTTTAGGTGATCGCGCGCCCTTTGGACGGAGAAGTGTAGAGAGGCACATCCATTGTAACCCCCAAGCCTGTAACTGCTCCACAAAATTTTGAAAGGACATCATGTCCTATTGAGGCTGTTGTGTATGGAGTTTGTAGACTATTCGAACCCACTCGTTGTGTGTGAACCGATGTAAATACGTTGTGTTAGTAAAAACCCCTCAATGATGGGCCCTCTTTGGGGATGCATGCGATGTCGTTGAAAGGAGAATTCAGCCCAAAAAGAGGACCAACCACACTCGACTGTAGAACTTTTTCTTACTGGGGGAAAGGGAAAGTGCTTGGTAGATACCAAGGCGCACATAAAAGGGGATGGCTAGCCAAAACAAGTGTTAGTCCAAAAAGACATTCATGCAATAAGACAAGTGTAAAATATGCAAACAATGTAGAAACTACCACATAAAGTAGTGTAAACACGCAAGAAAACAAACAGACATCACAAAGCAGTTTTCAAACATGGGACATCATTCATGATGTCGCAAGACACTCAAGCCCATCATGGATGCAAACAACAGGAAAGTGTGCACACAAGAAAACGGCAAAGCCCACATACAATCGAAAATAAAGAAGACAAGTAGAAACAAACAAGTAGTCATGGAAACATGTAAACCTATAAAACAAGTGTTGTACATGGAACACCTGCTAGCATGTTAGAGTGATAACCAACATGTCAAAGCATATACGAGTGAATAGTATAAGATGTTAAGTACAAAATGAAATAATAACACTTGGATAAGATGAATGCGGATGCCGCCAATGACCGGTATAAGAAGGGTAGAAGGCAAGCATCCATGTCGCGTGTAGAGTCCTTTATCTGCGATCACATTAAACAAAGGCGTGAACGTGCATGTGTGTATGATAATGACATATAAGAAAGCAATCTAACATGTGTAATAAAGTGAGCATATAAAACACTAGTATGCAAAAGTAAATTCCCCCAAGACAATGCAATATGTTGTTGATGGATGTAATGGAATGTAAGATGGAATGCTAGGAGCAATGTGCCCCCCGAGTGGATGGAATGTATGCAGTGAGGTCCATTTTTTTCCCCATTAGAAGTCAAGAATTAACCGTAAATGAGAGTGCATCATCGGGAAATGGTCGAGTAGTGTTGGTTGTATCTAGCGCTCTGTGAGGAGTGTGTATGTGTAGTGGTGATGAAATGCGACATGTGGAGAGATGTGTGTGGACTCCATATCCTAAGCGTATACCCCAACGTGTTAAATGTGTGAGTGATGATTTATCCCTAAGTGTATATCACAATAGAATGAGTGGATGGTGAGGAGACTTATAGAATGATATGTGTGGACCATATAGCCTAAGTGTGTACCACAAATTTTTTAATGTGTGAGTGATGATTTAGCCCTAAGCGCATATCACTATGAAATGAAAAGGTGAAAATGGGTGATGATTTAGCCTAAAACGTATGTCACTGTGACATGAACAAGAAGGAAGTAGTGAGCTACCCTAAAGTGTATGCCACTACAAGATGATAATGCGGTGGTGATTTAGCCTAAAGTGTATACCACTACAAGATGATAGAGTGGGTGATAATTTAACCTAGGGTGTATGTCACTAACACTGGAAATGTCGTAAGAGGAAAATGTCACATTAGTGAATGTAAGGTCCAATTGATTGGTAAACCCTTGGTAGTCGAGTATAGACCGAGGAACTAAAGTGCATCATAGGGTGGTGAGTGCAGTGCGTAGAAGACAACTTAGTATAAACGACCAAGTGATGAAGGTGTGATGTAAATGTGCAGTGTGAGCAATGCAATACAGGATGTGTAATGTATATAGGATATGTAATGTATATAAAAATGGAATATGCAATAATGAGAAGTACAAATATATCCATGTGTAATGGAATCTAGTGTAGCATGTAGAATATATAGGATCTATGAAATGTGTTATGGGGGTATGTACTTGTAGGAAATGTAGGGTGTGGAAATGATGTGAGTTGTGGTGGTAGTTGTAGATAGAATATGTAGGGATGATATGTAAATCTAGACCCATATATAATGTGACCTAGCGTAAATATAGGATGTAAGGATGGGATACAAAACTAGACGCAGTGAGATGACGACTAGTGTAGTATGCATAAGATAAATGATGTATAAATGACTAATAGATGAGGGATGTATAAGATAATGTAAGATGTAGGCTATGTATAGAAATGATGATAGAGTGTAAATGTGTAGAACCTAGAGTGCAGTGTGTGGGGTTCAGTATAATGGTAATCCCTCAACATAGTCCAGTGTTAACCGAAGCACAAGAGTATGTCATCGGGTAACGAGGGTGCTAGGATGTGTGATGAATATACCGATATGCAGAGAAATGAATTGATGAGGATGCAAAGATTATAGGATTAGGTATGCTAATATGATGAAGTGGCAATTGGGTAATGGCGATGCCCCCAAAGTGGTAGTGGCCAATAATCATGTGAAGTCATCGAGAAGATCGTCATCCTTAGGGTCAAAGTCATATGAAAAAGCATTAGTGACTTGATAAGCAATAGTATCAAGTTGATCATGCAAGGAACCTGTGAGGTGTAGATTGTACATGCACATAACATACTCTTCGTCAGTAAATGGAGGTTGTGAGCTACCGTGGGCATACCAAAGAGTGTAGTTATGTGAGTAGCCAAGAAAGGAACTATTGCAGATGAGAACGCGACCAAATGACATAGGGAACAAAATATCGGTGTGACTAAGGTTTAATGTGCGCTGATGTAAGTAAGCCAAGAATCCCCTAATGTGAGTGGGGAATAACAAGGTGTGCACGGTAAATAGACAAGGCGATGAAAAACACAAAAACCATAAGCGGTCGTGATAGTGACAAAGCCAAAGTATATGTGAGGAACATGAGTATAAGGATGAAGGTCTTGAAAATTGAAACCAAGACAAGCAAGGCCGGCATGGGAACAAATGGTGAAGTCGGGGTAGGATTGAGTGGGACATGATCCCAATACGAACCATGAGCGAAGAGTGTACATGTAAAGGGAGTATGAGCTAATTGTGAAGATGAAGAGGGGAGGGTATTGGGTATGGATGGAATAGGTGGCTGATGTGGAATAATAGTAGTAGTAGGAGGTAGTGTAGAAGGGATAACATCTAGTAAACAAATAACACCCTCAAGTGGTGGTAAATGAGGCTAATAATCCATAGGTTGAGGTTCATTTGTAGTATCAATGTGGGGAATGGGGAGACTAGTATGAGGGCCATGGACGCAATAATGGAATGGATCATGATCTCGGAATATAGTATACTTAATGCACTCATGTAAGAATTTGATGCAACGGTGGATGATAGAAGCAACAACTTGCATGGCGTGAAGCCATGGTCTACCTAACAAGCAATTATATGAGACATGAAAATCAATGACAAAGAAAACAATAGGGAGAGTCTTAGGACCCATGGTTAAAGGTAAGGTCACGTGGCCTAGACATGGACAAATATAACCATCATAAGCACAGAGCGAAATGGAAGAAGGGATAATGTCACAAGCAGACAAACCTAAGGCTTGGAGAAAGGACATAGGGACCATGTTAAGCTCAAAGCCAATATCGATAAGAGTACACTTGACAACAAAAGTAGAGATGGGAGACATGATGTAAAGTCATGGGTCATTATCAAAGGGTTGAATGTCAGCTAGAGGATTGGTTCGAATGCAATATAATGGGAAAAGGCATCTGTAAATGTGTCATACATGGAATTTGAAGCATATCAAAAGAAACATTGGTAGTAGCAAAGAGGGTTTGAACTTGATGAAGCAAATCGGGGTAAGGTGTAAGCGAGATATTTGGTGATGGAGATATTCACGATGGTAGGATGAAAATCCCTAGAAGGTGGTAGAAAGAGAAGTAGGGCTCACCAAAATGATTAACAAAAATAAAACCTAAATGGGGTATAGGGTAATAATACTAATCTAATTAGGAGGAATAAAACAATGTATAAATAATCTAAAATAGTATGGAAACAATATCAAATAATTATTCTAAGTAAAGTAAAACCCTAAGTATGCAAGAGAAGGGAGAGAAATGACTTAGCTGATTTCAAGAGACTCGCATAGTGTCACAGATCTGAAAATAAAATATGGAAGTGTAGATGATCACTCATGGACCTTGCGAAAACTAGAGTGGATGATTTGAAATGACTAAGGTGGCGGGGAGGGTAATGAGGCACCTTAGGGCACCTGGTTTGTAGTTTGGGCAGTTTGATATGTGTAAAAGCTTAGAAATTGATTTTGGTATGGTCGCAAGTTGGTTTGGAACCCTGCCTGTCTATTGTACTAGATTCTCCGAATGAGTTGTATAATGACCTGCAATACAAAAGGAAGTATAAAACCCTAGAAAAAATAAAGATGCAAATGAATGGGTCAAACTAACCTTAACTACCAAACTAGTGGTCTTATCACTAAGCGTTGCATTACATTTAAGACCCAAATGTAGTTCTCATTAGTGTGTGTGCATGTCGTTCCTAGAGCTCTCGTGTCAGTCGCACTTTGTGAAGTAGCGAGAAATAGTAACTATAGAAAATGTAAATAGCATGTGTGCATGGAATAGAATAGAATCCCCTATCAAGTGTGTGTGATGAAAATATCCTGGCCTTGATGCATGACACTATGTGGATGCAAGTGATGCAACTCTAGATGGAGTGATAGTAGTATGTGACGCTAGGACCCTCATTATGGTCTTATAACTTTATATGTATAGGGCTCTCAAGATTAATTTCATAATTAATCCCGACAAGGCCGATTGAGAAAAGGATAAGGATGAAAAAGACTAGAACAACCCAAAAAAGAAGTGGAAAAGGATGTGCATAGATCGGGGCACCTGAGGTGGGACCATGATGCCCCGAGATGCCCAGAAGTACAAAGGTGGGCGCCCCGATTTTGGGCTAGAATGACTGGGAAATTGTGAAATGGATGGATAAGTGCAAGAAAATATGTGGGAATGATGAAATAAAATATAAAATAAAGATGACCAAAAGGTGGTATTAATTAGTACTTTATTCACTTGAGAACCTTCTAAATAGTAGTATAAGACAGGGCTAAATAATGTCTAAAGTGCATAATCTTGTGTCTACACTACCCAAAGTGTGTGATTTTGTGTCTACATAAACCTAATGAATGTGGGATAAAGATAAAGAAGAATTAGAAAGGGATGAGCATGATTAGAAAGAATTAATTAGTAATTAGAAACTCATGGGAGTTGGAGATGATTTAATTAATCAACTAGGATTAATTAATAGGCCAAGATAAGCTTAGAAAGCCATTTGGAGGTGATTTAGAAGGAAATTAGTAGAATTTGAAGGTTTTGAGAGAGGGGATTTAACCAATAAGAGGGTTTATTGATTAAATAGAATATTTAAAAAGCTTAATTAACTAATAATAGCTAATTAAAAGAGGATTATAACTAACGAGGTGTCATTAATTGACATCTAGAATGAAGGAAAGTTAGTTAATTAACAAAGTGTTGTTAATTGAATGAAATGAAGGGGAATGTTAGCTAATTAGCAGAAAATCACTAATTATAATGGGAATGATGAAAAATGGTGCAATTTCAGTAGTAAAATTGCATAGTCAGATTTAGGTGTCTACACAAATCAACAAATCGAATGTATGGAATTTTTCACTCCATGGATGTCGATCAAGTAAAGTAGAAGAGATGGCATACATGGATGTTTGGAAAGAAAAGTGGGAATTAAATACCTACATGTCCCATACCTCTTCCACTACTCAGATTGTTCCCACCCAAATATTATTTGTTAGGATTGTGGAGCCGAATTGCTTCATAGATAACATGATTTACACCTTGTTGGTTTACACAGGAATCGGCACCGGTTACCTATGCGTGAAATTTTATATTTAACACACGTGAATTAGATCTAACTTTGTTATAAAGTTGATCTAAAGGTTATAAATGCATATCTAAAGTTTGTAAATGGCTATATAAGCTAGGAAACTAGGGTTAGAGGAGATTTTGAGTAATCCTTGGTTGCGAGAGGATGAAGAAGAAGAAGAAGAAAAATATGGTTACATGAAGACAGAGGCTTGCATGGAGAGAAGTTTGGACGATGAAGGAAATAGTATGTACATCTAATGGTGAGAAGAGGGTATTGTATTATATTATATTTCCTTTGTATTGTTATTATCTCATTGTAATGGCATGCATAGTAGGCAAAGCACATAGAGTTTCTTCTTGTAGATCCACATGTTGGTGAGATCTTGTATTGTAGATTCTTCTTGTAGATCCACATGTTGTTGTGAGATCTTGTATTGTTAGATCCAAAGGTTATTATGAGATCTTGTATTCATAGATCCATGAGATCACGTTGTATTGTTGATTCATGTAGATATATATATTATAGAGGAGGTTGTCTTCATGTTTTCATAGGTTGATGTTGTGATGGAGAGACAGACTTACTTCTTGGTGCATAGTCATGGTTGCACATTAGTAGACCCATGTGAGAGGTCTTGTTGCAAATATACATAGAGCTTGGTTGTAACTCGGAGATCCAGTAGTTCCTGGTTATGTGAGATCTATTGGTGGTTTGGAGGCATGGCTGTAGTGCACTCATGTAAATCCATTTAGAGATATGCAAGAAGAGATACTCTTGGAGAAATACATTGTCTCTCTCATGCAAAAGAGTTGGTTTTTACTCTCGTTCATTATTATATATATGATATCTCTATCTTTGGTGGATGTAGCCCATATTGGGTGAACCACAAGGTACATGTTGTGTGATGTGTGTATACTTTGTTTTAATTTGGATTATTCTAATTTATACTTCCACTACTATAGATTTTGGGGAATTTTTTAGATCCTATGTGCATGATTTGGTTTGTTATTGAATCATAACACTATTTCGTAGTCCCAAATTCCCAACAACTGGTATCAGAGCTTGGTTATTTTAGAGCAAGGTTTTGCTTCAGTATATTGTTAGTGGTTTACTGATAGGTGTATGAGAGCAAGGGTTTGTTTTTCCTGATGTGAAAATTACAGGAAGAGATTTAAATCTCAAGTGGAAGCTAGAAATGTGAGGTTGTTGGAGAATACAGTGACCGACGTCGGTTAGGTGGCAACCAACATTGGCAGGGTGACCGTGGTCGATTACCGGGAAACCTAGTTTTAAACAGAAAATTGTAGATCTAAAGAAATTGAGAGATGCATGGAATGTGTCTTATTTTTGAGGTGTCCTTGGTTCTTAGAGGCACAAGCATGTTGGTCAAATTGCAGATCTAGGTTACAAAGGTATGGTTTTATCTTGGTATTGTAGTGCTTGTATGTTTTGGTTGCACATGCATGATTTGGGATTGCATATCTGAGTATGAGATAAAGGAGCAATTATGCATCCTTGGTACAGTTAGATGTATGGGCTACAACAGAGAGGCAATAGCACAAAACGAAGATAGAGCTTCCATCAAAGAAGCATGTACTTCAGTTGAAGATGCGGTTGAGTATCTTGGTGCTGGTAAGGTGATGTATTTCATCTTGATGCATTTTTATATTACATGGATTATTGTTGTAATGTTTTTGTACAAGATTTGGGTGCTTCTTGAAATGACTGGCTCAGCACAACTATTAGCTTTGGTCAGAGTAGGCACCTGGTTTGGTGTATTATGCCAATTTTGTGGCATTGTGTTTGTTCCAGCAACACCTACGTCAATCATGGAACCAACATCGGTCACAAAGGGGAACCGATACCGGTCAATAGACCGTGGTTGGTCTCTATGGTAGCTACTTTGAACATGGTTTCTTACAACAAAAGAGGGCATGGAAGGTTCAGTGTCTTGTTTTGGAGGATATGGTTTCTTGCATAGAGTGTATAGGAAGAAACAAAGTAGATCACTTCAATGTTTGAATCAGAAAGAGGACAAAGTTGGCTCGGTGAGTCCAGTGAGACTTGGGTTAGATTCAGTATCTCTATATGGTTCATGTTTTATTTATTTCATTTGAAGCAACTGGTATTATGTTTGGATTGTGTGCACAAGTAAAATATGCACCATGGATATTTGGTGAGCTTGAATTTTATTTCCGGGATGTGTTGGAATCTTGAGGATAAGGGTATCTAGTCTAAGGATGAGATCCTCAATGAAAAGTCATGTTTAGACACACAATTACAGGTAACGAAATTTTTTGAGTACACATGGATGAAAAGAAGGTGATTCATCCTACTTCACAAGAATTCCAAACTTTTGTGATGTAGAAGTATTCTTTGTTAAGAAGGTAACCGGTTTATATTTTCTTTCATCTATTTTATTTCTCATTGACATATTTAGCTATTGAGATTGGTGGTTAGAGAAGTGCAGAGGAGTTCATGTTGAGTGGGAGAAATCCATGGTTATTGGCATTGCAAGTTGGACACATATGCACATGTGGAGTGAGAGGAGTATGCTACTATTCCGAGTGGCATGAGGCACAAGTTGTTTTGGAGGATAGTCATAGGCTTGTAGGTATTTCATATTTAGTGCATGATGATGTCACTTCTAGTTTATTTTGTAGTGCTTGGATATCCTTATGGGATGGAATTTGACGGTTTTTCAGATGGATTAAGATGAGAGATAAATCTTGTAGAGTTTTAAGGGTGGAAAAAGGAAAATCTATTTGTTACACGTTACCGTGTGACAACAAAGTGTATATTTACATATTATTGATGTTTCCCTTGTTTTCTTTCATCTTAGATGGTTTGTGCGAGTATGATTGGTGACATCTTTTACTTGGTATTTACTCTAGTTACTAGTAGCATGGTTAGCATGGTTGTTGTTTTTGACTTTGATGAGCACAGGATTCATATGTGGCCTTGGAGTTAGTTGGTGAGATACTTGGAGCTTCTAGAGAGCCTGGTGATATGGATGGATGTATATGGTGAGTTTATACATGTGGATAGATTTTGTTTTGTGAGTCTATGATGATACGAGATATTTGTTTTGCGCATAGATTCATATGAGCATGATTAGGGATGTTTGTATTTCCTCTTGTTACTATTTTACCCCATGATAGATATTTTTTCTATAGATGGTTTTTGGACATGCAATTTGTTTATACGGGGTTGGATTTGTAGAATGTAGTGTTTGGATTCTTTGAGTTATGCAGGTGTTGTGGATTGATCACCCACTTTTTGCATGTAGAACTCATTTGGGTTGCCCTACCCAGGATCTTGTTTATTGCTTTTGCTTATTCCAGTTTGACTTATCTTTGGTCAGTTGCATTGGTAGTTGTATGGAGACATGGATGGATGGTTGGAGAACAGTGTTGAATGGCTATTGCTATGATAAAAGCTCTATAATTCAGTTCGAGTGGGAGCTTTTGTAGGTATGTTAGTCATGGTGGCTTGATTGCATTAGAGGCATGGTGTTATGATTCAGTGGGAGCTTGATGTATGGATAACTTGGGTATCACGGATCAGCAAGTAGCTTCGTGCATGTATATGGTAAGTCATGGTTTGTTATCTTCTTGGTTTTAGAAGATGGGTTAATCTTCATGATTACTTAGTTTTTGATGTAAAGAATAGATGGTCTTCACGGTATGTAGAGGACGGTGATGTATAGGTACATGTACAGGTTCAACAATTTATCTCCAAGTGGGAGATTGTTAGGATTGTGGCGCTGAATTACTTCATAGATAGCATGATTTACACCTTACTAGTTTACATAGTAATCGACACCGGTTACGTGTGTGTGAAATTCTATATTTAACTCACATGACTTAGATCTAACTTTGTTATAAAGTTGATCTAAAAGTTGTAAATGCATATCTAAGGTGCCCTAAGTTTTTATATGGCTATATAAGCTAGGAAACTAGGGTTAGAGGAGATATTTGAGTAATCCTTGGTTGAAGAGGATGGAGAAGAAGAACAAAAATAAAAATATGGTTACATGAAGACAGATCTTCCATGGAGAGAAGCTAGACAAAAGGAAATAGTAGGTACATCTAATGGCGAGAAGAGGGTATTGTATTCTATTGTATTTCCTTTGTATTGTTATTGTCTCATTGTAATTGCTTGCATAGTAGACAAAGCGCATAGAGTTTCTTCTTGTAGATCCACATGTTGGTGAGATCTTGTATGGTATATTCTTCTTGTAGATCCAAATGTTGGTGAGATCTTGTATTGTAGATTCTTCTTGTAGATACACATGTTGTTGTGAGATCTTGTATTGTTAGATCCATAGGTTATTGTGAGATCTTGTATTCATAGATCCATGAGATCATGTTGTATTGTTGATCCATGTAGATCTAGATATTGTAGAGGAGGTTTTCTTCATGTTTTCAAAAGCTGATGTTGTGATGGAGAGACGGACTTACTTCTTGATGCACAATCATGGTTGCACATTAGTAGACCCATGTGATAGGTCTTGTTGCAGATCCACAAAGAGCTTGGTTGTAGTTCAGAGATCCAGTAGTTCTTGGTTATGTGAGATCTGTTGGTGCTTTGGAGGCATGATTGTAGTGCACTCATGTAGATCCATTTAGAGATCTGGAAAAGAAGATACTCTTGGAGAAATACATTGTACTCTTGTGACCGAAGAGTTGGTTTTGCTCTTGTTCATTATTATATATACGAGATCTCTATCTTTGGTGGACGTAGCCCATATTGGGTGAACCACAAGTACATGTTATGTTATGTGTGTGTATTTTGTTTTGATTTGGATTACTCTAGTTTATACTTCCACTTCTTTATAGATTTTGGGGAATTGTTTAGATCCTATGTGCATGATTTGATATGTTATTGGATCATAACATTATTCCGTAGTCCCGAATTCCCAACATTATTTACTAGATGTGCTCCACATTATCATCTTGATATCACTCGCATAATTGACATGAGTGAAATATGCACTTAAAATATTATGTATCTTAAAAATAATGTTGTAGCACATTTTTAGCCATTTGGAGGATCGATTACGTGGCGTCGTTAACTTGTTTTTGGTTCTACATCATCAACAATTGAGCCTTAAACAACTAAAAGAAATGGAAAAAATGTTTAGAATATGAGGAAATGGGATTTGCTATTTTATCTTTGGGTTTAATTATTTAGGAAAACTTTTTATTAATGCATTTATGGTTGGTACGAGATAATAACATGTAAAATAAAGCCAACATTAATAAATTGGTCATATTTAAAACTTTCTAATTTTTACATAGATGAAAGTTTTTGAAATATATTTTGGCATATGTTTTGAAGGTACGATTAGAATGTTTAATGAGAAAACAAGGAGAGAATATTTCAAAGGCAATACACATGTACAATTGAATAAATTTCAAGTAACATCACCAACCTAATAAAATATAATATCTAGCTTAAGAAGAACGTTGTATTCAATTTATTACTAGCCATATGATGGTGTCACACAATCAACATTAATATCTTGTCTTTCAGTTCACAAGAACGAGAAATATTATAAAACATTTTTAAATTGAGAATGATTCTATAAGGATATTATTTAAATGCCACGTGTAAGAATTAAATATGGTAACGAACATTAGAGATGATATTATTTATTACACTATATAAACAATTATATTTGAAATTTGTATAATTTAATTGGAATGTATGTGTATCATGTTTTACATTTGAAACTAACACAATTTTTAAGTCAAATACAATTGTAAAAGTGGCAAACTATTCTATAGAATGGCTAAACGAAACTTGTGAAATACAATGATCTAAATTATTATCTTTTTAAAATTATCTTAAATAGTTATAATGTAGAGTTTTGACATTCTTGACTTATCATTTATAGAATGGCTAAAATAAATTGTGGAAGATATCATTTTAATTATATCCTTGACAAAATTATTTCGAATAAGTATATGGATTTTGAGTCTTGACTTGACAATATATGCACTTCACGGGGTAGTTGAGATAGTGTACTGAGTCTAAAAGCGATGTGAGAGCATCACATACAACAAGATTCTTCATTCATCATACATTGAGCTCCATTTGTAATTATGTGGTCTAGGAGGATGAAGAACTAATTTTCCCTCCAATTGTAGTTTTTGAATTCAAATTTTATGCAAGTTATACTAGTAAGTGTAAATAAGGCCGAGTAAAGGTGAATGTGCTTGCAAGTAGGCATCACTAGGTGAAATAGGAGAGTGTCATGCTAAATAAGACTACTCAAGCATGTAAATAGAAAAAACTCATCATGTATGAGCTGGAGATATGGTTTGGATGATTATTTATTCTAATTTCCAAGCTAGGAGTATTGTTGAAGTTTTGTAGTGAAGACTAAGTCATTTTAGGATAAAATAAGGGAGGTTGTTTTGGTAAAAGATCCAATTTTGGATCTATAATTGATCATGGAAGGCTTTGTAACTTAAATTTATACCCTCGCTAACTTATTTATACTCGGCGAGAATATCGAGTCGAATTTCCTATTGGGTGATGAAAGCCCAATAGTTCAACCTGGGAAGGAGTTGTTTAAGATGTGTAGTTTTTATGCGTGTGTTTTGGATGTGTGTGATAAGATTGTATGCAAAGAGTTAACCTCCTAATTAGACTAGATTGCTAAGAAAATATGAAGGTTATTTTTAGATCCAAAATGAAATGTTATGTTCGATGAAGACAATCAAGAAAGAAAGGAAAGTACAATGCAAAAGGAGAAAAAAAAAAGGAATACCTAGATAACACTTTTCCTTTTTATTATTTTTTATTTTTAAGCAAGCAAGCAAATCAAGCAAAGTAACCCACGCACGCAAGAAATCAAGAAATGCTCCTTCCGGGAGGTTAGTAGAAGATAGAAAAAAGAATATGGAAATGAAAGACAAATGAAAAGACTCACCAAAGAATGGTGGGTCCTATCAAGCATGCTAGAATGTTGTACAAGTTTCCTTTATACCTATTTCAGATTAGTGAAATCGCAACAAGAAAGCTAACAAATCCAAGTATGAGAGGGTTTAAGGTACCTCTAGATAGGATGACGTTGTATACAGGCACAAATGAGAGGTCCTTCCTCATAGTGAGCTAGAGGACTTACAAATCAAGAGAACTCAACACGAAAAATGGATTAGTATATAGATGGGTGGGTTTCCTAACAATGTCAATCCTGAGAAGTGAAAATTTCTGGGATGGATATCAACCCACGTTTTGGAAAAAGATAAGATAAAATAATGATTGATAAATTGTATGTAGTAGAATCGAGATAAACTAAAAAGCTGAAATGCAATAAATATTATAAAATGTAGATTTGATCAAAGAAAATCAAATCAAACATGTATAGGTCAACAATGACCTTAGACTACGAGAGGCCCAATCGACGATGACTGGAGTAAGCCAAGTGAAACTTGATGTGACAGAAAATGCAAATCTGAAGTTGGTGATGAGTTGAGATGAAGAACAAGAACATGCAAGAGATCTAGAACTAGATCTAACTAAAAGGATATAATAAATTCATGAAATTTGATGGTAAATGCAATGAAGAATGATCACAGTTGACTACGACACGACTGGCTGAGTTAGCGGCGATGGAGTAGAAAAAATAGATCTGAAGTGACAGAAAGGGATAGAATGACAAGACCTTAAGTCCGAGGGACTATGGGATAAAAAAGGAGATGATTGGAAAAATGAATGGCATAGGAAAGCGAAAAAAATGGGACCCAGTCGATGATGACTAGGCGGGGTGAATGGGGGTGAGATAGGGTTTTATGGAAAAGGATGGACAAGAACAATGATCTCGCATATGGGAATGAATATACGGAAAGACAGAGACATGGCTCTTGATGGTTCTTTGAACTGTAAAAAAAGATGAAGCACGATAGAAAAGGTGAGACAAAGGAGCTACACATAAGCTTAAAATATCTTCAAATCTCTGACAATGATGAAAGGGGTCTTCAAAAGGAAAGTCTAAGATGACAAAAATTGTTGGTGAGAAGAGAAGAACCTGCAAAAAAAAATCCAAGGCTAAAGAAAACCCAAAATTTCATCCATTTGCAAGGAGGGGTAAGGGTGGCTTTATAGGGTCGACAACGACCCAGATAAGTCACCGCTGATCGCAGATATCCATCCATTTGGGCAGTGGAAGGGTGATGAGCTCGAGGTAAATAGTCCTTATAAGGCATGATCAGGGTTTTGAAGGGTGAGGACGAGTTAGGGTTTCTTAGGATGGATAAATGGGTAGGTGGAGGGTGAAAAATATTAAATAAAGGTAAAGGGGGTGAATTTATTAAATATGGGCCTAAGGAGGATAAAATGGAGGATTTAGGGAGAGTAAATGAATTAAATGGGGATTTAGAATTAATTAAATATGATTAGGGATGATTAATGGATGATTAAGATGATAGATAATGATAAGTGGGATAAATTGAATTTAGGAGGAAAAATGGAAGAGAGGTATGTATGTAGAAAAAGACATGATAAAGAGTGAATGAGAATTGAGGGGTAACTATACCAAAAATTGGTGTCTATAATGAATTAGATATTGTATCATCCCAATATCACAGTCAAAGTTCATGATCAAACCGAGTCAACATGGAAGTGTATGTCTATAGTACTATGGCTCGTGTACATAGTATATTTGTGTAGTTTGGAGTTGATTGAGGAAAAAATGTGAATTGTGGACATGTTTGGTCTTACCTTCGATATTCGATAGGCATGCAAACAATTGGTTTAAATAGTAAGGTCCACTTTTGTTTTGAAAGGGGACCCGACCATGCGGTATATTAGTTTGATTTTTATTTTTCCAATTACACTATAGTTTTATGTCACATTATTTTGTGTCTTGTGGTACTAACACATGGCAGGATAGGACCTCAACATTTTGGAGATGTTGAGAGGTCCATGTGGTGGGTTTTCAGGCCACCATGTGGCCTACCACCATCCTAAGCGATCAATCTCGTGGGGTGCCTATGCCCGTAAAAACCTTGCCACACATTTCCACATTACAACACGTTCAATCTATTTTACCTAACTCATCGAGATGTTTCAAACACACACGGGGCTTGCGAAAACCGTCAAAGCAACCCACCAACTCACTAGTGTGGCGAGCTACTTCAAACCTAACACGTCAATAGACTATTGAGATCGCGGAGGGGTTGTGCCCTAAAATGATAAAGCGGTGGGTTACGTGCCACAACCGCGAATACATTGAGCGGTCATAAGCTATTTCAAGAATTCAAACAATAGTCACCCAAGAAATGTGGGATTTAATCCCAACAATATGCCAAAATTAGTCATCATGGGGATCAACCCTATGACCATTGAGAAAAAATCATACACCCAAGCCAATCCAACTATGTGTTGCAAGTAGTTATAAATGGCCAATTTGCTATTTTAATGAGGTTAGGTCATTGCAGGACTGTGTATAGTCCCATAATGGGCAGTTTGTGAACATGGTCATTTTTTACCCCCAAAATGGCATTTTCACGAGTTTGACAGAAATGGAAAGATGTTTAGATTTTATAGATGATTAGACTGAGCTATTTTTCTTCCTGATTGGTGTTCATTTGATGTTGTTTTGGAAGGTTATTCTACCACTTTTGACATGGAACATGGGGAAATGGACCTTGCAAGTGCCATAGGAAGGTGGTGAACATTGATGATCGAGTTTAGAGTTCTTCAAAGGTATGTTAAACACATTTCTTGCATGTTTTAGGATCCATTAATATTTGTAATATTTCCATTGTAATTGCAAATTTTATTTTTAATGGATCAGATGGCATTCTAAGCTATCCTAGAGATGTAGCCCGATCAGCGGGTGAACTCTGTTATCAATTTGGTGTCATGATTTTCTTTATTGCATTATGTTTTTAGCTGCAATGATTGAGTAATTAATCATTTTGGATGTAATTTAATAATTAACACCATTTTATCGAAAAATTGGAAAATGGTGATTTGATCATATTTGGATGCACATTTGGAAGTGGATGTTTATGATCCGATTTATTTTAGTTTTGGGTGTATGTGATCAGATTTGGAAAACCACTAATGATTTTGTTTTAAATAAGGTATTAAACAAGTTGTAGGCTTGCACCTTAACGAGATATTTTAAAGGATCTATTTGAAAAACTATTTAAACATGAGGTGTGTGTTAGTTTACGGACCAGCTAAGCAAAGATAATCTTGCATCTCGATTTTCCTCCTCCAAATCTTGCTCACAAAATGCAAATAATACCAAGAAAAAATCATATATACACATACTAAGAATAAATACTAAGATTTCAAAATTAATCTTATTACAAAGAATGTTTATAAAGATGGGAGCCTCCATTTACCAAAACATTCGGTTGAGTAATCACAGTGGTAGAATGTTGAATCTAATCTTTATGCTCAACATATGCAATGGAAAACTATCAATGTTCTTGTATGTCTCTATACCTTTTAATATTTGAGCAAATTTTGGAATGAACTATTATCTATAGATAAGGGGAGTGCATACCCAAAACACAAACCCCGTAATTATCTTTCATATAAAAATTGGAATAATCGTTGATGCAAATGTAGCTCAAACACAAACACCCAAAACTCACACAAGGAATAAGTGGCTCTTAACCTTACAATTTTTAAATAATTAAAATATTCATCATGCAATGGGGTATTGTGATTGAATTTCCAAAAATAAACAACAATCTTAAAGGATGTTTTTGTATTATTTCTTGAATGGGGTTTATTAAGGTGAAATAAATTTGTGGAAAATTATTGTTGGCGGGAAATTTATTAATGTAGATGTAGTATCATCGTTGGTGGCATATTTCATGGCTTTCTTGATTGTTCATTCAATATATGTAAGGTGAGGAGGCTTTATGGTCATGAATTCAACCCATGTTTAATGTTGACGACATTTACACATATTGATGTGTTTTTAACTATAAATAATAAATACTTTCGTAATTTTCTTTGTAAGTTTCTTATTGATCGGTGAAAATGGTGTCATGAAGATATAAACATAGGCATCTTCAAGAACCATTGAAACTGTTTCACCAAATAAAAATGGATATTCAATCCGATCAACTCACCTTTTCCAAAGACACTAAAAGGTCGTGGGCCAATGGGAGCTTTACAATAGGGTATGAACATCCATCAAGGAAAAATATGAAGTGTTCTTTGTTAGATATTTTAGTTGTGTTACGTTGCTAGCTCCTTTCCATCACACACAATTAAAGTTTTGTTTTGAACGTGGAACCCTTCGTATTTTACCCAATTTTTATTTTCCCCCTTTAAGTGAAAATTATACTCAACATGAATAATGCAAGCGAGACCAAGAAGATAAAGTGGAGCGCAAATAGGATATATTATTTGGATACGAACAATCTTAGCCATGGTATAGGTGCAGACATGCCGACATTAAAATCCAACCTTTTTATTTCCATCTTTCCATTCATGTCTTTGATATGGAAAATATGTTAAAAAGACCTTATAGATATCTTCCCAAATTCATCACCTCTTAAAAACAAACAAAAGTATATATAATTTTAAATTGAAACAAAACCAACCTATCAAAGTTAGAATATTAAAAGTGTATGTCTCATTAAACTACCCACATTGGTAATAATGATATCCCTTTGTAAAATATGGAAATGCAATCCTATCCACCCACATATAACTAATTGCATCACTTGGAGAAGTAGTGTCACCTCCTTTGGGCATTGTGGAAATGATAGTGCCCAACATTAATACATTTCCCAATTTTAGATGTTTAATGTTTGTCATCTCATATTATTTAGGCTAGAACAATCGAAGATATTATCGATATATCTCTTTTGATTTGATGTGTTTTTTTCTTCATCTTTTCTACATTCAAAACTGCCTCACATGGGATGCCGAGTCTCCACAACATGTTTGTACTTCAAAAATGACTCACAGTCGGAACAAGTGAATTCCCCCTATAATGGGGTTGTGTCCAACTATCCACAAGCACAAGGTGATTCATATTTCATTTACGAGAATAAAGAAATGGATCACATAAGATCCCTCTAATTATTTCATCACCCCACAAATTACCCTCCCCCCATCTCCTCACTTATCACCACTCTACATCCTACAATGTTTCCCCTAAACTCCTACTTTTACTTCCTCACCACCTCCCTATCGGTGTCTCCATTTCCCCACTCGAATTCGATTACTAATATAAACCCCAACAACATAAACATATCATGTCTAATAATAGCCACAACAACCAAAAAAAAAAATCAAATGCCATATAAATTTGTTCTTAAAGTAAATCCATTTGATACTTTTATTGAAGCCAATGCATCTTTTTAGTCTAGAGAGGAAATATAATTTCCTCTCATATATACAAGAGCTATTGGATTTTATATTTCCTCCATTTGTGTTGATAATATTGTTTTGTTTTTTTATCATATTTTAATTTTTCCTTGGTGTTCATGGGATTAATTATGTTTGAAGTTAGTTTCCTTTTCCAAATTACACTGATAATGCTTTGGGATATTTTTCTTTTCCATTTTTCTCATTTTAGGGGAGAAGGGCAGTATGCGAACACCCTAAGTTCGTAGGTCCATGGAACCAATTCCTTGCCACGTAGGATCGCCAATTTGACAACTAGTTATAAATAAACATTTTTTTATCCTATATCTTTAATTTCAAATCATATTTTAATATTATTTGCTTCCATATGATCGATCAAAAAAAATATCTCAAAAAAAACACATTTACTGGTGGAGACCCGAAGTGGTTCACGCAACAGACAGTAGTTGAGCATTAAATTCTAAATAAAAGAGGGAAATGCAATCTGTCCTCGTGGATTTTGACGCGCCTAATAGATAAGATAGTGATTAATGCTCAACCACCAATGCCCAACACTTGTTCCATATTGTTTCCTTTGGACGCGTTCCATTCCAACAGCTATCCAGCATCCATACCAACTACTGAAATCCTCGCCGAATAATACACCGGCATTCTCAACAAAGAACCTCCAGCCCCGGCACTGCAACCTCTTCTCGAATGCATATTCATATTACTCTGGATTTTACAAGTTAGGGCGTAAAAACCAGCGAAAATAGGCTTCTAAACGAAAGACTTTTGAGTTCAAAGACTCAAACCTGGGACCTGCGTGCCTCACGCTATTTGGCAAGAGACAAAAATGAGCAGAACAGGCCAAATAACAGTTCAGAAATGGCGGAGGCAAATTTGATATGTATTGTTTTGAAAAGGGCTTAATGCCAGAAAAACGTGGTCGGATCGAGGGGCTTAGCAATTTCACTCGAACCTCCGCATTTTCACTCGAACATTGGCAGCGACCGAACCCACTGCGACCGAACATTGTGTGCAACAGGAAGCTATATAAAGAGTAGGAATATTAATGTTTTTTTAATTGTTTAGGTTTTGATATTTTACTTAATTTCAAGAAACCAATCAACATTTCAGGATTTCATTGAATATATATTTTTTCTTAATTGTTAAATTGTTTCTTTTCTTATAAGGGGCATTTCATTGTTTTGTTTACAGGAGCAAATGATGTTTCTATGATTCAGATGGCAGATGTTGGAGTAGGAATAAGTGGCCAAGAAGGCCGTCAAGCTGTCATGGCATCGGATTTTGCTATGGGGCAGTTCAGATTTCTGGAACGCTTGTTGCTGGTTCACGGCCACTGGAACTACCATCGAATGAGCTATATGATTCTATACAACTTCTACAGAAATGTTGTATATGTTTTGATGCTTTTCTGGTGAGTACACATGGATTGAAATGCACGATTGAGATGGGATTTTATTAAAAAGGATCTAGTTATACTTTGACAGATTTGGTTACAAGGTTTACTATGCATTTGTAACTCTTCTTTGATCCTTATGCTATGAACATTCTCAGTCTTCAAACAAATTCGCTTTTTTAATAAATGAAAAACATGCATGTGCGAGTTGGATGGAAAAATTTGGAATGGAAATTTTATGCGTCGAGATCATTTGAAGCGTGGTGGAAACAATGTGTATTCACACTACTAATACTCAAGGAAAATGTTACCTACAATTCTATGTTTTAAGCCATCTAGAGGTGAGGTTTCTACCTCGCTAAGATTCAAATAAATCCTTGTCTTTCAATTTTTATTTAACAAGTATTCATTTTAAGCTATAACAATTTAATGTATTTTTTTAACAAATTCTGAGCTGATTTGGTTTCCACATATGAAACAATGATTACATTTCGAGAAAAATGTATTAACATGTATTGCATGTCTTTATATTTCTTACATTTGGAGCAAAACATATAAACTTATCTTTGTATGTGTCCATATTCATTACATTCCGAGCAAAATATACCAACTATAAACTATAATTGTGAATGCAATAATGCATTCTCAATTGATTTCGATACATATTTTTCTACAACAAAAAAAAACTCCTCGAATGCTACCATAATTTTGGGATCATTTTGCTAGTCAATTTCCATGTCAAACCTTCAAAAAGGCCCTGAGTTTGGACTATTAGGAACGATTGTATCATTGACAGATGTTGTTGTAGTCATTAAGAGGTTCACTGGATGAACCCATGGTGGAATAGGAAAACCAGATATGGTATGAAAGGTTGTATGTGAAGTAGGAGGTTGTGGGATAATGGGGTGTGTAGTTGGAGTTGAAGTTATTTGCATTACTGTTGGTGTCGGAAGTAAGGGTGGTAATGGGATAGGAACTTTCAACATATCTTGTAACATGAAGTTCGTATGGGCATGGAATGATGCATGGGAAACAAAACCTATGGATTGTTGAACTTGTTATCTCTTTCTCCCTTTGATGGCGAGTGGCTTCCTTCTATTGTAATTCCAATTCCTTTTTTTGGTGAGCTACTTCCCGTTTTTTCGCGCTCCTGTCTTTCAACAAAATTTTGTAGATCCCTTTCTTGCCTCTCTTTAATGTGTTGCAATCTCTCTTCTTTTTTGCTCATTTCTTCTTGACCTTTCTTGCTTTTTGCCTCAATATGCTCCTTTTACGTTGTTTCCCTTCAAATATTTCTTGTTTTTTTGTTGTTGTGTATCTTTTAACATCTAAACATAAGCATCATATGTTAGCAATTGTGAAGCACGACTTATCCGAAGTGTAACATCACTCTTACCTTTGGAAGGATCCCGTACAAATTGTGTTGGTAACCTTAAAAATTTACCCAATTTCTTCTCATTTACAGAAACACCATCATTTGATATACCACTTTCAACATCATGGCCAGTTGTCTCTTCCTCATTTTTATCTTTATCAATGACCTCAATTTCCTCTATGTCAACATAATAATGAGTAAAGTTTGTTGGTTCAAAGTCTGTTGGCTCAAGGTTGGTTGGCATCGAAGGTAAAGATATACTTTCATCCTCGGTGTTTCCAATCGATCAAGTCCCAACTCGCAATATGCTCTTGCGGCAGCCGGGTAGGTTGTTGTGGTGCACTTGGCAATGAGAGATCATCCTCTCCTATTCCCCTGGACCTCGGTGTTGCATTTGGATGTGCCATTGTCATGAGTATTCACAATGTGGTTCACTTCATAATCTTTTGTCTGCATTATACTTTGTCTTTCTCCCTGTACACTTGGTTCCTCCATCTCTGTATTAGCAACAACCATTGTTTCTATGGTTGGATGGAATTTTTTTGTTGTTGTCAAATTCTCAACTGATTCCATTAAGTAATCTTCTCCTATATTGTCACCAAGTGGTGGAGCTACATCTCTTGACAAACTTAGGATGTTTTAAGCAGCATCAACATCTATTATGTTTTCAGTACAATCAACCTTCATAATGTTTTCAGTAGTATCATCATCTGTGACATTTTCAGCATCATCTTCATTGGCATCTTCTTCAATGATATATAGTTTACTACATTCCATGTCATTCTGTAATGCATTTGGATCAAGTGGCCATATACCTGTGCGTCTAAAACTAGCATGAATATTTGTAGGTGTCATGGCCTTAGCTAGAGCTCTACTACCTATTTCTGCCAATTCTGAACGTTTGACTTCTTGGTACTTATTATTACACATCCACTACATCCTCTCAGATCTGAAATATGCTTTAAAAGGACCAAAGACACTAACATCTAGTGGTTGCAACCTATGTGTAGTATGTGCTGGCAATGTCAATAAATCAATCCCCAATCGCCTGGCCTCTTCTATAGTTGACAATGCCACATGGCTTCCATGACCATCAAATATAAGTAAATGCCTATTTTCAGGGCACACTCCTCTAGGTACAGACTTACTGAAATGATACAACCAACTTATAAACAACTCTCTAGTCATGCAAGCACTTGGATGAGTAGCCATGCAAGCACTGGTTCACATCCCTTATGTAATTTTGTGAAACTTTTCGACCTTTAAATAAGTAAAAGTTAGGGATACATTTCCCTATAGCATTTACACAAAATAGAATTTTCATCCATTCTCAACTACGAGGAATGATTTTGGGAACATTCCTGCAACCCTTGGTGGCAAGCACCCTCATGCGACAATTTCTCCCCGCCTGGATTCCTGTCTCATCACAATTCCATATTTTCCTGCACCATAGGAATTGATATAAATGTTAGCTAGTTTTTCATAAAACTTGCTAACCACCTCTGGACGTAAACCTATTGCATGATCTCTTTCTAGGCCTTTAGCAGTCCGTAGGACTATGTCTAGGTGTCTTTTTCTAAATCCTTCACACCAAGATTTTCTAGGTAATCCTTCTCGAAATGGAGTCTCTCTAGTTTCACAAATTTGTGCAACACATGCCCTCAGTTGCATAAATCCCACTCCATGCCCTAAATATGCCATTTGCTTACACCATTCAACTATCTCTTTCTCCTCTCCTTCACTCAAAACAGGTGCAAGGCCCTTCCTTTTTGTATGGGTCAGACCATTCAACCAATAATGAACAGATGTAGGAGGTAAATTATATTTCAGTGCAGCAGCTCTAATTGAATAATTGTTGAATTCAATATCATCTATGGCCTTTAACATATCTTCTTTTGACCAACTAGACAAAATTCTAACCTTCTTGGTCGAAGTGTTGCCTCTAACAACCATAGTTTCCTCTATTTCATGCCTATTTACTTGACATCCAGTAGGTTCTGGCTGATGATCATTAGTTGTGTTTGTATCTCCTTGATTTGTTGTTGCACCATCCTCTTCACTTATTATTGTAGCATCTTGTTGATCTGTTTCATGGTTAGATGTTTCAATTTCAAATTGTACACCTCATTTTTGGGCATATATTGTCCTCGCTTCAAAATCCTCTTTCTCTTCATCTTCTCTAAATGTTGCAGTATTAAACAATATAAAATTAGTAATATATGTATTAATATATCAATAAGATCATCTATCAATAAGATCATACAATGGGAAAAATTTAGCAAGCTTATGATACATGACAAGTATGAATTATAAACTTGTAGGTAAACTTGTGATTACCCATTTGGGCACCATTAATGATGATCGAATACATGTTCTATTAATTTCATATTATTTGATAAAGACAAAATTTATAAATTTGGGTTGTTGATTACATATATAAAATTCAATAATCAAAATTTTGGTTTTTATTCCATCAAGTATTGGATATTTTAAATGCAAAATAGTGTTCAAGTGAAATATCATGTCACGGATGACATGATATTTCGGTCAAAGCAACTCTAATTGAATCATGTGAGAAACTCAATATGTCTATGGCCTTTAACGTATCTTCTTTTGACCAACTAGACAAAATCCTAACATTCTTGGTTGAAGTGTTGCCTCTAACAACTACAGTTTCCTCTATTTCATGCCTATTTACTTGACATCCAGCAGGTTCTAACTGATGATCATCAGTTGTGTTTGTATCTCCTTGATTTTTTGTTGCACCATCCTCTTCACTTATTATTATAGCATCTTGTTGATCTGTTTCATGCTTAGATGTTTCAATTTCAAATTGTACACCTCATTTTTGGGCATACGTTGTCCTCACTTCAAAATCCTCTTTCTCTTCATCTTCTCGAAATTTTGCAGTAGTAGACAATATAAAATTAGTAACATATGTATTAATATATCAATAAGATCATCTATAAACACTTCTAAAGATGAGGTGTTATCAAATAACACTACATTCATCAGCTTGTTTATAATTGATCAATATCAATTACAATGTTTCACTCAAACATGCAATCACCCCTTTGGACATTGTAATTGATATTGATCAATTGATGCAGGTCTTGTTAATGTAAGGTTTTATGACATCAAATCATCTTCAGAAGTGAATGCATGTAAGAATCGTAATTGTAATAGCTTAACTACATATGTTGTTATGGTGGCAACAAATCTGTTGTACTACTAGAATACTTTCAATGACAATCATTGACTACTGTCAATGATATTCACATGACTTTACAAAGTGGGTTAGCGGGCAATAATTTCAATGCCTCAAATTTGTAATCATAGCATTTTGAAAATAGGATATCCGACATTTCTGAACTGTTATTTGGCCTATTCTGCTCATTTTTGTCTCTTGCCAAATAGCGTGAGGCACGCAGGTCCCAGGTTTGAGTCTTCGAACTCGAAAGTATTTCATTTAGAAGCCTATTTTCGTTGGTTTTTATGCCCCAACTTGTAAAATACAGAGTAATATATGCATTGTAGAAGAGGTTGCAGTGTCGGGGCTGGAGGTTCTTTGTTGAGAATGTCGGTGTATTATTTGGCGGGGCTTTCAGTAGTTGGTATGGACGTTGGACAGCTATTGGTATGGAACGCGTCCAAAGGAAACAATATGGAACAAGTGTTGAGGCATTGGTGGGTGAGCATTAATCACTGTCTTATCTGTTAGGCACATCAAACTCCACGAGGACAGATTGCATTTCCCTCTTTTATTTAGAATTTAATGCTCAACTACTGTCGTGTTGCGTGAACCACTTCGGGTCTCCACCAGTAAATGAGTTTTTTTTAGATATTTTTTTGATCGATCATATGGAAGCAAATAATATTAAAATATGATTCAAAATTAAAGATATAGGATAAAAAATGTTTATTTATACCTAGCTGGCATACTGTCAATCCTACGTGGCAAGGATTTGGTTCACTAGACTTGCGAACTTAGGTTGTTCGCATACTGGCCCTTCTCCCTAAACTCTTCTAAAGATGAGGTGTTATCAAATAACACTACATTCATCAGCTTGTTTGTAATTGATCAATATCAATTATAATGTTTCACTCGAACATGCAATCACCCCTTTGGTCATTGTAAGTGATATTGATCAATTGATGCGAGTCTTGTTAATGTAATGTTTTATGACATCAAATCATCTTTGAAGTGAATGCATGTAAGAATTGTAATTGTAATAGCTTGACTACATATGTTGTTATGGTGGCAAGCAAATCTGTTGTAATCTTTGGAATACTTTCAATGACAATCATTGATTCATCATCATAATATATTGCATTCTTGGCAGCTAATTTGTGCTTGATTTTAAGTAGGAGAAGAATAAATCTTTCATTCATGCCATTTTTTTATGTTTGTTGAATGCCTCTACAAAGTGGGTTAGAGGGCAAGAATTTCGGATTGCCTCAAAGTTGTAAGGTATAAATAAACATTTTTCTTTCCTATATCTTTAATTTCTGGGAGTAGTGCCATTATGTCAACACCCTAAGTTCACGGGTCCATCGGGCCAATTCCTTGTCATGTAGGGTTGTCAATTTTACAGCTAGCTATAAATAAACATTTCTTTATCTTATCTCTTTAGTTTGGAAACTCTTTATCTTATCTCTTTAGTATTGGGCAGTGTTCACATACTGGCTCTTCTCCCCTACGTTTAAATTGATAGAAGTCTTGGAACATTCACGAAACAAAACCGAGTGGCACACGCAGACAGGTATAATGGGCCCGGGAAGATACCATTCATTTGAAACGTGTTTTGCTCTCTCGACTGAAGCTCTACCCAGTTTTCTGTTTTGTATTAAATGGTACGGATTTTATATCTTATAGAGTTCAATTCAATTATTATTTTTTCCCATTGATTTTCGGATGAAAATAAAAATCCCTTTCAAATACCAGATAAATGGTAAGATGATTACAGTCGTGAATATTCATATCTTTGGCGAAATTTGTTACTTTTAATTAAAATAGTGGAATTTTTAAAATGAATCTTGTGTGCAACAGGAAGCTATATAAAGAGTAGGAATCTTATTGTTTTTTTTTAACTGTTTAGGTTTTGATATTTTACTTAATTTCAAGAAACCCTTCAACATTTCAGGATTGCAAAACAGGGTTTGCATTTCTACTATTCCATACTTCTGTCCTTTTTCTCCCTCCAATTTTTACTTACTGCAAGTCTGACTTTTATTTAATTTTTATCTGAATTTCCGCTCTAGGCTCTCTATCGAGATACATTCATGATTTTTTTGGTTCGGATATTGAGAACAAACTCATGTTTTGTTCCCTGTGACAATTTACAGTGAGTAGTATGTTAGGGAATAAGGGATAAAATATGCGGAATAATCCCTCACGAGAATCACAAGTAGAAACTAATATGCGAAATTATTACAGATCTCAAATAAAATTGCGAGAATAAAATAAAACAACACAAAGAGACAATATTTAACGTGGTTCACCCAATTTAGGCTACGTCCAACAAGAATCACTTGCTCGATTTTATTACAAGCCCCGCTCTCTCAATACAATACCCAGATCCGTTTGGAGCTATGCTCAACAAACTCTACAGAATTCACAGCCGAATTCAAAACACATCTGCAATACATTTTCTTGTACATCTATCATATGCATAAGACCATATAAATAGAAATCGCTTAAGCGGTTTTACAAAATAGGTATCAAAACCATGGGAAAAACTCGTCCCATAAACCTATGGGTCAAAAAACTCACCCGTATGAGAAAAGCACGTTTCTCGAACCCAGCGAGGATACATGAAAAGTGTACAGTACTCTTAGTGTACAGTCTTCAACACTTTCACACATGAAAATAGGCTCCACAACCTAACAATCTCCCACTTGGAGACTAGTTTTCCTCTGAGCAAGCTTCTCAACCCTTCACTAGTTTTTGTGAAGACCAACCAAAGCTGAACACAACTTTAGTTTTTCCCTTGTGACCACCTTGGTCATCATGTCTGCAGGATTTTGACTGGTATGAATCTTCTCCAACTTCAACTTCTCTTCCTCCAAAGTTGTCCTAATGAAATGGTACCTTAACTATATATGCTTCGTCCTAGAGTGGAAAGCAGAGTTCTTAGCTAGGTGTATAACACTCTGACTATCACTATGTAGCTTACATTCCTCCTGCTTATGCTCCAACTCCTCAAGCAATTGTTGTAACCAAATCATCTCTTTGCTTGCCTCTGTGGCAGCAACATACTCACCTCCGTGGTGGACAAAGCCACCAAAGATCTCGTAGTCGTGAAATCCGGCTCTCACCGGTCCCACCTACAAGTGTAAATATAACATGTCGTGCTCCTCCCGCTCTCTACATATCCAGCCATGTCTCGAGTCTACATAACCACGTAAAGTGGTGTCGATCCATCAGTAGCACAAAAGCTGTCCCCATGGTCCCTCTTAAATACCGAAGGATCCACTTTTTGCTTGTCAATGCTCTTTACGGATCACTCATAAATCTACTCACAGCTCCCCTTTGCATGGGCAATATCGAGCTTAGTGCACACCATAAGCATACATCAAAGCGCCATTTTGATGAGTAAAGTACCTTGGACATCTGGTTTCTTTCCTGCTCTGTCATGGGACACTACTCCTTTGATAACTTGAAATGGCCTGCCAAAGGAGTCCCAACCGGTTTAGCATCCTGCATGTTAAACCTGTCTAATACCTTCTTAATGTACTCTTCCTGAGATAAAGTCAACTTCCGTTCCTTCCTATCCCGAGTTATCCTCATACCAAGGATTTGTCTGGCTGCCCCCAAATCCTTCATATCAAAGGATTCACTTAGTTGTTTCTTGAGTCCTTTTATTTTCTACATGTTTTTACTGCGCAACCAACATTTCATCAACATACAAACACGGGATAATATAACTTCCATCCTCAAATTTCTTTGTATACATGCAATGGTCAGAATGACATCTAATATAACCTTGCTCCATCATGAAGCTATCAAACTTCTTATACCATTGACGTGGAGCTTGTTTCAAGCCATACAAGCTCTTCTTCAGTTTACACACCATCTCCTCTTTACCTTTGACCTCATAGCCCTCTGGTTGCTGCATATATAGTTCCTCCTCCAAATCACCATGGAGAAATGCAGTCTTTACATCTAACTGTTCTAAGTGCAAGTCTTCTGCTGCCACTATTCCAAGAACAATTCTAATAGAAGTCATTTTTACTACAGGAGAAAAAATCTCATCAAAATCTATACCTTGTTTCTGTGCAAACCCCTTGACCACCAACCGGGCCTTATATCTTTTCTTTCCTCCTTCATCTTTAACTCTGTACACCCACTTGTTCTGCAATGCTCTTTTACCTTCCGGTAGCTTCACCAAATCCCAAGTCTGGTTCTCCATGAGAGACTTATGCTCCTCATCCATGGCTTGCTCCCACTTCTTACCTTGGCATCTACCGCATTGCTTCATCAAAGCTCTCGGCTCTCCACTATCGGTGAGTAATAAATAATAAAGAGAAGGAGAAAAACGTTCGTGTTCTCTTCTTACCCTATAAGACCTCCTCAATATAGGAGTTTGGGGTTCCCTGTTGAGGGGTTCTGAACCGATTCATGTGTCACTTTCCCATCAGGAAGATCCTCTACCGCTACATATTCTTTCTTGGATTCTTCCCTGTTTTCCTCCAACTGCTACTTATACATGACTTTCTCATTAAAGACCACATCCCTAGATCAAATGTTTTTCTTGTCCTTAATACTCCAACATTTATATCCAAATTCATCACCACCATAACCAATGAAAATACATTTTTCTGATTTAGCCTCTAGCTTAGTCCTATCATCCTTGTCTATGTGAACAAACACCTCACATCTAAAGACTCTAAGAAATGAATAATCAACTTTCTTACCATACCAAGCCTCCTCAGGTATGCCTCCATCCAAGGCACTTGAGGGTCCTCTGTTTATCAAGTACATAGATGTGCTCACCGCTTCTGCCCAAAAAGAAAAGGATCCCGCATGTAACCTCATGCTCCTAAAGACGTTCCATTATTGTTCTGTTCATCCTTTCTCGATACCCCATTCTCGCTACGGAGTTCCAGGCTGTCTTTTTCCTGCGGATTCCATTCTTAGAACAATAATCATCAAATTTATTGCTGCAATACTCCCCTCCATTATCTGACCTGAGACATTTTAGCTTAAGACCTGTTTCATTCTCTACCAAGGCTTTCCATTTAACAAAAGTGTCAAATACATCAAATTTATTTCTAATACAATAAACCCAAACTTTCCTTGTTGCATCATCAATAAAAGTAACATAATAACTTGAACCACCAAGAGATGATACCTGAGTTGGCCCCCACACATCAGAATGCACCAGCTCTAACTTACTCTCTTTCTTTGTAGGTCCAACCTTGAGAAACCTTACTCGCTTTTGTTTCCCATATATGCAGTTCTCACATAAATCCAAACTTGTTTCTGTATATCCAAGTAAATTCTTCTTTATGATGTTCATGCCCTTATGGCTCATATGACCGAGCCTATAGTGCCATAATGTTGTATTTGCATCTGAAGCCACAAGATTACAATCATTAGTACTATCAGTGGTTAAATACAAGGTTCCAACCTTCTTACCTCTTGCCACCACAAGAGCACCCTTGGTAACCTTCCAAGAGTCTGCTGTAAATATCACAGTACAACCATCACTTCCCAACTGCCCTGCCGATATCAAATTTCGTCTTAATGTAGGCACATGTCTGACATCCTTCAATAGCCAAGTATTCCCATTCTGCATCTTAACCTAAATAGAACCTTTTCCAACTATGCTGCAAGGCTCATCATCACCAAGAAAAACATGCCCAAAATCTCCTTGAACATAATCAACAAAATAATGCCTATGTGGAGAAGCATGGAAAGAAGCCCCTGAATCTAAAACCTAAGATTCAATAATATTGTGCAAAGAAAGAATCAAAGCATCCTGACATACATTACCTGTTGCCACATTTGCCTCCTTATTTTCTTCTTGTTGTTTCTTCTTATCCCGAAGCTCCCAACAGTCCTTCTTTGCATGCCCAGGCTTTCCACAATTCCAGCATACAATCTTGTTCTTGGATTTTGACCTTGCCCGATCTTTTGATTTTCCATGGTTTCCTCTATTCTTCTGTCTCCCTCTAGTTTCCACTGTCAAAGCATTCCCTGAAGTAGAAGATTCCCTGGAGCTTTTTCTTCGCATTTCCTCACTTAGAATCACCCCTACAACATCCTCAAACTTCAACTTCGAGTTAGCTGGAACCGAGTTACTTACCGCCATTACCAGGCTATTCCAACTCTCAGGTAAAGAGCATAGAATTAATAAAGCCCTAACTTCTTCATCAAATTCTATTGTAACCGAAGCTAGCATATTCACAACCGTATTGAAATCATTTAAATGATCTGCTATTGAACTATTCTCGGACATCTTCATATTAAACAACTTTTTCATTAAAAATATCTTATTAGAGGCAGAGGGTTTTTCATACAACTTCCCTAATGCATCCATTAGATCTTTTGTAGTCTTTTCCTTTGAAACATTAAATAATACCGAAGATGCAAGACTCATTCGAATCGTTCCAAGTGCCTTCCGATCTAACAAATCCCATTCCGCATCTGTCATACTCGAGGGTTTGTTCACCTTCTCAGACAACGGAGTATAAAGATCCTTCTGATAAAGGTAATCTTCCATTTGCATCTTCCAAAGACTGAAATTCTACCCGTTGAATTTATCAACCCTAGATCTTCCTTCATCTGCCATAGCTCCCACTCAAGCTAAAAACTTTCCCTGCGATTCAACACTTCAACAAACCAAACCAGGCTCTGATACCAATTGTTAGGGAATAAGGGATAAAATATGCGGAATAATCCCTCACAGAATCGCAACAATAGAAACTAATATGCAGAAATTATTACAGATCTCAAATAAAATTGCAGAATAAAATAACACAACACAAAGAGATAGTATTTAACATGGTTCACCCAATTTGGGCTATGTCCACCAAGAATCACTTGCTCAGATTTTATTACAAGCCATCGCTCTCTCAATACAATACCCAGATCTATTTGGAGCTATGCTCAACAAACTCTACAGAATTCACAGCCGAATTCAAAACACATCTGCAATACATTTGCTTGTCCATCTATCATATGCATAAGACCATATAAATAGACAACTACTTAAGCAGTTTTACAAAACCGTGGGTATCAAAACCATGGGCAAAACTCGTCCCATAAACCTATGGGTCAAAAACTCGCCCATATGAGAAAAGCACGTTTCCCGAACCCCGGCGAGGATACATGAAAAGTGTACAGTACTCTTAGTGTATAGTCTTCAACACTTTCACACATGAAAATAGGCTCCACAACCTAACATAGTATTGTGTCAGTCTTCTCGACTCAATTGAGTAGGTAATATTGGGTCCAACATTTCGTGTTTCTCTACAGGACCCATTATCAAGGTAAAGATAGAAGCCAATGAGCCAGTAGGGTAAAATTTTGTACGTAAGTGGTTATAAATGGCTGCAGCAATAAATAATTTGTCAAATAAGAAAAATGTAAAAAATGAAATTCATATGATACACAGGGTTTGAGATAGAGGTTTACGGTAATAATAGATTCACTGTAATAGAGATGTACAGAAAATAGCATCCTGAAGTAGTAAGGGGGATTCACATGAAAAAAAAGTCAGCTGCAATGTTAATTTCTTTGGACAACAAGAAGGGAGGTTGGGTTAGTGGTGATCCTATCCCTAATTGCTCTTAGAATGCCATTCCTTATCTATTTTTATTCTTTACTATTAAGTCGAGCAAGTTTCATCTTTTTTTCTGCAAATGTAATCAAAGCAAGCCGGAAGTAGAAGAAAGAAAAATGTGCTCACAGGTAATCAAAGTTATAGAAAAAAAACCAATCTACTTATGTTTATATCAGCTAGTCTGATTTCACAATGTCCAAAACCTGTTTTAAACCTTTGTTTTTAGCTCTCTTTACATCTATGTCTTTATTTACTTTACTACCAATCTTGACTACTCATCAAACATAACTACGGGTAGTATCCTTGAGATGAGAAATTATAAGCGAGGTATGAAAACTAACCCGCAATTTTTGATTCTTTGGACCTTTCCTTTCAAAACTTGATAGAAGTAATCTCTTGTTATAAAATCCACTATAATCGGGCACCCTACGAAGTAAATCAGCAGCATAAACAAGACTAGGAAAGTGAATATATAATACCAACATAGGGAGAGAGTATCCAATCAAAATGTAAGACATGGATCAAGGTGGAGGGTCTTTTTAATCAAAGGTTGAAATTGATTTTGAGATGATCTTGTGGCTGCAGTTATTTGATTTGATATTCATATTTACTTTTTACCTTTAAGTGTACAATTTTATTGGTGTTTTTAATGGATGAATTTGAATCTTGAGAAGAAGGTTCCCTCTTTGTTTGCGGTATGTATTAAAGTCCTGGATATGAAAAATCGGTGATTGAACATACATTCTTGGAATATGGAAAGGGATGCATTGAAAGAGAAATACTAAACCCATTAAATAGATATGATGGGTTTGTCAATTGATATGTTGTATTTATACTTTGAACAAATGAGTCTTTTATTGTAGAAAATGAAAGTACCAATTAATATTTATTGTGTACTAAGTAATATTGAGATGTTGACCCTATTCACATATGGTTTATAAATAAACAATTTTTTGAACTTCAATAATCAAAATTTTGGTTTTTATTCCATCAAGTATTGGATATTTTAAATGCAAAATAGTGTTCAAGTATTGGGCAGTGTTCACATACTGGCTCTTCTCCCCTGTTTATGCATTAAATATGATTAAATCTAACGGGTATAAGAACAATTCCAAAAAGTCTAATATTTGACATACTTCAATCTTTCTATATTTAAAAGGCCATAAGAAACAAAATGTCATATCAAGTAAAAAGGTCTCTCTTCATTGCTACAACGACAAAATAAAGCGACTTGAGAAAAATGGGTAATTTATTCAAGGATTTCAATATGATGTTTGCGATTCCATAAATTGGACATGCTCTAAGAGATTTTTAATTGCAAAGTCTCTCTCTCTCTCTTACAAGAACCATAATTGTCAATTTGAAATGAATAATTTATTCAAGCGTTTTAATATAATGTCTATAATTCCATAACTTGGATTTAGTTAACCAAAATGCAATATGTAATGTAAGTATAGCCATTCTAAAATGTGGCATACATAGTAGGATACATGGCAATAACATTTAGTTACTAGTGTAAGTTGGCCCATGGTATTGAAATTAAATTTGTCACTTTGAAAGGGATCCAAGATAGTATTTATTGTGAGTTTAGTATTGTCACCCGCACAAGAGATGTTATTTTAGATCGCCCTCAAAATGACCTATTTATTTGAGTTTCTTTCATTAATATTTGAGTGGTGTTTCTCCTATTTCATCATCTTTAGTTGTATCCATCATATTGAGAATTAGCAAGTCTCTAAAACATGTGAAGTCCTGAGTTGAGTAGGAGTTGACAAGTTTTGCAGCCTTGACTCAACCGACTAAGATTTTGGTTAAAGATTTGAAGAGTTTGTTAAGAACAAATAATTTTGATCATTCACGTAATTATACTTTTTAACAAACAACTTTTAAAGATTAATTACTATCATTTACTTTGACTTATAAATATTGTATTCACCTAATTTATCCCTTAATGTTTGGAATTCCAATTTTTTGACCAAATAAGAATCGATATTGATTGTTCTACAATTTTATTAGCCCTAATTCTTTGGTTGTGCAATTTTTCAATTCCCCATACTCCATTTAATTAATAAAATGCTGCCATACTTAACAACACCACAACCTTGATATATATATAACCATCGTAGGTACCTCTTTACTTCATTTTTACATGCTTCCAAATTCCAATAGCGAGAGAAACTCCAACCATGGATTCAATTTTTAAAAAATCTCACTTTACTCTTTAACCGATTTCATTTATATTTTGTGAAGTTATTATACATTACATTATTTTCGAGGTTCGTTATTTACTTTCAAAGTATTTGAAATCTTAGGTATGCAATATCTATATCAATTCATTTGGTATACTATGCTTCTTTTATTGGTAATTTATTATAACCATACATGGTTATGGTAGATAGATCGCTAAATTACTTCATTGTTTGCTTATAGTTATTAGTTTCTAAGTTATATCATATACATATTATGTCCTCTTTCTTTTGTTTAAGAATTATATTTCTTTTCAAAAGCTTGCTTTGTTCTCACATTATTAGATTGAAATTTGGTTGATGTATACTTAACTGTGATATATTGCTTAAATATTTTCTACATTAATTTTGATTTTAAATATTTATAGGTCATGAGAAGTGGATTAGAAAGACAAACAAGCTGCTAAAAAATTATAGATTCTAGGTCACGATTCTATCAATTGCCATGCCACTCAATTAATTTGAGTCAATGCTAACCATCATCTCTAAATTGCTATAAGGATACAATTTAGCATCTAGATTATATCTTTCTTTTTATTTAATTTTATTTTGGTAAATAACTTTTTACTTTGATTTGTTCTTTCTTTCTCTTTTTTTCGCTTACTCCCATGTTTTCAATTAACTTCATATTTGGACCAGCATTTAAGCATTTCTCAATGATATCTTTTTATGTCGAAGGTGTTCTCCCTATGGGAAAGGGCTTTGTGAATATTCACGGGACTACATCAAATTTGATGGTTGTCTAGACGTTTTCGCAAGGCATTAAATTTGAAGGGCGTTTGCGTTGTAGACATTCACGGGAGTGTCAAATTTGACTGATCGTCTGGACGTTTTCGCAAGACATTAAATTTGAAGGGCATTTTCGCTTTTTGCTATTATTTTTAACAGTTTTGCTTTTTCCACTGTTGATTCATGAACGACTGGGGAGTTGCAGTTCAACTCCTCTCCACATGGAAAAAGATCTCTCTGTATAAGACTGCATGGAAACGCCAAATTAGGCATTACATTCCAATGCCAAAAACAACAGTGCATGAAAATATGAAACACATATTTAAAAATTAGTACGACTTTTGTGAGTTATAATAGTAATATAGGAATGAATCAACCTAATCGGAAGGATTCTCTGTTATAGCGAACTTCTGAAACAACGGTTGTAGAAGGTTTTGAAGATGAATGCATCGTCATAGAAACATCATGTAAAGTTTTGCATACCTATAGAAAAAGATAAAAGGGAAGAACTTTTATTGCTTGCGATTGAAAGTGCGGAGATTTAATCGCGCTTGGTTGAAAGTAAATCTATAGCAAGGTCGGGACGATAAAAAATAGAGAATGACGAAGAGACTAGGCTATGTATTAGATGCTATGTTTTTATATTTATTTTGGCTATTGTAATTTTAGTCCTACGAAAACGTTTCCATCATATTAGTCAGTCATAGGAACCCTGTCTATTGGAATTTAGTTAAACTAGATACAAACATATAAATAGTCTTACAGGTACACAAATTAATGTATTTGGGGATGCAACTAAATTTGACATAAATTGATATGTCATAACCTCACACCCCTAACAACCTCATTACATAGCATGTATTCTCTTTTGGGTTAAATGTTTGATTTGAAGGTGTATTTATTCTCGCTAAGACTCTCCCCGACATTGCATGGATTCCCTTTGGGTTATATCTTATATATTTGATTTGAGTTATTATGCGAATTTTCTAGGACTCTCACTTAGTGTCATCCTACATTTTGCCATTTGGAGGAGAGTTCGAATGAAAAAATTGCAATGAGGAGTTGAAATATTGAAGACAAATTATGATTTTCTTGTCTCTTATGATTAGAAATATTCTTGTTAAAAAATGTCCCAACTCAAAGTGTCAATTTTACTTTTTCACTAATAAGCCAAAATAGGAAAAATATCTCATCGCTAAAATAGAAAAATCTATCTCATTTGTTGTTAAGACTAAAATTTCAAGATGAGCATACTGGGTTCAAATTCAAGCTTCTTTCCAAGCATTATCCCATACACCATCTGGTACATGTTTGGATATCTGGATTCGGAAGAGGGGAGTGAAGGGTTTGGTTAAACAATCAGAGAGATGTAGATTCAGGGAATTTGCAGTAAGAGTCTAAATCCCCTTCATTGCTCTGGCGGTCTGAATGTGGTGTATCTGGAACTAATGGATCCCATTAACTCATTAATTCGAACCATGTAGAAATTGTAAGTCTCACTTCACATCTAACAATAAGCAAATATAGTAATCAATGTTCACCTTCATATTGCTTGTAGACATTGGACTGCGAATGTAAGATCAGTTTGTAAGGATAGAATACAAAAACATAGAGCCTAGAAGAACCGTAACATATATTTTTGAACCTACCACTGTTTCCTTGGGATTTGAAAGGAATTTGTATATTTTCCCAAATCCCATCTTCATAAACGGATTAGCAGAGCCTTGGTTTTGGAATTTTAAATTTTTAGGATATTTTGACAAACACTTGGCGTACCAAGTTCTGAAACAAAACAAAATCTTGTTGAAAATGCCTTCTAATATGGTAATAATAGAGTCCATGTCTTTGGGTTGGTATTGTAACTTTGCAACTCACATGGGTTAATAGTATAAAGGTGTTTCTGATATGTTATGTAGATATGGTTGTATGATATAAAGTCCAGCTATATGACTGAATAATCTGTGGCACGAAGTTTAATGTAAAAATGTGAACATTTCCAATGATTCTATCATGCTTCTTTGCTAACAATAAAATAGACTGCAAAATAACCATGTCCATTCTCAAGGCTTTTCCGCAAACCTCTATCGCCTCAGTCCTCCACAATTACCCTACACAAAAATTGTTGCCACGAATCCTCTTTATCCCAAGGTCTACCTTTCTCAACGGATGAGCCGATTCAAGTAAACAATGACCAATTTTTCCTTTAATGTGAATTTGATTTTTTTCATATTAATTCCGTCAAGTAAACAATGACCAATTTTTCCTTTAACAACCCAAATTTTTTTCATATTAATTCAGTCCATTGATTGCCATTATTTTGGATTAAGTATAAGTGGATTCCCATGAGTCCTCTCTATCCCAAGGTATGATTTTCTCAACGGATGAGCTGATTTTCAAGTAAACAATGACCAATTTTTCCTTTAACAGCCCATATTTTTTTCATATTAATTCAATCCACTGGGAACATCAAGGCTTAATGAGAAATCTTATCTATGTAGTCATAGAATTGTTCTTCTGGAGTAGCAGACGGGAAAGAAGTTATGAACAATTGTATGGATGATTGTTCATGCTTCCGGTGGCTCAATTTTTTTAATTTGCTCAATGCTTCGGATTATTAGGTTTGAGATTTACAAAGTTTGCAATGATGGAACTTGCTTTGGTGCCATGCCACTAAATCAAAGATTCTAGGTTTTTACAGTGCATAATTGGTTGTATAAGTCATCACTATAGAACCCAGTGATTTGATTTGTTGTATTGTTACAATAAATTTGAAAGGCTAGGGTGGGCTTTGTTAGGACATATTTACAGATGATTACTATTCTAGGTTTTTGTGGTACAGATTAGGTCTAGACGATAATATTAATAAGCCCTTGTTAGTGTTTGGCGTGTGTATAAATTTTTTTATTTGTATGCATGTAATCATGTAACTTGATGTGTTAGTCAATAGGGACAAGACCCATAAATAAATTTGGATGAATGCTAATTTGTGCCATTGTAGGAAATTTGAATCCTTCGCGTATATGGTATCTAAGATTTTTTTTTTTTTAAAAGTTGTGATACTACATAATTTATGGGTGTCGAAATATATATATTTTGGTTCATTCCTCTTCCTAATGCAAGTCCTCTGTATAATACCAATATTAACTAACTGAAATAAAGAAAGTTTTTTTATCAACTGTGATCTTCTTACTATCTATTTGCTTTTTTGTTAAAAATATTCTTCTCCAATTTTTTTGAAGAATCTCAATCATGATATTATTTTATAAAATGTACATCCTATATGACAAACAATCATCATGGAAATATGTCCCAATATGGTTACATGTTGTTTACAAAAAGTTGGATTGACATTTGTGCACTGTCCAAAGGAGACATGACAATAATTGTCAAGGGGTGCATATCATCAATTTTAAATTTGTACCATTTTCCTTGTAATTGTTGAAATGTTTTCATAAATCATAGTACTCTAAAGATGCATTTTATAAACTATAGAGACTTAGTTTTCTCGATGATTTGGTTGGTTGATAAAAGAGTATGTGTGAAGATTACAAACACTTAATTTCTCTTTTATTGTTCACATACAACATTTCAATGTAATGTTTCATATATATTCCTACACTACCACTATCAATCACACCCCTTATCGAGTGTACAAAAAAGTTTTTTCAACAAAAGACCAACCAAACAACCGATGCAACACTAACACAATTACCCGAAATAAATACAAACCACATCAACTACAAAAGAAATTAACTATCCAAAACGGTATCAAATGTATTCATGTTTAGAGCAAAAAAATTGGCCACAAAAGGCTACCACTCAATGTATTCATGTTAAGTTCAAATAAAATAGTCCGCAAAACACTACCACTCATGATATAAGATTTGCAAATGTATATGTACGAATTTGTAACAAGTTTGAAATGTAGAGAGAACCTTTAAATGAAGTGGTTCATCTATATTTCTACACTTATAAAATCAATCACACCCCTTATCAACATCAACTACAAAAGTAATAACTATCCCTCTAAAACAAATAACATATACCGTTCGACGTTCACATTGCATTGTACACATGCGATTTCTAGTCATAATTTTGTTTTTATAGTTGTGCTCTATCATATAATAATTTTGAATTTTTGAATGACACAATGTACACTAAATTTTATCAAACAAATTTGAATTTTGTCAAACTTTATTTATTATTTTTGCATAAAATTAGAACTTTTAACTATTTTTCTTCATGGAATCTTTTTGACATGGTTTTGCATTATTTTATAAATGTGTATATATACATATGTACCTCTTAAAAACATAGGATAAAAAACTCTCCAATTTATTCCTCTGATATATTTATGCATTTTTCAGAAAATACCAGAGATGGAAAAAAAAATTCTTCAAATTTAAAGACTTTTGTTCCTAATTTTGAGCCAAAATGTATCCTCAACAAACATAAACTTGAACTTTAACCTTATGACTTAGCATATAACATTGTTAAACAAGCTCAGAAGTTCTATCTTTTTCTTTTTGCTCAACTTTCTCATCTTTAATATTCTTCACATACAAATTCTAGCTTATAGATATCATGTACCAGTCGAGATTGCATAAATCTAAAAATAGGTTATATATGCGATCAGATAAATAAATCTAATCGATAATAAAAACGAAAACAATAACTATAAATGTAAGACAAAGCAAGGAAAACCTAACCAGTAGAAAACACAGACTCCCACTCTCAACATTTACTCCTGCATATGAACAGCACATCTTCTGATTTAGTTTAAAAATCCATATCAGTCCTGTCAATTCATGAAAAATTGTGAGTTGGGAGTGTACAGTTTTTATGGCACTTAATAATTTTGATTCTTGAACCAAACACGTGACATAAAGGTTATGAACTGACTTAATTAGCTTTGTAGACATTTTGCATAACTTCCATTCCCCTGTACTCATAACAAGTGAATATTTTTACTCAATTGTTTATAATTTTTGAGGTGCCTGCCATCAAAGTATTTTCCTTGCTGTTCTTGCATATGCTGCCCAGATTATGACGCTGTCATTCTCATACCCCCAGAACCAGTAACGAGTGTTGTGTGCAATTGCCTTCCTCTATTTTGGTTCCTGTTTCTTGTTTCTGGCAACAGAGGATGACTGCATATATTTACATCAAAGGTATTTTGAACTAGCTATGTCTTAGGACTGCAATTGAAACTAAAAATGACCACCATGGTTTCATGTACTGCCCATCTTTACAAACACGAGACTTCCACAAGATTCAAATCAAAACTACACGATTTACAAGAAGTATGACAGCTGCTCCTTCTTCCGAGATTCACCCTCTCCGTACAACTCATTCCATTGCTTTAGCTCATTCATACAATCACCTTCTGATGCAAAGCTCGCAGAAACCTGTCCTATGAATTAGTTTTAGTTTCCATGGTTTTGGATGAACTGTTCCGCTGTTCTAAAAGAATTGCCAGAAAGGGCACATTGTGTGCACAATAAACTCAGAACCGAATTCAATAAACACAAACCTGATTCTTGGCTTCTTTCATATCCTCCATTGTCAGAGGCCGGAGTGTAATCCCAGTTTCAGTAGCATCATTTCTCAATGCAGGATGTTTCTCAGAAGAAAGAGTACCTTGTTTTTCCACTGAATTAACCTTGAGATTGTCTTTCTTCTTAGCCTGCAGAATAAAACACCCCTTGAGTAAACTGTAAAAGCATATCCAATAATTCTGTAATTGCTTTCATAACAAGAGCTAGTACAAATCCCACCATTTCTTTTAGTTTTTCTTTCTTGATTAGATCTCGAACGGGTCGGTATGCTGCTGTTGTACATATGTTCTATAGCACACAGATCAAAAGAAACTGAATTAGATACTTGTCACTGTGCGTAGAACAGAAACTATGGAAAAGGAATATAGTTTAGTTTATACCTTCAGTTCACTACCAGTATAACCTTCAGTTATTGTTCCAAGTTCCTTGAAATCAAATCCTACTTCAAGCTTCTCTTTTGCAAGGAGTGTCCGCAGAATTTTTCTCTGTTCTCGACGGTAGGTAGTCCAACTATGATTCTGTTGAAAGACCCGTAAAAGTCCCAACAGTCAGAATTTTTCAAACTAATCAAAGAGCTATAAAAAAACTATTATAAATCAATCTCCCTACTTGGCTGAGCCCTCCTTCCCTGATCTATACTTGTATGTATGAATGATGGTTCTACTCAAAGTGGACATGACCACTGGTGCGAAACAGTACAATACTGGATATTAGATTCTTGTCTATTTCATTATGATCACTATCAGTAATGCCTTGTGAAAGTGTGTGATATATGATGCATAAACAGACAGTCTATTTAAAGTGCCTTCGTTCAAAGAGTCTAATAATAGCTTCATCAAGATCGAAAGGCCTATTTGTTGCTGCCAAGACGAGAATACGCTCTGTTGGTTTGGTTAGCAAGCCATCCCAATTCATCATAAATTCGTTTTTGATTTTTCTCATAGCTTCATGTTCACCAACCCTGGTCCTTTGCCCCAGCATACTGTCAACCTGCAAATTGAGAATAAAACGAAGGATAAAAGTAAAGAGTCTTCATCAAAGAACAGTGAATTATCTTGCTTAATGCACATGAGATGCAAATGGAAGGATATAGCAAACCTCGTCAATGAAGATTACAGTGGGAGAAACTTTGGCAGCCAAAGTGAACAATGCCTTTACATTCTTCTCATCTTCTCCAAACCACTGTAAAATAAAAACTCAGGCGAGTCAAACTCAAATGTTACAATAGTGAGAATCGGTTGCTAAACAGATTAAGTGGATAGACCTATTTACCTTTGAAGTAATTGTTGACATTGAGACATTAATAAAACTAGCACCAGCTTCAGTTGCAAGAGCCTTGGCAAGCATAGTTTTTCCTGTTCCAGGGGGTCCAAACAATAGAATGCCTCTGCAGGGCTGGGAATCAAACTCAAAATAACATATATTAGTACCAACACTACTGTCTTTCTTTGCAATACCATGCAATAGACCTATAGTTAGCTTCTAATTTACCTTCAATAATCCTCCCTTGAAAAGATCTGGCCGTCGAAGAGGCAGCATAACAAGTTCTTGTAGTGCCTCTTCGACATTTTCCAAGGCCCCAATGTCAGCAAAAGAGACACCAACTTCACCAGCTGGAATAACTGCTGGCCTGATTCGTTTCTCAAATTCATTGTCTGGAGCCACTTCCTATTAAAAATCGAAACAGTTAGCCTATTCCAACTCAACCTCTATAAATTCCTCCAAAAATTGAAGGCTTCACTTATCAGATAGAATTTCATTCCTCAAAATATTTAGGAAGTTGGAATAGAATATGTTCTGAAACTAATAATATTTATACAGCTGCTTCTAAAATATCTGTGCACACTTTTCTTCCTTTATCAAACAAAGGTTTAAATAATAGATAGCAGACTCACTGGTTTTGGAGGAGCAATAGGTGGAATCCCTCCCTCAGGTTCACAAGCTTTCTTAGAAGTATCTTCCACGGAAGGATTCCTTGCAGCATATTCAGCTCTCATACCCACTGATTTACATTCTGGTGTTGGAGCTTCACATTTTGTATCAGCCTTCTTACCCTCCTGCAAGGAGGGAAAAAAATTACACTCCAATAGAGAACAAGCTCATGGATAAGATTTTAAACCAAAGAGTTCCTAAGAAGAATTAACAGACTTAAATACATAAGAAGCACTTATTTAACCTGCGATATCTTCTCACTGCCTTCCTTTTGAAGTGAAGACTTCCTAGATACTTTCTCCGCATTAAAAATCTTTAGTGCATGTTCCAAGCTATTCAGAATGCAATGTTCCACAACTAAGCATTGGATTGACTATGGCAAATTCCAGAAAAAAAAACCCTTTCAAAAGGAAACCAAACCTTTTCGATGAGATGACAAGCCGTCCTTCATGGTACTCAGGCTCAGGTATGTTCATGAGGTGATGTGACATGGCAGAAACAACAATTTCCTCGATATCTAAGATGAAAGATTGTCATCTCTAATTTGAGAGGTGGAACAAACCAAACTACAGTAAGATAACGTGATAAATGAATCTAAAGGAAAAATCAAACTCACAATCACTAAGAAGAACATCACTGAAACAAATCGAACTTAAATCGTCACATTCCATATCATTTGCTGCAAGTACCTGCCAAAAACTATGTTCAGCTGGTTAACAGTTTAGATTTGACAACTAGCATCGACTATACATTATTATTATGTCTCAAAAAATATAATCCTAAAACCTTGACAAAAAAAAAAATTCAAGTTTATTTTAACAGAAGTGCAAATATCAATTAGTGGATGTTGAAAACTTGTGGATAATCTGAACAGCGAAAAAGAAAATTTCCATTTCATTGCTTTAGTATTACTCTGATGAATATATTATATATTTTTCAAGTAAAGACCATTTGAAAGGGAACAACTGTCATGTACATTGCATAGATAAAGTCCTTAAAAAATATTTAGTTATAAATGGATCAGTAAAAGCTTTCAACTGTCAACAAACCTCCAAATAGACACAGCACAAAAGCCGAATCAAAAGCGAGACATCTAAAAGGTTGGATCAAAATAAAATTTCAAGGAAAAGTGATGTCCATAAGATCCAGTGGTAGTCAAAACATAAGCCAACAACAAATCTATCCTATGCTTTCAAGAAGATGTAAAGTGAAAATCTTCCCAAAAAGACTGAGGACTAATATAATTAGAAAAGGTATATGTCTGAATTGTATGCTTCATGCATGAAAACAGAACATTTTGTCCGACTACAAATGGAAGTGATGAAAAGCATATGGCTACTTCAGCCTGAAAAATCAGATGTTGTCATCCAAAATGTCAAGTGCTCAGCCTCGAGAAAATATAAACAATTTGTGAAAAATAAAAACACCAAATAATATTAACTATATTTTAAAATACAAATAATTTCATTTCAGAAGGATGACAATGAAAACATCCTAATCGACAAAGTCGAAGATGTTTCCATTTTGGTCTAAGTGCATCTTTGCAAATCAATTCATTTCTAAAATTATCAATTATAATGCTAGTTCATTTAATTACCTCAGACATGTGGTTCTTGTTGTCCTGAAATTGAATTTCTTCATATCCTCCTCCAGCTGACTTGTCCATCTGACAAGGTGCACATTGTCATCAGGAGGCTCTATGTCAATGTTATATGGAAACAACAATGTTAGTTTTTCATTGATTTTGCCCTGATTCTTCTGATCAGATGGATGAACTATTCTTGAACCTAAAATCAGAACTGGTCCTGAAATCTTTGTTATCAATTTGTGAAATAAATGATGAGCCTTCTGTGTCCTAAATACAAGTCTCTCGACATCCTGCAAATACAGAACCACAGGACCGGTCCTTGACACAGATGTCAAAACCTGCAGAATTTGTTGATATCATACGCAAGCAAAATCAAAATACCCTAGATAAAATGGAACATAATTAGCTTTGGAATTACCTTATAAAGTGACTGCATAAGATGTTTGTCATCAAGAACCAATGCACTTAATGAATTTGAACGTTTAAGAGGTTCTGTAAGAGCAAAAGTAAATGTTGGATGGACCGTGGAATCTGGATAGCAATTTAAAAATCTTGAAACTAATCATTAGTATTTACTACCATTATGTAAGATTTGTAAAATATACAGTTTTTATTTTGATTTTCAACTAGTGAGGCTCAAGGCTCAAATGCTACCCACACTTTTTAAAATGCTTGAGTTTGAGCTCAGCTGTAGAGAATTTCTAACAGGGGATGTGCACTGATCGCCAAAGGTAGGTGATCCAGGTGACCCATGGTATACAAATAATTGCAAGAGGAATCACCAGGAACACCTCTGAGTACCCAGCAAGAGGGTTTGCCTTACCGAATTAGGTGTCAGCTCAAAGGTCAGATATGATCTATGAAAATGGATATGCATACAATAAAGTTACCAGCAACATAAAAACAACTAAAATAACAAGAAGATGATGTAAGGTGAGGTGACAGTAGGACTTACGTAAGCCTAAAGGGTAAAATCCATTTAATATTACTGAAACGAGACATTACTGTACGTTGCTTTTTTTATATAGGATTTAGCCAGAAAGGAAAATCCTCAATATAAGGAATGTTTTCTATTAGGATGGGAACTTAAAGTAAGAAGCACACCTCGCCTGGGAGTGGATGCCAGCCTGGATAAATCAGATTCTGACCCAAAGTTCTTCGATCTCTTAAGACTGCAATCCTCAGGAAGCCTGAAATTGTAAAACAAACAAAATATTAGCATGAGCCTGCATTTGACATCATAAACTGATAATGACCATGTACCAAATGTGAATTTCTAAAACATCAATGATTGTGCATACATTGCCTGCGACTCAACGTTACTGTTTTGTCTCAACAGACTACCTGCAATGAACAATTAGAAAAGGATGAGCCATTAGCTGCACTTGCTTCTTTGGCTTGAAGGGACCTTTCAGTAAAAAAACCAAACAAAACAAAAACAAATATTGGATTGCTGAAAAATTGGATACCTGATTCAGAAGTCTTTGGGGGTGAACGAGTCGGTAGGCTAGAAAAGGACCCAAGCAAACCAGTAACTCGCTCCAATGCAGCTTCACACAGAGATTTTGAAGTCTACAGAAATGCAACACTTTTAAATACAAGTAAAATTCATTATATGGAGTACCCACAAATAAATTTATTTCAAACAAAACAAAACCTTGTAAAGGTTCAGAAATTTACTGAATCTGATGGCCCGCCATGCCTGCTTTGTAACTGCAACAAACAGTAGGATGGTTCAAAAAGAATTAAAAAGACTGCGAAACTAAAAACCACCTTCTCAGCTGACTCTAAACATAATTTTAATTTACGTAAAAAGAAAATTAGAAATAAAAAATTGAATTGATAAGATAAACTACGTGTTTCCATTCACTGCCTAAAACAATAGTACAGTCTTTCTAAGTCTTGACCTAACAAGACTGATAAAGAGATGTACATATTAAATTCAAAATATCAGCTAGCTGCAAAAGGAGATGGGGGCAACAATGTTTGCACCCAAGGCATGTGGCTCAGCAGTAGGCAAAAAGACTTACTAATGCTGAGTCACAATTTTAAGTCCCGAGTAGGTTCACCATAAATCAATAGATCATTCGCTTGCTCAACTAATTGAGCATTAGCCATGCTTTCTTTCAAAGTGGTTCAGAGCTTCAATATTTAACATCAACCATGCCTGCTTTTAATTAAGTGAACATCAACCGTGCTTACTTTGAAAGTGGTCCAGAGGGTCAAAATTGAATATCAACCATGATTGCTTTCAATTTAGTAAACATCAACCGTGCTTGCTTTCAAAGTGGTTCAAAGCTTCAAAATTGAACATCAAGCATGCTTGCTTAATTACATGAACATCAAGCATGCTTGCTTTCAAAGTGGTTCAGAGCTTCAAAACTGGATATCAACCACACTTGCTTTCAAAGTGGTTAAGAGCTTCAAAACTGAATATCAACTATGTTTGCTTTCAAAGTGGTTCAAAATTGAAAAACAACCACGCTTGCTTTCAATTAAGTGAACATCAAACCTACTCTTTCAAAGTGGTTCAAAGCTTCAAAATGGAATATCAATTACTATGCTTTCTTTCACTTCAGTGAACATCAACTGTACTTTCTTTCAATCTAGGTAGCCGGTACGTGGGTACGGTTCGGGTACATGTACAGGGATCCGGTACGTTGGTACGGCAATTTTTTGGGGGCCCGGTACGGCAGTACAATATACATATAAAATATTAAAAATATTTTGAAAAGTAACAAGATAAGCAAAATTCCAGCCTTACACATGCATAGATTAAACAAATCTGAAATATACATAGGTGAAATAGCGACAAAAGTTAAAACATATTGATAATTCATTGTTCGAACTTATAACCAGTACATTGTTCAAATCAAAATGTTACAATGTATTATCATTATCTAACATTGTAAACACAAAAATGAAGATACATCAACATTCTAATTAGTAATAGTCTAATGGCTCTGCATCTTCTCCAATGTCTTCAACGAGAGCATCACTACCATCACGTGGTTCATTAGAACCACAAGCACCAGGAGTACAACCAGAACTATCAGCAATGCCGCTCCCGCTAGCCCCACTTTGCAGCTCACGCAAAGTACTATCTAGGTCCGGGTCTAGCAATGAAAGTTGGGCAATGGGAACATCCAAGTTTGGAGTCTCTGGGTCTATATCCCAACACTTTGTTGGCCCTTTCTTGTACTCATCCTTCTTATGTGATAGAAGGCGCAGGTTAGAATGCACAAAGACCAAATCCTCCGCCTTTTTTGCTCCCAACTTGTTGCGGTTAACCGAGTGGATAAATGAATATGTACCCCAATTCCTCTCAGCTGAAGAAGAACTCACAACCTATTGAGGCAAGCCGCAAAGTCAATGCAAAATTAAAATTTTAAACTTATAAATATAAAATAAAAAAGAAAGAGTTAAGAAATTAAAAAAATTAAAATCTTACTTGTGATAAAACTTTTATTGCAAGTGGCATGAGGTAGGGGTATGCTTGTCCATGGAGGTACCACCACGAATAAGCATCCATCCTGTATTTGTCACGAAGAGCGCTAATGGAGTGATCCCAGAGGATATGAAATTCACAAACTCTGCTCTAACCATGTCTTCTACTTTTGGATTTGGGAAGAGTCTAGCAAATGCCGCCTTATACCCCTCACTAACTTCAACATCCCTATATGGTGGGACCCTCCTAGGCAAAGAAAGGATCTCTCGCACTATAGTATTTTGGAGTCAAGGCAAAAGCAAGAAGATGCAATTGGGTTGTTATTTTGTTCCACCTTTCAATGAGATGTGAGTGCACTTCCTGAAGAAGGTCTCTCTCGTAGGATCTTGCTCTTTCGCATTTATGATGGTCTTAATTGACTCAATCATTGAGTCAATTCCATCATAAATCTCACCCATGCATGGATGATCCATATCAACAAATCTCAACATACTCACGATGGGCTCAGTAAAACTAAGCAAGTAATCCACACGATCCCACCATGCTTCATCCAGGATCAACAATTTCACATTTCTAGCCCTCTCACTGTTTGCTTGCCTCCATATACTCCAAAGGTCACTGATAACCATGCCACTCAATGCCTCTCGCACCTTCACAAGCCATCTCAAGACGAGCGTGTGCGAGGCAAATCGAGTCTCAGCAACCTAATAAGAAATCAAAAAAAAAAAAATTAAGACAAGTAAATTTAAAACATTCAAAATTCTACAAATTACAAACTTATAAAATTAATTTAATGAATTTTAAAAACTAATAATTATTTTTAAAAATAAAAAAGAATGTTACGGGTTACCTTCAATAGCTGCAATGTTGAGAATTTACGAAAGATGGCTTGGGACATGTGGTGGTTGCTGACGAACATTTGAATCTCACTTGCCTCCTCATATACTTGTTTGATCCAAGCAATTTTTGTGCCCAATTTTTGTAACATTAAGTTGAGGGAATGAACCGCACAAGGTGTCCAAAATATGTGTCCATACCGTGCCTCAACCAACAACCCTGCAGCTCTACAATTTTTTGCATTGTCCGTTACAACTTGGACAACATTTTGAGGCCCCACCGCCTCAATAGATTCTATGAGGATGTTGGCAATGAATTGGGCATCCTTCACTTGCCCCTCACAATCAATAGCCCTGAGAAACATTGCCCCTTTAGGACACACGACAACCACATTGATCAATGGCCTATTTGTTGTATCTTTCCATCCATCAAAAACAATGGACACTCCTTTTTCGAGCTATTGATTCTTGATGGGTAACAATGAGTCTTCAACTTTTTTTCTTTCTTTTGACAATAAGGTGGTGCGCACCTTTTCATACCTTGGGCTAATGTACCCTTTAGGGGCTTCATTAATACATCTCACCATATCTTGCCAGTATGGTGATCTAACAACATTAAATGGGACACCACATGCATAAATAAAGCGCCCAACACTTTGGTTAGCTATGTCCTTGCTTTCATTCTGGAATGCCCTTTCCAATGGGCCTACATCTTTTGTTCTTTTGTGAGAAAGAGGTGAATCCTCTTCCCCTCCAGTTGCAATAGGTGTAGACAAAAATGGGTGATCTGGGGCCACAACATCAACAGAAGGAGAAACAGGTGGCTTGCTAATGCTATGTGATCTTCCTTTTTGCCATAGGATGATTGGATTTTAATGCCATTGTTGCATCTGCTTCCTCCTGCTCTTTGATGTATGCAAGGGTCTTTGCACGTGGCAACCCCTTTCCATCCAACCCTCCACATGTTCTAATTCCGTGGCCAACAACCCCACACAAATGGGCTTTCACCCGACTGTAGGAGCTCTTAAATTGCATATTACATTGTGAGCAAACCCAAACAAAACCCCCTCCACCTGGTAATTGTTCTAGTTGTTTGACATAGCTCCAAAGGGGGGAGGATGGATCACTTTTGTTAAGGAGACCTTTACTACCTTGACCCACAGAACTAGAACTAACAACCATTTTAAGTTTTTAACTGCACAATGCATTTAAAAAAAATGAAAACAAATTTAGGCTTGAGAAAATGTTGGAAGTTTAAAATTTAAATTTAAATGAAATCAAATATATAAAAACGAAGCTTAAAAGTTAGAACAATAACAAAAAACAAACCAAAAAAACAACTAAAAATAATAAAATATTAAATACAATTAACAAACTAAAACACTTTAAAAAACACAAAATACTTACCTCAATACACCCAACACCAATAATGCACGCTCCTTGAACTCCTGGCACTTGTTGCAAGCTCCTTCAACTATATGGCACTTGAAATCAACCCTAAGCAATTGAAAATAGTGGAAAAATTGAAGGTGAGAGTCAAGTATGCAAATAAGAGGCAAGAATGCAAATGTGAGGTAAATGACTTGTTGTTATAGAGTTTGGGGGCACAAATTAGGGTTTAAAAGAATAATTTATTGTTTAAAAAGTCGGTTTGACTTTTTTACCAAAAAACAAAAAAATAAATTAAAAGAAGACGCCAAAACATGGTGGGTACAAATGGCACGGGCAGGGTTCTTCCCGCAGGCCCGAGTACGACCGGGCACGTCTCGTCCCTGGCCGCGGATGGACCGTGCACTACCGCACCCGCACCACGATCCCCTGGGGATGTACCGGCTACCTAGCTTTCAATTCAGAGTGAACATCAAACATGCTTGTTTTCAATTAAGTGAACATCAAACATGAGCTTTCAAAGTGGTTCAGTGCTTCAACATTGAATATTAATTTACCGTGGTTGCTTTCAATTAAGTAAACATCAACCTGGTTTGCATTCAATTGAGTGAACGTTAACCATGTTTCCTTTCAAAATGCTTGTTTTCAAGGTCGTTCACAACTTCAAAATTAAATATCAAAACTAATTGAGTATCAACCGATATATACTTACTTTCAAAGTGGTTGAGAGCTTCAGAATTGAACGTCAAATTTATATGTACCATGTTTGCTTTCAAAGTAGTTCGAGCTTCAAAATTGAACATCAAATTATTTTATTGACCAAAAACTGTAAATATACCATGCTTTGCTTTCAAAGTGGTTCAACTAAGTGACCATCAATGGTGCTTCAAAATTGAAAGTCAAAATTTACCAACAAAAACTATATATATCCGTATATAAGTGGTTCAACTTAGTAAACATCAACCATGCCAACTAAGTGAACATCAACCATGCTTGCTTTCAAAATGGTTCAAAGCTTCACCAAAATCTTGAAATTTTGACATTCAATTTTGAAGCTTTCAAAGTGGTTTAAAGCTTCACCAAAACTTAAAATTTGAATGTTCAATTTTAAAGCTTTGAACCACTTTGAAAGCAAACATGGTTGATGTTCATTTAATTGTATATATGTGGGCTACATAAAACAAATCAATAGATCATCTATTTGTTCAACTAAGTTAGATAAACCAAATCAATAATTCATTTGTTTGCTCAACTAAGTGAATATGTATGTTGATGTTCACTTAGTTGAACGAACAGATGATCTATTGATTTTTTCATGTTTGATGTAGCCTGCGAGATCATATGCTTTCAAAGCAGTTTAGAGCTTCAAAATTGAATGTCAACTTTCTTCTATAATAAGATAGAGAAATGATTATCACAATAATGAATACTTCAGAAAATGTTGAAACATAAATTAACATAATCACCTTTTCAAATTTAAAATTGGAATGATTTTATTCATATTGAGCATGAGGATTCATTTCTAATGTGTGATGAGTACCACAGCCCATGTAATGTTGAAAATATCATTAGGAAATGTTGTCTTAACAGTTTGAAGGAAACGCTCCTCTTTATGGGGAAAGATTGGTGCCAAGTGGTTAGATAGGTTTCATCTTCATAGATCTATTGTAGCTCTTCTAGGTATAACATGTCCAACGTCCTTTTATCTTTGAACTAGAAGGAAGACTCCACAAACTTCCATAACATATAAATGTGAGAAAAAATATACAACATTTGATAATAGTGGGATGCCTCCTGAATTGCAACCCCTATATGCGGGAGCTTGTGAATACAAGAAGCAATATGAAACGAAACCTTAAATATTACATTGAATCTTTTATTCGCTTGCCTAGGCCCATATCTTGGATGGCTTTATATGGAAAATGTAAATAGAAGAATGATCTCTCCCAATAGAAAAGCATAACTATTGGTTGAAATGCTAGATGCATGCCTCAAGAGAAAATTGTGAATTAAACTTGATTTATAAATAGATATACAATGTGGTATGATAATCAACTTAATCCTTAAAATAAAGTGGTATTAATTAGGCAATGGTGGTCAACAATGGTCAAATATGTAGCACATAGTTTCCTTCAATGGGATATGTAGTATTTAGCTAGCAAAAGGAGTGCATGGTTTAATTTTCCTTTTAAATGAAAGATAGCTTTCCAAATCGCAAGGTAAACTAAAATTTTAAAATCACATTTGAAGCATTGATGATTCAATAACCCCTTACATGTAATTAGAAGCCACCTTATAAATTTAATCACTGCTTCACAGTTCTACAAATATATTGAGAACCCAATTGCACTATCATCTATTTACATGCACTATATACAAGTGTAGAGCCCTAATTTTACCAAGGGACCAGTTAATTGCTTTGGTGCTATGAATATGTGTTTATTGATTATTGGTTCAAGTTAGGCCCTTCATGGTGTGAGTTTCTTGTGTTGTTCTCCTTTCGATTTGTTCTCTTTGTCTTGTGTGAGAATAACCAACTCTCACCTCGTAAATTCCAGATGGAGAGGCATGCCATTTGAGAGAATCCTCCTTGCCTAAGCTCAGAAGAGGTCTGAGTTGAAGAATGGAAGTTATTTGTTGAACTTGCTCCTTGGATGCTCCCAAAACATTCCAATCTCTCCATTGGAAAGGCAACCAAATAGGTTATGGAACAAGGTGCCTAGAAAGTTTTGGACCCTGCCTATTTGTTGACAAAAGTCTGCATTCAAATAGTTTTCAAGTGGTGGATAACCAGATGAAGATTCCATCCAAAAATCATTTTTTCCCATGCCAATTTCCAATTCAAATTTTGCATAATAAGATTCCTGCACAAACACAAGAAATTCTAGATTCGGGACCCCTTTGACAGGTTTTGTGTGGTGAAGATTCTTTCTTTCGACATGGAATCAACATATTTAGATCTAAGGATTTTACACCATAATTGATCCCAATTACCAGATGAGATTTGCTCTTAATGCCACATTGTGTATCCTTTGATCTGTTAAATTAGTCTCCGTGTGTTTTGGCAAGCATACTTTGTTTCAGCTTAAAAGGTGTAATTTCCTTTCATTCAACGTTCCTCACCATAAGAGGTTCTTCATCATTTTTGAGATTGTGGAAAGGACATTACTTGGAATCTAAAGGATTGAAACAAGGTTTTGAAGGACTGTTTTAATCATAGTCAACGTACTTGCTAAACTCAACCATTTCCCTTTCCAAGACAAAATTTCGCTTCTAACCTGAAAGATAAATTGTTTCATAACCTTTCCCTTGCTGCTCCTGTAAAAAAGGTACACCAAGTTATTTCCTAGAAAGCTGTCCAATTTTGAAGCCCAAAATTGAAGAGAGTGTTTGCTAGAGGTGGATAGGAGTTTTCAAAAGAAGATTTTAGGCTTAGCCAAGTTAATGTCTTGGCTGAATATCCAAGATACTTTTGATATTATAAGGATGTGTCCCCATGGAGGGGCTTCCACTCTTTTTTGTAACAGGGGAAGGACCCATGAAATTTTTAAAGCCAGCTATAGGAAAGGAAAGATTCTTGTCCTGGAAAATAGGACCTCCACTTTTTTGCTTGCTAAACTTAAGAGGTGGCTGGAGAGGGGGCGCTAGAAGTTCCCCCTGTAATTTAGGGATTATATTTTCCACCGAGCATGTATTTTGCAATCTCGACATCATTTTTTTGGTGCTTTTGGAGGGAATTTTTTCTTTTGTGTTCCCATGAAGGGGCGGCTTCTAAATTATCTCAGCCTGAGGTGTTGAACAAATTTTAAATAATTATCTCAGACTGCTGAAATGCCCTTAAATTTTCTCATCAACACCCACCGAGGAAATTTTGGAGCACCCTTCCATGAGAACATAGCCTAAGCTTCCTAACATTTGGGTGTTAGAAGTAGCAACATGTCATCCTCAAAAAGATGGGATAGCATTGTCACACCTCCTATTATTTTAATGCCTACCATTGAGCCATTGCTAATTGATGCTTTAAAAACACTTCTATGATCTATCAAAATTGAATATATTGGTTAAATCAAATTAACCTAATTTTTTTATTCGTTAATACAATCCCTTTTTATCTCTTTTACAAAAAGGTTTGTCAGAACCCTCCAACACTCCTTTAAGAGAAAAATCTAAGTATCTCGAAAAATATTTGACATTGCTACTTGATTACACACTAAAAAGGATCTCTATTGCACATAAACATATCCACAAACCTTCATCTTTGTCCAATTCATAAAAAAAACAAAACAAACAAACAGTTGACTTTATCTCAATATGTTTATTTTTCGTTTCTTTGTAAAGACCTTTATTTTTAGTGGTGCCTAGAATCGTGTGGCGTAACCTAGAGCATCACCATTGTAACTACCCTCACCCCATACATATAGCCAAAAAGGCCTTAAATTTGACAACTTAATTCATCAAATAAATATTTAATGATGGTAATCTTCAATATTAACTTTGAAATATGCAAAGAAAATCTATCACTAGTACTGAAAGCCATACAATGGTGTATGGCTTTCAAGACTAGTAGTAATTTTTTTTTGCATATTTTGAAAGCCATACAACATGGATCAAGTCTTGAGTGCAACGGTTGAGGCCGAGTGCCCTTGGTGGATGCCCCTTACTCGTAGCTGCTTAAGTTGAAGGTGATCACTAGTTTAGTTGTACACTTACTCGTAATTGTAAATCCGCTATATGCTTCCTTCGAAACATGAGTAGAGATGCCGACAATCTATATAATCTAGTGCCCAAATGGAAGATCCCCAAATGGATCCTTGGAGCAAATATAAATTTTCCCACTTTATAAAATAATAAAATATACTTTTGGCAGATATGGGAGATAAACTAGGGCAACCAGGATTAATTTATGCAAAAAGCGATTAGGGTTTTATATGCAAACACACCCAAAATCAGCATACAATAATTATTTTTACTCCCAAACCCTTGGAACAACCCTAGAGAATTTATGGCGAAAATCAGATTCTACAACAGCTGGAAAATAATTTAAATCTGAAACCCTAACTGCTGCAATCTTCAAGATAGCATAACTTTCTCTACACAACTCCGATCTAGGCAAATGACATATGCCCGAACTTGGAAAAATACAAGGAACAAGATGATGTAAACCAAATTATAACAACTACCAAACATGCAGATCTGGCCCTCCTACTATTTCGGCCCACACATTTAGGGCATCAAATGAGCTCCAAAAATTATTTTCTCTATCCCAGATGCTTGCCTATATTTTTAGGAACTCATTCATATAAAAATCAGAATTTTCGAATGCCAAATCAACTCATAAATCAGATCTGAAATCTGAAGGCATGGATATTGTCTTCACTTTACCAATTAAACATTTGCATTGTTTTCAATCGTATTGTGACATGTGTATTTAAATGAGGCTGGACTATAGTTTTAGCTTTTGATTTTTTTATTCTGGCAACATTTTATTGGTCGTTGGCTTTATGTGCATTGTTGATTGAAAAAACGTAGCAGTTATGAAACATTAATGCATTGACTGTCATGTACAGATTAGGTCGCTTTTGACAGTTTTGAGTGGCTCGAGGAAAACACCTGTTTGTTTCTTACACGCTGTGAAATTTCTCATTTCCATCTGTGCGCCAGGAGGTGAAGGACTCTGAAGAGCAAGGTGAGTTTTCATGGCAAGGCGATTTAAGCTCTCTGTTCTCATGTTTTTGCCTGTTGTTTATCTTTTAGTTCGAGTGGTTATTGTATTGATTGACACTGTGAAAGTTCGACGCAAGGAAACAGTCAAAGAGACAAATCTTGGTTGGAGACAATAAGTACTCCAAGTAAAAGATAAACAATAGTTCCTGAATATTTCAAGTTCGTAGTTAATCTATTTGCTAGAACTATAACAATGCAAATCTGTGTCTCCTGTCATTTATGAGAAGTTCCCGGTGCTAAAATTTGCTGCAGATTTCATATTTAAATTGTTGCGATGCTTACAAGAGCAAGTTTTGTGGTCAGAGGGTAGATAGTTTTAAGGATTAAGAAGTATCCATTCTGTTAAATTCATGAAGAACAAAGAAAAACATATGGGGTCACAGTGACAATAGACAAACAATACATGTTTATAAAGGAGTTGACAGATGACATATCTGAGAAAAGAGACCATAGGACTCCTTAAATATATGTTTTCACATTGTTATCAGTTAAAATATAAGAAACAATAACAACAAGAAGAACAGAACGTGAAACTGCCCGAGTTTGTCCATGGCCAGTCTGCCAGAACAACTGATGATCTGAACACAACTTGAATATTGTAAATGTATAGCTACCCTATTTAATATTATAAAAAACTTGATGCAGTATTTTCAACATCACAGTGTCACAATAGACAAGCAATACATGTTGGTATAAGAGGTTCATAGTTGACAGATGACATATCTGAGAAAAGAGACCAGTAGGACTCCTTAAATATATGTTTTCACATTGTTATCAGTTAAAATATAAGAAACAATAACAAGAAGAAGAACAAGAACATGCCTTAAAACTGCCCGAGTTTGTCCATGGCCAGTCTGCCAGAACAGCTGATGATCTGAACATGATGACAACTTGAATATTGTAAATGTATAGCTACCCTATTTAATATTATAATATTAATGGCATTGTCTACAGTGCAAATTTAAACCACGATCACAATACTGAGAAATTGCAGTTTAGTAAGGCTGATAAAATCCTGTGCGAATAGTTCTATGGCAATGACTGAACTGCAGAATTTGGTAAGATTCAGCTTGATGCAATTGATTTAGACAGCACCTGCTTCACGGCATGGGAATAAGTCTTATGCTGATAGGTCAATGTAAACTCAAGCAGATCCGACAAAGATATTTGTGGTTCCCATTCTGCACAGACATTCTAAATATTAATTGAGATTTAACTCCCTTGTTGGAGTGCTAAATAAATTGAGGACAATATTAAACCATGGAAATTTGAACTGAGCCAAACATACCAAGTTGTTGTTTGATAATAGTCATGTCTGGGATTCGCTTGTCACTATCATCATAACCTTCACCATAAAATTCCTTGGAGCTTATGTCAATAGTTGGCTCCTCGAGAGGTGGTTGACCACTTAGTTTAGAGTATATCTTGACACAACAAAGAGAACCAGAAATATTTGTTTAGTACGCAAAGCCAAAGAGTGAGGATACACATTCTAAATCAGAACCAGTGAATTTATTTGAAATTGCAAACACAGATTGTAAATAGCTATCTTACCCACCAAACATTTATTCACCTTGCATTTTCACATGCCAATTCTATGTTGCGCCTCTTAATAGATTCACATGACATTTTTCATAGCACATCTGCAAAGCTGAAGCTATTCTGCATAGCTTCACTGCTGAACCTTGGGCTCTATGTTTTACAGCAACTTGAGTCAGGACTCATATTTTTGGTAACATCTCATGAAATCTATGTATATGACATATGTCTTCAAATGCAACATAGTTCAAACAATTTTACGTAACACTCACCTCAATCATCAGCTCAGCCAGCTGTCTCACAGTCACTTCGTTGTTAGGGTTGCCTACATTGAAAATGTGACCATTTGCCCTTGAGGGGTTTTCCTACAAAAATCAATGAGTGAGATGAAATAAAATCAAGCACTGAAAAACACAGACAAAGTTTACTTTTGCAAAAACCAAGTGACTTACAATCATTCGAAGTACAGTCTCAATGGCATCCTTTATGTAAACAAATGTACGCTGTGACTGTCCTCCATCAACAAGTTTTAGTGGCTCACCCCGCAATAAACCCTGAAAGGTTCATAGTTTTTTATCAGGGCCACTATATGAAATACCTATTTGACAATCATTTAGCCAAATGCAAATTTGATTTGCAGTCTCATTTTTCTCAACATAATTTGACCAACCAATAGACACTCAATATTTAACATACATATTCTAAAGGATGCGACATGTGTATAGAAAAACTTACATTGCTAAAACAGGCAAGAACCCTTGGTACACCCTCACTTGGTCCATCGATTCCAGGGATAAAATCCATCCTTGGTCCAATCCAGTTGAATGGTCTCACAATTGTAAATTCAAGACCATTTTCAGCCCCCTCAGCTGTATAAATACAAACAATTATTTATAGTATTTTCAAAATATATTGCTAGGATTGGAACTATTATCATTTGGACTAAAATAAAAACAATAGTCATTAAAATATTTCTTACCATAAACAAGCCTCTCAATCAGCTGTTTTGCACATGCATAAGACCATCGTTGTTTCTCAATTGGGCCAAAAATACAAGGAGATTTGTCCTCCTTAAGGAGGTAAAAGTCAGGGTCCTAGGACACACCAAACATTTTGTCACTGGAAATCCACTGAAAAACATCATTGCATCCAAGGAATAGCACCAATCAGTTAAAATAAGTAGTGAAGTATGATTCCTTGGTATACCTGTCGCAAGGGATGGTATTTTGGAAGAAAGCTTCCAATTGTCTTTCCGTAGACTTTGCATGTAGAAAAGTGAATCAGACGTTTGTTGTTTTCTGAGCAGTATTTTACCTAAGCACATAACCAACAAGGTCAATCTTTCAGAAAAATGATCAATCTCTCTGTGCAGGTGGATTGGTAAGGCTCGATATACTCCCAATCTAGATCATGGGCTCGAGTAGCCTGAATTATGCTGGTCTCATACACCAAGGTATCATGCAGACTAGGCCGGGACCAAAAAAAAGAACTTTACTATAACCTTTTATATCTATTCGTTACATTCTTCCAATCACAATTTTATTGTTCAGCGTATATTAAGATAGTAAGAAATGTATATGATAAGATAGTAAGAAATGGGTTTAATGGTTCTGAAAGGAAAACCCTACCACCCACATTACAATTTATTATCTAGTTTTTGCAAATAATGACTGCTTTTGTTAAAAAATCGTATACACTAATGCCTTGTAGCTAACAAAATCACTTACCACCGGGAGAGCATCTATGAAATTGCTGTAAATTGTATCAAGGGGTCGAGTATTATAATCTGCTGGTGTGCAGATAGCAGCTAGATTGATTGTCTGCAATAGCCAAAACCAAAAATAAATATTGAACAGATTTGGCTTTAGCATTTGAAATCGATAAAATACTGGCAATTTTTTTGGCCAGATTTAAGATAGTAACCAAATTAAAACTTAAAATAATGCATTTCAGATTTTCAAAAGCATACAAGAAGAACAAGAACATGCCTTAAGACTGCCCAAGTTTGTCCATGGCCGGGCTGCCAGAAAAGCTGATGATCTGAACATGATGACAACTTGAATATTATATGCAATGTGAGCCTTCTCTCTGAAAAATGAACTTGGATGGTTGTCTTCAAATATGCTGAACTTCCAGAAACTACTAGCTAATTTGGCAGTGGCAATCAAGAATGAATGAGCTTCTACTTGAAGTTGGTGTATCTTGAAGGCAGAGAATTCACTGAGCATACCGAATGAGCCAATTAGAATAATTAATGTATAACAACTATAATAACTAGTTGGAAATACAGACACCAATTGAATGACATGCAAGTTCATGGTGTTCCACTTCCCTATATTCCATTGTAAATGTATAGCTACTCTTAATAGATTCACATGACATTTTGCATAGCACATCTGCAAAGCTGAAGCTATTCTGCATAGCTTCACTGCTGAACCTTGGGCTCTATGTTTTACAGCGACTTGAGTCAGGACTCATATTTTTGGTAACATCTCATGAAATCTATGTATATGACATATGTCTTCAAATGCAACATAGTTCAAACAATTTTACGTAACACTCACCTCAATCATCAGCTCAGCCAGCTGTCTCACAGTCACTTCGTTGTTAGGGTTGCCTACATTGAAAATGTGACCATTTGCCCTTGAGGGGTTTTCCTACAAAAATCAATGAGTGAGATGAAATAAAATCAAGCACTGAAAAACACAGACAAAGTTTACTTTTGCAAAAACCAAGTGACTTACAATCATTCGAAGTACAGCCTCAATGGCATCCTTTATGTAAACAAATGTACGCTGTGACTGTCCTCCATCAACAAGTTTTAGTGGCTCACCCGCAATAAACCCTGAAAGGTTCATAGTTTTTATCAGGGCCACTATATGAAATACCTATTTGACAATCATTTAGCCAAATGCAAATTTGATTTGTAGTCTCATTTTTCTCAACATAATTTGACCAACCAATAGACACTCAATATTTAACATACATATTCTAAAGGATGCGACATGTGTATAGAAAAACTTACATTGCTAAAACAGGCAAGAACCCTTGGTACACCCTCACTTGGTCCATCGATTCCAGGGATAAAATCCATCCTTGGTCCAATCCAGTTGAATGGTCTCACAATTGTAAATTCAAGACCATTTTCAGCCCCCTCAGCTGTATAAATACAAACAATTATTTATAGTATTTTCAAAATATATTGCTAGGATTGGAACTATTATCATTTGGACTAAAATAAAAACAATAGTCATTAAAATATTTCTTACCATAAACAAGCCTCTCAATCAGCTGTTTTGCACATGCATAAGACCATCGTTGTTTCTCAATTGGGCCAAAAATACAAGGAGATTTGTCCTCCTTAAGGAGGTAAAGTCAGGGTCCTAGGACACACCAAACAGTTTGTCACTGGAAATCCACTGAAAAACATCATTGCATCCAAGGAATAGCACCAATCAGTTAAAATAAGTAGTGAAGTATGATTCCTTGGTATACCTGTCGCAAGGGATGGTCTTTTGGAAGAAAGCTTCCAATTGTCTTTCCGTAGACTTTGCATGTAGAAAAGTGAATCAGACGTTTGTTGTTTTTTGAGCAGTATTTTACCTAAGCACATAACCAACAAGGTCAATCTTTCAGAAAAATGATCAATCTCTCTGTGCAGGTGGATTGGTAAGGCTCGATATACTCCCAATCTAGATCATGGGCTCGAGTAGCCTGAATTATGCTGGTCTCATACACCAAGGTATCATGCAGACTAGGCCGGGACCAAAAAAAGAACTTTACTATAACATTTTATATCTATTCGTTACATTCTTCCAATCACAATTTTATTGTTCAGCGTATATTAAGATAGTAAGAAATGTATATGATAAGATAGTAAGAAATGGGTTTAATGGTTCTGAAAGGAAAACCCTACCACCCACATTACAATTTATTATCTAGTTTTTGCAAATAATGACTGCTTTTGTTAAAAAAATCGTATACACTAATGCCTTGTAGCTAACAAAATCACTTACCACCGGGAGAGCATCTATGAAATTGCTGTAAATTGTATCAAGGGGTCGAGTATTATAATCTGCTGGTGTGCAGATAGCAGCTAGATTGATTATCTGCAATAGCCAAAAACCAAAAATAAATATTGAACAGATTTGGCTTTAGCATTTGAAATCGATAAAATACTGGCAATTTTTTTGGCCAGATTTAAGATAGTAACCAAATTAAAACTTAAAATAATGCATTTCAGATTTTCAAAAGCATACAAGAAGAACAAGAACATGCCTTAAAACTGCCCAAGTTTGTCCATGGCCGGGCTGCCAGAAAAGTGATGATCTGAACATGATGACAACTTGAATATTATATGCAATGTGAGCCTTCTCTCTGAAAAATGAACTTGGATGGTTGTCTTCAAATATGCTGAACTTCCAGAAACTACTAGCTAACAGTGGAAATCAAGAATGAATGAGCTTCTACTTGAAGTTGGTGTATATTGAAGGCAGAGAATTTGAGCATACCGAACGAGCCAATTAGAATAATTAATGTGTAACAACTATAATAACTAGTTGAAATACAGACCAATTGAATGACATCAAGTTCTGTTCCACTTCCCTATATTCCATTGTAAATGTATAACTCTGTGACTTTGTTCCTGTCTACTCCAACTCTCTTAACTGCATAATCTGTCATACCCACAATTCAGATTTCATCATTTCATTGAAAAGAAAGCAAAAAAATAGAGCAAGAAATCATCACAACTTCTGAAGAGGAATAATAAATTATGAAACGTATATCATAAAATGCAGTTACCAATGAGTTTTTCAGCGCTGACATTAGCTCCAATATTCTTGGTGCATGCTACAGTGAGTCGTGAACTTAATGGGTGTAATGTATCATCAAGATCTTTAAAGAAAACATGAACCAAGTCAGAAATTGTCTAGAAAAATGGCTACAAAACACAGTTCAAAGTGGGTATTGCTTTTCCAAAACAAAGATTGTATTTTTCTTATACGCACCGAAGAGAAGACAGTCATAATGAGGCCTCTTGCCTACCACGTATCTCTCGTCGAGCTCCATTGTTAAAATACAGAACAGCAATACATCCACCAAAAGCAATGTGATTATAACCCAAAATAAAATAAAAAAGTTGGCAGATCGAGGAGTAGTTGTAATGGAAAACATATATTCAGAGCATAAATGAAAACCCGTGTTAGGTTCAGAACTGTTTGACTGAGATATAACAGACAGAGTACTATTAATGTTCAGCGTTTTATCTTGGATCAGACAAATAAGAGTTCTGAGACTTTAGCAAAATAAAGCCGTGGCGCAACAGCCCATAGCGATTGTGTATGTGGATAGAGTAGATATAGGCATTTTTGTGGCCACCGTCTACTGCAAGAATGGTCCTGCACAAGTTGCAGTGTGCGTAGCGGAGATGCTCGGAAACAGAATAGACAGAATCGATACTATAACTGCATAGTGAAGAAGCCTTGTCCATGGTCTATTTTGTCTTCACTTTAGCAATTAAACATTTGCATTGTTTTCAATCTTATTCTGACATGTCTATTTGAATGAGGCTGGACTATAGTTTTAGCTTTTGATTTTTTTATTCTGGCAACATTTTATTGGTCGTTGGCTTTATGTGCACTGTTGATTGAAAAAACTTAGTAGTTATGAAACATTAATGCATTGACTGTCATGTACAGATTAGGTCGCTTTTGACAGTTTTGAGTGGCTCGAGGAAAATGCCTGTTTGTTTCTTACACGCTGTGTAATTTCTCATTTCCGTCTGCGCACCAGGAGGTGAAGGACTCTGAAGAGCAAGGTGAGTTTTCATGGCAAGGTGATTTAAGCTCTCTGTTCTCATGTTTTTGCCTGCTGTTTATCTTTTAGTTCGAGTGGTTATTGTATTGATTGACACTGTGAAAGTTCGACGCAAGGAAACAGTCAAAGAGACAAATCTTGGTCGGAGACAATAAGTACTCCAAGTAAAAGATAAACAATAGTTCCTGAAAATTTCAAGTTCGTAGTTAATCTATTTGCTAGAACTATAACAATGCAAATCTGTGTCTCCTGTCATTTATGAGAAGTTCCCCAGTGCTAAAATTTGCTGCGGATTTCATATTTAAATTGTTGCGATGCTTACAAGAGCAAGTTTTGTGGTCATCTATTTAAGAGGGTAGATAGTTTTAAGGATTAAGAAGTATCCATTCTGTTAAATTCATGAAGAACAAGAAAAACATATGGAAAAAACTTGGTGCAGTATTTTCAACATCACAGTGTCACAATAGACAAGCAATACATGTTGGTATAAGAGGTCCATAGTTGACAGATGACATATCTGAGAAAAGAGACCAGTAGAACTCCTTAAATATATGTTTTCACATTGTTATCAGTTACAATATAAGAAACAATAACAACAAGAAGAACAAGAACATGCCTTAAGACTGCCCGAGTTTGTCCATGGCCAGTCTGCCAGAAAAGCTGATGAAAACTCACCTTGCTCTTCAGAGTCCTTCACTTCCTGGCACGCAGATGGAAATGAGAAATTGCACAGCGTGTAAGAAACAAACAGGCGTTTTCCTCGAGCCACTCAAAACTGTCAAAAGTGACCTAATTTGTACATGACAGTCAATGCATTAATGTTTCATAACTGCTACGTTTTTTCAATCAACAGCACATGCACATAAAATGTTGCCAGAATAAAAAAATCAAAAGCTAAAACTATAGTCCACTCATTTAAATAAAATGTTGCCAGAATGAAAACAATGCAAAAATCAAAGTGAAGAAAGTCCATGCCGAAAATGCCTGTTTGTTTCTTACACGCTGTGTAATTTCTCATTTCCATCTCTGCACGCCAGGAGGTGAAGGACTCTGAAGAGCATGGTGAGTTTTCATGGCAAGGCGATTTAAGCTGTCTGTGTTCTCATGTTTTTGCCTGCTGTTTATCTTTTAGTTCGAGTGGTTATTGTATTGATTGACACTGTGAAAGTTCGATGCAAGAAACAGTCAAAGAGACAAATCTTGGTCGGAGACAATAAGTACTCCAAGTAAAAGATAAACAATAGTTCCTGAAAATTTCAAGTTCAGTAGTTAATCTATTCGCTAGAACTATAATAATGCAAATCTGTGTCTCCTGTCACTTATGACAAGTTCCCCAGCGCTAAAATTTGCTGGGGATTTCATACTTGAGTTGTTCCAATGCTTACAAGAGCAAGTTTTCTGGTTGTCTATGACACTCAATCCTACATTTCCGTATTCTTATCATCAATAAAAATCACGTGCATTATTAAATTTCATTAAAAGAAAGGGAATGAATACCAGCCCTCAGTCCCACCATGCTTGTTCCATATTTCTTGTACGGTTCTCTACAAAACTCTGTGACTTTGTTCCTGTCAACTCCAAGTCTCTTAACCGCATAATCTGTCATGCGCAGAATTCAGACTTCATCATTTCATTGAAAACAAACCAAAAAAATAGAACAAGAAATCATCACAACTTCTGAAGAGGAATAATAAATTACGAAACGTATATCATAAAATGCAGTTACCAATGAATTTTTCAGCGCCGGCATTAGCTGCAATATTCTTGGTGTGTGCTACAGCGAGTCGTGAACTTAGTGGGTATAATGTATCATCAAGATCTTTAAAGAAAACACGAACGAAATCAGAAATTGTCTAGAAAAATGGCTACAAAACACACTTCAAACTTGGTATTGGTTTTCCAAAACAAAGATTGTATTTTTCTTATACTTACCGAAGAGAAGACAGTCATAACAACGCCTCTTGTCTACCACGCATTTCTTGTTATACATTTACAATGGAATATAGGGAAGTGGAACACTGTGAACTTGTATGTCATTCAATTGGTGTCTGTATTTCCAACTAGTTATTATAGTTGTTATACATTAATTATTCTAATTGGCTCGTTCGGTATGCTCAGTGAATTCTCTGCCTTCAAGATACACCAACTTCAAGTAGAAGCTCATTCATTCTTGATTGCCACTGCCAAATTAGCTAGTAGTTTCTGGAAGTTCAGCATATTTGAAGACAACCATCCAAGTTCATTTTTCAGAGAGAAGGCTCACATTGCATATAATATTCAAGTTGTCATCATGTTCAGATCATCAGCTTTTCTGGCAGACTGGCCATGGACAAACTTGGGCAGTCTTAAGGCACCACAGACATATGCCAAGAGATATACCTTCTAGCAAATTTATGAAATTTTTGAACCATGTCTGAATGAGTACATTTGTGACAGTCACAAAGACTTTTACAAATATCTAAAATGTTGTAACAGTTTTATATTCATTTGTTCAATCAATCTTAAGCTTATAGTGAATGCACTATAAATAAATATATACTGAAGCGAATCAACAACAACAAACAAGGAAAAACTGTGCGCATCAAGTTGACGATGTCATTCTCATTGCCACAATTCAAAGACAAGGTAAAACTGCATTTGCTCAAGCAACCTAAAACACATTTGAGGAAATGCAATTGGCAGGTTTAAAGGCGGAAAAATAACATTCTTTGCATGTCATGTATAAGAATTGCCTGCTTCTTATGTATACCGTGTGTAGAGGCATAGTGAAGGTACATTGTCTAGTTGATAAAATGTAACCATATCGAACGCGAACTGAAAATGATTTGCTGCTTAAAGTGATTCTTTAACAAAATGACTTCTGAAAACATATTATATTTGAGCTACATTCTGTCAAGCCTAAGCTTCTAAAGAAACATTTCTTCACCTTAGATACTTTGCTTTCTCTATCAAAAAACTTGTGCACAACATGTGCATACAATATTGTTAAAAAAATGCTTTAAGCAGCAAGTTATTTGCACTTGACACTGGATATATTTACATTTTATCGAATAGTTTGCGCACATTGACTATGCTTCGACACATGGCGCACATATAAGCAACGCAAAACTGTATTTGCTTAAACGTGTTCCTGGTTGCTTCGGCAAACACGCTTTCACCTTCGCTTTCAACCGTTGTCATGCACATGAAAGTGTAAAGATCATTAAACCTGCAATCATTTGCATTTGAGGAGCCTATATTTTGTGTCTTTCACAATACTCGAAATGAAAGGTAAAGAACCGGAAAAACAAAGCGGTAGCCATCATGTATAGCTAGATGCAATGCATAAGATCCTCATAATTGTTGTGCTATTTGCCTTTAAACTTGCCGATTGCATCTTCTTAAGTCTGTTTCAGAAATTTCATAACTATGTTTGAAGGCGCATCTCTTCGTATGTGTCTGTCTTGCCATGGTTGTAATTAATGGCTTCTTTTAGACTAGAGCATGAAAAAGACATGTTCACTATCCACTTTCAAAGTATTGATTTTGTTTATTTTCATCTTTGGGCACTTGTGCTATGTACACTTTGCAATGTTTCCAGCGCTGTTCTCGCATGATAGAGAATGGTTGTTACTTTGTTTTAGCTACTCTTTATCTTTTATTTTGACTAGTAATTGTATTCATTAACATCAAGAGAGTTCCACACAAAGAAAGAGTCAAAGAGACAAAACTTGGTCGAGAGACAATAAGTACTCAAGAGTAAAAGATAAAGAGCGAGAAAAAATAAGTACTTCCAGACTTTGCTCTCTACCTCCAATCTGAAGCATTGGCTTCTCTACGATTAGAACTAGATCACGAAAGCCTTTTTCTTATGCACGGTGTTCATAGGTGGGAAACATACTTACATCGCATGAAGCTGTCCAGTAGTGTACTCGCCGAAGCTCTTTGAGCAAGGCCTATGGGCGACGTCTTACGCATAAAATGACTTTCCAAATGGCTACACTTGCCAATATGGGTTTGGTCTGCAACAAGAGGCGAAATTATCTCCAATTCATCCCAAATAGCCGGATACTACCATATTGTATTCTTTTTCATGATTCCGACCCTCTTAGTGGCCATTATGAACTCTTATTCGGGAAAAAATGCGCCTTGCCCGAACCAATAAACAATGCTCATCGATGTCCCGTCAAAAGTGCAGTAGAAATGCTTTGGAGCGGTTTATCTAATCACACAAAGCAACTATGCCTTGTTAGGCTAGAGACAAATGACAATATCAATCTTGATAGCCTTTTGGTTGTTTTTGCCACATTCGCAACAATGAATTCGACCCTCGTTGCTGCACGAGATATCTTTGCTCGGGCTTTTTGTAGTTCTATACTTGACAAGATCATATAACTCTTCACTTCCTCCATACTTGGCTTTATCACAACCCCATAACAAACATACCGCATATTGGCACATGGCAAGGTCTTGTGATAAACATAGCCACTTTCCATGATCACAACAATATACACACAGAGGCGACTTCATTATTCATTGGTTATCTCTACTTTTTAAAATAAATATCCAATTGTGGGACTCGGATCCTTTCCAAGTTTGTAACATTTATTGCAGCGATGCAACACGTGGAAAAGCATATAATCTCATCCGATTTTCGCTTCCCGAATCACATTTCCACTACGAACTATTGGCTCTGAACCCTTGCTATGTTCCGGCATTTGGTGCCATTTATACATCGGAATATACAAGCTATTTGTCCGCATGCATACGAAACTCAAAGCATAACTTCGCACACAAATGCGCAAACCGCTATACCTGCACAACCGAACAAGAAAGCATCAAAAAATTCGCCGCTTGACAAAAAGAGATATACGTAAGCAAACACATAACAAAGTCAGAATGAGATCCCAATGTTATACATTCCCCTTCATGAAAGGCGATTCATGTGCCAATTTCTTCAATGCCAAAACAGCTCCTACGTCCACATCGCTAAAAAGGCGATGCATATACAAAGATGATTTCATAGCTAAAAAATATTTTGGCAAGCCAACAATAAGAAATACGTTTGGCCTTGGAACTGCCCAAAGAAATGTGAAGTTAGACTCAAAATCAAGACTAGTCAATCACCCTTAAATCGTGTCTAACAGAATTATGTTTGTCCCATATTAGAAACTCATAGAACACATTTCACACGGTGGGACAAATCCTTAACCCCCCAAACTTCTTACTATATCAAATCTACAATCTAAAAAATCGATAACAGCAAACGTATTCCTAGAAAATTTTGTATGGGCACACATTAATCTTGTTAATATTCATTTTAAGATGAACAAGTTATACAAAATCAAGAGTAACCGCTAATATACAAAAAATGATGATACATTTCAGTAGATATGCCTGATAGACAACGTGATACACAAAGCAGTAACTGTTACAGTGAATTTCAAGATAGAATGAGGATATCGATAAACTAAGCAATTTTAAAACATGTTACAGTGAATTTCAAGATAGAATGAGGACATCGATAAACTAAGCAATTTTAAAACATAATCTGTCATTAAATATTGGCCAGGTCCGGTCTTGAGAAAGTGGTATCCAAATACGAAAAATGATAAATCCAACAGTCTAGAGTTTTGGCCTGCAAGGTACATAATATGAGAACTGAAATCATTGCATCCATATCAGTCTGTATTGTTATATTAGAGTGGTGACTTCTAATTATTGCTAAAAAGAGTAAAAGCTTGTTAGAAATTAGAATGATATCAGAATCAAAAGATAACCCTTTCATATTTCTGGATCCTCATAATGATACGTTTATGATTTCTTTAGGGTATAACTGGCTGACCCTAAAACCTTAATAGGAGGAACATATACATATGATTTCATCCGGTGCATATAAACACGTAAGGGTTATATTGAGTCTTGAACAAATTAGGTCCATCCTTAAGGGACTGCACTGGGTTGGGTGATCCGCACCCTATTCGTAACTTCAAATTGATGATATCATGGACACTCACAGTGGAAAAGAATTACTTGAGCAAATATGATTATCTCAACAACCTAAATGTAATAATTAAAATTTAAACTTTGCAGGTCCGTCTAAGTGGTTGTCTTGATATATGCAAGCATTCTGACCTGGTTTCAACTGACTATTGCAAGGTGCTTGACTGTAACCATAAACTCTAATGGAGAGTAGAGGGTCTGGCGTGATGATGAAAACATGCTCTTGTAGGAAATAATGACTTTTGGATGAGCACAAAACTAAAAGCTTCTATAAAAGTATATATACCCAAAATATCAAAACTCATGGGCAACGGATAGAGAAAAACTGTTTCCACAGTTTATATGAAATGTGAACAATGACTAGTTGAGTCCAATATAAACAATCTAGTAAAAGAAAAAAATAGCCTATAGAGCAGTTCATGCAGTAAAGGGTGTAAGATGCTTACACAGGAGGTGGTAGATCTTCATAGGCCAGAGTTGACATTCCTTGCCGTTGCTTGTGTTTGGGATTGGAAGAGCGCCAGGATAGATTTTTCAAAAGCACGAGAAGCAGAAACATAATGGGGATTTCCTTTGGCTAGTATGGTTTTCACAGACTCTATAAATACAAATGTTACAAACCCAAACATTCTCTTCCGCAAGTAGGGTATTCTTACATCTTGTACAGACACATAAGTCCTGTGATTGAAACAATTAATATTACTGCAATTTGTCATCACCAAATCCCCCTTTATAGTAGTTACAAACTGTGAACAAAATCCGTTCTCCTAGTTCAGATCAAGGAATACTCTTCCTACCTGAAATAATTTGATATATCTTCCTCTGTGAAGGTTCTTTCACCAGGAAAAGCCAAGTAAATTTGACGAGATCCTGCAATCACATATTAATGGATTAGTAATGTATTGAAAATACAGAGACGCATACCCTGAAGATGAAAATCAAAATGGAAAAGAACCGTAACCTGCTTGTTGTCTGGGAAGAGAAGAGCAATCACTATCAATAAAGCTGAGCAAGACAGGCTGTGCAGCAGAACCTTGAGCCCCGTAACCAGACCTTTGGTGTCATACACAGTGGCTGTCATTAAAGCAAGGCAGGAGAATATTTTTTCTCCCATCTACAGTGCCAAATAAAGGGGTAGACCAATTTGTAATGTGATAAGAAAATCTACGATCGAGTGCCAATTAAAAGGTCGAACACTATTTGCCAAAGACGTTAAATACAAACCGAACCTAGAAAACATCTTAAGATCTGACATTGGATACATCGATTTCAAAAAAATACGCATTTCCCCGGACTACATGCAACAAACAAGGAAAAACCTTTTTGCAATGATTCGACAACTCGGCCCACCTACTTTCTTTGCAACATTCTCAAGTGCAGAGCATTGTTGGCAGCCACTAACCGAGGCCCTCAATAATTTATACACCCAATATCAGAACAATGTCCCTTTACAAAAGCCAACACGTTCAGATTGCAACAACTCTAACTTTCTTGTTAAAAACGATCCCGTTACATGCACTCGTTACTATAAACATAGACTCTATACGTTAAGAGAATTACTTTACAAAGACAAATCCTTCTTTGGCCATATAGAAGATTTCTTTTGGGTCACGGAATTCCAAAATAGGGGAAATGCTCATAGCCATTGGCTGATTTGGACAAAAAATGCACCGGTCTTTGGAAACGATGCCAACGACATTATAGAGTCATACGTTGACCAATACATTACATGTGACACTAGCTCGTTCCCTGAACATATTGCTCAATTGCAATGCCATCACCACACACAAAGCTGCAGAAAAAAACAATCCAAGTGCAGATACAATTTCCCCCAGCCTCCAATGGCTGCAAAAATACTTGAACACAGCAAGCAGCGAGACGAGAATCTGCTATTGCAATTGCACGTTCGATTTTCTTTGTTCTCGAGAGCAAACGATACAATACTAGCATAACACATGAAATGTTCCTCCATGAACTAGGTCTTGACGAAATAACATACATACAAGCAATACAAACAACACTCAAAACAACCAACATTGCTTTGCTCAAAAGAAAACCAACTAAGGCATGGAATAATAGCTTCTCAAGAAAATGCCAATGGTTTGGCAAGCAAATACCGATGCTCGATCGTCTTTGACGCTTATGCGGCGTGACAACATATTGCTTGCTCCTACATGACCAAGATTGACCGAACAATGACAAAAACATTCGCGCGAATCGTGCTTTGAGCACTAAGCGATGCACCTAGATCTTTATTCAAATGATCGAAGCCTAGGCGATGCAATGCTAAATACCCACCAAATATGCGCACAACAAGCGGTCCACATAGTTCTTTATCCCTTTAAACAATACATCACGAAAATGTGTTTTCATAAACACTTCAAATCGAAGAGCGCACTTTCATTCTAAAACCTCATTGTACTTGGCAAGAACCAGATGAATCAATAAACATCATGTGTCGCTCTATCATAGACCACTACATAGCACGACCTCATTCTCTGCATTCCATTTGCTTAGCTGACTTTGTTTCCATTCACAATGGCAGCAAAAATAAAAAACCTCGAACCAAGCCACTCATCATCACATCATCACTATATAGCAAATATCTTGGCGTGGACAACTATTGCCGTGAAAAGCTTTTGCTTTACATCCCCTTTACAGAAAATGAACACAGCCTAAAAAACAAATTTACAACTTGGAAAGATGCATATGCATTTCACAAACACACTATCCATTCCAATGAATCCAAATACCGCTACACTACTAACAACAAATGGGGTGACATGGACACAAGATTCACGATGTGCAATTGTCTCTTGAATCCTACGAGAAAATGACAAACATAACTACACATAAACAGCCCCCTTTGAAGACTATGACATATAGCATGATTTACCTTTTCTGATCGACATCAACATTCGGACATTGCGAAGAAACAATTTCAACTAGCAAAACACCCTACCATCAAGACAACGAGAACATATTTGAAACAAATGCAACTTCTCAATAAAAACAACAAACCATTTTGAAAGACATACGCTTTAAGAAAAATAAAGACCCATTAATTCCTATCTACCTTTTTCTCACAGGAGGTCTTTGGAGCAAGTAAAACATTTGTTGCAAAATTGATATTTGAAACATTGGCTCGTATTTACGATAGCTCCATGCATAGCATGACCCCTTGAAAATCAAAGGCTTGATCTTCGCATTCACGGGAAAAGCTGCTTACAATGCCGGTGAATAACACTCCATTCTCGCTTGCCTTTTGCCTTTCAATCGATCTCGAACTACGCGCATTAAGCAATGAGCGATTGGATTGCTTGGCAAAGCACTACCAACAATTACAACTTGCTCTAATAGATGAAATATCTTTGGTCGAGGTCAACTTCTATACTTCATAGACCATGACTGCGTCGAATAAAACACATGCCCACAACTTGGTTTGAGAGATTGACATGATCTTTTGCGGAGACTTCTACCAAGCACTGACGATCGATGACCTGTCTTGTGTTTAAAAACCCCAAAATTTCCAGAGAATTGATTGCTATGACACGGAATACACATGTCAAAATATATGAATTGGTGAAACAATGCGTCGGAAAGATTGCCTTTGTCTCTGTCCGAGCAAATTCGCATTGGACAACATTTAGATTCGACCTTGCATACGTCAACCATACTTCTATTCGCCCAATCCCGGTTGATCCAACACTTCCATTCCTTTTCTACAAAAACATAGATGTTCTCAACACTGATAAAAAATGCTTGCACTTGCTCCACGCCGCAAAATTGTCATTGACTCTATTCTTGAACAAGATACAACACTAGAACAAATGGAAAGCTACTCTAAAAAGCGGTGGAATTGCCACAAAGACATAGAACCGAAAGTCAACATGCTAATTGAACTTTTCGCGAGGAACTACGACATCCAAAAGCGGATTGGTGATGGTTACGCGGAGTTTTCAAAACATATCAACAACAAATGGCTTTGATGCGGTATGGATAAAATTCAATGATCCTTGTATTGGAAAACAACAAAGATCAAAACATCCGCATGATTGACAACAATGGCAAATGAACTAGATTGGACTCCTATCGTTCGAGTTCTTTAGACCCTTCATAGAACATCATTGAAGACACCGATCCACAATAAGAAAGCAATTCCTGTATAGCTTTGTTCAAAGACGCACAATCCACAGAGCGTGAGGCCTCACACTTGAACCACTTGCTTTCACCCCCTTGGCATGTCGTCCCATGGATTGGCATATCCGCTTTATCGCGAGTCGAACCATTTCAGTCTTTACTTGTTGTCTCTGCTACGAAAAAAAAAAAAAATTCAGCGTCAAACAGACCATCAATACTGAGAGATGGAAGCGACTCGAAATGAAGCTAAATGGAATATTCAAGCATGAATTGTCCACAGCTGATATTTCTTCATCTATTATGATTGCTTCGCTAAATACCCGAAGTCTTCATGCTCACAGAGAGGCCATTTTACATGACCATGAATTAATGCAATCTCGATTCTCTGTTTACAAGAAACTCACATTGCTTCCCCCTATTGCGATCGACTACCTGAGACGGATACAATGCTTATCCGCACACCATGTCCATGGTCTAGAAATTTTATTACAAACAATATACCTTTTCTAGAAAAACATTGCTTTCACGACACACATGTAGAGTCACTTCTTGACAAAGATATTACTATGCAACACCCGGTGCATATCTATTGTCAATGTCTACGTTGCGCTAATGCAAACACGGAAAACATTTTCGTTGTTCTCGACAATGTGTTCCAATCCCTTGATTTAAGCATTCCCGCCTACATTTTGGGAGACTTCAACATCGACATGCAAAACAAAAATAGGAAAACAACAATGCTTTTAGCATTTATGCAAAAAAACAGTTTCAGTTTCCATATACAACATTCAAGTGTCTTCACTAAAAACATGATCGACCATATATGGTCAAACACAATCCTTGAAACCTGTAATACATTCGAAAGATTTGCTTATTGGACTAACCACCCAACAATTTTTGCTCTCTTCAAAAACACCAACAATAGCACTGCACAATTGTAAGTGCATACACACTGTTGTATTGAATCAGCAAAACAAATATCTAGTTTCTTCATTCTTTTCTTTCCTTTTTGTTTGCGCTCTACAACAACCATTTACATATTTGAATACTTTGCAGATAGTTACAACCACAAAGACATGGAACACAGCTCCAAGAACAAGGACATTGACAGCAACGATATTTTGCAAGAATCCTCTAAACGGTAATCTTTTTCTAATGTTTCTTTACTTTCTTTTCATTATTCATTTATTATCAGACTTATTCTTTCAATAAAAGCATCCTAACCCCATTGTAAATGCAGTCCAAAACCAGCAACACAGCAGCCATCCTCCATACTTGACATTTGTGCGGGCAAAGTTGCAACAGGCTCTGTATTTGAAGGTGATATACTCATTGTCTATGGTCCAGCACATGCAACCAACATCTCCCCCTCAAAAGCTGAAATCCTCCATGCTGATTTAGTTGACAAAAATGGTCAAATGACAATCACTTTGAACATGAGCAACACCTTCGTGCACAAATTTGCATCCACTTTGTGGTTCTTAGCTAAAGAATGCTGCGTGTTCTTGGTTTCACGTCAAGAGAAAACAAAGTACGAACGAGGAGATGCAAATTGTTCTTTGTCCGCAAATGCAACAACCACCATGGAAAACATACCCACAGTTTGCAAAACACGAAAACTTACACCTGACATGACAATAGAAGAGCTTCTACATTCAAATGCAACATTCTCTGTTGGGTCATTTGCCGCAATTGTAACAGGAATCCACCACATCAACGACCTTTTCACCCTCTACGTTAAAGACTCTGACACTGAAAATGGAAAAGCAACAGTATTGTCACACTCCCTTCTTTCATTTTTATATACATTGCACTGCATTATTCCCTTCAATTTTAACTATGCACCATGCTTTGTCATTGCAGGTACATTTGGGAAACTTTCATGTTCCATTGTGTCATACAATAAGAGATGCCATTGCAGCAGGCAACATACCACTATTGCTCTTCAAAAACTTTATCAGACAAGGAATACAGGGTTCGCGTATTGTACGTGCAGGCCACTCATCCTTCATTGACCCATTAAATGATGAATCTACAAAAACATTTTTACAGTCTCTCATAAACACAAACACAGAGGCAAGTACACCGCAATTTCTCTTTTTAAATTATCTTCCATTGACAAATTCAAATCTATCAATTATCTCAACTTCATCTTCCTTGTACAGATTGCAGGTATACTTCGCACAAAGAACATATACCTTCCTCCTTTCCAAGCATTCTGTGTAGAATGTGACCGTCTCACAGAACCTGATCCAAATGACCTGAAACAAATCTCACTTTGTGCAACTTGCAATACATCAAAACCATATAAATATAAGCATTTTCTCCATTGCTCCTTGCAAACAATAGATGACTCCTTGCACTGCACATTGCGAGAGCCATTACTGCAAAAAGCCTTCCCTCTCCTTTGTCAAACACAGTATGAAGAATATCAACAAGACATCTCAAAGACTGTATTTCTTCTCCGTCAATTCCAAATCAAAGGTACATTCACTTTGACAGTTGACAACTCAATATCCACAATCAAAGAAACATAGCTTCCTCTTATCTTTGGTAAGTATCTGCATTTTCCATTTCTATGAATTACACATCAGTTTAATTCTTTGTTTCCAGTCTAACATACTCGTTTTCTTCTTTTAGATTTCTGGAACATTTTTGCAAGCCACTCACATACACAAACAAATTTGATAACAGGCTCCGCGTATAACCGGCAACAATCGACTATTACTGTCTATGCTTTTGACAATACCAACAAACAATTGCCTAGTCTACTTGTTACATATTATAGGCTTTGCTTTTGTTTTAGCATTTTTGTAATTACAATACTATCAGACAATTAATACAACTCTTTTTGTCTATTTTCATTACTCTTTACTTTCCTGCCATTTGGTTACATATCCAACTATTACTTCGTTGTAGCATACCATGTTTTTCACAAGATTTGGATACAAGCATCTAATATCTCTGACTTTCTTCTTTTTATATCAAGACATTAATTCTTGTCACCTATTTTTTACTATACCGCCTACAGCTATTTGCTATATCTTACAAATTTGTTCTATGTCTACTATGGCACTTCACTTTGCCTCACTTTCAAAGCAGTTATGTAACTTGGTCAGTAACTATGCCTTGTCACGCTACCAAACCATGAATACTCTAAGAACATATGTTGTTTCTGTTTAAATCAATATATATGCAACATTGAAAAGCATAAAATTGGAGTTTCAAATAATTGAATATGTTACAACTATGGGGTTTAATATTGATATCGTTTTTGTAATCCTTTTGTTTGGTTTCTGAAGAAAATATTCTATAACATACTAAGTGTGTTGTCATAGACTATAGTAATTGCAAGACATGCATGAAATGCATATGCTGAAAAGGCCTTGAAATTCTTCAAGTAAAATCGATTCAAAACAAATGTATATTTTCCTAGAACTCAATCTCTTTAAACTCCATGCCAGTAGTTGTAAAAAAAATTACTTACATTGACAAGAAATGAGACCATACTTGGAGTTGACAGGAACAAAGTCACAGAGTTTTGTACACAACTGTACAAGAAATATGGAACAACCATGGCGGGACTCAGGGTTACCATTCATTCCCTTGCTTTTAATCAAATTTAATAATGCGCCTGATTTTTATTGATGATAAGAATACGGAAATGTAGGATTGAGTGTCGTAGGCGACCACAAAACTTGCTCTTGTAAGCATTGGAACAACTTAAGTATGAAATCCATGCAAATTTTATCACTGGGGAACTTCTCATAGGTGACAACAAACACAGATTTGCATTATTATAGTTCTGGCGAATAGATTAACTACGAACTTGAAATTTTCAGGAACTATTGTTTATCTTTTACTTGGGGTAGTTATTGTCGCCGAAAGCAAGATTTGTCTCTTTCAACTTTGCTTTCTTGCGTCAAACTTTCAGAGTGTCAATCAATACAATAACCACTCAAACTAAAAGATAAACAGCACATAACAACTGTTATTCTCCTGAATTTTGTTTATTGACAGCCATGGTCAAAGCTCTGTTCCAAGGCACATCTCTTGCTACATGTCAACTACAGTATGCTTTCGATTAATACCTTCTTTCAGCCTACATCATGGCAAAGGCATGTTCCATATTCAGTTCTACTATTGATTTTGTTTATTCTTTTTCAGAGCACCTGCACTATGTACACTGCAATCTTTGCAACCCTATTCTGGCACTACACAAAGTGCCTACCACTTTCTTTTCAGTCCTCTTTATCTTTTATTTTTACTGGTTATTGTATTAATTAACAGTATGAAAGTTCCACACAAACAATCTAAGAAACAAACCTTGCTCAAAGACTCCAACTAAAACATAAAGAACAGCAAAAAAACAAAGTGTTGGCCACCGTCTCCTGCAACAATGATGCTGCACAAAATGCAGTGTGCATACCATCACGCTCGTAAATAGAATAGACAAAATCAATACTAAAACTGCACACTGCAAATGCCTTTTCCATGCTCTACTTTCAAAAAATCCATTGAACAAAAGCATGGTAAGACAAGAAAAAAAAGCCACCGGCTTTATAATTAAATACAAGTATCGCATTAGTGCAGCCACTATTGTTTGGCCTTGCAATACCTTAAGTTTGAAACAGCTCAGCTGTTTGAAAGAAGTCATCAACAGAAAGCACAGTAAGACAAAAACAAACCGGACCAGTTGTACAATCAAATACAAGTAGCGTACTGGTGTGGCAAAGCTTGTCTAGGCAGTGTTTGTGAACCATGTGTGAATGAATACGGTGTAAAATGTGCAAAGTCTGCATGATACCAAGCAACAAAGTTACAAATGCCGCATCTATGGAAAGCCCAACAAGCACACTGCTATTCAACTGTGGCGCCACGTGAAGAAAGAAAACAATAGTGATTGCTGATACTTTGTTTCATTGAAAAGGACATCTCAGGCAATGTATTCATTCAGACATGGTTCAAATATTTCATAAATATGTTCAAAGCTACATCTTTTCGCACATGTCTCTCATGCTGACTGAAAAAAACTTTGCCATACTAGCATGCTATTTGTATTTAATTCTAAACCTGGTCAGCTTTTTTTTTGTCTAGCCATGCTTTCCATGAATAACATTTTTGAAACTAGAACATGGACAAGGCATTTCCAGTATCCACTTTTAGTATTGCTTTTGTCTACTCTGCGTCTAAGCACCTGTGCTATGCGCACTGCAATATGTGCAGCACCATTCTTGCAACAGATGCTGGCCAACACTTTGTTTTTTCCTGCTCTTTATCTTTTACTCTGACTAGTTATTGTAACCATTCTTACAATGTTAATGCATACAATAACTAATCAAAATACAAGACAAAGCATAGCTACAACAAACATTGCTTATAAAGAATCGCTTTAAATCAGCACTCAGAAATTCCTCTCAGAGTTAATTGAACCCGCTTCAGATACAGATACAAATACAGATCAATCAATTTGTACATAGTAAAATGAGGAGATATTAGGGTTACAAATTTATCTCCGTATGTAGGCCTAATTTAGCCCATAATGGTACTGATTTTAGGATGGCTATTAGTGAGAGCTCCGTCTACCACATTTCCCATAACGTTGTTATTTATTTCATTATGAAAGTACAAAACCCTTCTTTACCATTGTTAATAAAGCAGAGCTCCGACTTCTGCACTCACTGGAACTATCCAATTACTGCTAAATTTACAACGTAAACTTGGATTTTAGCGTGGTTAACACCTCTAGATGTCAAATAAAGTGCTTGTATTATTATGCAAAGAAAATAATTTTTTAGTAAGCACTCAGAAGAAACACTTTTGCAAAACTAAAACAAACACTTAAATCTTTGCATCACTAGTCCTTTACATCATTTCACTTGAAATGTCATTTCGTTCACCTTTGATCTCCATCTAATACAGACGAATCCTAAACCCGCAACCCCAAAATCATCCTCGTCCGTCTGTCATTTAAAACAAAACATATCTTCGCCTCCAAATACACTCACGAGCTAAGCACACACAACCCGCATAAATTAATTCCAAACACGCCAAATAGTAAAGGCTAAAAAGATCAATGCCTTACAAACACAACCAACAAATTTACTAATCTCTTTTCTCTTACGATAACATTTTGCAACGACATCTAAAAACGATTGAAAAAATTGAATTTTAAGCTTTCTCGAAATATGGGTATTCCAAAATTTCGATATTGCTTATTTTTGTATCAACTAACAATGTTATTCATCTGAGCTACTGGATAATGTTACTTACACCTTACTCTCTTTTGACCGCACATCCATCTCTAAACCAGAAGACCGTATTCTCCGTCTACCTGCATCGCCCATGACAAATTATATATAACACGAACCAAACTACAAATACAAAACTTCTTCAATTTACCAACCGATTGATACGAAATTAGGTCTAACCTCGTTTTCAACTAAATGCTTTCTGCAAACTCAATCTAAGTCGCGAAAAACACAATACAACTGCACAACAAAATAATTTCAATGTCTTCTATTTAGTCGACTCCAAATTCAGACAATGGTAAAGCACAGAGACAGATAAAAACTCATCTCTACGATTATACTCTTTCCGTCCCCTGCAAACACAACTCCACAATTCCGCCATTGCCACGCCATAATACCAAAAAACAAGTTTTCCAAAGCACAGCCAAAAACAAGGCACAGAATAACACGTATCTAGCCTCTCCCAACACCTGTCATCACCATTCCGCCTTCTGCGAATGACAATAAATCCCATTACAATACAAGCGTGCGACTATTACTCCCGCCTTAATATCTACCTAATCCATCGCAGCCTTCTGAAATATCACCCAAAATCCATATTGCAATTAAAACAATAATAATCTTCTTCTTACGTAATATAAATAATCAAATCCACATCTAATTCCTTTTTGCCAAATTCATCACACAATCCCTTTATATATTAATTGTTTTCAAAATATTATACTACTTTCAAAAATAATATGTATCACAAATACCATATTTAGACTTCATACATCTCTATTGAAAAGCCTTGAATCATTTCAAATTGTGTAAACAAAGCTATCTCTTTATATTTTTACAAATCCTAAAACCAATCCCGCACAACATATTACTTCTCATCTTTCATTAATCCTTATACTCTACAACGACCCTCATTTTCAAACATGTTTCTTCAACATCAATCTAGCACCCTAAATTTGAATCCAACATACTTGCCGCTTTTCCTTTCCAACTCATCCTCGCAACAAATTACAGCCGCACTATCGAATAATGCTTCGCCAATAGTATTTGCCATCTTCGACCAACAACTTAGCTCCATTCAGACAACGACTACTAAGAACAATGCAATCACACAATACTTCGCCAAAGACATCTCCAATCCTCAACAAAAGAGAAACAACCTTGCCCCAGAACACACCCTGCCCAATTGCACTACATTACGAGCACCCTCATTTTCAAACATGTTTCTGCAACATCGATGTAGTTCCTAAACCTCAAACTGCATAATTGCAACTTCTCCTCTCAATTCACACAACACTACAACAAATACAACGAGTACTACCAACAACAACAAAGCTAAAGCCTTCGGGCAGGATTTGCCATATCATGGCCTTGTTTATTATGTGTGCAACCTATAATGTTATTTTAAAAACATGAGCACAATATAATAAAAACTTAGTCACCCTAGAAACCTCCTTTGGCCGTCGGGTAGACAAACATGAGCACAATATAATAAAAACTTAGTCACCCTAGGAATACTCTGAGAGATTTCAATCTTGAGATTCTTATCTTGGATTTTTCACATATCACATTGATTAAAACTCCATTACCTTCTCCTCCAATTTCTATTGATAGATGAAAAATGATATTTATATAACTACATCATTGTGTCAAGCTCAAAAAAATCTTTCTAAGGAAAAAAAAGGCCTCGAAATCCACTCTTTGGCCATGATATTAATTGACTTCTCCATGCAAAGAGAATAAATTTCTAAGTGACGGTCCAAATTTAAGGTAAACCAAAAAAGTGAACTCACTCTATTACATTCCACCCGACTCCCATTGTAGAACATCTATGGCGTAAATTGTAAAATGATATAAAAGGCAACCTTCCATTTTTAAATATATATTTATGCATATCAACATAATTTGTAAATATATTTGTACAAAAATGACGATCTTATTTTATAGAAGTCATCAATCCTAGATAGAACATTATCTTTGTTGAGCACGAGTAAGTGGCCCTGGAAAATAAAAGTAGTCGAAAAGGATCAACGAATACCCATCGACCCAAAACTATGAAGCTCTAACACTCTAGGCTTACCATTGTGGCACAACCCTAAGGTCATCATATTCATTTAGTACCTAAGGTGTTTAATAGTTGACCAACAAGAAAATGAGTAATAATAGTCAGCAAACAAGAAAATGAGCTAATTTGCATATTAAGCATTATTTGGAGCTAATTTAAATCAACACGTAGAAAATCAACAAGAATATGCTCTTTATTTCTCTACATGCATAATAAACAAGGCCATGATATGGCAAATCCTGCCGAAGGCTTTGTTTTGTTGTTGTTGCTAGTGCTCGTTGTACAATGAAAGTGTTGGTCGCTTGTCGAAGATGGGGAACACTATTGGTTTGTTGTTGTTGCTATTGTATTTGTTGTAGTATTGTGTGAATGCATGGTTGTTATTGCTCGTTGTGCAATGAATGCTATGCGATTGTATGAATTGGAAAGGACAAGTTGCAATTATGCAGGACCGAAATTTAGGGAACTACATCGATGTTGCAGAAACGTGTTCGAAAATGAGGGTGCTCGCAATGTAGTGCAATTGGGCAGGGTGTGTTCTGGGGCAAGGCTGCTTCTATTTTGTTGAAGATTGGAGATGTCTTTGGCGAAGTATTGTGTGATTGCATGGTTGGTAGTACTTGTACAATGGAAGTGGTGGTTGTTGGTCGAAGATGGCAAACACTATTGGCGAAGCATTATTCGATAATGTAGCTGTAATTTGTTGCAAGGATGAGTTGGAAAGGACAAGGGGCAAGTATGTTGGACTCAAATTTAGGGTACTAGATCGATGTTGCGGAAACATGTTTGAAAATGAGGGTCGTTGTAGAGTATAAGGATTAATAACACAATTTTAAATGATTCAACGGTTTTGAATAGAGATGTATTAAGTCTAAGTATGGTGTTTGTGATACATGTTATTTTTGAAAGTAGTATAATATTTTAAAAACAATTAATATATAAAGGGATTGTGTGATAAATTTGGTAAAAATGAATTAGATGTGGATTTGATTATTTATAGGTCGTATTTATATGTGTTTGAAAGTTACGTAACAAGAAGATTATTATTGTTTTAATTGTAATATGGATATTGATGGATTAGGTAGAGATATTAAGGCGCGAGTAATAATCGCATGCTTGTGTTGTAATGGGAGTTATTGTCATTCGCAGAAGGCGGAATGGTGATGACAGGTGTTGAGAGAGGGTAGATACATGTTATTGTGTTCCTTGGTTTTGGCTGTGCTTTGGAAAACTTGTTTTTTGGTATTATGGCGTGGCAATGGCGGAATTGTGGAGTTGTGTTTGCGGCGGACGGAAAGACTATAATCGGAGAGATGAGTTTTTATCTGTCTCTCGTGCTTTAGCATTGTCACGAATTTAGAGTCATAAATAGAAGACATTCAAACTATTTTGTTGTGCAGTTGTATTGTGTTTTAAGCGACTTAGATTGAGTTTGCAGAGAGCATGTAGTTGAAAACGAGGTTAGACTTAATTTGGTATCAATTGCTTGGTAAATCGAAGAAGTTTTGTATTTGTAGTTTGGTTCCTGTTATATATAATTTGGTGGCTCAGATGAATAACATTGTTAGTTGATACAGAAATAAGCAATATCAACATTTTGGAATACCCATTTTTTCAGAGAAAGGTTAAAATTCAATTTTTTTGACTCGGTTTTAGTTGTCGTTGTAAGCGTTATCGTAAGGGAAAAGAGATTAGTAAATTTTGGAGGCGAAGATATCAGTGCCCAGATACCGTATTTTTGCACAGTTACACATGAGCATGTAACTGGGCTGTATCGTATACTGCTGGATACGGTATGTGGGGCATCTGTAGCCGTATCTGTTTTAAAAGTTAAAATAATTTATTTGCAAAAATAAGCCTTGAAAACGCTAAAAGCATATCAGAGTAGCTGTAGCATTTTTGTGAAATCTGTTTTACCAGTGACAAGAGAAGGACATCGATGTGAATGAGTGCTGATTTACTGTTTTCCTTCAAAATTTGGCATTTGCTTTGCGCTGCACAATTGCCTTTAAACTTGCCAATTATCGTCTATTTAAGAGGGTAGATAGTTTTAAGGATTAAGAAGTATCCATTCTGTTAAATTCATGAAGAACAAGAAAAACATATGGAAAAAAATTGGTGCACGATTTTTAACATCACAGTGTCACAAAGTGATACATTCTTATTTTGGGTAATATTAGATTGCAAAATGGAACTTGTGGCTACAAGCACAAAAAGAAGAAACAAAAGATACGAGTGCATCTTCTTTGCGGATCTTGTGTCTGTTAGACAAGCAATACATGTTGCTATAAGAGGTCCATAGTTGACAGATGACATATCTGAGAAAACAGACCAGTAAGATGTGGAAGCACCAATTGTCTGCTTCTTTTTGTGACACTGCTTAAATATATGTTTTCACATTGTTATCAGTTGCAATATAAGAAACAATAACAAGAAGAAGAACAAGAACATGCCTTAAGACTGCCCACGTTTGTCCATGGCCAGTCTGCCAGAAAAGCTGATGGTCTGAACATGATGACAACTTGAATATTATATGCAATGTCAACTGCAAGTAACCCGCTGCTTAAAGCGATTCTTTATAAGCAATGTTTGTAGCAGTGTTCTGTCAGCAGGCTATGGCTGTTGCTTTGTTTTACCTACTCTTTATCTTGTATTTCGATTAGTCATTGTATGCATTAACATTATGAAAGTTCTATACAAAGAAAGAGTCAAAGATAAAGAGCAGGAAAAAACAAAGTGGTGGCCAGCATCTATTGCAAGAATGGTGCTGCACACATTGCAGTGTGCATAGCACAGGTGCTTAGACGCAGAGTAGACAAAAGCAATATCTCCATGCTGTAGTTTCAAAAAAGTCATTCATGGAAAGCATGGTTAGACAAAAAAAAAACTGACTAGGTTTATAATTAAATACAAATAGCACGCTACTATGACAAAGCCTTTTTAGTCACCATGAAAGACATGTGCGAAAAGATGTAGCTTTGAACATTTTTATGAAACGCGGCACTGTTGTGAATAGTGTGCTTGTTGGGTTTTCCATAGATGCGGCATTTGTGATTTGTTGCTTGGTATGTGCAGTGGACATTTTATACAGTGTATTGATTCACACATGGTTCACAAACACTGCCTAGACAAGCTTCGCACACTAGTACGCTTGTTGTATTTGATTGTACAACTGGTCAGTTTGTTTTTGTCTTACTGTTCTTTCTGGTGACGACTTGTTTGAAACAGCTGAGCTGTTTCAAACTTAAGATATTGCAAGGACAAACAATAGTGACTGCACTAATACGATACTTGTATTTAATTATAAAGCCCGTGGCTTTTTTTTCTTGTTTTACCATGCTTTTGTTCAATGGCTTTTTTGAAAGTAGAGCATGGAAAAGGCATTTGCAGTGTGCAGTTTTAGTATTGATTTTGTCTATTCTGTTTCTGAGCAGCAGTGGTATGCACATTGCAATTTGTGCAGCATCATTATTGCAGGAGACGGTGGCCAGCACTTTGTTTTTTTGTTGTTCTTTATGTTTTAGTTGGAGTCTTTGAGCAAGGTTTGTTTCTTAGACTGTTTGTCTGTGTGGAACTTTCACACTGTTAATTAATACAATAACTAGTAAAAATAAAAGATAAAGAGGAGTGAAAAGAAAGTGGTAGGCACTGTGTAGTGCGAGAATAGGGTTGCAAAGATTGCAGTGTACATAGTGCAAAGTCTTGTGAGAAAGAATAAAGAAAATGAATAGTAGAACTGAATATGCAATATGCGTTTGCCATGATCGAGGCTGGGAGAAGGTATTAATCGAAAGCATGTTGTAATTGACATGCAGCAAGAGATGTGGCTTGAGACATATATATGAAGTTTGTGAAAGATATTTTAGGAAATGCAATTGCAATGTTTAAAGGCTAGTTGCATGGGATTTCTGAGCATCTTGGCAGCGTCTGGCAAAACAGGAAGTTTGGAATAGAACTTTGACCATGGTAGTCAATAAACAAAACTCAGGAGAATAACAGTTGTTATGTGCTGTTTATCTTTTAGTTTGAGTGGTTATTGTATTGATTGACACTGTGAAAGTTTGACGCAAGGAAACAGTCAAAGAGACAAATCTTGCTCGGAGACAATAATTACCCCAAGTAAAAGATAAACAATAGCTGCTGAAAATTTCACGTTCGTAGTTAATCTATTCGCTAGAACTATAATAATGCAAATTTGTGTTTTTGTTACCTATGAAAAGTTCCCGGTGATAAAATTTCTTTCGGATTTCATACTTAAGTTGTTCCAATGCTTACAAGAGCAAGTTTTGTGGTCGCTTTATGACACTCAATGCTACATTTCCGTATTGTTATCATCAATAAAAATCGGGTAAATTATTAAATTTGATTAAAAGAAAGGGACCTGAATAGCAACCACGAGTTCCGCCATGGTTGTTCCATATTTCTTTATGCAGTTTTGTACAAAACTCGTGACTTTATTCCTGTCAAGTCCAAATATGGTCCGATTTGTTGTGAATGTAAATAATTTTTTTCGCAACTACTGGCATGGAGTTTAAAGATATTGAGTTCTAGGAAAATATACATTTGTTTTGAATTGATTTTACTTGAAAAATTCAAGGTCTTTTCAGCATATCCATTTTATGCATGTATTGCAATTATTACAGTCTATGACAACACATTTACTATGTTATAGAATATTTTCTTCAGAAACCAAACAAAAGGATTACAAAAACGATATCAATATTAAATCCCATAGTTGTAACATATTCAATTATTTGAACCTCCTATTTAACGCTTTTGAATCTTGCATATATATAGTTGTTGAATCGATTACATAACCTATTTGAAACCGAGGTAGTGAACAACTTATAGCAGACATAGAACAATTTTGTAAGATATAGGAAACAGTTGTAGGTGATATAGTAAAAAAAAGGTGGCAAGAATTAATGTCTTGATATAAAAAGAAGAAAGTCAGATATATTAGATGCTTGTATCCAAATTTTGTGAAAAACGTGGTATGCTACAGTGAAGTAATAGTTGGATATGTAAGCAAATGGCAGGAAAGTAAAGAGTAATGAAAATAGACAAATAGAGTTGTATTAATTGTCTGATAGTATTGTAATTACAAAAATGTTAAAACAAAAGCAAAGCCTAAAATATGTAACAAGTAGACTAGGCAACTGTTTGTTGGTATTGTCAAAAGCATAGACAGTAATAGTTGATTGTTGCTGGTTATACGGGGAGCCTGTTATCAAATTTGTTTGTGTACGTGAGTGGCTTGCAAAAAATGTTCCAGAAATCTGAAAGAAGAAATCGAGTATGTTAGACTGGAAACAAAGAATTAAACTGATGTGTAATTCATAGAAATGGAAAATGCAGATACTTACCAAAGATAAGAGGAAGCTATGTTTCTTTGATTGTGGATATTGAGTTGTCAACTGTCAAAGTGAATGTACCTTTGATTTGGAATTGACGGAGAAGAAATACAGTCTTTGAGATGTCTTGTTGATATTCTTCATACTGTGTTTGACAAAGGAGAGGGAAGGCTTTTTGCAGTAATGGCTCTCACAATGTGCAGTGCAAGGAGTCATCTATTGTTTGCAAGGAGCAATGGAGAAAGTGCTTATATTTGTATGGTTTTGATGTATTGCAAGTTGCACAAAGTGAGATTTGTTTCAGGTCATCTGGATCAGGTTCTGTGAGACGGTCACATTCTACACAGAATGCTTGGAAAGGAGGAAGGTATATGTTCTTTGTGCGAAGTATACCTGCAATCTGTACAAGGAAGATGAAGTTGACATAATTGATAGATTTGAATTTGTCGATGGAAGATAATTTAAAAAAGAGAAATTGCGGTGTACTTGCCTCTGTGTTTGTGTTTATGAGAGACTGTAAAAATGTTTTTGTAGATTCATCATTTAATGGGTCAATGAAGGATGAGTGGCCTGCACGTACAATACACGAACCCTGTATTCCTTGTTTGATAAAGTTTTTGAAGAGCAATAGTGGTATGTTGCCTGCTGCAATGACATCTCTTATTGTATGACACAATGGAACATGAAAGTTTCCCAAATGAACCTGCAAATGTAATGACAAAGCATGGTGCGTAGTTAAAATTGAAGGGAATAATGCAGTGCAATGTATATAAAAATGAAAGAAGGGAGTGTGTCAATACTGTTGCTTTTCCATTTTCAGTGTCAGAGTCTTTAACGTAGAGGGTGAAAAGGTCATTGATGTGGTGGATTCTGTTACTGATTGCTGCAAATGACCCAAGAAAGAATGTTGCATTTGAATATGAAGCTCTTCTATCATGTCATGGAGTGTAAGTTTCGTGTTTTGCAAACCGTGGGTATGTTTTCCATGGTGGTTGTTGCATTTGCGGACAAAGAACAATTTGCATCTCCTCGTTCGTACTTTGTTTTCTCTTTGACGGTGAAACCAGTAACACGCAGGCGCAGCCAGCGACCACAGTGGATGCAAATTTGTGCACGAAGGTGTTGCTCATGTTCAAAGTGATTGTCATTTGACCATTTTTGTCAACTAAATCAGCATGGAGGATTTCGGCTTTTGAGGGGGAGATGTTGGTTGCATGTCTTTGGACCATGACAACGATTATATCACCTTCAAATACGAACAAGAACTTTGACTTTCGCACAAATGTCAAGTATGGAGGATGGCTGCTGTGTTGCTGGTTTTGGACTGCATTTACAATGGGGTTAGGATGCTTTTATTGAAAGAATAAGTCTGATAATAAATGAATAATGAAAAGAAAGTAAATAAACATTAGAAAAAGATTACCGTTTAGAGGATTCTTGCAAAATATCGTTCTTTATCGCCAATGTCCTTGTTCTTGGAGGTGTGTTCCATGTTTTTGTGGTTGTAACTATCTGCAAAGTATACAAATATGTAAATGGTTGTTGTAGAGCGCAAACAAAAAGGAAAGAAAAGAATGAAGAAACTAGATATTTGTTTTGTTGATTCAATAGAACAGTGTGTATGCACTTACAATTGTGCAATGCTATTGTTGGTGTTTTTGAAGAGAGCAAAAATTGTTGGGTGGTCAGTCCAATAAGCAAATCTTTCGAATGTATTACAGGTTTCAAGGATTGTGTTTGACCATATATGGTCGATCATGTTTTTAGTGAAGACACTTGAATGTTGTATATGGAAACTGAAACTGTTTTTGCATAAATGCTAAAAGCATTGTTGTTTTCCTATTTTTGTTTTGCATGTCGATGTTGAAGTCTCCAAAAATGTAGGCAGGAATGCTTAAATCAAGGGATTGGAACACATTGTCGAGAACAACGAAAATGTTTTCCAGATTTGCATTAAGCAGCGTAGACATTGACAATAGATATGCACTTTGGTGTTGCAGCAGTAATATCTTTGTCAGTAGTGACTCTACATGTGTGTCGTGAAAGCAATGTTTTTCTAGAAAAGGTATATTGTTTGCAATAAAAATTTCTAGACCATGGACATGGTTTGCAGATAAGCATTGGTATCCGTCTCAGGTAGTCAATCGCTGATAGGGAAAGCAATGTGAGTTTCTCAGAAACAGAGAATCGAGATTGCATTAATTCATGGTCATGTAAAATGGCCTCTCTGTGAGCATGAAGACTTCGGGTATTTAGCGAAGCAATGATAATAGATGAAGAAATATCAGTTGTGGACAATTCATGTTGAATATTCCATTTAGCTTCATTTCGGAGTCGTTCCATCTCTCGTATTGATGGTCCATTTTGACGCTGAATTTTTTTTTTTTTTTCGTAGCGAGAGACAACAAGTAAAGCGGAAATGGTTCTGACTCGCGATAGAGCAGTATATGCCAATCCATGGGACGACACGCCAAGGGGGCTGAAAGCAAGTCGTTCAAGTGTGAGGCCTTGCGCTCTGTGGATTGTGCGTGCTGAACAAAGCTGTACAGGGAATTGCTTTCTTATTGTGGTGGTGTCTTGGTGATGTTCTATGCGAAGGGTCATGAACTCGAGCGATAGGAGTCCAATCTAGTTCTGTTGCCATTGTTGTCAATTGCGGATGTTTTGATCTTTGTTGTTTTCCAATACAAGGATCATTGAATTTTATCCATACTGCATCAAAGCCATTTGTTGTTGTATATGTTTTGAAAACTCCGTCAGAACCATTGACCAATCCGTCTTGGATGTCGTAGTTCCCTGCGAAAAGTTCAATTAGCATGTTGACTTTCAGTTCTATATGTTGTGGCAATTCCACAGTTTTAGAGTAGCTTTCCATTTGTTCTAGTGTTGTATCTTGTTCATCAATAGAGTCAATGACAATTTTGCAGCCTGGAGCAAGCGCAAGCATTTTTTTATTGTGTTGGAGAACATCTATGTTTTTGTAGAAAAGGAATGGAAGTGTTGGATCAACTGGGATTGGCCGAATACAAGTATGGTTGAGGTATGCAAGGTCGAGTCTAAGCTTGTTGTCCAATACGAATTCTCGTTCGTGATGAGACAAATGTGACATCTTTCGACGCATTGTTTCACTCAATTCATATATTTTGACATGCGTATTCTAGAAATCGTAGGCAATTAATTCTCTAGAAATTTTGGGGTTTTTAAACACAAGACAGGTCATTGAATGGTTGTGCTTGGTATAAGTCTCGCAACTTTTCCCATGAATGCCAAGATCAAGCCTTTGATTTTGAGGGTGCATTATGCATGAGCTATCATAAATACGAGCCAATGTTTCAAATATCAATTTTGCAACAAATGTTTTACCTGTTCCAGCACCTCCTGTGAGAAAAAGGTAGATAGGAATTGATGGGTCTTTATTTTTCTTAAAGCAGATGTCTTTCAAAATGGTTTCTTGTTTCTTATTCAGAAGTTGCATTTGTTTCAAATATATTTGCATTTGTCTTGGATGGTAGGGTGTTTTGCTAGTTGAAATTGTTTCTTTGCAATGTCTGAATGTTGATGTCGATTGTGAAAAGGTAAATCATGTTGTATGTCATAGTCTTCAAAGGGGGGTTGTTTATGTGTAGTTATGTTTGTCATTTTCTCAGAGGATTCAAGAGACAATTGCACATCGTGAATTGTTGTGTCCATGTCACCCCATTTGTTGTTAGTAGTGTAGCGGTATTTGGATTCATTGGAATGGATAGTGTGTTTGTGAAATGCATATGCATCTTTCCAAGTTGCAAATTTGTTTTTTAGGCTATGTTCATTTTCTGTAAAAGGGATGTAAAGCAAAAGCTTTTCACGGCAATAGTTGTCTATGTCAAGATATTTGCTATAGTTGACAGATCTGATGATGAGTGGCTTGGTTCGAGGTTTTTTATTTTTGCTGCCATTGTGAATGGAAACAAAGTCACCAAGCAAATGGAATGCACTGAGAATGAGGTCGTCTTTATGTAGTGGTCTATGATAGAGTGGCACATGATGTTTGTTGATTCATCCGGTTCTTGCTTAAATACGGTTGGAGGTTTTAGAATGAAAGTGCGCTCTTCGGGATTTGATGTGTTTATGAAAACACATTTTCGTGATATATTGTTTAAAGGGATAGAAACAACAATGTGGGTGCTTGTTGTGCGGACATTTGGTGGGTATTTAGCATTGCATTACGCCTAGGCTTCTTATCATTTGAATAGCATCTAGGTGCATCTTTTGGTGCTTTCAAAGACGCGAATTCGCGAATGCTTTTGTCATTGTTCGGTCAATCTTGGTCATGTAGGAGCAGCAATATGTTGTTGCTGCATAAGCGTTCAGCACGTACTGAGCATCGGTATTTGCTTGCCAAACCATTGGCATTTTCTTAGAGAAGCTATTATTCCATGCCTGAGTTGGTTTTCTTTTGAGCAGCAATGTTGGTTGTTTGAGTGTTGATTGTATTGCTTGTATGTATGTTATTTCGTCAAGACCTAGTTCATGGAGGAACATTTCATGTGTTATGCAAGTATCGTATCGTTTGCTCTCGAGAACAAAGAAAATCGAATGTGCAATGCAATAGCAGATCAATCGGTTGCTCTACGAGTTCAAGTATTTTGGTAGAAGCCATTGGAGGCCGGGGAAATTGTATCTGCACTTGGATTGTTTTTTTCTGCAGCTTTGTGTGTGGTGATGGCATTGCAATTGAGCGATATGTTGAGGAAATGAGCTAGTGTCACATGTAATGTATTGGTCAACGTATGACTCTATAATGTCGTTGGCATCGTTTCCAAAGACCGGTGCATTTTTGTCCAAATCAGCCAATGGCTATGTGCATTTCCCCTATTTTGGAGTTCCATGACCCAAAAGAAATCTTCTATATGGCCAAAGAAGGATTTGTCTTTTGCAAAGTAATTGTCTTAATGCATATAGTCTATGTTTATAGTAACGCGTGCATGTAAGGGATCGTTTTTAACAAAAAAGTTAGAGTTGTTGCAATCGAACGTGTTGGCTTTTGTAAAGGGACATTGTTCGATATTGGGTGTATAAATTATTGAGGGCCTCGGTTAGTCTTTTGCCAATGAACAATGCTCAAAGCACTTGAGAAGGTTGCGAAAAGAAAGTAGGTGGGCCAAGTTGTCGAATCATTTGAAAAAGGTTTTTCCTTGTTTGTTGCATGTAGTCACTGGGAAATGCGTATTTTTTGAAATCGATGTATCCAATGTCGAGATCTCAAGATGTTTTCTAGGTTCGGTTTGTATTTAACGTCTTTGGCAAATAGTGGTCGGCCTTTTAATTGGCCCTTTCGATTCTAAGCCATATTGATCAATTGACTTGGTCAATTAGTATTTTTAACGCTTTGAAAAATATATTTGTTATGTGATAAGAAAATCTACGATCCGAGTGCATTAACTCCCATTGTGCTATTTTTGATATGCGATTGTTTTTGTTGTTTCATTTCGAGGTTGCCCAAAAAAAACAAAGTTGGAAATTCATCTCTTTAAGAACTTGTCTTGGAAAATACCCAATAGTGTAAAGCCCTGCAGGAGCAACATTTATGATCTTGTCTTTAAGGTAGTGGATAGTGGAGGAGTCAGTGAAACCATGAATTAGTGTGTCATGTGCATTGTCATTATCGATGTCATCATCAGATGAGCTGTTTTCGGAGGAGATATGTTCATGTTCTTCATTGTTAATTGTTTCAAAGTTGACTATTGTAGACAGTGTTTGATCCCAGTCATGGTTTAGTTTGATTTTATGCATAAGATATAATGTTGTTGCACATAATTGTTTAAGAGCTGCCATAATGATTATGGGGCGCACATTACCTGAATGATATGCTTTTGTGTATTCAAGGCGTCGTTTAAGTGCAACAGCAATTGTTTTTGTTTCTTACGGGTATCTTGACAATGCTTGTTGGATTCTCAATATTTGTTGGAAAATTTATTATTGCTCCTTGAACGTGTATTGGGGACGTTTATGGCTTTGGCATCGTATTTGACCAAATGCGAGTCGCGAAGACACGAGTCTCTCTTCAAGTTTGGAAAGCATTGCCATGCACGGTGGAAGCATTGGAATCGATTCGATTTCTTTGAGGGCATGCTAATCTTGCAACTTGGCATTCAACAAGCTTGTTGAACATGGTTGACAAATTGTATTGGACTCTGGCATTGTTTTTGTTGATGCCAATTGAGCATATGTTTTTTTAGTTGAATTTGTAAAATATATCAGATTGTGCTTGAAGTGGAGTTGTTTACAAATAGCGCATGTATGGATTGGTGTGTCATTTGTTCGGGCATGAAAACGGGCAATGAATTGTGCAGAGTTGCTCATTTGTTGTGCATGTTTACGTATAACCATTTTTAGCTTTCGCAGGGACAATTCCGGTATTGCCGGGGTGCATTGTTTTATGGCGGATGGCATTTGCAGCTGCGAAGAGTCTTTTGTTTTTCGCACGACTGTTCCAGCAGAGACAATGCCATCTATTGCAGTCTTAAGCGATGTGGGCATAAGAGGTGTTTTGGCATTGAATAAATTGGCACATGAATTGCCTTTGAGTAGCAGGGAATGTATGACATTGGGATCTGGTACAGCTTTGTTATGTGTCTGCTTGCGTATATCTCTCTTTATCGAAAGCGGCGATTTCTTGTGATTTCTTGTCCGTTCGCATAGCGGTTTGCGCATTTGTGTGCGAAGTTATGCTTTGAGTTTTTGTATGCATGTGGACAGTTGTATATTCCGATGTATAAATGGCACCAAGTATTGGAACATGCTGAGGTTTTCAGCCAATAGTTAGATCTTTGGAAGCTTGCTTGGGAAGCGAAAATCGGATGAGATTATATGCTTTTCCAAGTTGTGCATTGACAGAATAAATGTTACAAACTTGGAAAGGATGCGAGTCCCACAATTGAATATTTATTTTAAAAAGTAGGCATAACCAATGAATAATGAAATCGTTTGTGTGTATATTGTTGTGGTCATGGAAAGTGGCTATGTTTATCACAAGGCCTTGCCATGCGCCATATATGCGGTATGTTTGTTATGGGGTTCTGATGAAGCCAGGTATGGAGGAAGTGAAGAGTTGTATGATCTTGTCGAAGAATAGAACTACAAAAAGCCTGAGCAGCATATCTGCGCAGGCAGCGAGGGTCGAATTCATTGTTGCGAATGTGGCAAAAACAACTGAAAAGGCTATCAGCATTGATATTGTCATTTGTCTCTAGCCTAACAAGGCATAGTTGTTGTAGCTGATTAGATAAACTGCTCCAAAGCATTTCTACAGAATTTTGACGGGACATCAGATGAGCATTGTTTGTTGGTTCGCAAGGCGCATTTTTTTTCCAGAATAAGGGTTCATAATGGCCACTAAGAGGGTTGGAATCATGAAAAAGAATACAATATGGTAGTATCTGGCTATTTGGGATGAATTGGAGATAATTTCTGCCTCTTGTTGCAGACCAAACCCATATTGGCAAGTTCAGCCATTTGGAAAGCCATTTTATGCAGAAGACATCGCCCCACAGGCCTTGTTCAGTAGCTTCGGGCAAGTACACTGCAGACAATTTCATGCGATGCAAGTATGTTTCCCAGCTATGAACACCGTGCATAAGAAAAAGGCTTTCAGGATCTAGTTCTAACTGTAGAGAAGCTAACGCTGCAGGATTGGAGGCAGAGAGCAAAGCCTGGAAGTGTTCAATGGCACCGCTTCTAAGTTCAAGTGATGTGTATCGGAAATGAAGCAGTACTGCAAAGGAATCAAACAAGCAGTCACCGACACCGTACTTGAAAGCATAGTCTCGGAAAAGGTTGAACCTATGCAAGACATTGTCTATGCTTTGTACGATGTTGTCTGACAATGTATATTGCTCAACATCAACTATCGTGGTAGGCATGGATGTTCTTTTGCATTCGGTTTGTTCTATCTCTATTTTATAAAAAACTTTTTTGAACAGAATATAGAAAAGAAGAGTAATGTTTATACCTTTTGCAATGGAGCAGGAGCAATTCAAGCAAATAGCAATTAAATGTCTTTGCTTCTGTGATTTTGCTTTTGTCACGAATCGAAATGCACACAACATATGTTATGCGGTTAGTGAATGTTATAAACCAAAGTAGAGATGAAAAGAATCTTTGTACATCTGATGAAGCAAGTTGTAGAATGAAATACACAAGGAAAAGCAGCCATTTATAAGCTGGAGCCTTGTAGAATCAACTAAATCTATATTGTGCTCCATGCAAATACACAAGTAGTGCGGGGAAAACATGTATTTCAATAAGCTTAGTACGAGTGTTGAAAATAGGAAGAAGAAATTAGAATAGTTATAACAGCATATTCGAATGCTGAAAGCAAAGGACCCAGAAGCTTTCATTTAAAAATGTTGTAAGCCATGTGCTTTGAAGCATAGCATGAAATTAGTTAAGCAGAAACGTTTTTTGCAGATGCCGATTTTTGGAAAACTGATCTTAGAGCATGAAACAGATCTGTCTACTCATGCAGTCAAGGCTAAATGCAACAATGCCCTTAGCACAAGCTAAGAAAGTTGCACAAACGCTAAAATGTTTCAAAGGCATTTTGACAAGTGATTGGAGTCAGCCATAAACATTTGCAATGCAAATTAATCGACTATGCAACGCAACAAGGATGTTTAAGCAATTGTTCGTTTGTTTGGCCAGTGTTATTTTAGATATTTATAACAGACTTTTTGACTGTTAGAAGGTTTCAAATGAGTGTGCGTAGATTGTATTTTGGTGAGGAGAGAAAGTGAAATAAGAAACTGTAATAATCTTGAAAAGTAACTTCTATCTTGCAACGAGGTAGAAGAAAATTGAATTTTATCAAATGTAGAGTGCGTAAAGAGCAAAAAACACTGTTGTAGTGGTGTTCAAATGAATAGAACGCAAATGTTAAGTAATAGAAGTTGCAAAAAATCATGGTTGCCTTCTATCATATAGATCCAATGTAGAAGATGCTCATCAATGTTGTTATACATTAATTATTCTAATTGGCTCGTTCGGTATGCCCAGCAAATTCTCTGCCTTCAAGATACACCAACTTCAAGTAAAGCTCATTCATTCTTGATTGCCAGTGCCAAATCAAGAGCAAACCAATCTTTTTTTTTCTGTGCAAAAAGTACTGAACTTAGGCAACCTGTGTGGGTGGGATGAGGGCTCCATTTCCTACAGTGATCAAGCTCAGTTTCGTAGAGGCGATCCAGATCAAGGCGCCCTCACCCGCCATTCTGCTCTGCAGAACTTCAAGGAGATCATTTGCAGTTATAATGGTGAAAAGGGTGACTTCCCTACAGGTATTGCCTAGTCATAGCAGCTCTGACATATGTTGATTTATGTTTTTGTTTATTTGAAGGGTTTTAACCCAGAGATTCTCTCTTATTCTGATTGTGTGTTCCTACGAGTGAGTTGAAATGTGAAGTTTTCCGTTTCTTTTTAGACAATTTTAACCAGACGTTCTCTTCATGGACTGCGAAAGCTTCATGGCCTGTGAAATCTTGTAGTAAGTTAATGCATATTGGTTGTTATTAGTGTGGCTTATTTAATTCTTGTGCAGAGAGAGCCTGATACACAATCCCAAATTCATGCTAGTCTCCATGGAAGGCATTGATTCATTTGACAGAGAATTAACCAAGAAGATACGCAAAGCCCCGCTGATTTTTAGCCTCTGGTTTGTTTCTGAATGTCATTTTATCCTAAGGGTTTTAAGATTTCAATATCATGAAAATAGGGGTTTGTTGTACCGTGTGTGTTTTTGTTTAAGGTCAACAGTTTCTTGTAAGTGTTTAAGGATTCGAATTGCATAAAAATAGGGTTTGAAAAGGGGTTGTGTTCTGGTCTGTGGGCAGTTCAGAACTGCTGCTTCCGAAGTCTCAAGCGCGCTCAAATCAAAGCTGCCTGGAGAAACGGGTGAAATGGAGGAGCCAACGTGCGGAGAAGTGCAAATTTTCTATGTTCCAACGAAAATGTTATATCAATGAGATCCCTCGGTGTGAGTATTTGAGCAGGGAAGCATTTTGAGGTTTTATTCAAACTTGTGTACCAGCACGTACTAATGGCAGCAAGAAATGCTCTGTTTGTAGGCGGAGTTCATGTCAAAGCTTGTGAAGATCTCTGGAATAGTTATTGCTGCATCCAGAATCAAGGCCAAGACTACACATGTTGCTTTGCTCTGCAAAAATTGTAAGAATGTGAAATCTGTTCCTTGCTGTCCTGGATTGGTTGGTGTCATAGTGCCTCGTTCCTGTGATCATGTTCCTCAAGTGGGTTCTATTGTCTTCTAACTTTTGTTCATTTGGGCTAGCTTTTTAGTTTATTTATCTCATTGGCTTGATGTATATGATTTTCCTATTTGTATATAGCCTGGGGAGGAGCCTTGTCCTATAGATCCTTGGGTTATAATTCCTGATAAGAGTAAATATGTGGATCAGCAGACCTTAAAGCTGCAGGAGAATCCAGAGGTGACACAGTTATAGAACGATGTTCTTATACCTTGAGATTTTGCATATATAATGCAGGTGGATAATTTGATTAAATCTTTGAAATGCATATTGGACTGTTTTAGATCGAGCAATATAGCATTTCCAGTTAGAAATATCTACTTCAAAATTTCCAGCAAGGATACAGTTAAATAGTAGTAGTGCAAGTTTTTTATGGGTGTATGGCTTACTATGGCTTAGAAGCTCATCCATTCTTGATTGCCAGTGCCAAATCAGCTAGCAGTTTCTGGAAGTCCAGCATATTTGAAGACAACCATCCAAGTTCATTTTTCACAAAGAAGGCTCACATTGCATATAATATTCAAGTTGTCATCATGTTCAGACCATGAGCTTTTCTGGCAGACTGGCCATGGACAAATCCGGGCAGTCTTAAGGCATGTTCTTGTTCTTCTTCTTGTTATTGTTTCTTATATTGCAACTGATAACAATGTGAAAACATATATTTAAGCAGTGTCACAAAAAGAAGCAGACAATTGGTGCTTCCACATCTTACTGGTCTGTTTTCTCAGATATGTCATCTGTCAACTATGGACCTCTTATAGCAACATGTATTGCTTGTCTAACAGACACAAGATCCGCAAAGAAGATGCACTGCTATCTTTTGTTTCTTCCTTTTTGTGCTTGTAGTGACAAGTTCCATTTTGCAATCTAATATTACCCAAAATAAGAATGTATCACTTTGTGAGACTGTAACGTTGAAAATCCTGCACCAATTTTTTTCCATATGTTTTTCTTGGTATGTGCCAGGTTTACCATGGTTTTCATTATTGATTTTGTTTATTCTGTTTGAGGGCACCCGTGCTATGTACACTGCAATGTCTATAGCATCGTTCTTGCTGCAGGCAATGGCTGTTAGTTTGTTTTACTTGCTTTTTGTCTTTTATTTTGAGTAGTTATTGTATTCATTAACATTGCGAAAAGTTGCACAAGAAAAAGAGAGAAATAGACAAATCTTGGTCAGAGACAAAAGCAGAATAGCAGGAAAAGCAATTCTGACATTGTTAATCAATACAAGAACTACTCAAAATAAAAGATAAAGAGCAGAAAAAACAAAGCGGTAGCCATGATGTACAAAAGCAATACTAAAACTGTATACCGAACATGGCTTTTCCATGGTCTAGTTTGAACGAAGTCATGAATGGAAAGCACAGCAAGACAAAAATAAACTATGCAGTTGTAGAATCAACTATGAGTAGTGTACTAGTGTAGTAAAGCTTTTCTAGGCAGCGTTTGTGAACCATGTGTGAATGAATATGCTGTATAGGATCAGCTTCTTAATCAAATAATTTATCATAGGGTTTTATGCGTAGACAAAGTAAAAGAAACAAATTTTGTGTGAAGGAGACAATGTATTCATTTTCGAAGATACCATATGTCCAGTGCATGTATCAAGCAACAGGTTACAAATCCTGCATTTATGGAAACTGAATTAAGCATAGTGTTGAGGAGAGCACCATGAAGCAAAAATCGATGGTAATTGCAAATACTTTTTTAAATTGAAAAGGACATCTCAAACAATGTATTCATTTAGACATGGTTCAAATATTGTGTAAATATGTTTGAAGCTACATCTTTTGGCACATGTCTTTGGTGTTGACTAAAGAGTTATGTTTGAAGCTACATCTGTTGGCAGATGTCTTTGCTGCTGACTAAAGAGCCTTTGTCAGAGGAGCATGCTATTTGAATTTAATTATAAACCTGGCCAGTTTATTTTTTGTCTAACCATGCTTTCCATGAATGACTTTTTTGAAATTAGACCATGGGGAAGGCATTTCCAGTATCCAGTTTTAGTATTCATTTTGTCTATTCTGTGTCAAAGCATCTGCGCTATGCAAATTGTAGTATCTACAGTACGTTTTTGCAATAGATGGTGGCCAGCACTTTGTTTTTTCCGGCTCTGTCTTTTACTCCGACTACTTATTGTCTCTGACCAAGTTTTGTGTCTTCGACTCTTTCTTTGTGTGGAACTGTTACAATGTTAATGAATACAATAACTAGTCAAAATAAAAGATAAAGAATAGCTAAAACAAAGTGACAGCCATTGTCTACTGCGAGAACAGCGCTGCAAACATTGCAGTGTACATAGCACAAGTGGCCAGCATTAAAATAAGCAAAACCAATACTAGAAGTGGATAGTGAAGATGTCTTTTTCATGCTCTAGTCTAAAAGAAGCAATTAATTAAAACCATTGCAAAACAGACACATACAAAGAGATGCGCCTTCAAACATACTTATGAAATTTGTGAAACAGATTTAAGGAGATGCAATCGGCAAGTTTAGAGGCAAATAGCACAACAATTATAAGGATCTTATGCATCGCATGTAGCTGTACATCATGGCTACCGCTTTGTTTTCCCTGTTCTTTACCTTTCATGTCGAGTATTTTGAAAGACACAGAATATAGGCTGCTCAAATGCAAATGATTGCAGGCTTAATGATCTCTACACTTTCATGTGCATCACAACGGTTCAAAGGCAAGGCGAAAGCGCGGTTGACGAAGAAACCAGGAACATATTTAAGCAAATACAGGTTTGCATTGCTTATATGTGCGCCACATGTCGAAGCATAGTCAACGTGCGTAAACTATTTGATAAAATGTAAATATATCCAGTGTCAAGTGCAAATAACTTGCTGCTTAAAGCGTTATTTTAACAATATTGTATGCACATGCTGTGCACAAGTTTTTGATAGAGAAAGCAAAAGTATCTAAGGTGAAGAAATGTTTCTTTACAAGGTTAGGATTGACAGAATGTAGCTCAAATATGATATGTATTCAGAACTCATTTTGTTAAAGAATCACTTTAAGCAACAAATCATTTTCAGTTCGCGCTTGATATGCTTAGATTTTATCAACTAGACAACGTACCTTCACTATGCTTCTACACGCGGCATACATAAGAAGTAGGCAATTCTTATACATGACATCCAAAGAATGTTATTTTTCTGCCTTTAAACCTGCCAATTGCATTTCCTTAAATGTGTTTCAGATTGCTTGAGCAAACGCAGTCTGACCTTGTCTTCGAATTGTGGCAATGAAAATGACATTGTCAACTTGATGCGCACAGTTTTTCCTTGTTTGTTGTTGTTGATTCGGTTCAGTTTATATTTATTTATAGGGCATTCACTATAAGACTAAGATCGATCAAACAAATGGATATAGAGATGTTACAAAATTTTAGATACTTGTAAAAGTCTTTGTGACTGTCACAAATGTATTCATTCAGACATGGTTCAAATATTTCATAAATTTGCTAGAAGGTACATCTCTTGGCATATGTCTCTGGTGCTGACTAAAGACGCTTCGTTACACTAGTATCCTACTTGTATTTAATTATAAATCTGGGCAGTTTATTTTTTGTCCAACCATGCTTTCCATTAATGGCTTTTTTGAAAATAGACCATGGACAAGGCATGTTCAGTATGCAGTTATAGTATCGATTTTGTCTATTCTGCTTCTGAGCACCTCCGCTACGCACACTGCAACATGTGCAGAAACATTCTTGCAATAGACGGTGGCCACGATTCCGTTTTTGCTTGTTGTTTATCTTTCACATGGAATAGTTGTTGTCTTTGAGCAAGATTTTTCTCTTTGATTGTTTCCATGCGTTGAACTTTCACAGTCTTAATCAATACAATAACCACTCCAACTAAAAGATAAACAGCAGGCAAAAACAAAGTTTCCTGTATTTTCATTTTGTTCAGAGGGCTTTCATTGAGTCTATTGGTTGCAAAAGATATTATTGATGTCTTATGCTATTCTGGAGCTGTGTTTCGATGGAAAAACCATATATATATAGTTTAAGAGACTTGGAGTTGACAGGAACAAAGTCACAGAGTTTTGTAGAGAACCGTAGAACAAATATGGAACAAGCATGCTGCGACTGAGGCATGGTATTCATTCCCTTTCTTTTAATGAAATTTAATAATGTACCTGATTTTTATTGATGATAAGAATACGGAAATGTAGGATTGAGTGTCATAGACGACCAGAAAACTTGCTCTTGTAAGCATTGGAACAACTTAAGTATGAAATCCCCAGCAAATTTTAGCGCTGGAGAACTCGTCATAAGTGACAGGAGACAAAAATTTGCATTGTTATAGTTCTAGCGAATAGAATGGATACTTCTTAATCCTTAAAACTATCTACCCTCTTAAATAGACTTGCATTGTTATAGTTCTAGCAAATAGATTAACTACGAACTTGAAATTTTCAGGAACTATTGTTTATCTTTTACTTGGAGTACTTATTGTCTCCGACCAAGATTTGTCTCTTTGACTGTTTCCTTGCGTTGAACTTTCACAGTGTCAATCAATACAATAACCACTCGAAGTAAAAGATAAACAGCAGGCAAAAACATGAGAACAGAGAGCTTAAATCGCCTTGCCATGAAAACTCACCTTGCTCTTCAGAGTCCTTCACCTCCTGGTGCGCAGATGGAAATGAGAAATTACACAGCGTGTAAGAAACAAACAGGCGTTTTCCTCGAGCCACTCAAAACTGTCAAAAGCGACCTAATCTGTACATGACAGTCAATGCATTAATGTTTCATAACTGCTACGTTTTTTCAATCAACAGTGCACATAAAGCCAACGACCAATAAAATGTTGCCAGAATAAAAAAATCAAAAGCTAAAACTATAGTCCAGCCTCATTTAAATACACATGTGACAGTACGATTGAAAACAATGCAAATGTTTAATCGCTAAAGTGAGGACAAAATAGACCATGGACAAGGCTTCTTCACTATGCAGTTATAGTATCGATTCTATCTATTCTGTTTCCGAGCATCTCCGCTACGCACACTGCAACTTGTGCAGGACCATTCTTGCAGTAGACGGTGGCCACAAAATGCCTATATCTACTCTATCCACATACACAACCGCTGTGGGCTGTTGCGCCCACGGCTTTTTTTTGCTAAAGTCTCAGAACTCTTATTTGTCTGATCCAAGATAAAACGCTGAACATTAATAGTACTGTCTGTTATATCTCAGTCAAACAGTTCGAACCTAACACAGGTTTTCATTTATGCTCAGAATATATGTTTTCCATTACAACTACTCCTCGATCTGCCGTTTTTTTTTTTTTTATTATTTTGGGTTATAATCACATTGCTTTTGGTGGATGTATTGCTGTTCTGTATTTTAACAATGGAGCTCGACGAGAGATACGTGGTAGGCAAGAGGCCTCGTTATGACTGTCTTCTCTTCGGTGCGTATAAGAAAAATACAATCTTTGTTTTGGAAAAGCAATACCCACTTTGAACTGTGTTTTCTAGCCATTTTTCTAGACAATTTCTGACTTGGTTCATGTTTTCTTTAAAGATCTTGATGACACATTACACCCATTAAGTTCACGACTCACCGTAGCATGTACCAAGAATATTGGAGCTACTGTCAGCGCTGAAAAACTCATTGGTACCTGCATTTTATGATATACATTTCATAATTTATTATTCCTCTTCAGAAGTTGTGATGATTTCTCACTCTATTTTTGCTTTCTTTTCAATGAAATGATGAAATCTGAATTGTGGGTATGACAGATTAGAACAAAGTCACAGAGTTATACATTTACAATGGAATATAGGGAAGTGGAACACCATGAACTTGCATGTCATTCAATTGCTGTCTGTATTTCTAACTAGTTATTATAGTTGTTATACATTAATTATTCTAATTGGCTCGTTCGGTATGCTCAAAGAATTCTCTGCCTTCAATATACACCAACTTCAAGTAGAAGCTCATTCATTCTTGATTGCCACTGCCAAATTAGCTAGTAGTTTCTGGAAGCTCACAATATTTGAAGACAACCAATCAAGTTCATTTTTCAGAGAGAAGGCTCACATTGCATATAATATTCAAGTTGTCATCATGTTCAGATCATCAGCTCTTCTGGCAGCCCGGCCATGGACAAACTTGGGCAGTCTTAAGGCATGTTCTTGTTCTTCTTGTATGCTTTTGAAAATCTGAAATGCATTATTTTAAGTTTTAATTTGGTTACTATCTCAAATCTGGCAAAAAAATTGCCAGTATTTTATCGATTTCAAATGCTAAAGCCAAATCTGTTCAATATTTATTTTTGGTTTTTGGCTATTGCAGATAATCAATCTAGCTGCTATCTGCACATCAGCAGATTATAATACTCGACCCCTCAATACAATTTACAGCAATTTCATAGATGCTCTCCTGATGGTAAGTGATTTTGTTAGCTACAACGCATTAGTGTATACGATTTTTTTAACAAAAACAGTCATTATTTGCAAAATCTAGATAATAAATTGTAATGTGGGTGGTAGGGTTTTCCTTTCAGAACCATTAAACCCATTTCTTACTATCTTATCATATACATTTGTTACTATCTTAATATACATTGAACAATAAAATTGTGATTGGAAGAATGTAATGAATAGATATAAAATGTTATAGTAAAGTTCTTTTTTTTGGTCCCAGCCTAGTCTGCACGATAACTTGGTGTATGAGACTAGCATAATTCAGGCTACTCGAGCCCATGATCTAGATTGGGAGTATATCGAGCCTTACCAATCCCACCTGCACAAAGAGATCGATCATTTTTCTGAAAGATTGACCTTGTTGGTTATGTGCCTAGGCAAAATACTGCTCAGGAAACAACAAACGTCTGATTCGCTTTTCTACATGCAAAGTCTACGCAAAGACAATTGGAAGCTTTCTTCCAAAAGACCATCCCTTGTGACAGTATACCAAGCATAGTTACTGAGTTCGGCCGGATCTGAAGGAAATCTGGTTCGAACCATACTTTTTGAAGCAACCGAATAAATCCGGTTCAGTTCGGCATTGTATTTGCAGGAAAAAAACTTTCCTTTTTGGCATTTTTTTTTTTGGTGAAAAAATTTGCCATTTTTGGAAAGGGTCCGGGAAGATGTAGCAGCAAAAACTTGCATGTGCCATAACTTTCATTCTGTGGCTCCGTTTTAGGTGTCGTCTTCTCTAAAAGTATATATTTTCTCGAGCTCTACGCATTGATGGCAATATTTTTCTTATTTTCATAAAATCCATTTTTGTACCTTTTTGGACCAAGCAACTTCTTGCAATCTTTTGAAAGAATCATTATGATGATGATGATTATGGTAGATGGATGCTTTTTTGTATGATTTGTCTATATATAATGATATAAGTATACAATAATATAAATTTATAATAATATAAGTATATATATTCTGAACCGGATTTTTCCGTATTTTTTCGGATTTTTTCGAGAACTCCGAATTTTCGGATTTTTTTGCCCTTCCGAATTTAATCGGATTTCCGAACCTGGTAACTATGATACCAAGGAATCATACTTCACTACTTATTTTAACTGATTGGTGCTATTCCTTGGATGCAATGATGTTTTTCAGTGGATTTCCAGTGACAAAATGTTTGGTGTGTCCTAGGACCCTGACTTTTACCTCCTTAAGCAGGACAAATCTCCTTGTATTTTTGGCCCAATTGAGAAACAACGATGGTCTTATGCATGTGCAAAACAGCTGATTGAGAGGCTTGTTTATGGTAAGAAATATTTTAATGACTATTGTTTTTATTTTAGTCCAAAAGATAATAGTTCCAATCCTAGCAATATATTTTGAAAATACTATAAAGAATTGTTTGTATTTATACAGCTGAGGGGGCTGAAAAAGGTCTTGAATTTACAATTGTGAGACCATTCAACTGGATCGGACCAAGGATGGATTTTATCCCTGGAATCGATGGACCAAGTGAGGGTGTACCAAGGGTTCTTGCCTGTTTTAGCAATGTAAGTTTTTCTATACACATGTCGCATCCTTTAGAATATGTATGTTAAATATTGAGTGTCTATTGGTTGGTGAAATTATGTTGACAAAAATGAGACTGCAAATCAAATTTGCATTTGGCTAAATGATTGTCAAATAGGTATTTCATATAGTGGCCCTGATAAAAAACTATGAACCTTTCAGGGTTTATTGCGGGGTGAGCCACTAAAACTTGTTGATGGAGGACAGTCACAGCGTACATTTGTTTAAATAAAGGATGCCATTGAGGCTGTACTTGAATGATTGTAAGTCACTTGGTTTTTGCAAAAGTAAACTTTGTCTGTGTTTTTCAGAACTTGATTTTATTTCATCTCACTCATTGCTTTTTGTAGAAAAACCCCTCAAGGGCAAATGGTCACATTTTCAATGTAGGCAACCCTAACAACGAAGTGACTGTGAGACAGCTGGCTGAGTTGATGATTGAGGTGAGTGTTACGTAAAATTGTTTGAACTATGTTGCATTTGAAGACATATGTCATATACATAGATTTCATGAGATGTTACCAAAAATATGAGTCCTGACTCAAGTCGCTGTAAAACATAGAGCCCAAGGTTCAGCAGTGAAGCTATGCGGAATAGCTTCAGCTTTTCTGGCAGCCCGGCCATGGACAAACATGGGCAGTCTTAAGGCATGCTCTTCTTCTTCTTGTATGCTTTTGAAAATCTGAAATGCATTATTTTAAGTTTTAATTTGGTTACTATCTTAAATCTGGGCAAAAAAATTGACAGTATTTTATCGATTTCAAATGCTAAAGCCAAATCTGTTCAATATTTATTTTTGGTTTTTGGCTATTGCAGACAATCAATCTAGCTGCCATCTGCACACCAGCAGATTATAATACTCGACCCCTTGATACAATTTACAGCAATTTCATAGATGCTCTCCCGGTGGTAAGTGATTTTTTTAGCTACAAGGCATTAGTGTATACGATTTTTTTGACAAAAGCAGTCATTATTTGCTAAACAATAAAATTGTGATTGGAAGAATGTAACGAATAGATATAAAAGGTTATAGTAAAGTTCTTTTTTTGGTCCCGGCCTAGTCTGCATGATACCTTGGTGTATGAGACCAGCATAATTCAGGCTACTCGAGCCCATGATCTGGATTGGGAGTATATCGAGCCTTACCAATCCACCTGCACAGAGAGATTGATCATTTTTCTGAAAGATTGACCTTGTTGGTTATGTGCTTAGATAAAATACTGCTCAGAAAACAACAAACGTCTGATTCACTTTTCTACATGCAAAGTCTACGCAAAGACAATTGGAAGCTTTCTTTCAAAAGACCATCCCTTGCGACAGGTATACCAAGGAATCATACTTCACTACTTATTTTAACTGATTGGTGCTATTCCTTGGATGCAATGATGTTTTTCAGTGGATTTCCAGTGACAAAATGTTTGGTGTGTCCTAGGACCCTGACTTTTACCTCCTTAAGCAGGACAAATCTCCTTGTATTTTTGGCCCAATTGAGAAACAACGATGGTCTTATGCATGTGCAAAACAGCTGATCGAGAGGCTTGTTTATGGTAAGAAATATTTTAATGACTATTGTTTTTATTTTAGTCCAAAAGATAATAGTTCCAATCCTAGCAATATATTTTGAAAATACTATAAATAATTGTTTGTATTTATATAGCTGAGGGGGCTGAAAATGGTCTTGAATTTACAATTGTGAGACCATTCAACTGGATTGGACCAAGTATGGATTTTATCCCTGGAATCGATGGACCAAGTGAGGGTGTACCAAGGGTTCTTGCCTGTTTTAGCAATGTAAGTTTTTCTATACACATGTCGCATCCTTTAGAATATGTATGTTAAATATTGAGTGTCTATTGGTTGGTGAAATTATGTTGACAAAAATGAGACTGCAAATCAAATTTGCATTTGGCTAAATGATTGTCAAATAGGTATTTCATATAGTGGCCCTGATAAAAACTATGAACCTTTCAGGGTTTATTGCGGGGTGAGCCACTAAAACTTGTTGATGGAGGACAGTCACAGCGTACATTTGTTTACATAAAGGATGCCATTGAGGCTGTACTTGAATGATTGTAAGTCACTTGGTTTTTGCAAAAGTAAACTTTGTCTGTGTTTTTCAGTGCTTGATTTTATTTCATCTCACTCATTGATTTTTGTAGGAAAACCCCTCAAGGGCAAATGGTCACATTTTCAATGTAGCCAACCCTAACAACGAAGTGACTGTGAGACAGCTGGTTGAGCTGATGATTGAGGTGAGTGTTACGTAAAATTGTTTGAACTATGTTTCATTTGAAGACATATGTTGAAAAATACAATCAAGATCAAAATGTCATGTGAATCTATTAAGAGGCGCAACATAGAATTGGCATGTGAAAATGCAAGGTGAATAAATGTTTGGTGGGTAAGATAATAGCACACATCAAACGCATTTGTGTGTTTAATTTAGCACACAAATTAAACGTAATAGTATGATTTGGGTTTAAATTTGTAATTTTGAATCAGGACAATTTTTATTTCACAGTTGCATCAAATATCTAGCTACTGTTGCGTCAGTTTGAAATGAACAAATGACCTTATGGTTTTTCTCATTTGGCAGAGAGCTTGTCACTGGAGAGAAGGAAGGGCTGCTTCAGTTGCCTTCTGACAAGGCTTTGCTAGTTGATCATAAGTTTGCACCCTATGTGCACAAATATGCTCAGGTATGAAATGTGTGCTGCTGTGGAAAAGTCCCCAGTTTTGTATTAACTATTCATATCAGAAATTTCATTTTGTTGTTTCTATTGATGAGCAGGATGAAGATGCTTTCTTTGCTGACTATGCTGAGGCCCACCTGAAACTTTCTGAACTTGGGTATGTTTCTATATGCCTTCGTGTCTTCTTTTGTCATCTAAATGAAGGTGAACATCAACTCTGTATACTTATGTTTTCTATGTGTTTTTCTTTCAGGTTTGCTGAAGCATAGATGCATTCTCGAGGAAGCATTCTGTTCACCATTTCAAGGAATTATCAGTCAGCGGCCAAAGAAATGTATCATCTTGTTTTTGGGTTGCAGTTTGTTTTCTAGATTTTTAGGTGATGTAGAACGTGTAAAATTTTGGAGTTATTTTATCTAAACATGCTACTGCTGATACCTAATTTTTAGCACATGAAATAAAATGAACTTGGATTTCATGGAACAAGTTTTTGAAGTTGTTTTGTATTGAAAATCTTCCCGAACCAGCCAGCATCATTTCTCTTTATCGTTTTGTTTTATACACAAAGATACCTCTTTGTTTTATACCTTCACCATGTTTTCTTTTAAGTGGATTTGGATTTTCTATAGGATACATAATAAATAATATGCTCTTAAACCCGAATAGTCACTAAATGTTATAGTTCTAGCAAATAGATTAACCACGAACTTGAAATTTTCAGGAACTATTGTTTATCTTTTACTTGGAGTACTTATTGTCTCCGACCAAGATTTGTCTCTTTGACTGTTTCCTTGCGTCGAACTTTCACAGTGTCAATCAATACAATAACCACTCGAACTAAAAGATAAACAGCAAGCAAAAACATGAGAACAGAGAGCTTAAATCGCCTTGCCATGAAAACTCACCTTGCTCTTCAGAGTCCTTCACCTCCTGGCGCGCAGATGGAAATGAGAAATTACACAGCGTGTAAGAAACAAACAGGCGTTTTCCTCGAGCCACTCAAAACTGTCAAAAGCGACCTAATCTGTACATGACAGTCAATGCATTAATGTTTCATAACTGCTACGTTTTTTCAATGAACAGTGCACATAAAGCCAACGACCAATCAAATGTTGCCAGAACAAAAAAATCAAAAGCTAAAACTATAGTCCAGCCTCATTTAAATACACATGTCACAATACGATTGGAAAAATGCAAATGTTTAATTGCAAAAGTGAAGACAATATCCATGCCTTCGGCAGGATAATAATGCCCACATTATTCTGTTTTAAATTTTAAAAATTAAAGATCCATTCTAAAAAAGTAGAAAACAGTTTTCATTTATTTTTGTTAATAACTCACAGTTATTGAGGTTTATTTAACCCATGAGCGGCCCCCTACAATCTGCGTGGAGTATAGTGGACCACTCACCACCCCACGGTTCAATCCGGTGCTAAACCGACAGTTATTGAGGTTTAGCCCAGGTGCGCCCCCTACAATCTGTGTGGAGTATAGTGGACCACTCACCACCCCGCGGTTCAATCGGGCTCTAAACCGACAACCAAGGCCACCTAAAGCGAGACTAAGTGAACCAACCCTGATGGTCAAATATTAAAAAAATAAAAAAACCTTAACCTACCTTCAAGTTAAAAGCTGTTGCGTCAAGAAGCAACAATTTGGCCTCGAACAAGTGAGCCACGGCTTTAGCCAGCATCTGATGGTATGCTTCTGCAACAAAATACGCACCCAAAAAGCAGTTGATAGAATGACCAGGGAACAGCTCCGTAACAGAATTTGCAACGAAAAAGCTAAATAGGCTTGAAATATTTGTTACGAACCTGCAGGTCCCGAGAGCAAAATGGCGCGATTTCCCGGAGACAAACCTATTGCATGCTTAATGAAGGGCTCTTTCTTTAGATGTAGGAAACCCGCGTTGGTTAACAGTACTCTTGTCTGCTCGCTGTCAAAAATAAATATTCAGATCAATGAAGCCAATTATTTTAAGCAAAACCGAAGCATTTTCCCCAATTCGAATCCTAGCAGAAGAAAAATAAACAAAAGGCAAAATATCATCCAATTGAAACCCTCGGAAAAAAAAAAAACTGAAGAAATGTGCAAGCATAGATAAATATTGCAAATTCAATCAACAGTAAACCACAATATTGAAGTTTCCGCGTAAATGATTCATGAAAAGATGTTTTTTTTTCAAATCATGTAAAATTTCAAAGAAATTTGAGTCAAATCCCTTCATTTTAACAGCATAATTGTCGAAACCTACATACCTGAGATAGTAGGGGAACTGGTCGAAGGTAACGTTGCTCTGTTTACCGTCAATAACCCGTTTCCTGAGCTCAAGCTCGATGAGCTCCCTTGACTGCGCTGAAGAGGCGTCTGTGCTACATTTCTCAAACGACCGGATTCTTCCGGTGGCCGCAAACCCCAGGCCAAGGCCGACTCCAAACCCCAACCCCAGAGCCGAAAATAAAACCCGTTTGTCCTCCATATTTTTCAACCTCAAAACGCGAAAATCTCTGCAAAATTTCCGCGGACCTGTTGCATAGTCTGTTTTGCACGTTAACTATTATTGTTTGCTTCCTGTGAAGTAAATGAGCAGGAAATCTGAGATCTTTGGGTGCAAAAGACGGTCGTGAGGAATCGAACCCTGCTTGACACGTTGCTAAGCAGGAAGAAGTTTAAGAGTTATGTCGGTGCAGCTGATTCTGTCGCCTCTTTCCTGTCGTGGCAGTTTCCCTTGTGCAGGGTCTGTGCACATACACATTTATTTCTATTTTTAGGAAATCAATTACATTTTCCCTGAATCCTATCCATTTCGCGGCTTCTAAAATTTAAGTTTCTTTCATCTGACTCGTGAGAGGCTCGAGTCTCGAGCTCGCCACCTTTGCCCGCTGTCTCCTAATTTGGAAAATAAATATGGTTTTGGACCAGTTCCGTTGAGTTCTCGCTTTCGGTATTTCCTCATGTCCTGCGCACATGCTGTCCAAAGCGCGCTAAAGCTGGCAACAAAGTCGTCCACAGTGAATCCGTACTGGACTCTGCCTCGAGCCCTGCTGCAGCCGAGGCTTTCCCAAAGGCAAGCACTGTTGTTAACTTTTTACACACTCTCCAATATAATAAATTGGACGGATTGAACCATTTTTCAATAAAATGTTGACAAGTATATCCAATAAAATATTAAACAGCCACCTACACACATTTATTGGCGGATGCAAACAAATTTTAAGTGAAATCTGTTTCTTTTCATATACACTGCTGTAGAAATATTGCCCTCTCTAAGAAGTGAAACTGCCTGGAGAAAAGGATTCACAGGTATGTAAAATGTTGCAAATTTTATAAAAAAATCATCACATTTATGCTGCTGTAAATAAGCTTTGCTATTGTAATTATATATTATAGAATTATTTTTATGTAGTATAAAAGAACAATTTTACAATTAATACATTTAAAATCTATTCATGATTTTTACAAATTTTGCATATCTATAAACTCTTGCAGAGTATTAATATTGAAGTTGAGCATGGATAGAGGACCACATTTACCTATAGATTTAAATAATGCAATTGATGTTGAAGAACTTTATAATACTCCAGAATTTGGTCTTCATGTTAATCATGGAGTTGATAGCTTTCCAAAACAAGACTCAGAAATTGAGGAAATCACATCTTTAAGTCGTACATTTGAGAATGACACTACTAATGATGAGATAAAAAAAGAATTCAAAGAGGAGCTTTGGCCAAAACAAGCTGTGAAAGAATTGATTTTAAATTTTGAAGAGGTGTATGAAAATGTAAATCATGGAAACCTTACAAAACGACATTGGGAAAAAGTGGCAAATGTTGTAAATGTCTAGGTGTGGAACATCGTTAACAGGGATTCAATGCAAATATAAGTGGAACCGGTTGAGGAAGACCTTCAAAAGAGAGAAACAATTGGAAAACACCACAGGGGCACCACCTTCCACATGGATGTTTTATGAAGACATGAACCGTATCATAGGAAAAACACCGAAGGTGATTGGTCTTCCGAATGGATACAATGGAAAAGAATGGGTTAATGTAAGCGCAACTTCATCAGATAAAGATATGAAAGGAAAATTAGATGAAGGGAGCTCATTCATTAATATTGAAGAAGAGGGTGCAAATCAAGAAACTTCATTGAACAAATTGGGGGTGGAGGGAAAACGTATAAAAAGAAAAAGGACATCCTTTGAAGATTTGGGGAAAGAATGGAGAAAGGATTGCATCATTTCACTCAAACAATGAAAGAAATCGAAGAAGGAAGAATGCAACTCGAGCGCGAAAAAACAGAAAAGATATTGGACGTACAACTTCAAATAGCAAAGCTTTTTGCACAGGTAAACACTTTAACTTATTCATACACAACATTGGTCCACAACTTCAATAGATATTATATATTATTTTACAAATAGTACATCATTGCTCCAAACTAATATGATATTGTCTTTGCCATTCCCCAAATATAATGTCTCTTTGTGCCTTTCCTTGTTCTCTTTCCATTGATTGACTCCGCAATTGAGTTACAGAATTGGGATATGAATTTACTTGGATTTCTGGTTCATCTGCATTGTTCATTTGTAAAAAATTATGTAGAACACAACATGCCACTATCATTTGGGGAGCCTTATCCATCTCTACACCTACATCTTGAAGAAACCTCCATCTCCCTTTTAGAATACTAAATGCATTCTCAATCTTCACGCGCCCTCTAGATAAATATTTATCAAAAAGAGTATGCATTGGAGATAGATTGTTTTTATATGGCTTCAATAAGTAGGGAGAAATAGGATAAGCAGAATCTCCAATTATTTGGGGAAAGATTATGCTTTCTCCAATTTGAAATGTAGGGGATGCCAATACTTCTCTAACTTGTAATCTTCTTTTTATTGCAGAGCAATTCCAATGTTCAGCATCATGAGCGCCACCAGGAGCATTAACACATACATCCCAAAATACTTTTTGAGCATCACATATTCCTTGCAACAAAACACTATGGAAATGATGTCGGTTTACGTAGTTCATAGGAGTATAATGTTGTTCAGGTCTATATGATAACTTAATATGTGTGCCATCTATTGCACCACATATCATCGGAAGTAGAGTTAAAGTGTGAAACTCACTCAATATTTTTTGTAACCTAGTGCTGGATGGAATGCTTATATACTCATTTTGCAGATATCGAAGGATAATATTTACAATTACCATGGTGTATTTTCTCACTGTAGATTCTCCTATGCAATACAATTCAGCTATTATATGTGTAGGAGTTCCTTGGGCAAGGCGATGCAAAACTACACAAAGAGCTTTTTTAGGATCTATTGGTTCTCTAACAAAATGAGTTGTGTTTGCACTTGGCATATGTGGTTCTATCTTTGACAAAAGGATTTGAAAAAGTGGAAAAGACATTCTATAGTGGCGATGATATAAAATGTCTCGATAATTTGGTTGTTCTTCCCATGCTTGTTGTTGTATTAAGTTCCAAAATGTGCATTGTCTTGGAAACATCCACCACTCTCTATCTCTTTTGCAGGATAATGATTCAGAATTTCTGAGTACAAATACCATTTGCATGAAGTAGTTGAGAAACATGCTCTGTATGTTTGATGAATCTGAAGAAAATGAAGAGCCGGTAATTTCTCTTAACAAATCCATCCAAAATAAAATAAATTTTGGGTCCATTGCATTTGAAGAATGATATTTCCTACACACGAAAATTAAATTAATGTTAGAGATTTACATTTAAAAATAGTTTTGCTGACAGAGCTATTTTGTAAACAATGTAACATATTTTCATCAATATATTTGTACAGAATCTGTATAATGAAATCAAAAGACTGAAAGAAGAAAATGAGAAGCGTAAGAGCAACTTGAAGTAATACAGAGTTAAAAAATTGGTGTAAGGATTCCATGTAATTCTTCAGCTCTAAAAATTCACCCAGATCATAAACCAATACCTGTAACTTATCGTTGTGCATATGATTTTTGTACATCTTCATAACTCTCAGGGTTAAATAAGCTTGTTTATATAGTTTTTCTGTTTAATGCATTGTTATTTTGCCGGTAAATATTCAAAAGGATACAGTGATTTTTTAACCCGCAAATATTCAAAAGAAAACAGTGAATTTTTATTAAATTTTTGTTGAGGTGATGTGAACAGGGACAGGCTGGGCTTGGCGCCTTTGCCAGCATGTGCGTGAACTGGGGGTCAGGGCCGTCTGACATCAGCAAATGAGCCCCGCCTTTGGGCTTTGCTTTGACAGCATGTGCGCGCAGGACTTGATTTTTACGAGGGCAAGTCTACATGAAAAGGTAATTTTATTATTGAACCAAAGTCTCGATCTAATTAGTCTCGATCTATTTTGTCTCTCTTAATATCGAATTATTTTACAATTTGCAATGTATTAAAAAAAAAAAAGGTGTAATGGATATGTCAAAGGAGATTTACAAGGAAGGATGGAGGGCAATGCGAGATACATTCACACTTGACAACCAAAGCATAGGAGGAGGTTTAAGATTCTCTTGTATGGTTACGAAGAAATTAATGCATCTTCATAATATATGAGATTTATAGAAGAAACTTGTGTTTAGAGGTCAAAGATGAATGTTCGGATAGGTTGTAAGAAATTTAGGTCCGTTTGGCAACACACATAGGTCTTTATCCCTCATTGGGAATCAACTCTTTGAAGAAGCAAACATTTTGAAGCCATAATTTGGTCATATGAGTTCTATCTTTTCTCGTGTTTGAAGCATTAAAAAGGTGCCAAGATTTATATTATTCAATAAAAGTTGTTTGATATCTTTGATAAACTTATGTTTCATCATCATGGGATCTAATATATGGTAGTGATGCTTGAACATGACATGTTCAAAATTTAACATTCATGAGTGCCTTTTAATGATGAAAAGACAATTATTATATATGGAGAGATGATGCATAAGATAAAAACAAAGAGGTGAACCTAAGATGTAGCCAAGCTATGCATCTCATGAGGAAGACCTTAACAAATGTGCCATGAGACATGCATTAAAACACCAACAATGAGAATGCGTAAGGGAAAAACATCATAAAAGTCAAAAGGAAGTGATGTAATTCGGTGAACTAAGGTATCAATGATTATAGTGATGTTATTGAAGTGTTAAGAGTATACGATACAACGAAAATGAATTTTAGTTTATAAAGAGAACAAGGATGGACAGTATACGTTAAACAAAAATGTTACCATTGAATGAGCAATGCGCTAAGAAGCACCAAAAGTAGAACGAGTTGTTGCGAAACACGTTAAATGCTAACTTGATAGCATGGGTGTTGTATAGTGGTGAAATTTATCTCAAGTGGTGAAGATTTACAAAATGGATGAGCGAAGAAACAAATAGACACCTAAGTTTCCCACATACAACATGCTTGAGCTTAAAGGTGACAAATCAAGGCTAAATTTGGAAGAAATTGGGTGGACATGGTTTGCAGCAAGATCATAAATGAAAAATTCAACAACTTAGATCAAATGAGGAACTCGTATGCATGAAGGAGAAAGTAACTAGCTAGACTCCAACAAGGCCGAGTTGGATTAGTTTGAATCCCCGTAAGATGTGTAGTAAAGGAATATATGCATCGAAACCTAAATCAATGATGAATACATGTAGAAAGAATCCAAAAAGCATATAAGTAAAGGTGGTGTTTGAATAGTTGGTGAACAAATTGAACTTGAATGGAGAAGGCATGTCAAACAAAATTTATGGAAGCCTTACAAAACAAGGTAAACGAAGAATGACATCGACTACAAAATAATGCAGAGAGTTATCTCATGAGATGTAAATTTGGCTACAAAATTATATAATCACATTTCTTAATGATTATTTTGTATTTTTAATATAATATATTGGATACACTTTGATATAATAATAATTTATTTTTAAATAATTTTTTATATAACAAATATTGTACTTTTTAAAGATCATATTTTTTGTTGTGTAATTCAAACTATAATAATAATTGTTAGTATAACATTTATTAAATATAAATAAACATGTATAATTTCAAGTGCAATATCTTCCACATTAGTATTTATTATTTAGAAAATAATTTTAAAATCGAGTGCCCTTGTGGCGTTTTGTGGGACCATGAGTTTTCCGGTCGCCCCTTGCTAATGTAACTCTCTTTATTTTAAATTAATATAAAGGGCAGTTCCAATAGTTAAATTGAAATATAAAAGTTCGGAGCCACTTTCTTAAAGGATAGATTTATCTTGCATAAACAACTTTGAAAATATTACTTATTGGATCAATAGTTTTAACTCTCTTAAACCTAAATTTGGAACAAAACACATTTAATGTTATATTTTACGAAACAAAACACCTAATGTAAATGTCTTACATAGACGAAAGGTGTTGTAAGGTGAAAGGAATGTGATTTTTGATAACCAACACAAAATGGGTGTTGGTCTGTCAACACCAATCCGGACTATGATAATTCTTCACCGAACTCCTCGTCTTTATGATTATTTACTAATGCACAGCCTTTAGTTTGGTGGATGTAATCTGGAAACAGAACAACAACATAACACAAGAATACCATCGACTATGATAAGACAGAATGATGACAAATCAGAAATATCAAAGGAAATAATAATATTAACATGAAATTGTTACAATCTCACCCATGAGGTACTTCAACAAGACTATGGGAGAAACTTTACAATTACGCCTCTTGATGGCTTCTTCAACACACCTTTAACTGATGGCTTCCTTCGTACACTTCCTACAATATTTCTCACTACTTCTTTCTATGCTAAATGAGGGGGGTAGCCTCTCTATTTATAGAACTTACAGGCTTATCCATCTTATCTCTAAGATAGGATAAGAAATCCACTCTGACGAATCATATTCCATACCTTAACTCTTATCTGTACATGTAGGCTTATCTGTTAAGATAAGATAAACCTTATCATTTTACATGGGTTCCACATTTTTAGACTTTTTACAAATAAAATACACAAAATATTTATGACCTCACTCCTTGTCCTTATTACTAATATAATATTTCTAATTCCTAATCATGTAGACCCTACTTCTCTAATTACCCAAACTTTGACATTTTAACATTACGGACCACTTACGACAACTATTTACTTTTTACAACATTCCTATTGTACTTTGATTCTACCGTACTCCACATTATTTCGGCGTAAATCTTGGCGCCGTTATCTTCTATCGGACGCTACTACTAATTACACTTAACAACATTCTATTCCTAATACATACATTAATGAAATAGAAATTATGGAGGAAAATTTTAGTGTCGACATCTTCCCCTTCCTAGCTTCTACTCCGTCCCTGAGTAGACTCTTCGGTGCGTGGAAAATCTTGACTTGTCGTGGTTGACCCATTTCGTAATGGGAGTGCCATCCAAATTCTCCCGGTCAGTGCACGTACCATTTTCATGCGCAAATGCCTATTATTTTGTAGGGCCCCATCCATTTTGGAAGAAATTTCTCTGTCTTCTTTTTTGTATACGGAATCATATACTAGAACCAAGTCATTCACGAAATGGAGACCAAAGGATCTTTTGATCAAAGTATTCCTTCTGCTTCATTTTCTTCTTATGGCTTGTATCCTTTGCTATTTCCCTCATTTCCTCTAGCAAATGAAGATGTACCAACCTTTCTTTTACTGAATCACTTTCATCCATCCTTTCATTTTTCATAACTCTCACAGTAGGAATATCAAACTCAATAGGAAGAACTGGATCAATGCCATAGGCCAACTGAAATGGAGAGTATCCTGTTGCTGACTTTGATGTTGCCCTATATGCCCACAATGCTTTGCATGAATCCTCTTATCCCATTTATGTACTGCAAATTGCATCGCATTTTGCTAGAATTTGACACAACACAAAATTTGTTCGTTCCACCTGTCCATTTGTGCTTGGTTTGTATGTTGTTGCCTTCCTATGCTTAATAGAAAACTTATTGACTAGGGCTTCTACCACCTCATTAATGAAGTGGCTTCCTTGATCTATTCTGATTTCTAATGGACAACCAAAACGGTGACAATGCGTTCATATATGAACCTTGCCACTTCATCCATGGAAGTTGTTTTCAATGGCCTAGCTTGACCCACTTGGTTAAATAATCGTGGCAACTACAATATACTTATTTTGACGTGATGTAGTTGGAAGTGGACCTCTGATGTCTATTCCCCACTTTTCAAAGGGACCAAGTGGAAGAATAGGACATAATGGAGTGATGAAGTCTTACGGTTTACCATGTGTTTGACAAATATCACATGTCTTACAATAATTATAACAATCTTTAAAAGAGTGGGCGGTGATAACTCGCATCAAGATCCTTCTTTGTAAGTTGTCCAGAGAAGTGCCCTCCACATGTACCATTATGGAATTCTTCTAGCAGCTCCTTTCCTCCGATCACGTCCAGTTCGCCTTCAGATCTTTGTCCATCGAGGTCCTATTCGAAATAATGCTCCATGCGAGAATAGAATATGGACGACGGCGGCTTGAGTAATCTTTCTCTTAGTCTTTGCATTGGCACCATCAGAAACTTGAATTCATTCAGATAATTCCAAATATCTATGTATTCACTAGGATTGTGTCAAGGAGAACAATGTGCATCGGGAAAATCATCATCATCACAAGATGATCCTAAACCATCATAGGCTCGAGAGAGTGCATCCGCATTGACATGCTTCTTTCCC